>JAHRHZ010000266.1:17551859-17622016 GCA_024137785.1 Ginglymostoma cirratum
CTGAAGAAGGGTCTAGGCCTGAAGTGTCAGCCTTCCTGCTCCTCTGATGCTGCTTGGCCTGCTGTGTTCATCCAGCTCTACACCTTGTTATCTCATGGATTTGAGATGGCTAGGTCATGTCTGACTAATCTCAATGGATGTTCTTGAGGAGGTCACTGACATGATGGATGGTGTCAGGATGGACTTCCTGAGGAATGTGATGTAGTTCTGTCTCAAAAATAAAAATGAATAAAACTAAAAACTGGAGCTAACACTGTTACATGGGTTAGGAGGTTAGAAGACAGTCAATAAAGCTAAAGAGATTTTGCTTAACCAGCAGGATGTGACAAGCAGTGTTTTCTAAAAATCTGTACTGTCTTTTCTTGCCATTTATATCAATAGCTTGACTGAAAGATTGCGGGGCTGTAGTCCCAAGTTTGTAGCTATCTTACAGCAATATTAATGCAAGATTTGACATCAACTTCAACCTGCTTTAAGAGGTTCAAAAATAGGCCTCCAGGGCCATCAGTAACTATATAACAAAACTGGGTTTTCCTGTTGCGATCAATGCATAATCTGTCAATCAAATTGAAATGAGGCTTGTAAATTAAAATCATAAGGCCTCATATGAGCAACATAATGTGGGCTTGTCACTTGCCCCACTCCCCAGTCACCACATTCACTCTCTGCCTCGCACCGTCTCTGCCACACATGCAGCCAACCAGATACTTGCAAGGAAATTTTGACCATCTTCTGCCATGTCTTCAACAGAACATCAGCAGGAGCAAAAACAGAAGTTGCTGGAAAAGTTCAGCAGGTCTGGCAGCATCTGTGAAGAAAAAAGATCAGAGTTAACATTTCGGGTCCGGTGACCCTCCCTCAGATCAGCAGAAGCACCAGAGAGATGTTGTGAATGGGAGATTATTGTCATTCCTTGGCATGTCAGATGTTGTAGTTAGAGATTTAGAGAAGCTACTCAGGAACATTACCCCTTCTGTTATGAAAACAAACTTTATAAACTTTATCTGAATAAAGATTATGAAAAGTGTCTCCTAGTTCTTCAAATCATTTGAAACCATCTGAGCAGAACTTTCTAGAATTTTGAGAAGTCTAGCAATTTGACTGACTATATCCTGTATAGTTGAGTGCATTATCATACTGCAGGTTTTCAGTTAATATGATTCCAGCTCTGAAGAAAACATGAAATGAAAATGTAATAAACACTTTAAAACACACTGAAATCCAATTCATTCACTTTATTGTGTCACTGTCCAATTTACCTGTTGTTAATATTAACAGAGCATTTCATTGCCTTGTCAGTCATTCCAGGGCTTTTACATTCACTTAACCTACCTGAAAAGCCATCCAATTACTGATTAATTTATATTAGATCAATTTCAGTTTTTACTTATCTTTTGCCTCATAGCATTGGAGCTAACTTTAACTTAAAAGTTCAGTCTAGCATCACACTTTTTTGTCTGCCACAATTGGTCTCTTACATTTGTGTAAGTTTGGTGTAAATCAGCTACACTCAACATTCATAACAAAATATAGCAGAGGAAAACTCCCTTTTCATTATGCAGATCACACCCAACTTCACCCTGCAAGTAACTCCTGCGTCTGTGCCTAACCCTGCTACTGGTCAAAATCTTTGTCCATATCGTTGCCACTTTCAAGTTGGAAGCTCCCAATTTTCCCAGTGGTGGTTTAATGATTCACAATCCTGCCTTAACATAAACCCCATTGATAACATTTATTCCTTCCCACTCGCCTAAAACAGATGTCAATACCTTTTTTTCCCTTTTATGTTTGTGAAACTTTGCTCTGCATGAATCAGGTCCTACATTTCCCACCACACAGAATTGTTAATTGGCTGTAAGGTACTCTGAGCTGTTTTGAGGTTGTGAAATATTGCTGTGTAAACTCGGGCAGTACTTGACCTACCTCTACAACCGTATTCAGCCCTTTGTTCCCATTTGACACTCTATTGTTGTTATTTTGACACATTGTGGGTCATGCTAATGAAATCAAAGTTAGGAGAAATGTCTCTTCTATTCTATGCTGTTCCATCCTGTTATTTGAAGTTTATATTACGATCCTTGTCCTTCTCCACCATTGATGGCAAATTATTCAACCGTCATAGCCTGCACTTTGACATTCTCAACCTCAGTTCTCCAACTTCATATGACTGGACCCATCTTCTAAAAGCAAATTAGCCCCTTTGACTGTACTTTTAGTCCCTTTTCCAATACTGAATCTTCTCCAAGATGAGGTGCTGTGAAATGTTAATTTCTACAACATTACTGGCTTTGTAGCAGTGCGAGTTGTCTTATGAATGTCTAACAGTGGCCTGCGGACGGTTTCTAGACAATCATTTATGCAAGGTAGAAATGCTTTAATTTCTTCTCTATTTCATTGTAGGATGACTACCTCCATTGGGTACTTTGTTTTAACCCTGGGAACTCCCAACATGCACGGTGATCCTTATCTCAACTGTTTTATTTCTGCAATCAGTGAAATTGTAGCGTACACAGCTGCATGGTGGATGGTGAAGCATGCACCTAGACGACTTGCGACTGCTACCATGCTGATCCTTGGTGGTGTCATTCTGCTCTTCATTCAATTTATTCCTCAGTGTAAGAGCTTTACAGCATGCTGCCACTTCATGTTTGTTTTAAATGTCTTTGGTTCTCTGCTTCAGTCTTTTTCCTGGTGACATTTTTGTTTTCTTTCCTGTTAAAATTGGATTGTTTGAAGTTTAAAGAAAAGAAAATTAAGGTTGAAAGATCTCTTAATGGGAAAATTCTAACTGCACCACTCATTGTGTCACCAACACTTTAGTTCAGAAAAGTCAGTCCCTAGTTTGCGAGGGGCATATTGACGAATACCATAAAATATGAAATGCTCGCTCTTTAAAATTTCTCCATTACAGCATTTCTGGAGGTCCCTGATTTACAAATGTCCGACTTCTGAACGCTCGTACTTGTGAATGTGATCCCATACAGAGCGGTATTCTTAAATATCCAACTGTACTTATCAGCGATAGTAGGTACTGCAGATGCTGGAGAATCTGAGATAACAAGGTGTAGAGCTGGATGAACACAGCAGGCCAAGCAGCATCAGAAGAACAGGAAAGCTGACGTTTCGGGCCTAGACCCTTCTTCAGAAATGTACTTGTCAGCAGCTATTTTATGCTGTTCAGTATTGCGTTCTGACTTGCGTTTAAATCGACTTACAGACTCAGGAACGGAACCTGTTTGCCGCCCAGGGACTGCCTGTATTTTCATTTTGAATGATTCCAAAGCATTAACATTCACTTCAATTACCCCCTACACTTGTCCCATAGCATCACAACTTATGGTCATGCTCACGATTTATTTCCTTTTCACACTGTTCAGAATGATTGACTGCATGAAGTTTCTTTATTTTTCATATAGTCATAGAGTCATATAGCACCCTTTGGCCAAATTCGTCTGGGTCGACCAGGTTTCCCAAACTAAACCAGTCCCATTTGCATGCATTTGGCCCATATCACTCTTAAACCTTCCCTATCCAAGTATCTGTCCAAATGTCTTTTAAATGTTGTAATTATACTCGCCTCTCCCACTTCCTCTGGCAAGTTGGACCAAACACGCACCACCCACTGAGTGAAAAAGTTGCCCCTGAGGTCCCTTTTAAATCTTTCCTCTCTCACCTTAAACCTATGCCCACTAGTTTTGAATTCCCCCACCTTAAGGAAAGCTTTGCTAATCACCTTATCTATGCCCCTCATGGTTATCCCTCAACCTCCTATTCTCCAGGGAGAAAAGTCCTGACCTATCCAGCCTCTCCTTATAACTCAAATCCTCTAGTCCTGGTAACATCCTTGTAAATTTTTAAAAATATACTTCAATAGCTAAAAAGAATGGAGAATTTCCTTTTCATTTTGATAGGAGAGCATTCAATTGCCAGATTCATAATACGAGGGGCATGGTGAAAGAAGCTAAGTAGCTGTCTCTTTAGAGTTAACTTGGCAGTTTCCGGCTTCATTGACCTGCTATAATCAGGCCAGGGTCTGGTGTCAGCGCAGCCCTAGTTTCAATACTCAAGTGACAGACATTCCTGTCCGCAAACTTCGGTTCCTAATACACAGGTGCAGAGGGAAATGGACAAAGTGCCATGAGGCTGCAGTAGTTATCCAGATGCGCAGGCTAATGTTGTGGGGACATGGGCGAGATTTTGAATCCACCTGAAAAATCTAGAATTGAAAACGGGTTTGAGTGATGATGACAAAGAAGCTACAAAAACCCAACTGGGAGGTAATTTGCCATCCTTATGCAGTGTGGCCTGCATGTAATTCCAGATACATAGAAATGTCATTGACTTTTTACTGAAATTGTCAAATGGAGAGACATTGGTTCCAGGGCAATAAGGGATGAACAGCAAATGTTGCCAGTGATGTCCACTTCCCCGGAAGAGAAAAAAAAGGGATGTCAGAAAAAAAAACATGATTTTGTGGTCTGTGCTGTGTCTATTTGTGAATCCTCAAGGGCCTAAAAACTGCCTGGAGCAAGGTGCACTCTTTAAAGTTTAAGACTGTCTGCCCTTAGGAAATCAGGCCAGTTCAAATCGAAGGGAGGATATAGCTGCCACTGTACTACTCACTGTTTGATTTTAACATACTCTTCGAAGCAGGTGGGATGGTCACTCACTGGAAATCTGCAGGATTGCCTTCAAATGTCCAGCTCTGGGGCCTGACTGCTATTTTATACAGAGGCCAAAGCAGGGGAGGCTTTGTGACATTCCTTCCTGATCATTCTAGCAGAAAGATGAGGCAGAATTGGAAGAGGTCCAGGATAACACATCTTTTAAATTTAACTTTGTTTTACTTTCCTTCAAGGTCCAGACCGAGCAGCTGGAAAGGTTAGGCCTTCCCTGCCCTCGGAGCTATCCTCTACTTAACTTGAGTCCACCACCACACCTTCTGATTCACCTGAACACTGGAGACTGTTCCTTTGGTTCTCAGAAGTAGTGTCTTGCCCAAGATGCTGCACTGCCACCCACCAATAGACTGCCACCTTCTGACTTTGGATGAGAGACTGACCAGAACCACACAAATGAAGCCCTGAGTTAAATCCATCCAGACCTCATGAGATTGATGCCAGCACAGTCAAGCATACACCTCATATTCTCAATTCCCAACTTGAGTTATTGTCAGAATTTTAGACTCATTGCTCCAGGGGAAGGTAATGAAGATCTGTGGGTTTATTTTTCCTGTCCATGCAGTTATCATTTGCTCAGTTTTGAACATCTGTTTTTTGTTTGTCTATCTTAATGTGGCTATTAAAGTGGAGGGAAAGCTTTGATTTTTACACACCCATAGCATCTTCTCAAATGCCAATTAGCAGTGTGTGCAAATGCACAAATGATAGACAAAGAAGGAAGAGATATTATTTTTGTTCCCTGTGCAGAGTCACAATTGGATTGACAGTAATGCATTAAATTAAAGGTAAATCTGGAGGCATATCTCTGAAAAAACACACCCTGCAACAAGAATTCTGTAATGCCTTTCTGCACTTGTTAAACATTGCTTACTTTGATTCTTACAGCTCTTCATATTCTGACAACAGTCTTGGTGATGATTGGAAAAGCAGGTATCACAATATCCTTTGCCATTGTCTACGTTTTCTCTGCTGAGTTATATCCGACTGTGGTGAGAAACATGGGGATTGGAATATGTTCCATGGCATCCCGAGTTGGCAGCATAATCTCCCCGTATTTTGTTTATCTTGGTAAGTGAGGAGTTGACAAATAATTGACTGTGTTTTTTCAAAAGAGGTAAAAAATTGACAATTTGAAAATTTGACAAAATTTTGAGCACATCAGGAAGGCTTTAAGAATAGAATCTGGAACATTTTGCTGGGAACACCTTGGGAACTGTTCCTGATTAACCACAATATCTTTACTTTATGTTGGGACAGAAATAATGGTCACGAAAAGCTATGAGGAAACTCTCAGCCACCAATTCAATTTGATCGCTATAATTTCATATAAACCTACTGCACATACAAAAAATACATTGAAACTGGCATGCACATTATCTGTCACATCATGTGTGTTCTAATTGTCTAGTCACAGTCTTCCGCACTTTATATTTCTTCTTTGGACTAACATTAATTTTGTATTCATAAATCAACCACTAACCACAATTTATAAAATAAGGGGTACAAAGATGAAATTGTAAGGTAAGGTAGACAAAAATAAGAATGATAATGATATGTATAACAGCAATTGATCATTCAGACATATTCAGGAAAAACTAGCAAGAAAGGAAAAGACATGAAAGGAAAGCCAGCAAATAGCTGCAAATAATTTTAAAAATCCTTTTGCTCTTCATTTAGATTTCTCCAAGGAATTGAACACTTCCTGCTAGGAGATTAGTGTGGCATTGCCTATGGGCAGCTTGAGCTTAATCTCATATAAGTTCCCACACCCAGTAGATTTAGCAGAACAGTGGCAAGGTAAAGGAGACAGTTCGTAATATGCAAGCTCCTGATATTTTTATAAAGCACATTGGCTGGCATTTAACACTGTACCGCTGGCCGGGGGTGGAGGGATGAAGTGAGGGAGTGTGGTTGGTGAGTTCACCTTAAATCTCCCTGGAAGTCACAACAACAATTTTACGGTCGTCAGGCAACTAGATTCCAGCCCTTTTGGGCAACATGGTTAAGCAGAGGGCCAATAGCTCTTCAGTTCTTGCTCCGCCATTGGGAGTGGAGCGGACAGCTGTACATCCCAGACCAGGAACAGCACTGGAGGCCCAGACTAAATCTAATAGGTAGGGTCGCTGAGAGAGATCTAGGATGGTGGGGATGCAGGGGTGGTTTTGGCAGAACGATTGAGAAGCCAAGGACCCAGGGGATTGTTCTCATAGGGTCTGATCCTTGCAGTTGAGTATGGCTTCCTATGAAGTCACAGGGTACCTGACCATCACAGGGACCACAATGATCCCACTTACCCCTAAACCTGAACCTTGGCATTGTCCCACCTTTCTGTCCCAGGAAACTATCAGTGGCCGCAGCTAAAGGCCCCATGCTGGTCCTTCATTCACGATTTGAAGCCTCAATTGACCCAAGTGTGAGGCACCACCTTCTCAAGCACTGGACACTATCTTTTCAATAAAGCCCCCGGTCTCTGAATGAAGTAAAGAATGCAGCTGTTCAGCCACTATTGGGAGATCACTATGCATGACTGTGCACTTCACCCTGGGAGCTGTGATGATGCCTTTCTCCTGAGCCAGTCACATTTGCCACCGTTATTCACAGCTCCCAGCTGAAAGGCATCTTGGGGATCAGAGATACCTTCTGAAGATGTGGCTGACATAATTGTGAGGAGCTGAAACACCAATGTCCAAAGAAGGTCCAGCAGATGCCCCATTAGTTCCCCTGTCATCACTGAGGAAGCAAGCGGCAAGCTGTAACTGTGAATCCAGGTGCCTGGCAGGATCTGTATGTCCCTGCACTTGTTGCTAGAATGGTACTGGAAGTTGCACATTGCACATCACTGCAGAGTAGCAAGGACTGAAGCCACAGAAAGTCCAAAGTGATGAATGCCCTGTATCTTTGGAGAAGAAAGAGCATGATGTAATCTTGTGCTTTCAGTCTTCTAATGAACTGGCAGGGACTCCTGGCAGAGACTGAGTGAGGCACAGTTTAGTGATCTGAAGCAGGGCTGCCTCCCGGCTCATTATTTATGAACACATTATCCATCCTCAACTGCAGCCCCAGCCCCCTGCACAAAGCAGTTCATCCCATTCACAGACACTCACTGTCTGTCTTTTACTCTGATCATTCTATTCTTCATAATACAGAAGGCCACTTGACGCATGACAAGCAAAATTAATGGAGAGATGGGACGCTGGAACTCTGAAATTTTTTTAATGGTTCATAAATGTGCAGAGAAACATGATGTAAGCCCTTTCTTTCCTTTCCTGATTACTCCTGTGTTTCCACTACTGGTTCCCTTGCTCTGATTACTGAGATGTCTTTGGTTGGTATTTGGGCTTTGAAAGCCCTTGTGTCATGGCAGACCATGACCATGGATCTGGGTGAATGTGTAGGTGAGGGAGGGTGTGATAGAGATTAGGAGAAGAAATGCTTTAAGCAGAGTTCTACTTCCATTTTCCCTTTCTGCTCCTTTCCTCTCAAGGCGTACCTACATTTGCAAATTGCAAGATGGTGGCAGAGTAATCTCTTCCATTCTGTCTGCTCTTCTTTTTCCTTTTCTTTTTTCTTGTTTTTTGGTTTTGTTTTGCTTTTTTTTAGTTCTAGTATTTTTAAAGTTTTTTTTACTAATTTACCTCTGGAGATAGGCAGCAATGATGCCAGCATTGGGCTCGATACGATAAAGACTTGCCTTGATTATTATTCATGTCTGTTCTATCTTTTGGTCGCATTTTATGTGATTTACCCAAAGTTCCAATATACAGATACTTGCAGCAAGGGAAGTCCCTTCATGACCACTCTGAGTTGGTTTTTAATGTTACTTAATCGTGTTCTAGGGTGGCACGATGGCTCAGTGGTTAGCACTGCTGCCTCACAGCGCCAGGGACCCAGATTCGCTTCCAGCTTCGGGTGACTGTGTGCAGTTTGTACATTCTCCCTGTGTCTGTGCAGTTTTCTTCCCACTGTCCAAAGATGTGCAGGTTAGATGGATTGCCCATGCTAAATTGCCCGTAGTATCTAGGGATGTGCAGGCTAGATGGATTAGCCATGGGAAATGCAGGGTTATAGGGATAGGGTGGGATACTGTTTGGAGGGTCGGTGTGGACATGATTGGCCAAATGGTCTATTTCCACGCTGTAGGGAATTTATGATTCTGAGTTGTAACCAGGCCTGAATGGTACGCCCTTTGAGAACATTATTAGCATTATGTATTATTAGCATACCTACAAATCTAACTTGCTTTATTGTGACTGAGATCGCACTTTTGGCAGTGCCCAGCCATTTGTAAAACTCTTTCCTTGTGTCTTTTAGGAACGTATAACAGGATGTTGCCTTTCCTGCTTATGGGCAGTTTCATTTTATTGGCAGGAAGTTTCTGTTTACTCCTACCTGAAACACGTGACCAACCTCTTCCTGAAAATGTGCAGCAGGTACAGCCAGTCACATGGTAAGACATTTGTCAGAAAGGGGTATCTGATTTAACGTGACCTGTAGGTTTGCTTAACAGTCTCAAAGATGAGTAATAGGCATTGGAATGTAGTATCAAGTTATTTATTTTATGTATTGAGCATAGAATGAAAAGCAACTTCTTAAACACGCATTAAAAACAAGAGGATCAATAGGGAGAAGGTAGGACCACTCAAGGATAAAGGAGGGAACTTGTGCTTGGAGGCAGAGGATGTGGGGGAAATCCTGAATGAGTACTTTGTGTCAGCATTCACCCATGAGAAGGATATGGAAGATAGTGAGAGCATACTAACAAGCTAGGATATTCTGAGATCAAGAAAGAAGTGGTGTTGGGTCTCTTGAAGAGCCATAAGGAGGATAACACCCCAGGGCCCTATTCATGAAGGGAAATAGGGATAATCCAGGATACTGTAGACCAGTGAGTCTCACATCGGTAGTTATGAAGGTATTGGAGAGAATTCTTAAGGATAGGATTTATGCACATTTGGTAAAGCATGGACTAATTAGGGCCAGTCAGCATGGCTTTGTGCAGGACAGGTCATGCCTTACTAACTTGATTGAATTTTTTGAGAAGGTGATCGATGAGGGTAGAGCAGTTGATGTTGTCTACATGGATTTTAGTAAGGCTTTTAACAAGGACCTTCATGGTAGGCTATTCCAGGAACTTAAGATGCATGGGATTCACGGCAACTTGGCCACATAGTTTCAGAATTGGCTTGCTCATTGAAGACAGAGAGTAGTGGTGGAAGTGTGTTTTTCAGGCTGGACGTCCGTGACTAGTGGTGTTCAGGCATGGATCTGTACTGGGACCTCTGCTGTTGGTGATACGTATAAATGACTTGGATGAAAATGTAGATGGGTGGGTTTAGTAAGTCTGCAGACGATACAAGATCAGTGGAGCTGTGGATAGTGTTGAAAGTTGTCAAAGAATACCCTGGGATATCGATCAGTTGCAGATATGGGCAGAGAAATGGCAGATGGAGTTTAATCTGTTTAAATGTGAGATGCTACACTTTGGGAGATCAAATGTTAAGGAAAACTATACAGTTAATGGCAGGACCCTGAACAGCATTGGTGTACAGAGGGATCTTGGGGTTCAAGTCCATTGCTGCCTGAAGGTGCCCACTTAAGTAGATGGGGTGGTAAAGAAGGCATGTGGCATGCTTGCCTTTATTGGTCATGGAATTGAGTACAAGAGTCAGGATATCATGTTGCAGCTTGATAAGGTTTTGCTTTGGCAATACTTAGACTACTGTGTTCAATTCTGGTTGCCACATTACACAAAAGTATGTGGAGGCTTTGGGGAGGGTACAGAAGAGGTTTACCAAGATGCTGCCTGGATTAGAGGATATGAGATATAAGGAGAGGCCAGAAAAACTCAGGTTGTTTTCTCTGAAGAGGTGGAGGCTGAGGGGAGACTTGATAGAAGTCTGTAAAATTATGAGATGCAAAGATAGGGTTGAAATGTCTAATACCAGGGGGCATGCATTTAAGGTGAGAGGGGGAAAGTTCAAAGGAGATGTGAGGGACAACTTTTTCACACAGAGAGTGGTAGGAGTGTGGAATGTGCTGCATGGGGTGCTGTTGGAGGCAGGAACGATAAGGGCATTTCAGAGACTTTTAGATAAGCACATGAATATGCAAGGAATAGAGAGATATGGACCAAGGACAGGCAGAAGGGATTAGTTTAATTTGTTTAGTTTATCATGATCAGCACAACACTGTGGGCCAAAGGGCCAGTTCATATGCTGTAGAGTTCTATGTTCTGTGGTCTAAACAAGTCCAGCCATGGCTACCTGTAATTACATACTAATTGATGCTGCTGATATTAATCCAGGTTATGGACTATCTTATTGAACATAGTCGGAGTTTCCACAAACGTGCTGATGAATACTTACTTGATGAAAACAGCATAACCTGAGTGCAGTTTAGTAGCAAGCAGAACGTGTTTGTCATCTTGCAAAAAGTGAGCCAAACGGCACTGCGAAGTGCATTTATTTCAGTGCTACCAAGAGCAGGAAACAATGTGTGAGCCTTAAATAAACTTCATGAATATGTATTAGGCTGTGAACATAACTTAATGTGTTTTAGTTGCAAAATGTGTTTGATAACCTCCTTTCTTCCTTAAGCCCCTGCTGCCCTATTGGTTTCCACCATTCTGCAGTTAGTTCTACAAAGACATCCACACCTGAGGAGGTGCAAGTTCAGAACAGCAGTATTTACTTCTTGCCTGGCAGCCAACTGGACCAAGTTAAGGGATGAGGCTAGCTACTGCTCATCTTATGAAAGTAGGTACACATTCCTCTTAGTCCTATTTTTATGATCATGAAGATGGAGAACTACGTTGCAGCAAAACAGAGTACCTTTGATAGGCTTTTTATATCCTTCTTCAAATGCTAAATTATGTCCTTTAAGTTATGTTCTAAAACTCTGCCTCCATAATCTCTTTCTGTAAAGCTCATGTTCCAATAACTCTCCTTGTAAATCTATTTCATTTTGAGAAATAACTCTTTCTACACAATTACTCAGAAGGTCTGATTTTCAAAGTGCCACTGAGTAGAGACTCTGGCTGGATGGAATTAAAAATCCCCTTATGAACAGTTTCGAACATTCAAAGGGATGAAGGGAGAAAGGTAACACCATTTCTCTCCAATTAGAAACCTCTTCAATTCCTTGAAGAGTTTGTTAAGGACCAATCTATTCCAGTTTTTAATTTTTGTATTACTTCCTGCCGAGCCCAAACAGACTTGAATACATTCATGCACAGCTTTCAAGTTTGCCTTCTAAACCTGAGTAATCTTTCCATTTAGGATCAGATCTAAAGTGCCAACCAGTACTGACATAAATGCTGCTTTTAACCCTGTCCTCCATGCCTGGTCTCTGCCACATTCAAGGTCCTAAGCTTCTGAGGAGCAGTCTGTTTTAATCTCTTGCTGCTGTATACCATTGCTGATGTCATCAGGAGCTGCTGCCATCTCCTAGAGATACCCGGCACCACTAACTGGTTGATAGATTAATTATTGTCATGTGTACTGTGATATAGTGAACAGTGTTGTTTTGAGTGCTGTACGGGCAGGTTGCACCATACAAAGCGCATCAGGGTAGCAGAACAGAGTGCAGAATACAGTGTTACACCTGCAGAGAAGGTCCAGAGAGAGAGATCAGAATTAACATTTGAGAGATCCATTCAAAAGTCTGATAACATTGGGGAAGAAGCTGTTCTTGAACCTATTTATATGTATATTCAAACTTTTATATCTTCTGCCCAATGGAAAAAGGTGGAAGACAGTATATTGGGGTGGGAGAGATATTTGATTATGTTGGTTCTAAACAAAGTAGCCAATTAGGATATTTGTATCCTCAGTTTCCAGCACAATAGCAACATGGTGTGTGGTTTTGAGACCTGGAATTCATTCAGGTGTTAGGTTCCTAACCCTGTTTAACAATCTGATCCATGGAGCTCTTATGACAAGGAAATGGACCGTTCAGTCCACTGAATCCATGCTGGCTCTCTGTAAAGCTTACAGTCAATCCCTTTCCTTTCATTCACCCCAGTGGCCCTGCAAGTTTATTTGCCACTAAATTCCATCAAATGTTTGTTGAAAATCTCTGATCATCTCTGCTTCTACCAATCTCCTTAGGTACAGGTCCCTGCCACCTGCTGTGGTACATCTTGCCCAAATCCTTAAATCTCTGTTCCTAGTCATTGTAACATCAGCAAATCTCACATTCTTGTATTGTTCCTCTCTCCTATTAAGGCGGTTACCATTTATATATGTTCTCAGTTGGCTGGGCAGCTGGTTTGCAATGCACCGTGTGTCTAACAGTGTGTGTTCAATTCCTGCACCAGCTGAGGGTACTGTGAAGTACTCTCCTTCTCAACCTCCACTTGCCTGATGCGTGGTGACCCTCAGGTTAAACCACCACCAGTTACCTCTCTCTCTAATGAGAGAGCTGTCCTATGGCCCTTTAGGACTACGGCAACTTTACTTTCACTTTGCGCCTCCATTAAGTAGAGATAATTAGGAATTTGTATGAGAGTGTGAAACTAAGGGAAATGAATTGGCATAAAGTCAAAATCAAAAATTTACCAAAAAGTGTCTGCAGACAACATAACTTCCTTCTTACACCATTTTCTTTTGAAGTGTAGACACTGTTGTACAAAGTGATGCTCTGCAGCAAATTTAAAAATTCATATAAACAGCAATTAGAGAAACAGTCATGTCATCTGTTCCAGCTGTATTCATCAAGGGATAAATGTGACGACAATACACTATAACACGGGAACAGGCCCTTCAGCCCACCAAGCCTGCACTGATTACTAATCCTTATTTAGACCTTCTATTTATTGCGCATGTGTGGTATCTGTCCCTCTGTTCGCCTCATGTTCATGTGTCTATCAAAATAAGCCTTAAATATTGCTAATGTGTCTGCTTCTGCCACCTCCACTGGCAGTACATTCCAGGCACCCATTGCTCTCTGTGAAAATGTTTCCCTGCATCCCTGCCCTAAACATTCCCCCTCTAACCTTGAACCTGTGCTCTCTTCCACTCTGGGAGAACACCTCTGACTATGCACCCTATCTATGTCTGCTAGGCATAGGTCCCTGCTGTTCTTCAAAAAATATTATCAGGTATTTACCTCCACCTAAGACAGCAGTCTGAGCTTTGGGTAAAAGAGTCATCTGAAAGAACCTGCAAACCTTTGACTTAATGGCTAAATACAAGAGCAGGGATATACTGCTGAGGCTGTATAAGGCTCTGGTCAGACCACATTTGGAATAATGTGAGTAGTTTAGACCCCATATCTAAGGAGGGATGTGCAGGCATTGGAGGGGTTCCAGAAAAGGTTCACAAGAATTATCCCAAGAATGGAGGCTTGTCATATGAGGACTCTAGGTCAGTATCTGATGGAATTTAGAGGGATGAGGGAGATTTGATTGAAATTTACAGAGTACTGAGAAGCCTGGATAGAGTAGACATGGAGAAAATGTTTCCACTAGTAGGACAGATTAAGACCTGAGGGTACAGCCTCAGAGTGAAAAGGATGACTCCTCAGAACTGAGATGAGGAGATTTCTTCAGCCACAGAGGGTTAATCTGTGGAACTCATTGCTGCAGAGGGCTATGGAGGCCAAGTCATTGAGTGTGTTTAAGATAGGGATACATAGGTTCTTGATTAGTAAGGGATCAAGGGTTATGGGGAGAAGGCAAGAGAAGGGGGTTGAGACACATACCAGTTAAGATTGAACGGTGGAGCAGACATAATGGGCTGAATGGCCGAATTCTTATGGTCTTATGGAAGGAAAAGGATTCATTGTTGCTGGTCAACCTACCAATGCCCATCTTCTCCTTTCACCAAAAGGTAAACTCATCTGTATGAAAGCTGCCATTGAAATAGTGCTGATGCTAAGAGGCCCAGCTTGTGTACACAGAGGTGGGAAACCCAAAATGGCAGGAGTTGTTGGGGGTGGGGTGTGGCACTGAGGGATTGTGGATTGGAAGTTGACTAGTACTGTGTTCAAAAATTAACACAAAACAGTAAAATGTAAATCAGTTCTCCAGCCTTCACCCTCACTCATCCATGACACCTAATACCCCCTACCTATCACACTTGTATGTGGATGTTGCTGTAGTTCCATAAATCTGCTATCTCATTAGAGAGAGCCCACTTGCAATGAGTTTAATGTAAGGGTCACCATGAGGGGTAAGGTTGAGATGGCTGAGAAGGTTGATAAGTGACCTCAGCTAGTGTGGGAATATAGCAAGGGTGGCATGGTGGCTCAGTGATTAGCACTGCTGCCTTACAGCACCAGGGACCTGGGTTTGATTCCAGCCTCAAGCTGTACTGTCTGTGTGGAGTTTGCAGATTCTCCCCATATCTGCGTGGGTTCCCTCCAGGTGCTCCAGTTTTCTCCCACAGTCCAAAGATGTGCAAGTTATGTGGATTGGCTGTACTAAAGCGCCCATAGTGTCTAGGATGGGAAATGCAGGGATAGGGTAGGGGATGTGTCTGGGTAGGATGCTCTTTGGAGGGTTGGCGTGGACTCAGTGGGTTGAATGGTCTGCTTCCACACTGTAGGGATACTATGATGTTGGCATCACCCTACATCGCAAACTAGCTGTCCAGCCAACTGAGCTAACCACCCTCCAATGCTGTCCACTCACTGTCTATCCATTCCCCATGGACCCTTAGACTCCCAGTGCCAACTTTGTACCTACTTCCACCCTCCACCCACCCTACAAGCTAACTCAGTATCGCCAAGTACCCATGCACACAAGAGAAAAAAAAATTCTTGTACTTTAAAGTTCTGTGTGGAACACTGCACCCTATTGAGAAAACCATTGTTATTCTGAAAAACATATATTGACAAAGCTTTGAATGGTTTCACAATTTCTGACAGGCCAAGATTCTTTGGTCTCAACACATCTTGATAGGTTTGCCAGGTTTTTTTTTACAAGTTTGATAGTTCCAGAGGCATTATGCACATTTTATACACACTATTCTCTACAATTAACAATGCAAGTGGGACATGACACCTCACCAAAGTGTACCCAACTCCCCTCCTAAGGATTATCTGACTGACCTTTCCTTCAAAGGACACATTGACACTCACCTCATGCTAACAGCGCATTTAACTGACAGCTGCATCTGCAAACCATGCGTGTGCAATCTACAGACTGTCCTCCAATTCCACCCCCAACTAAAATGAGAAATGTTGAGGTTGGGGATAGAACTTAGGATATCTTCCACCATTTGTGCTATGGTGGAGGGCCTAATTAAATAGTGCAAGCTCATAGCATACTTCTTGCTGATACAAAGATCAATGGTATAAGTGATCTGTTATTCACAGCATTGTGCTTTTCTAAATATATGTTCACTTGCACTCTTAAAATGTCAGCCCCGCTGGTTGTCAGAACTTTTGGAAGGTCTGAAAGTTGAAACTTGAAAGTTGTATCGTGTCAAGATAACCAAGCATACAATGAGATGGATGAGAAAGTTAAAGGACTGGAAAACATCAATGTCACTTGTACTTTGCATTAACCAGGGACTGCTTCCCATATTACCAGCAGAGAATTAGAGACATGCATGCTGGGGGAAGCCAGCGATATCAGAAATTCCCACTGAGCAGCTTGACAAGGGAGAAGGATATACAATACTGCAATCTGGAGAAAATGGCATCAATGATATCTGAGATACATTTGTGAGTGCCAGATTGGGAGATGCCACCCAGGTTCCCAGTTGCTCCTTGAAACAAAACAATGGCATAAAAATTCAATGGAGCTGGTAACTGGGTCGCCCAGTCCTCCTGAGAACGAGTCCTGCTCCAGTAGATGGCACTGTCCGATGATGATGATCTGGGACATCCATCCTGCCTCCCTGCACTGGATTTCTAAGAGCTGTAGAAAATGACAGTGAGGTCTGTAGTTGAGGGATCTGGCCATTCTCCTCTGCCTGCTTGGGAACTCTTCAATTGTTGCTTCGCCAGGAAAGCTGTGCAGCAACTATTAGAGGCTGCTTGCTAGGATTGGTGATGGTGTGGTAATTTCTTTCTTCTTTGATATTGTCTTTGAATATGTACCAAGGCCATGAGGAATGCACTAATTATGAGGTCCATCGCAGATGTATGAACCAATTATCTATGGGGAATGGTGGAAATGGAGCATCATGTCAGCTCTCACACCAATCGTAATGAAGCATCATGATATTGCCTAACACATTCTTTGTAAGGATTCACTGTCATGCCTTGACAAGGAGCTTTGAGATATGTAAACTTGTATGGATCTTATTTCAGAACCAAAGCGTTA
Source organism: Ginglymostoma cirratum (assembly GCA_024137785.1). Lineage (NCBI taxonomy): Eukaryota > Metazoa > Chordata > Chondrichthyes > Orectolobiformes > Ginglymostomatidae > Ginglymostoma > Ginglymostoma cirratum. Next base: position 17,568,816 of record JAHRHZ010000266.1, read on the forward strand.
TTACCATAGAATTAAATGCGGGCATTAATCCACTATTATAACAACACAAAAAGCCACAGTTGAAAAACATAGACTTTCATCTCCAAAGCATTCCGACTAATATATCTGTAATCCCTTGACTGGTTGTACTCGACCTGCAAGCCTGACTGGCCCAATGCCTGGAATGCAAGTAAAGAATGCCCTTGCTTCCAGTAAGACCAAGCTTCTGACTGACCACAGTCAATGCCTGGACCAGAATCAGGTGAGCTTTTTGACTGGTTCAGCAAACACAGTGACTGATGGTAGTCATGCTTGACTCCACTAAGGGGTGGTCCCCTTTGACTTTCAGACATGGCCATTTGTTTGAAGTACACGCTGTGACATTGATGTGGTAGTGGGCCATACGGTAACATGTCCACCCCCTTAACTATTCAGTGCTCTAAACCCAGCCAAGCTGCCTGCTTCTCCGTCTGCACGGAAAGGTGCTAAGAAAGCAAGTTGAGAGCAATAAGGTTCATCCTGTGCCAATGCATGAGATATACGTGTGCCCTGTGCACAAGGTGACCTGGAAGGAGCATGTAAAGCTTAGGAGTCCCTGAGCTCCAAGTGAAGTCCTGAAGGGGTGAATGAGTTGTTCCAATATCAGCCACAATGATGTGGTGGTGGTATGATGACACTTTGCATAGCTAAAGGGAGGAAGAGGACAGTGTCCACAGGGAGTGCTGGGACATTGTGATGAAAAAGGACTTGTTTAAAAGCCCAGAAAAGCAAGTGGTGAGCTGCTGCTGCTGCCAGACACCCACTCGGACCTTCATTTTAGGAATTGTTAGGATCCGCTTTCTTGGGAAAGGAGACGAAAATTAGGAGCCATGTGAAAATGAAATGATTCAGGTAATATTGAAAATCAAATGCATGAAAATAAGATAGTTGCCTCTCATTAATGAGATTCAGAACTCCCTTTTTAAAACCTAAGGGTGAAGGTGGAAAAAATTTGCTTGTTTTGAGGATCTAATTCTTCTATTTTCACTGCATTTCCCTAAATTTTTCACCATTTTCTTATTTCTCTAAGCAGAATATCTTCTGGAGTACCCTTGGAAAATCAATCTTCCATAAGTGATATTTATATAGAAAATGTACAACATGCTTCCTAACAGAGACATTAAAACATGTTGATGGCCAATGGTATCTAACAAGTGCTATCAATGTTATGCGATAGTTGTTAGATTATGCTGTTGATGAGTGACCTGGAAACATGCATCAATTATTTCGAATAGGTGACTTATCTTGTCTGATATCCCACCGTTAGTGATTAACTGCATTTATGTACTTCACGCAGAGTTAAAAGAATACAATTCTGCCAGTGTGCAGTTGCTGAAATTGTTTTGAAGATGCTATCTTTCCTCCAGAGCCTAAACTAAACTAAGAAATGTAGTTCCAAGAAAAAAACTAAGTCATAAAAACAAAGACTTTGCATTAATTGATCTTCCAGACCACTAAATGTCTTTGAGCAATTAACATTCAATTAAGTATTTTTGAAAAGTTGTAACACTGGTATGATGTAGGAAACATGGCCAATTTGCATGTGTAGAATAATTACTCAAATAACCATGTCTTTTATTCTTTATTCATTCACGGGATGAGGGCGTCACTGGCTAGGCAGCATTTATTGCCCATCACTAATTGCCCAGAGGGCAGTTAAGAGTCAACCATATTGCTGCAGGGCTGGAGTCAAATGTAGGCCAGACCAGGTAAGGAGGGCAGTTTCCTTCCCTAAAGAACATTAGTGAACCAGATGGGTTTTTCTCGACAATCGGCGATGGATTCATAGTCGTCATTAGGTTCTTAATTCCAGATATTTTATTAAATTCAAATTCCACCATCTGCCGTGGCAGGATTTAAACCTGGGTTCCCAGAATGATATCTGGTTCTCTGGATTAACAGTCCAGCAATAATACCACTAAGCCGTCACCTCCCCACGTGTTAATGATCAAATAAACTGACGTTTTGTGGTATTGATTGAGAGGTAAATGATGGCCAAGACATTAGAGATAGCTCACCTGCATTTTTTCAATGAGGTGTTCAACATCTGCCTGATGAAATTGATCAGACCTTGTTTTAACATCTTGCCTTCAGTATTCTATTGGCCTCCCAAGTGCTTGTAGTGGCACTTGAACCGAGGACCTTCTTATTTCAGAGGCAAACACACTGCCAATGAAACCACAGCTGAAACACAAGCTATAGACAAAAATACTCAATGTTGTCTCCACTAGAAACATCATTTTGAAACAGATGGAAAATGCTCAACAGAGTTCAATATTTCAAGTGGTGAGAAGAAAAACCAGAAGAATATTAAAACCTTGTTTGCATAATCACTGAAAGGTTGGTAACTGTTGTAGGAGTAATATATTAATATATTTTCAGGTAGGCGATGGCCTAGTGGTATTATTGCTAGACTATTAATCCAGAGACCCAGGTAGCGTTCTGGGGACCTGGGTTTGAATGCTGCAATGGCAAATGGTGGAATTTGAATTCAATAACGAATCTGGAATTAAGAGTCTAATAATGACCATGCTAATTGTCAGGAAAAACCCATGTGGTTCACTCATGTCTTTTAGGGAAGTAAATCTGCCATCCTTACCTGTTCTGGTCTACATGTGACTTCTGACCCACAGCAATGAGGCAATTATGGATAGACAATAAATGCAGGTCCAGCCAGTGATGTCCACATCCCATGAATGAATAAAACAAAGCCTATTATGTGGAGGTGAATAAAAGTATCATGTATTTGAACAACATCCCAAATGCATATAGCTTTCACAAATGCAGTGTATTCAGTACAGATAGAGTTAATTCAAAATGCTGTTGCAAAGTAAAATGCAATTGAGATGGTGTTGATCAAGTGAGGAGGGTGAAATAACACGCTCTTAACATCATTTGTTTTCACACAGCAGATCCATCTCGCTCAATCTCTAGTGACAAGTCTTTGGCAACATCTGGGACATCTGTAACAGCTGCATCTCTCATCTCCAGCAACATCTGCGCAACGCATAATTGAAAATGTACATGCCTGCCCTTTGCACTTTTTCACGCTGTAACAGTTAGGGAAGGTTAATTTGTTCACTACAGAAATTGCAAGCTATAATCACACAAACATAAGGGCAGCTTTTCAGATATCAGTTGGCCAGCCTTCAAAGTGACACGTTTAAATGGATGGACAGGAAATGTATCAAGTAGTTGGAACGTTCCCACAAAGATTTAGATCAAACACTAGAGAGTATTTCCAGATGCATTTATTACTAAAGTACTTGCCTCACAGTTCCCTTTGACCTATGTAGGGAACAGCGCAGGTGTGGAAATTTCCCTGCGCTATTTTCAGTTGGGATTTGTTAACCTATTAATGGATTTATTAAAGGGCCTGGAGAAACATGGGCTGAGAACTTCCAGCCTCCAGACAGCCAGAGACCAGACATGACCTGGAAAATGCATGTTGGAAACTTTCAATAGTCCCAATGCCTGTGATGTTTTAGCTTCCAAATGCCAATTATAGGCATCTGGGACTTTCTAAAAAAAAGTGCCCAATTCAAGTTAGAGTTGGAGATTTTTCTGGTTCCAATTCTTTTCCCTTAGCCAAGAAAATCAGATAAATTAAAGCCTGCTGTCATTCCTGGCTGGCTATAAAACTGTCTCCACCCTTGAACACACTTCATGACTAGACCCCGCAATAACTTATATTGATATGCCTATCCTACACATCTAAACCAAGGAACTCTGCCACATACAAGTGACCACCTCCATTAACCCCTCCCCAAACTCCCTGAAGATGCCCGCAACCCCTGCACCCCATCTGCTGCAATACTCTCTCACCCACTTGGCCCCCTACACCCCCTCACCCAACTGGAACCTGGCAACCTAAAATCTCACCCACCTGGCACCCTACCCTTTTCACCTGCTCATATGCCACTTACCCCCTCACCCACCTGGTACCTTACGGCTTAACCCATCTAACTATCACGCTACTAACGTGTGCAATTGGTGCCCTACCCCATTCTACCACATTTCCAATTTACCTTTTCCATTCTCTCAATCTCTGTCAAAGAGGTTTTGGGACTTTTAAACTTCATTCACTGATTGGAATACAGCAGTTATTGCTGTAAAGAAGAGGCCTGGCTTCTGTGATGATCCACTCCAAAGCTGACCTGTGTGGTTTGCTGGACTGCATCTGTTCTGATGGATCCTGCATTGGATGCAGTTGCAAAAGGTCCTGGAGAGGGTAAGTGGGCAGCTTTTGTTCCATCTGCACTGAAGTAGAGCTTCTGACCCAAATCGGAAAACATAGGCCATGACATTGTTTCATAGAAGATTTCTGACCTCACCATTTCGGACAAAGAGATGATCAGAAAGATTTGACAGAAAGAATACTGTTGGAACTGAGCATGACATTTCTGAGGGAATCCCAGTTACAACATCAATGACAATTAATTGCATTTATGCAATGCCTTCAACATTGTAAAACAACATAAGGTTCTCCACAACAGTGTTTGACACTGAGACACATTAGGAGATGTTGGGATAGATCAAGATGTACATTCTAAGGATCTTATAGGGAGGTACAAATTCATGGATAAATTTGAATTCTAGAATAAGAATGTTAAAATGAAGGCTTTGCTGAGCCAGTGTCAAAGTAGCTGAGTGAACACAGTGGTAATGGATAAACAAGACTTGGTGCAAGGCAGGCAGCACAGTTACAAAGAAAGGTAGGAAATTGGAGAGGGAGCAGGCCATTTGGCCCATTGATTCTGCTCCCCATTCGACTGTATCACAGCTGATCTTCCACCTCAGCACCATTTTTCTGCGCTATCCCTATATCCATTGACATTTTTAATAGCGAATTTTGGATGAACTCCGGTTTATGGAGGATGTAAGATGTGAGGCCAAGCAGACTGGCAGTAGATTAATCAGGTCTAGAGGAATAGAAGATGCTTTAACAGCAGATGAAGCAGGGATAGAGATGAACAATGCTGTAGAGCTGTAACTAGGTGGTCTTGGTGCTGGAGCTGACATGCGGTCATAAACTTATCTCCGGGTACGACAGGATGCTCAAGTTGATCCAAGTTGTCATGCACTAAACACAAATTTTATTCACCTTAGTGGCTTTGTATAGATCATAGAATCCCTACAGTGTGGAAACAGGCCCTTCAGCCCAACAAGTCCACTCTGACCCTAGTGTTCCATCCAGAACCATCTCCCTAATCTACACATCCCTGAACATTACAGGCAATTTAGCATGGCCAATCCACCTAGCCTGCATATCTTTGAACTGTGGGAGGAAACCAGAGCAGCTGGAGGAAACCCACGTAGACACAAGGAGAATGTGTAAACTCCACACAGATCCTCGCCTGAGGGTGGAATCAAACCCAGGTCCCTAGCACTGTGAGGCAGCAGTGCTAACCACTGAGCCACAGTGCCATATTCTACTCTGGCACATTTTTGTTTCAGGAAGCTTTTAAAAATTAAGTAAGTGAATAATGAATATAAATCAAATCATGCATAATTTACCGCTATTTGCAAAATGATTACTCTGTACTCAAAATCCAGCAGTTTGAAGTGTGTATAAAGTGAAATTATTTCATGAAGGAACATTTAAAGAAGCAGAGGGACTGTTTGGTCAAATCACCATTCCTGTTTGAGGACTTTCCACTGTTTCTAACTCATCGGTGTGAAGGAAAACGGAAAGTTACATGGATTCTACAATCTATGGGCAACCTATAATTTACGGGCAGTCTGCTCTGCCACATTTTAACACTGGTTAAGCGAAAAATCCACTGCTTAGAAACAACAGGATTGGATAATGGTGAGCAGCAGGTGGTCTGTCAATAGCAGATGTTGAAGCTTGCAGCCCACTCTCAGTCACCCAACTCTTGGTTTCCAGCCTGCTTAGGCTTCAGTTGGCTAATTAAAGGCTGTCCAGCAGGGCATTACAGAAAAGCACTGTTCAATCTCTGCGAAGGCTCTGTCACCCTGCAACAGCAGTGTCAGGCCATGACCTTGAAGGAGACTTGACCTTTAGATCTAATGGGCCAGCAATTGGATCACTTAGTCTCAGAGGCAGACAGTTGCAGTCCTTTGACCTTTGTTCCATTTTAAAATGAAGTCCATGAGGATGTAATTGAAAAGTAAGGGAATAGCAGCAGCTGCAAGACTCATTGGTGTTTGATGGATGTATTCACTGTCCGCAGTTAATAATGTAGGGAACACGTACATCTCCTGCAGAACATACTCTCCCCCACACTTCCCCAACCAGGTCATTGGGAACCAGTTTCATTGAGGATACACTCCAGGAGCAATGGAGGATGCCAGAAACTGGAAACTCCCACTGTTTGATGATGACATCCTGTATTCCCTCCTCTAAGTTGTCTCTGATTGGACTGATGTCCCAATGTCGCAGGACGGAGACCTCTCAGCTGGAGGACGTGGCTGCAGAGTTGCAAGATGAGTAAATGACCTTCTCAATTCCTCTGAACACGTTTGGGATATACATTTGGTGAAGGGAATGATAGATAAAGAATGGAGAGATCAATGTCCACTGGTCTTGCTGTGTTATCAGGGAACTTTCAGATGATGCATTTGGGCAATTTGACGGTGGTGGAGGGAATAGGGCAGGTAAATGGAGTGCTGGTGTTGTTTGGGAGGGAATGTGCCTGAGAGGGCAGTCATGCCAAGTTGTGTTCTAAATCAGAAAGGCAAAATGCTGTCCGGGAGGATAATCTTCATTTTTCATTTCCTTCTCAGGAGAAGACAGCTCATAATACCAGAGAGATGTGGAGTCTGGGTTGGGGAGTACTCCAACTTGGCAATTCTTATGTCACTGGAGGAGGACATATTGCAGCTGTGCAATAACTAGCAGTACTGTTCCATTGCCTATAGGGAGGCTGGTGGTTGGTGAGTAGTGAGGGAATGATTGAGTGTACTGTAGAATATTGGGCTTTTTAATAACATTTTACTGACTTTGGGAGTTAAAAACGTGAAGAGTCTGAGAGGTCACCAGTCTGGGAATAAAGGGAATGAAATACTCATATGAGTTACAATGCAATGACAATCTTTCTGTTTTCTTTAACAGGAAAGCCTTCGGTAGGAGCAGACACTAACCCCAAAAGACCCATGCTAAACCCTGAGGAGCAGGAGAGAGAGCCTCAGTGAGTGTATCATGCCATGGTCTGCACCAGTTGCCAGTTCAGATACTTGCAACTTGGTGGGATTGCATGGGCTGGAAGAATGGGAGAAACCCTGGGTTGAGCACCACATGACTGCTCAATCTAAAGCTGGAGGCTGTGACCTATTGGGACTCTGGCAGTCAGAACAGTGCTGGTTGATGCTGAGCTGCAAGTTGAGGACAAACCACTTGAGTCATCTGTCGGGTCATGATGCTAAATTTGCGTTTGCATGAAGATCTGCCAGAAATACCAGAGTGAATGTATGGACTGGCAAGGACAGTTGAGGGCCCCATCCAAGCTATAGGGTACAGAAATTTCCACCTCGTGTACACATATTTCCTCCTCTATTCAGAGATTGGAAACTCTCCTGGGGAGCCACATCCAGCAGTTATAGCTGCACATACATACTGACATAAGCACTATCGCCTTGTCACTGAGGTTAATTAGCTAGTGATGTAGTGAGACATCTGCATTCTCCAACGGGAGGCCAGTCCCTCTCAGGTAAGTGAGAGGATCAAATGTATCTCATGACAATAGGTGGTGTGCATTTGACATCTCTCGTCAGGGTGATCCTGATGATGAGACAGATCCTCTGCCTGTGTGCCAATGACAGCTCAGGATGCTGTAGCAGAAAAGGAGGTTCCTGTTACTGTGCAGGAAACCATCACATTTACAGACCCAGTCAGTCTTACTTCTGTGGTGGGCAAATTATTGGAGAGGATTCTGAGAGATAGTTTGTATGATTATTTGGCAAAGCATAGTTTGATTAGAAATAGTTAGCATGGCTTTGTGAGGGGCAGGTCATGCCTCACAAGCCTTATTGAATTCTTTGAGGATGTGACAAAACACATTGATGAAGGTTGAGCAGTGGATGTGGTGTATATGGATTTTAGCAAGGCATTTGATAAGGTTCCCCATGGTAAGCTTTTTCATAAAGTAAGGAGGAATGGGATCCAGGGAAATTTGGCTGTCTGGATACAGAATTGACTGTCCAATAGAAGACAGAGAGTGGTAGTAGATAGACATTATTCAGCCTGGAGCTCGGTGACCAGTGGTGTTCTGCAGGGATCTGTTCTGGGACCTCTGCTCTTTGTGATCTTTATAAATGACTTGGATGAGGAAGTGGAAGGGTGAGTTAGTAAGTTTGCTGATGATACGAAGGTTGGTGGAGTTGTGGACAGTGTGGAGGGCTATTGTAGGTTGAAACGGGACATTGACAGGATGCAGAGCCGTGCAAAGAAGTGGCAGATGGAATTCAACCCAGAGAAGTGTGAAGTGATTCGTTTTGGAAGGTCGAAATTGAATGCAGAATGCAGGGTTAATGGCAGGATTCTTGGGAGTGTGGAGGAACAGAGGGATCTTGGGGCCCGCGTCAATAGATTCCTCAAATTTGCCACCCAAGTTGATAAGATTGTAAAGAAGGCGTATGGTATGTTGGCCTTCATTGGCAGGGGAATTGAGTTTAAGTGCCACGAGGTTATGCTGCAGCTCTACAAAACCCTGGGTAGATCACACTTAGAATATTGTGTTCAGTTCTGGTCGCCTCATTACAGGAAGGATGTGGAAGCTTTAGAGAGGGTGCAGCGGAGATTTACCAGGATGCTGCCTGGACTGGAGGGCAGGTCTTATGAGGGAGCTAGGGCTTTTCTCATTGGAGTGAAGAAGGATGAGAGGTGACTTGATAGAGATGTACAAGATGATGAGATGCATAGAGTGGATAGCCAGAGACATCTTCTCAGGGCGGAAATGACTATCACGAGGGGCCATAATTTTAAGGTGATTGGAGGAAGGTACAGAGGAGATGTCAGAGGTAGGTTCTTTACACAGACAGTGGTGGGTATATGGAATGCACTGCCGGTGATGGTAGTGGAGTCAGATTCATTAGGGACATTTAAGTGACTCTTGGATAGGCACATGGATGATAGTAAAATGAAGGGTATGGAGGTTAGTTTTCATCTTAGAGTAGGATAATTGGTTGGCGCAAAATCGTGGGCCAAATGGCCTGTACTATACTATACTGTTCTATGTTCTATCACAACGGCTGGCACTCTCATAGCCTCAGGCAACCAAAGGCTGCTCACTAAGAATATCACAAAGGGAAACCAAAGTCATCAGCTCTGTTGTCAGTGATGACAGAGCCCTACAATATAGGGAAGAGATTTAAGAACACACTTCTGACAAACATTGGTGAGCATGGCTGAATGTTGCTGTATTTTGTATCATTGTGACCTGGAATAGATTTTCGGTGTTTGTGTATTTCATGTATTTAACGCACATATTCAAGGCTTTCCGTCACACATGATATGAGGTTATAGTGTTCTCTGAGGTGTTTTTCAGCTGTGATAGATGCAATAGAACTGCAGTGATTCAAGAAGCAGCTCTCCACCAGCTTCTCAAAAGCAACTCGAGACAGCAACGCCCACGTCCCACAAGAGATTTTAAAAAAATGCAGCCTCCATCTACTTGTTTCTGCTTGGAACATACTGATATATACCCATCTTAAGAAATAGGGAAGTTCAGATTATGCTTTTCTGAAGAAGGGTCTAGGCCCAAAACGTCAGCTTTCCTGCTCCCCTGATGCTCCTTGGCCTGCTGTGTTCATCCAGCTCTACACCTTGTTATCTCAGATTATGCTTGATGGGTTCCACATTGTTACATGATATATCCCAATTTGATGGCCTCTTGAATCTCATGAGTATGTTATTTTCCAGCAGCAACATCAAATTCAGCCCACAATTTTTAATTGCATTTCTTTTTGGTGTCTTTTTACTGCTATTCCTTCAATGGATGTTTTTACTGCCACTTTTTTGTATTTTGGGTATGAATTCTTGGATCCTTGCAAGGAACAACTCATTTTTATCTCTGTATCACTGAGAATTTAAAAGAGCTAAGGTGACCCACAAATATGTGATAATGGTACGTGGGTGTTGAGATCTCTCTTATACACAAGGAGGAATTTTAATTTCAAGAAACTCCATATGGAATAATTATTACATTTTGGTCTGGGCCCTTACTGCATGTCCAAATCTGATGGCCAGTGAGAGATGAAAATTGAGCTTGGGTTTTGTCAGCTCAGATGGTCTGGTCTGCAGAACTCATCGTAGTTAAGCAGGTTGAGTGAAGTGGTTAATGTTGGATTGTATTCCCAGCAGGCAGTGGCTTTCAGCTAATCCTGGGAAAAAAGACTCGAGTGAGTTTTGAAGTGTATGAAGGGGCATTCCTGCCCTTTCTAGGATTTTAAAAAGTGAAAATATGTCATCAATGTGTTTTTTGTTGGTGGGTGCAAGGTTGCAGCAGTACTGTGAACAAGCTCAATAATTCCTGGCTGACTAATTGCTGGATGGGGTCACAAAGCGGGGTCTGGGCTTGTTACTTACATATTTAAAGGCAGCCCTGCTTGTTTTAAGTACTTGTTTAGCATCCTTAAAAGGAAAGCCTGCATAAATTTATCTGTGGAACCAACTCCTGCACTGATTGGATTTGGGATATACCACTTTTTTCTCATTATGGCTTGTGATCTGCGACCATGAAATGGGCTTTGCTTCCAGCAGGGTGTGTGTACCTGAGGTGCCAAAACCATGTTAGCTCCCACAATTTAAGAACTAGGTATGGGTAACATGGTGTTGAAAGATTCAACAGATGTTTATTACATTTAATGTATTAATATACATTAGGTAAACTACAGCCACAGGCTGTTCAATATCTGAGCTATTTAGTTACAAACAGCAGTATGCTTCCATCAGTTTGTTATGCTTCAAGTGGCCCCATTTAATATGGAGTCCGCGACCTTTATACCGTCAGGTCACATTCTGTGACAAAGGGGTTGTATGAGCATTTCTCTCGCGTGCCTCTTAAAGGAATACTGCATACTAACTGTGAGACATAAGGTAGGACAGGATATCCTTGATAAAACTGCCAAAGTGTGACTTCATTCCCGTTGCAATGTGGTTGATTCTTGAAAGTAGTTTCAAATGGCCTAGCAAGCTTCGAAACTACATGAAACTAGTCATTCATCTAGGCACGGGACAAAGGTATACCAGCCCAATCAATCTACCCCAATGTGTGGAAACTTTTGCCAAAATTCCAAGAGCTGTGCCATTGACTAGCCAAGCAACTGCCTGGCACACACTGCCAGATTTGGCAAAGGCTCATTAACAAATCTGAGTACCACAGTGGGTAATTAGTCTGTTGGTTCTGGTGACATTGTAATGCCCTCTATTTTGCATGACATCTGTGTGCAGTTAATGACAAACATGCTGCTGTATTGCTCAGCAGGGCGGAGGATCAAATGTATACAGTATTGACATCGTTTAAATCCCCAAAATTCACAACCTCGAGCCAGCCTGCACTTGTTCAGGAAGAGGTTCATTCTGGTTGGAGGAGATGCTGGAATTGGTTGTAGACTGAACAAGAGCAGTGAATTGTGGTGAAATAGAGCAGACAGCTTGCTTTACAGCTCTCTGGCTGTGTGCTTGATGCCTTTGTGGAAAAGGTGGTCCGGTGACAATGTAGCTTCAAATGTCAAATCTCAATAATCTCACCTGTCACCGAGTGTACCACATTCCTTAAACCGTTGCCAAAAATGACCATGAGCCACAGATCATACTTAATACTTGTTGCTTTACCTCAGCCTCACACTTTCAGCATTACTGTAAGCTTCACACCCATATCTCTCACATTGTAGACAATGCTAGCTCTTCAATCATGACAGTCATTATCATCTAAATGCACTGCACCACACGCACTGACACACTTCCCTCACTCTTGCAGGACAACATGGTGCATAACCAGAGGCAGGAGAGTCATACCAATGGGGGATAGGCCTGCCTTATATCTATGGAGCAGCTAACACTCTCCATCCTTGGGGTTGAAGCTACTGAGTAAAAACTGAAAGAACTACGGATGCTGTAAATCAGGAACAAAAACAAAGTTGCTACAAAAGCTCAGCAGGTCTTGCAGCATGTGAGAAGGAAAAAAACAGAGTTGATGTTTTGAGTCTGGTGACCCTTCCTTAGAACATGTGTTGAAGTTATTGAGGAAGTTATTGGCCTTCTGCCAATGGCAGAAGGAAAACTGTGGCAAATTATAGTATTTTCATGCCTAATTTTTCTGTTCACAGCTCATGTACCCTTAATTCTACAATGTGTACTAATTTCCAAGCTGCATTTTGCGTTAACATGTACCTCGCCCTTTCTCCATCAGTCCTTCACTGTGATTTGCCCCATGGGTTTTGCTGCTTTCAGACACTGAAGAACTGCAAACTGATCAGGGAGTAGTTTAAGAGCAAAAAAAATGAAAGCTGAAGAAACATGTGGACCACATATGCCGTTACTAGTTATTATCTCCAACAAGAGGGAGTTTAATCATCTCCCCTTTACATTCAACAGGATTGGCATAATCAAATCCTTGTCGTCAATATTGTTGGTTGGGATTAGGGGGAAGGGAAGTCACCATAAGGTAATTGAACCAGCCACATTAACAGGGTGGCTATAAAAGCAAGTCATGAACTGAATGTCCTGCAGTAACTCAGCTTATGACTCCGCAAAGCCTATCCACCGTTTACGAAGGCAGTCATCAGGAGTACGATCGAATACTGTTCACCAAACACGTAGGAACACCAACAAGTTCCACTGCAAGTGGCTCAGTGTTCTGACTTTGAACTTTGTCACAGGTCCCTCATTGTCAGTGTGTCAGAAACCTGGACTACCTTCCTATCAATGGGCTGAATCTCAGTCTCTCTGAAAGCAGCTTTTCAAGAAGGTGTAAAACCATCAGCTTCTTGATGGTGATTAGGGGCGAACAATAAAATTGTCCTTGTCCATTATGCTACATTCCATGAGCACGCAATAAATTACTGTCACTGTATGTCCCTTATTGTCCGTAGAATAAAGAAAGCTTGTACCTGACACAAATAAACCCTCTGCATAAAAGTCAGACTCAATGCAAACATTTGTAACTGAAGGTGAGTTATTTGTGGAATCAATCTAGAGATTTTTCAGCCAGATTTTATGGTTGTGCAGATTAGCTATTTTTTACAAGACTGCCTAATTTCCAATGGGATAAAATTAGAGAGGTTCCACACTAGATGGAAAAAACATTCACCCGGTGGTGACATTGAAAAGTACCTACTGTTTCTTGCACTTTGTGTCTATGCATTCTTCTTGCTTCTTCAAGACTCTTCTCTTGTGGAAATGAAGAGTGATGGGCTATTGGGGGTTCCTTAAAGCTTACTGAGGTGGCAGTGTTTCTATAGCTGCTTCTGCAGGGAGGTCACTGGACCAGGCCATTGCTGTTTGGACTGCCTGACATGCTGAATCCATGAGCTACCCCACCCAACCCGGATTGTTGCCTTCTGAAGATTGTGTCCCTCAACTTCCTTTGCCTCGGTCATCTCCTTGCACATTTGTTACATTAGGCTGTGCCTGATTAAACTGATAACAAGAATGTTAACTCTCTTTGTGCCTCCCCAGACTTGCTGATTATTTCCGACATTGTATGTTTTGATTTCAGCTTTCCAACATCTACAGTATTTGGTGTTGACTTTGTGTTTATTTCATTCTGGCTCTCCTGGGTTACATTTTCAGAAATCCAAATAAAAACCAATGGCAAAACCTTTCAGTAGCACAAGAAGGTACAGCTGTTCCTCCTTCTTTTGCCTTGGATGCTGAAAGTCTTCAGGGTCTCAAGGTTTGGCTCAATCAATAACAATGGAAGCTCTTGATAATCATTTAGATAAGTGAGTTTCACAAAATGGTAGTAGGCTGCAGAATGAGATGTACCAACATACCTCTGGTCAAGCTACCAATGCCCTTCAGTAGAAAATCTCAGCTGTAATCTTAGCTTTGTACTTATATGAATTTCCTCATTTGCCTTTTATCTTCTATATATTTTGTTCAGAAAGGAGTAGTGTGCGGCTGTTCTAAACAAGGACATTTTGTTTGGTCACGTCCTCAAAAAAAAATCTTCATCAAGTTAGTGAGGCACGATTTGCCAAACACAAAACCATGTTGATTGTCCATAATCAGTCCTTGTCTCTCCAAATGCATGTAAATCCTGTGTCTCAGAATCCCCAACAACTTATCCACCACTGACATCAGGCTCACAGATCTATAGTTCCCCAGACTTCTCTTTATAGCCTTTCTTAAATAAAGGCACAACATTGTCCACCCTCCACTCTTCTGGCACCTTACCTGTGGCTGTCAATGATAGAAATATCTCTGCTAGGGGCACCGTATTCTCTTCACTAGCTTCCCACAATAATCTGGAACAAATCCTGGGATTTGGTTGAGAATATCGGAAGCATGGTTAATAAGAGTACAATGGGATCTTGATCACCTTGGCCAATGGGCTGAGGTGTGGCAGATGGAGTTTAATTTAGGTATATGCAAGGTAATGCATTTGATAACACAAACAAGACCAAGACTTATACAGTTAATGGTACGCCCTGGAGAGCGTTGTTGAGCAGAGTGACCCAGGGGTTCAGGTACCTTGAAAGTGACGTTACACGTAGACAGGGTAGTGAAGGAGGCTTTTGGCGTGCTGCCTTCATTGTTCAGAGCACTGAGTATTGGAGCAAATTACTGCAGATGCTGGAATCTGTACTGAAAACAAGAAATGCTGGAAATCTCAGCGGGTCAGGCAGCATCCATGAAGAGAGAGCGAGTGAATGTTTTGCGTCTAGATGACTCTTCGTAAGTGAGATGAATTGCCAGAGGAAGTGGTAGATGCAGATACAGTTACAAAATTTAAAAGACATTTGGATAGGTAAATGAATAGGAAAGGTTTGGAGGATTGTGGGCCAAACAGAGGCAAATTGGACTAGTTCAGTTTGTGAAACATGGTTGGCATGGACAAGTTGGACCGAAGGGTCTGTTTCTGTGCTGCATGACTCTGTGACTCTATGTTTGACATTCCAGCTCACGTTTTCTGCATCTACAGTTACCAGAGTGTGAATTTTGCAACAATTAACTTGAATGGTGTGAGAATGGAATATGACAATCTGACCAGAATACAAGCGTAAAACCTCGTTCTGTGTGCAATCTTAGATTTAAATTTCATCTTTTTGAAATTGTGATAAATGATTAGGTGAACAGCTAATGAGTTAGAATCAGCCCCATTTGCTGGTGACCCCAGTAAGTGGTTACAATAATGCATATGTTTAAATTGATAATTGAGGGAGAGGAAATAAACCTTTCCCATTTTCCAATGAAAGGGAAATTTCACACCAAAATGTTGAGAGGTGACCTTTTAGACGTTTATAAAGTCAAGAGGGGCATAGATGAGGTGAATAGCTAAAGTTCTTTCTATATGAAAAAATGTTCGGGGTGCTTTAAAATCATCTCAAGTATGGTGAAAATGGAATGCTGTCCCAAAAATTTTGCCATCTTAAAGGTTGTTAATGGTCATTCTTGTTGTCAATCCACATATGCAGCTATGTTACTTTGGTACTCGATGATTGATATTGAGGATCATATCCTGAGTTAAGAGCTTTACATAGATGTCTGTGAATGTTCACCAGCAACAAATTCCAAGGTTCTTATACCCAACATCAAAAGAGGACCTACCTTCATGAATACTTGCTTTGTATATATTTTCATCTTAGTTTGCTAAAAGCAGTTTCCTTTGTTATAACAAGAAGTAGATACCTGAGCTGTGCTTTTAATGGAAACCTATGGAGCGAATACATATATGCCGGAAGGAAAGTATTATCTACAGCGGGTTTAACAGAACTGGTTGCTGTTGTTAGCAGTGGAATGTTATCAGTAACAAAAACCAATGCAAAGTAGAAATGTAATTACAGCTGATATTAAAGCACTTTCCAATGACCCCTTGCTAGCAGGCTCTGAGCCTAGTAAATGGTATTCATCTCTTTAGTTTTGTTTACATGTTTCTTTTTGCAGGTATAAACAGGCATGAGAAGCAACAGTACTGAGACAGTCAAGCATCAAAAGCAGAAAAGGATCAACAATTGAAAAGCAAAGTGGAAGTTTTCCAAATCTTCTTGCAATGCTAACATTTCCAAAGACTTCATAACTTCATAAAATTAACTGAACAAGTCTTAAACGCAAATAAAAATGTGAAAAGAATTCAACAGAAAATTCAATCACTATTGAAAATATGCAGTTTCACAAGTTATCCATGGACAGAAATTCAGTGATGCTCCAGATGACTAGATAATACATGGGTCTATCTGCTTTTAATGCCAGCATTAGTCTATTTATTTGAAAGTAATCAATCTCCCATGGTGCTGGACAGTCAAGTGTCGAGGACAGCCTTCAGCTACAGCACAATCAGAGGACACAGTTAATTGGACCAGGAAGACAGGTGCAATGCAGCCCCGATTTTAAAGACGTATTTTCTGTTCTTATTTTTATATAGTACTTTGATTGTGTGTTGTTATTTATGGTAAGTAGCAATTCATGAAGAAGAGGAGTCACTTGAAGCTTTAGGGTTTCTCTGTACTCAGGTGTTACAGGATTCAAAAAGCTAAGGTGCTACCATGGCTGTGAGACTGCAATATTATGACATGACATTTTGCATGGGTGATTTCGATGATAAATATGACTTAAGAATTTAGTATGAGAAAGACGACACAAAAATGAAATCTAGAAAGAAATAAGGTTTTTCTCAAACAGAAAAAGGCAGAATTGTATTGTACTGTATACAAATTAATGCCTTTGCTAAATGAACACATAAAGGATTGTCAATATTATTTTTAGTATTGTCAGCAGCGTTTCTGGGTACTAGTGATTTAATGCTGTAAATAATGAAAAAATGATAAGAACCAGATTTTTCAACAATATATAACAGAAGTGCAAATTAGTGTTTGAATTCTATATCTTTATTGAACATCTTATAATACATCCTCCAAAATGTTGGAGTTTTGTTTATCCTAAATTCTTGCTGCTGTGATCACTGTCTTACAGCTGGCTTACTCGTCCTTTCTTCAGAACTTTTAATTCTCACCAATATAAATAGATTTGTGACTTGTGACCTCATTCATACCTTATGAATTGCCCAGTTGCAGTGAGGATAGAGCAAGCCAGAATCTTCTTCGAAAATCAGCGTAGGTTGAATGATAAAATATTCATGAACTACATGTTTGAATATTTGCATTTGGTACTTTAATATTCATGCCTGCAAATTAGAAGTATCCAGTTATATGACAGAGTATTGGCATTTCTGGAAAACAAATTTTGTGTATTTTAGGATGTCCACTTAAGCTGTGCCTACAATGGTTGTTTTTCTCATTGGTAATATAATTTCCAAAGTTATATTCAAATTAGGATATTACTTTCCAGTGCATTTTATTTTGTTCCAATAAATAACTGTAATTCATTTAAAGGCTGAATTAGTGCAGAACTTAAAGAAATACAACAAGCTCAATCATGGATATGCATTGTCTAAGGCACAAACATTAAAGAGAAAGGAGAATTAACAATGATAAACAAAACAACGTAAAGGTTATATTTGAACAAAGAAAATGGCTTACATGAATGCCAAGAATAGTGTTAAATCTGAAGATTAAGATCAATTTATTCAGCAAAGGAGGGCCAAAGAAAAGGAAAAGAAAATGAGAATTTGAATGCAAGTTAGTGAGGAACATAGAGTTAGACTGTAAGAGCTTCTTTTCATATGTGACAGGAAATAGATTAACAGGGATAATTATGAGCACATTACAGATAGGGACTGAAGAACTTACAGTGGAGAAGAGAGAAATTGAGGAGAAACCAAACAATTACTTAGCGCCTGTTTTCTGTATTCATTGCAAAATATACAGAAAATCTCTCAGAAATATTAGGTGACCAAGAGTATCTGAAGAGCAAGAAGTAATTAATATTAATAAAGAGATAGTATTTGAAAAAAATAGCTGGATAGAGCATTGATAAATCTCCTGAGCCAGATCAGCTCCATTCCGAGCATTGAAGGAAGCAATAGATTACTACCAATTGATGTATTTATGGTTATCTTTCATAATTTAACCCAATATTTAAGAAAAGATGATGAAGACTGGATTACTACAGACCTGTTAGCTGTAGATCTGTTAGCTTGATATTCATAGTATGAAAAATATTATAAGCTATTATTACAAAAAAGGGAACATTTGGAAAAGAATGGCAAACTTGGACATAGCACGAATTTATGAAAGGGAAATCATGTTTGACAAACTTGTTGGAGTATTTTGAAGATGTTAATTGTAGCATTGATAAAGGAGAACTAGTGGATGGGGTGTATTTGGAGTTACAGAAGTCTTTTCATAAAATTCTACACAAGGGGTTATTATATAAAATTACATAACATGGAGCTGGAATGGTGGGGGAGAGTATACCATAAGAATATAAGACTATAAGAAATAAGAACAGGAGTAGGCTATTCAGCCGCTTAAACCTGCACTGCCACTCAATAGGATCATGGCTGTTCCATTTTCCCTCGTGTCTATATTCCTGCCCTTTCCCCATAACCCTTGATTCCCCTACTGATCATGAATCTATCTTATCTCAACCTTAAATATGCACCAAGACCTTGCCCCCAAAGCTCTCAGTGGCAAGGTATTCCAAAGACTTACAACCTTCTAACAGAAGAAATTCCTTCTCCTCTCAGTCTTAAATTTACAGCCCTTTATTCTGACACCATGTCATCTGGTCCTAGACTTTCCCATGAGGAGAAGCATCCTCTCAGTATTCACCCTTTCAAGCTCTTTAAGAATCCTATATGTCTCAATGAGATCACCTGTCATTCTTCTAAACTCCAGTGAGTAGAGTCCCAACATGTTCAGCATACTATTATGGATTGAGAATTTACTAATAGACAAAAAAATAGAGAGTTAGGCTAAGCAGGGAAGTGATCTCACATCCAAGACATCTCTGCAGGTGTCCCTCAGGTGTGTTCTTGACCCAACTATTTTCAACCATTTTTCATCAATGACCTTCCTTCTATCATAAGGTCAGAAATGAGGATATTGACTAATGATTGCACAATGTTCAGGACTACTCATGACTCTTCAGATACAGAAGAAGTCCATACCCGAATACAGCAAGACCTGGACAATATCCAAGCTTGGGGTGACAAGTGACAAAATTCACACCACACAAGTGCCAGGCATTGACAGTCTCCAACAAGAGAGAATTTAACAATCGCCTCTTGACAGTCAACATTGTTACCATCACAAAATCCTCCATGGTCAAGATCTTGCAAGTTACCATTGATCAGGGATTGAACTGAACTGGTCATATAAATACTGTGGCTGCAAAAAAAAAAAGCAGGGTCAGAGGCTAGGAATCTGGCAGTGAATAACTCACTTCCCAATTCCCAAAAGCCTGTCCACCATCTACAAGGCACAAGTTGGGAGTGTGATAGAATATTCCTCACTTATCTGAATGAGTACAGCTCCAACAACACTAAAGAAGCTTGACACCATCCAGTCCACTTGATCAGCTGCACATCTGCAAGCATTCACTCCCTCCGCTACTGACACTCAGTGTGCGCCATTTACAAGGTGCACTGCAGAAATTCAACAAAAATCCTTCGGCAACACCTTCTAAACCCATGACCACTACCATTAGGAAAGACAAGGGCAGCAAATGCATGAGGACACCGCCACCTGCAAGTTCCCTTTTAAGCCATTCAACATCCTGACCTGGAAATATAAGACCAGAAGACCATATGACTAATGAGCCGATATAGACCATTTTGTCCATCAAGTCTGATCCACTTACAATTCAATGAGATCATAACTGATCTGACAATCCTCAAGTCTACTTTCCTCCTTTTCCCCTAACCCTTGATTCTCTTACTGATTAAAAATATGCTTAATGATTCCAGCCTCTACAACCCTCTGTGGTAAAGAGTTCCAGAGATTAACTACCCTCTGAGAAGAAATTTCTCTTCAAGTGTGACATCTTATCTTGAGATTATGCCCTGGTCCTAAAACCTCCCACAAGAGGAAACAACATTTTCGCTTCAATCTCCAAGATGATGGCAGAATAGGAGTCCTGAACCGGAGCTTGTCTGCTCCATCCATTTCTTTTCTGGTTTTTCCCTCTCTCTTTTCATGTTTTTATTTGTTTTCACTTTACTTCCTGTCCTTGGCGGCATTGGCGACCTCCGGGGTGAAAGCCAGTGCAGACTCTTGGCCTTAATGTGGACTTAAACTCCCAGCCTCAGCGGGGGCTCAAACTCCCAACCTCACCGTAAACTCGAACACCCAGCCTCAACGTAAACTCGAACTCCCGTTCTCTGTGTGGGCTTGAACTCATGGCCTCAGTACAAACTCGAAATCCCAGACTCAGCTTGGACTCAATCTCTCGGCCTCAGCATGGACTCAACTCTCGGCATCAGCGTGGACTTGAACTCCTGGCCTCAGCACAATCTCAAAATCCCAGACTCAGCTTAGACTAAAACTCCCAGCCTCAGCGTGGACTTGAACTCGTGGCCTCAGCATGGATTCAAAATCCTGGCCTCGGAGTGGACTTGAACTCCCAGACTCATCGTGCACTCGACTCCCAGCCTTGAGGTGAAGCCTGGAGCAGTTTACATTGGAAGGACTCTTATTCTCAACTCTTATTTCACTATTTTTCTAATTTATAACTGGACTTTTTATTTCTTTTTTTTTTAACTTTTTCACTAAGAATTTGTACTTAAGAATCTGTACCTTAGTACTTTGGTACCTATGATGGCGCCGTAAGTGGCAACCTGAAAACTTTTCACAAAAGCTCATTCTAATTCTAATTCTGCACCTATGCTGTCAAGTCATCTAAGAATCCTATAAGTTTCAATAAGGTTGCCACTCATTCTTCTAAGTTCCAATAGGTGCAGCCCAATCTACTCAATGTCTCCTCACAAGACAGTCCCTCCATCCTTGGTATCAGTCTCGTCAACCTTTTCTGGACTGGCTCCAATGCCAGTATTTCTTTGCTTAGATAAAGGGCCTGAATTTGTTCACAGTATGGTCTGACTGGTGCCTTGCATAGTTTTAGCAAAACCTCCCCACTTTTATATCCTAATCCCTTTCAAATAAAAACCAACATTCTATTTGCCTGCCCTGTTATCCAATGAACTTGGATACTAGCTTTCTGTTACTTATGGACAATGACTCCCAAATGCCTCTGTTTGGTAGCTTTCTGCTGTGTTTCTCCGCTTAATTAATATTCAACTCCTCTATTTTTCATGCCAATGTGCATAACCCCAGATTTCCCCAAATTATTTTTCAACTGGCAAGTTATTGCCCACTAACTTTACCTATCTACATCCATCTGCAGTCTCTTTCAGTCATCCTCACCCCTTGCCTTCCCACCTATTTTTGTGTTGTCTACAAACTTGGCTAAAGTACATTCGTTTTCCTTACCCCTACCATTAATACATATTCTAAATAATTATGACCCCAACACTGATCCCTGTGGCATTCCATTAGTTACAGGTTGCCATATTTAAAAAGCTCCCCCAATCTCCAACTCTCTGCCTTCTATTGATCCTCTATCCATGCTAATCTACTACCTCTTAAACTGTGGGCTCTAATCTTATTAAGTAATCTAATATGTAGTTATATCAAATGCCTTATGGAAATATTGCCATTCCTGCAGTGTGGAAACAGGCCATTTGGCCCAACAAGTCCACACTGCCCTTCCAAAGACCATCCCACCCTGCATTTCCCCATGTCTAACCCAAACATCCCTGGACACTACAGGCAATTTAGTATGGCCAAGCCACCTAACCTGCACATCTTTGGACTGTGGGAGGAAACCAGAGCACCTGGAGGAAACCCACACAGACACAGGGAGAACGTGCAAACTCCACACAAACAATTGCCCAAGGGTGGAATTGAACCTGGTTCTCTGGCACTGTGAGGCAGCAGTGCTAACCACTGAGCCACCATGCTGCCCATGTCTTTGCATCAAAATCCTGGAGCTCCCACCCTAATGGCATTGTGGGTTAATCTACAGCACGTGGACTGCAACAGTCCAAGAGGACACTCACTGCCACCTTGTCAAGGGTAATCAGAGATGAGTAATAAATACTAGCATCCCCTTAGTGAATAAAAAAAATTCTCTAGATGGCAGACCTTATTTGAGGGGAGTCGTAGGGTCAGTGCCAGCAGTCCACAATCTATATAAATAACTTGGATGTGGGCACCAATTCTCATATTTCCAAAGTTGCTGATGACACCAAACTGAGTGGGACCTTTAGTCATGAGGAGCGTGCAAGGAGGCTTCAAGAAGCCTTGAACAGGCTAAGTGAAAGGGCTACAATGTGGCCAGTGGAATATAATGTAAGTAAGTGTGAAGCTGTTCACTTTGGTGGAAAAAACAGAGAGACGGAATATTTCCTAAATGGTGAGAGGTTTGGAAGTGTGGGTGTCCAAAGGAATCAGGATGACCTTGTTCATGATTCACGAAAAGTCTGCCTGCAGTTGTAGCGTGCAACTAGAAAGGTTAATGGAACATTGGCATTCATTTCAATGAGAGTTGAGTAAAACCTCTGGAGAGAACTCACTTGGAGTATTTTGTTGTCTTTTTCTCCTTACCTATGGCCAATCATGGAATGCAATGAAGGTTCACTAGGTTAATCTCTGGGAGGGTGGGATTGCTTTCTGACAAGAGATTGCAATCTGTATTCTCTTGGCTTTGAAGAGTAAGAGGCGATCTCATTGAAACTTACAGAATCCTTAGTGGGTGGATATATTTTATATATATTATATGTATATATATAAAAATATGTTTTCCCTGGCTGGAGACCTAAAATCAGAAGACATAACCAGGGGAGATGAAGAGGAATTCCTTCACTCTAAGAATGTTAAACCTGTAGAATTCTCGAACTCGGAGGGTTGTAGAAGCTCAATCATTCTGCAACTTTGAGAGAAAAATCAGTACATTTCTGGAGACGAATGAGACCAAGAGATGTCAAGATAATGTAGGAAAATGACATTGAGATGGTGATCTGTTATGATGTACAATGGCAAGGCAGAATCAATGGACTGAATGTCCTACTTCTGTTCCTATGATTCCGATGAAAATTCCTGTCAGGACTGATGAAGGGTCGACTTTCCTGCTCCTCTGGTGCTGCCTGACCTCTGGCTCCACACTGTGTTATCTCTGACTCCAGCATCTGCAGTTCTTGCTATTTCTGATTTATAAACACAACAAATTCATCAGTGTCTGACACAAGAAAAGACTGGTTAATGTTGCAGGTGCAGACAATGTTGGAACAGGATTTGAATTTTGATGAGGATATCCAGAGAGGTGGGTGGGTTTTAAATGAAATAGTGACTTTTGTTAATGAAGGTGATTTGCTCTCAAATGATTTCTATTGAAAGTTAATTTTGGAAAGAAAATTGGAGAACTGATTCTGAGAAACTAACCACTGGTGTACAACATTACATTTAAAGGTTGTAGCTTAGTAATCATTTCTAAAGATGGTTGGCATTGTGCTGGCATATTCTTGAGTACAGATACACTACCAACTCTTTTATTCAATTACATTGACACTCCTCAGGTTTAAATGTATTAAAATATTAAGCAGAAATAGCAAAATCAAGTTAAAACTGATCTCTTTTTAAATAAGATACTATTAGAAAGACATCCTCATGAAACAAACTGGTAGTGGGTCGTAGTAGAGAAATGGCGTCAACTTTGTCTTTAAAATTCCAACATCTAGGTATAAATATGAACTCTGGACCTGGGGCCAGTATTGACTAGTGACTGCAGGATAATGGATGAATGGGACTGGATGCAAGTTTGGATAAGAACACCAGATGTTTTGGATCAGCTCAACCTTATGTCGGGTGGAAGACGGGAACTTGGTCAGGAGAGCATTGGACTAGTCAGGTCTAGAGTTATCAAAAAGACATGAATGAGC
Source organism: Ginglymostoma cirratum (assembly GCA_024137785.1). Taxonomy (NCBI): domain Eukaryota; kingdom Metazoa; phylum Chordata; class Chondrichthyes; order Orectolobiformes; family Ginglymostomatidae; genus Ginglymostoma; species Ginglymostoma cirratum. The sequence continues at coordinate 17,592,857 of JAHRHZ010000266.1, forward strand.
ATTCCAGAATTACATGAACTGAAACTGGCTGGAGTAGGACAGAAAAGTATGCAATCTTATTAATGGCGAGGTTATTTAGTTGGAACCTGATCTCAGGGTCAAAAATGGCAGCATGGTTGTGAAAATCTGTGCAACCTTGGACAGTCATTAGGGATAGGGTTGAGTTGGCGACTAGAAAATATAGATTGTGCTAGAACCAAAGAGAATGGATTATATACTGCACTGAAACAGGCTATTCAACCCAACAAATCCAGGCCAGTCTTTATAATGGACTAAAGCACTCTCCTGTCTTTCCTCAGATAAATCTACTGATATAACATTCTTTTCACTTCTTCCTCAAATGTGTATTCAACTTTCTCTTGAACACATCTATGGTATTTAATCACTCTTAGTGGTAATGAATTCCCAATCTCATAATTCTTTGAGTGAAGAAACTTATTTTGAATTCCTTATTTTATTTCTTGGCAATTATCCTGTATAGATGGCCTCTTGTTTTACACATCTCTACAAAAAGAAGTCATCTCTTTGTGTCCACCTTTCATAACTTTGCAGATCTCTATTTGTTTCCACTTCAGACCATAAGCTCTTAAGTAGTATTGATAGTTTAAATATATTATGAACTTTCATAACACAGAGTGGTATTTTCTTCCAAGACAGGATTGTGTGTGAGTTGGAAGGAAAGGTGCAGTGGTCATTTTCCTATGTGCTTGATGGACTCATCCTTCTAGTTGACTGGGGTCTGTGGTTTGAAGAGTGATGTCAAAGAATCTTCTGTGTCTCTCTGATGGTGAATACTTTATCCATGAGGTATGTATGCCTTGCTGCAGGAATAAGTGTTTCAGAGTGGATGGGGACACTGATCAAGCAGGGAGTTCCGCCTGGACACTGATGAGCTTTTTCAGTATCATTGGAGTTACAACTTATGTCGGTGAGAGGAGAACATTTCATCACACTCCCGCCTTGTGCCTTGTAGATGATGGACAAACTTTCGGGAGTCAGGAGGTGAGTTACTCATCCCAGAATCTGCAACCTTTGACCTGTTCCAAACAGTGTGTTTGCCTGCCTAGTTAAATTTCTTTTGATAGGTAGCCCTGAGTGTCAATTTCAGGGAACTTCATGGAATGTCTCTCTCATGCAATTTTACAACACTAACCTCATTAAGTTTGCACTGCGACTGTGTGACTCTCCCTTTCATGTTATCTTGTGCTCACCAGTCATGGACTTGCTGGTCTTTGCTGGGACTTCCCAGGTTTCACCACCAGCTCCCCTCCTCACACCCTATTTCCACCCCAACCCACCACCGGTACCGTATTCCAATCCCAGCTCTGCCCCAGTTCAAGTGCCTCAAGCCAGGAATTGGTCTCCCCAGTGTCTGAGGAATATCCCCCAGGTCTGAGATAGCAGATCAAGGGAATTTGGCACCTTGCTTTGCTGCCGGGGACCTGGAGAACCTGGTGGATCTGGCAGGAGAAAGAAAGACTGTCCTCTTTCATCAGGACTGCCAGAGGAGACCACAGTATCCAACACTGCCAGCCTGGTACAGAGTTGTCTCCCAAGCCAGGTCTAGAGTTACTCCCAGCAATTCTAGAAGAAGGTTATTGACACTCTGTGCCTGGCAAAGAAAGTGCCATCATCTTCTTCCTGCTCCCTCACACTCACTCTAACTCTAACTCACTCTAACTCTGAATCAACCTCCCACCAAGGCTCATGCTCTGCCACTCTCACTATTGCATGCCCACTCTATTACCCCAGATTACTAACCCTTCCTGCCCTTTGTGGTGTTTATTCACTCATATGAGACACCTTCCTTCTTTTCCCCCACTGCACCAATGCTAACAGCTGTGGAAGCCACTTACATCTCACTCAGGAACTCCCTTTCTCTTCTTTCAAGAGGAAACAACCCAGGAAACTGCCCTTGGGCAGAAAGGCCAAGATTACTGGTGGGGTACCCAATATTTGTCCCTTCACCCCCTTTGAGGACTGAATCCTTGCCTTATTGGGAGAGACATATGATCTCCATGATCAGCAGGCAAGTAAGATTCATTGTCAAATGCCATGTTGCCCCCACCCCCCCCACAAATTATCACTGTTGTGAATGTATTCATAACGTGCCCAAGCTACCGTCCCTAACATGTAGCTAATCCCCTCTCTTGTCTTCAAGCATCAGTGACATCTACACAACTTCCAGCATGAAGGCAGATTGCCAACAGCTGCATCTCCACCTTTAAGAAAGAGACACATCCCCTCAGAGGGTTTCTCCTGCACCCTACTGAAGCTCAGGCACTGACACCTCGATTGTTTCTTTAACTCGTGCCATGATCCACTGGGAAAAATGTGCTGATTCTTGATCCCCACTACGCCCAGGGTTGTCACAGGAGTTAAAGATTTGATCAAATTACCCAAAGTCCCAAGTTTACCTGTCTGATGGCGTAAGGTTAACACCATACACTGATTAGGTTTCTGAGCTTAACAAACTATTATTTATTAGAAAGACATCAGTGCTAACCACAGGAGAACCAAATATGAATTATCAACTTGTAACTCTGCTGGTCTAAGCTTTATACTTATTCTAAATCCTGCCACAACCATGCAAACACACACACACAAACATAGAAATATAGATATTATGGGTGAAGGAAAAGTACTGGGGAAATACAGTGGCACTGGTCTGCAGAATGCAATGAGGCATCACTTTTGCTTCTTCCAAGCCATACTTATTTCCAATCTTCATATCCAAATCCTTTCAGTGCTTTCCAGAGGGCAAAGGGTGGTTAACACATTAATCGTTCAGTCTTTCAGTCACTGGTAAGAGGCAACAGTTTAGAGCAAATACTGGTTGGGATTAACCATCTTTTCATTCTTGCTACATCACTGCAGAGGGAGAAAAGGGAACAAGCTGAAAGTGCTGAGATGACCCTGTCCTGATGTGTGAAGTGGGTCTCTGTCCCCGTGCATGAAGTGGCCTGGCGGCAACATTGCAATGTTAAGGTGTCAGGGAGCTCCAAAGTGCAGCATTGAAGTGGGAAATTGTATTATAAGTGAGTTGGAGATGGGCCATGAGGATGTGTTGATGCTGGTGCTTTGCCAATGTCTACCTCCATGGATGGAGAATGCAGATAGTTGCTGCACACGGACTGTGGCCTGATGTGTTGGGGAGTGCTGTACCTGCTCTGATTTTCAAATGAGGAACTGGCACCATCTGGTTTCTTTCTGTGCAATAGCAACTTGCATGGAAATGACATTAGGTAATAATGAGCCACTAATGCATTCCAGTGGGCCCCTTACTGTTCTCTAATGAGATTCTCATCTCATCATTGAAACCCTTTATGGAAAATCAGATATTTTGTCCTTGACACTGAGAATTTCATTTTTCCATCTCACTGTATTTGCCAAACTGTTTTGCCATTGCTCTCATCATTCAGAGCCTGAAAAATCACCGCCCAACAATTCATGTCATTAACTAAAAGGCCAAGGTTAATCTTGGCATTGGGCATGCTAAACATCAGGTTTCCAATGCGATTGTTTGAACATTCATGAGAATATCATTTTTGAATGAAGTTTATTTTACAGCAGCATCAACCATAAAAAATGTTTTTATGATGCATGATTGCTGTGATAAATAATATCTTGAAAAATAATTGCATTTAACTTGAGTGTCAATTCTGTTTCCAGCACAGCTTACTTAGCACATCAGACTGTCAGCTGCTGCTTTCACTCACATGCTGTAAGTGTCATCATAAAGTGTTGGACTGTCTGTTCATAAAGGGGCGGAGGCATTGTTTGATAGACAGAAGAAGGAACTAATTAAACATTTGCAAAAGAAGAACACTTGAGGGACATATACACTTTCTGAAGCATTTTGAAGATTTTCTTAGACACAGCTTAGAGTTATCTTAACAGAGTATTCATTTATAAACGTTACCAATCTATGAGATTAAATGTGCCTTTTACAAGAAGTAACGGTGATAACTTTCTGGCAGGAATCTATTTGAAAACTGAACTAATCAGCTTTGTTCTTTTCACAGGAAGCACGTTTGAAGCTAAAGCACCGATTGCGCAGATAAGAAATTATTTCAGGAGTCAGAAAAAAAATGCAAAGTTATGATGAGGCAACTGCTTTCCTGGGAGAATGGGGCCCATACCAGAGGACAATTTTCTTTTTCCTCAGTCTGACTGTTGTTCCAAATGGATACACTGCCCTTTCTATGGTGTTTCTGGCAGATATTCCTCAGCATCATTGTCGTCTGCCTAACTCTTCAAATGTGACGATTGGAGAAACTTCCTTTCTTAATCTAAGTTTACTGCTACCTGTGGAAGAAGGGAATGATGGACAAGTGTACAGTAAATGCACCAGATACAAGACTCAAATGAAAGACAGTTTAAATGACACAATGCCTGAAATAGAGCCCTGTATTGATGGCTGGGTGTACAATACAGACAGATACATCTCTACAATTGTCACTGAGGTAAGAATCTTTCATCTTATGCATTGATATTACACATTTTGTACATGGGATGGCTTTTGCAATGGGTTACCAAAGTCATGGCATATTTTAAGATATTTTCACATCATCAAAATTGTGTTTGTATCACTAACTTGAATTATGTTTCGACAAGTACATACATGAAGATCTGCTTAGCATTGTTATTTTTCAATGCTACCTGGCTCTTGGCCCAACACTATGGTAAAACCTGGTGCCTAGAGTCTTAGAAATGTGAATGAGTTGAAACAATTGATGGTGATAAATGCAATATGGCTTTACACTCAGTTTGCCAACTCTGGCTCATCATATTCCTGGAGGATCGGGCAGAATCAGCATGATTTATGAAAAGGAAATCACGTTTGACAAATCTGCTAGAATTTTTTGACGATGTAACTTTGAGTTAAGAAGGCAGATTATTGTTTGAATGGAGATAGATTGGGAATGGGGGAGGTGCAATGAGACCTGAGTGTCCTCTCGTACACCAGTCACTGAGAGTAATCATGAAGGTTCAGCCGATGTTGAAGAGGGCAAATTGTATGTTGGCCTTCACAGCGAGAGGATTCGAGTACAGGAGCAGGGATGTCTTGCTGCAATTATACAAGGCCTTAGCGGGAACCACACCTGGAGTATTGTGTGCAGTTTGGTCTCCTGATCTGAGGAAGGATGTTCTGGCTAAGAAGGGAGTGTAACAGAGGTTTACCAGCCTGATTCGTGGAATGGCAGGACTGACGTAAAGAGAAACTGGAACAGTTATTACTATATATTCTGGAGTTTAGAAGAATGAGGTGGGATCTCATAGAAAGCTATAAAATTCTAACAGGACTAGATGGGATGAATGCAGGAAGGATATTCATGATGACCAGGGATTTCAGAACCAGGTATTACTGTTTAAGGATACGGGGCAGGCGATTTAGGACTGATATGAGGAGAAATTTCTTTATCCAGCGAGTGAAGTGGAATTCTCTCCCACAAAAAGTGGTTGAGGCTAAACCATTTAATGTTTTCATGAAGTTAGATACAGTTCTTAGGGAGAAAGAGATCAAAGGGTATGGAAAGAAAGTGGGAAGAGGATACTGAGTTGGGCATCTGCCATGATTATACTGAATGGTAGAGCAGACTCAAAGGATAGAATGGGATCCTGGCCCATCTTCAGAAAAAAGGGTCTAGGCCCAAAACGTCAGCCTTCCTGCTCCTCTGATGCTGCTTGGCCTGTTGTGTTCATCCAGCTCTACACCTTGTTATCTCATAAATAAGGACCTAACATGTTAGGCTGCTTCTGTAAAGTCAACCCCTTAATGCCAGGCATCAGCTAAATGAATCTCTTTTGAACTGACTCCAATGCCAGTATATCCTTTATTAAATATTGTGCCCAAAACTACAGACAGCACTTCAGTGTGGTCTCACCAATACAGTTGTATCAAGACTCCCCTATTTTGAAACTCCAACCCCCAGCCTAAAAGCTGAAATTCTATTTACCTTCTTAATTGCTTGCTGAGTCTGCATGCTAACCTTTTATGTTTTGTACACAAGAACACCAGATCCCTCTGTGCTATATACTTTTGGAATCTCTCTATATTTAAATAATAGTCAATTCCCCAGTTGCTTCCTCAAAGAGCCCCACACTCACTTTAGCTTCTTTTTTATCTACCCATTAGAGCCCTTGACATTTGTTTTTTTTTATCAATTTACTTTAATAATCAATTATCCTCTGTTTTTATTAGCTTTTTAGTCAATTGTTTCTTACTTACATCTAGTATTTATGTTACAGGAACTGACATAAATGTCGCTTTATCAGGTACAAATATCCCAATGAAGGCAAAAATCCCATCACTGTATCTAGACAGATTGTGAGGACAGAACTGGCCAGAGCTTATTAAATAGGACATAAGGCTCAAAAGGTTGAAAGACCTATGCTTTCTTATCCTCTTATGTTAGTTTTTGCAGATGGCAGGACATATTGGGTGGCTGAGGTGGCTCACAAAACATTGAGATCTTGAGGCTCTGGTAAGGCCACAACCAAAGCATTACCTCCAGTGTTGGGTCACCATATATTGGAAAGGATGTGAGGGTTCTTTAGAAGGTATGGAGGAAGTTTATCAGAATAGTTCCAGTGGTAAACAACTTTAGCTACAAGTTGAAGGTCAATGGCAGATGGGATTGTTCTACTTGGAGCAAAGGAGATTGAGGGATAATTTGATAGAAGCATACAAGATTATGATGGGTTTGGAAAAGGTACATAAAGAGGAGCTATCCCCATTTGCTGATGGTACAAGAACCTTAGAAACATGGATTGGACAAATGTGAGGCAGAACTTTTTAACATTTTAACAAAATAGCATTTCAAGTGGCAACGACCTGGTGTTTGCTCCCCATATATGTGGTGGAAGTGGAGACAATAAATGTTTTCTAATGTAAATCAAAAGGCCATTTGATAAACTTACAGGCTCCAGAGTTGGTGAGGTGGGGAGTGAGGTTTAAATAAAGTTATTGGAAACACATGGATCTGATGTGCCAAATGACCTCCTCCTATGCCATGATTCCACGGATAGAATTTGTGGGCCCATCCAATGTCAAACGTGAAGGCGATCAGGAAATGGTCTAAACTAAACATGTATTTCCTGTTACACACGGACTGATTGGTCTTATAATTGTTTGTAAAGTGCTTTCTCTGCCAAACCCTATTTTTAACATTTGTTCCTTGGATGAAAGTGATTACTTTGCAATGACAATTATTTGTACAATATTAAACGTCACATGACACCAGGTTATAGTCCAATTTGAAATCACAAGCTTTCGGAGCGCAGCCCCTTCATCAGGTGAAGTCACTTCACCTGACGAAGGAGCAGCGCTATGAAAGCTGTGTGATTTTAAATAAATCTGTTGGACTATAACCTGGTGTCATGTGACGTTTGACTTTGTCCACCCCAGTCCAACACCAGCATCAAGAAATTTAGATAGGTCACATAGCAGGGTTTATCTCCATAGCGATCTTGTGTATTTTTCGTCCTCTAGCCAGGGAGAATGTGGTAGAGCCAAGGGTTACAATGTGCATTTGTTTCCCTTCTGTGCACTTTGTGCTATAATTCTGAAAAGAATACATAGATTCCAATGTGTAAAACATGAACAAGTTTGTAGAGAAAGGTATTGCTATGTTACTCCTCTGCTGCTAACAGCAGCTCTGATGTTTCTGGATATGGAAAGGTCTGTTCCTTGAAAAGGTAATCTGATCTTGATGTAAACAAGTCGCAAAGAGACCAGGAAAGCCTAGAAGAAGACAGAGAGTCTTAAAGAGGGCTTAGCTTATCTAATATTTTGAACAGTTCAATGCTCTATGAAGCCTAGCTCTGCGTGTGCCATCTTCTGGATATGGGGAGTTGTGGCAGTATTTGGTTCTGATTCCTATTTCTGGCTGTGAAGAATATTAAAGGGAATACAGTACGCAACATGGAACCATTTTTTCCAAAAGAAGTGTCTTTTAAACTTAAGGGACTGAGATGAGGAGGAATTTCTTCTTTCAGAGAATTGGTAATCTTGTTACAGCTCACTGGGCTACAGCACTAGGAATCAAAGCCCACTATTCTTGGAGGTGTCACAAAAGTTAAAAATTTTATAAAAGTGTACAAAGTTCCCCAATTACCTGTCTTTTTAGTGTCCAGTTAACAGAAAGCACAGATCAGTTTTCTGCACATACGGAGAACTATTTTTTATTACAAAAAAATAGATTCAGAACTACAGCTAAACAATTAGTCTTAAACAATATAGGCCCGAAACGTCAGCTTTCCTGCTCCTATGAAGCTGCTTGGCCTGCTGTGTTCATCCAGCTCTACACCTTGTTATCTCTTCATCTTAAATAGGGTGGCATGGTGGCTCAGTGGTTAGCATTGCTACCTCACAGCGCCAGGGACCCAGGTTTTATTCCCACTTTGGGTGATGGAGTTTGCATATGGAGTTTGCATATTTTCCTTGTGTCTGTGTGGGTTTCCGCAGGTGCCCTGGTTTCTTCCCACAGTTCACAGACCTGCAAACTAGGTGGGTTGGCCAAGGTTAATGGGGGTGAATTATGGGGATAGGATGGGAGACTGGGTCAGGGTGGGAATCTCTTCTGAGGGTTGGTGCAGACTTGATGGGCTCAATGGCTCCTTTCCACACTATAGAGATTCAATGATTATGAACTGTCTCCATGTAACACACAGACACATACGTAAATCTATCAGATGAATTTGTATTTGCAGATACATTCTATTTTGTTCAAAAAGTACACCATTTAGAGACAGTCAGTCAATGTTGCATTTCATAAATTCCTACATTAGAACTAAAACCAGTCTGACTCCAAACAAGAATAGAAACAGATTCTAAACAAGGCCTCACACCTAATACACATTGTCTGACCCAAAATGTCACCTCTTTTTCACTGATAAAACCTTTGATTCTTTCAGGGCAGTGACTTGAAAGAAATTTGGGGATTTGCATATACATATTAAGCAATTAAAACCTTCTAACTGATTAAAGATTTAACAGCATCTTAGGTTTATTTAATACATTCTCATCAGTGTGTGACCCTTTGATCACTTACTTATAAATTCTGTGTCTGATACCACCTCTCTCTCTAACACCTGAAGAAGGAGCGAGGCTCCAAGAGCTTGTGTTTTCAAATAAGCCACTCGGACTATAACCTGGTGTTGTGTGATTTCTGACCTTGTCCACCCCAGTCCACTACCACTACCACCACCACCACCACCTCCACCTCCACCTCCAGATCAAGGTAAAACTCTAACCTCTTTGCAAGGTCACCATGCACACACCCTTACAGACAGGCACATGAAGGAAGTGCTTTTATGAGCGGAGAGAAAACTGCAAAGACAGTTCAGTTGTCAATGTTCATAATAATTACTGAGATAATTATTTTAGCTCACTAGGACTCATTGCTCCTGGATGTCTCTTCTCCAGTACTTTGAAGACTGTGTCTTTTGTGGGCTGAAATGTTTTAAGAGAATTCTGCATATTTTGAAAAGCAAATAACCTGACATTTATAGCAAACATCGTGCAAAGGGCATTTTGAACAAGCAATGTTTGCAGACAAACTGGAGTCGAGGGGTTCTGTATACGATGCAGGTGGGTGGCAATAGGATGTTGATAGGTTTATGGACTAATGACCTGTTGTCAATGACAAAAGTTTTTGTTTGCCAACAACTATATGATTTGTTCTGAGGTAACTAAGCTGCTTGGAGTTGGGAATAAGATAGAGAAATGATTTGATCTCCACAAGCTCAAGAGCTGTCTCTCTGTTCGTGGCATTCAAACCCCACTATAAAACTAAAGGAGAAAACAAGGTGTAGAGCTGGACGAACACAGAAGGCCAGGCAGCATCAGATGTGCAGGAAAGCTGACGTTTCAGGTCTGGACACTTCATCAGAAAATGTATCAGAGGAGCAGGAAAGCTGATGTTTCGGTTCTGGGCCCTTCTTCAGAAAATGTTCCTTCCTTTTCTGAAGAAAGGTCAAGACCCAAAATGTTATCTTTCCTGCTCCTCTGATGCTGTCTGGCCTGCTGTGTTCATCCAGCTCTACACCTTGTTATCTCAGACTCCAGCATCGGCAGGTCCTGCTATCTCTGAGTGAGCATAAACCTAATGGATACTAGTTTATCTTTCATTCAGCAGTTGTTGTAAGCTGTGACTTTTAACTGGTAAGTCAGAGACCTCTTAGCAGGGAACCAGCCACCTTTTCTCTCTTGCAAACCAGTGGAAACATCCAGACAAAGATGACTGAGAAGAAATATTCAACCAGAATTTGAATCTTAAGAATCGTCTCAGCAACATGTGAATAGGAACCAAGGAATTAGCCTTCCCAATTTTTCTTTAGCCATAATTAACTTTTCCTTGACTGTTTGTTGTCTGCCTGTTTATGCAAGGGGGCATTTATAAGGGGATCAGAGCTTTAAATTCTAGTGATATATGCCAGTTTTTATAACAGTTTACCAGTAGATACAGTTTATGTACTTGCATTAAAGGAAATGTGATAGTTTAAAGTTTTGACAAAGATCTGTAGCATGGGTTGTGGATGAGGTTGTTGACTTGCTTGCCAAGCTGGCTTGTGTTTGTTCAGACATTTTGTCACCGCGCTAGGTGACATCATCAGTGGAGCCTCTGATGTCGGAGGGTCCACTGATGATGTCACCTAGCATGGTGACGAAACCTCTGAACAAAAACAAGCCAGCTCGGTGAGCAAGTCAACAACCTCAAAGTGTGATAGTCTAATGGCATTATTACTAGACTGTTAATCCAGAGACCCAGGTAATGTTCTGGGGACCTGGGTTTGAATTTTACTATGGCAGGTGGTGGAATTACATATCTACTGATGACTATGAAACTAGATCCATCTGGTTCACCAATGTCCTTTGGGGAAGAAAATTTTTTCCAAATCAGGCCAACATGTAACTCCAGACCCCAACAAGGTGGTTGACTCTAAAATGCCCTCTGGGCAATGGGGAAGGGCAATAAAGCCTGGCTGAGCTGGTGATGTCCACATCCTGTGTGAATGAATAATAGCAAATAGTAATTCTTGAAACAGAAATCTAGTCCTTGCTTTCTATCAACCTGAAAATCAGGTAACTTGAGGAATTTTGTATACTTATCTTTGGGACATTTACGTTTTGTGGTGACTCCAAGGTTTGCAGGGTTTTATTTCCAGTATCCTGCCCCATGACAGAACTTTCATCTGTTTGCAGGACGTATAGGGTGACTGGTTCTTCAACTGATTGGTTAAAGGCCACAGTTTACAGCAAGTGATGAGAGAGAATAAACTGGCTTTCATCAGGCTCTTTTTCACTACAGACAGAGACCATCGCCCTTTCCAGATGTCTGAAGACTTCTGGCTGTGTAATTCGCACTCAAAACCTTTTCAGTTACCTAGCAACCAATCACATAGTTATTGTCAGGCAGATGGCCTTTGTCATTGAAAATTGGTTGCCACCCCACAGACCAATCAGCTGCTTGTTGCCGGTTGAATCTCACCTTGGCACTAAGGGGTGTGTACACTTTGTCTGCAACTGAGCTTCCCCCACAGATTGAACAATCAACAGTGTAAACAGCACTTACAATAAATGCTGGCAGCTTGCTTTTGAAAAAGGACTGCAATCACAATTATGGGTTTTTGAGACAGTTATTTTCCCATTTCAGTTTACAATCGAAAATATAGGAAACTAGAAAGATAATGGACTGAATCTTACCATTTTTGTCTAAGTGCTAATCTCCAGAAAAGAATGCGGAACCTACTCCTGCTGCAGACGATGGGGGTCGATGTTTTCCAGGGATGCACAATGAGACAAACGTCGACTGCGCTTAGAAAACCATCACCTTGGTGAAAACTTCTCTTTGGTCTGCTTGAAACTTGTTGGTCTTCCAGTATAAAGAGTTGACCTTGATCAAGTGTTGCAGACTGGCATGTTCCAATGCCCAGGGCTTCGTGCTGGGGGATGCACTAAAGCTTGGGGCATCTGCTGCCAAGGTGCAGTGGGGAAAGAGCAGCATATAAGGTCTTTTTGCCAAAGTATAAAGAGAGTCTGTTCAATTATCAGCTTCTCCCATTGCCTCATTGTATGGAAATAATGTCCTGCATGAGTTAGAAATGTCTTTAGTTTTTGTACCTGCACGGTATATCAAATTCCAATGTTTGTTTCTCCTGATCCACAAATGCTGTACAGAGTTGCTTTAGCACCTGTGAATGTAGATAAACATTTTTATGAATAAAGAATATTTTCTCAATAAAAATTTTTTGGATAAGTGTGAGTTATATTGAGTTTAGTGGAGTCATTCTCACTGTGAGACTGAGTTTTCTTGCTGTGTCTCACCAAACTCACCCCTTTAATTGCTGTTTGAGTGCCTGCAGCAAAAACCACTCCCTATTTCCACACTGTCTTATCATGTGCACTTCCAGACCAACTCATCACTCACTGGAGATCCCGGAATTGGTTGGCATCCCTGGCTCTGGTGCCATATTTAAAATCCCATTGTATACCCAGCCTAGAGATGCCCTGCACAGTTTCTGACATCTGTCCTGGATCTGGCGAACAGGGGATAGCTTCATCCCACCTTGCAGGAATGATCCAGGAGATCCTGCTGGTCGGGGAGGTGCAGATCCAAGATGTCCTCACCCCCAGGTCTAGTAAGGGAGGCCACGACACTGAACCATGCCAGCCTAGTCCTGGGTTGCCACTGGGTTAGCACAGTCTCAGTCGCCTGGAGGAATACACAGCACTGTAGGAAGAAGGCCAGTGCCCTTCATCATTTCGCCAGTAAAGTGCCAACATTGCTGTCTGAAATCTCACACTCTACCTCTGCTCCTGTACCCACCTCCCACCAAAGTTCATGCTGTATCACTCTCACTAAGCCTGCAACATCTTCCCTACTCACCATCACCCACCCTGAACTGTGACATCACTGACCCTGCACATCCTCTGTGCTGTCTACTCACTCTCTCTGTGGACACTGAGACAGTAACAGTGGTGCCACCCACTTTCATTTCCCATTACACCTGCCTTTCTCATTCCAAGCCCAAAACAGCCCAAACAAGCAGAGGATCCTGACCCCCAACTTCCATGAGCAGGCCCATCGAGTCATAGAATCTATACCACAGAAAAGAGGCCCTTTGGCCCAGCAAGTCTATATCAGTCAAAAACAAGCATCTAACTATCCCAGTTTCCAGCACTTGGCCAATAGCTTTGTATGTCTTGGCATCATAAATGCACATCTAAATACTTCTTAAATATTATGGCACCTATCACCCTATCAGCCAGTGAATTCCAGATATCCACCACTCTTAGGGAGAAAACAGTTTTTCCTTATGTCTCCTCTAAACCTCCTGTCTCAGGGCCTGGACCAGTCCTGGAGACTGCCCTTGACCTTTTTCTCATTCATTCACAGGATGTGGCCAATCGCCGGCAAGGTCAGCATTTATTGCCCAAAGGGTAGTTAGGAATCAACTACATTGCTGTGGGTCTGGAGTACATGTGACTCCAGACCAGGTAAGGATGGCAGTTTCCTTCCCTAAAGGACATTAATGAATCAGATGGGCTTTTCCACGATGATGAGCAATGGTTTCATGGTCATCTTTAAACTCTTGTCCCCAAATTATTATTGAATTTAAATTCCACTGTTTGCTGCACCAGGATTCAAAGCCAGGACACCAGAAAATTATCTGGGTTTCTGGGTTAATAGTCAAATGATAATATGACTAAGTCATTGCCTATCCCTGCCTACACTTACTGAGCTGGATCCCTGAGCAAAGGTTATCCACTCTAACTGCTCGAAGGCCTGCTAACAACAGTGACAAGCCTCCTGGTTTTGTCTCTGTGCTAAATAGAATGGCAAAACAGCAGTAATAGGAGCCAGGTAATTCTGGCTGAGGGTGTGAAAGGCAAGACAAGGTAAGACAGGCATGCTACAGGCATCCAGGTAGGCTCAGTGTGTGTTAGTGCTATTACAGTGAGTGACGAAGTCAGACAGGTGCACCCTGGTGCAGTTCATGAGCTGGGTGCATGTCCCTGACTGCACAGTGCCCTCGCTGCATTGTACAATGATAACCAACAGGGCAGCCCAAGGTGAAGCTCCGAGCTGCAGAAGTATCTAGTGAGTGGATCAAAGGTGTACCATGAGGGTTCTTAGATACTGGCAAATGTTGGGCATGCCATTGTCTGTGGGCGCAGGGTGTATGTGGCTTGTGGCCCAAGAGCCCTTCACTCTTGTTTCCATATTGGGCTATGCTGACAGCTGGTTTGTATGGTGAGTTTGGTCAGAGTGTAAACCGTGGTGAGTTGAAGTGTTAATGAAGTTACTTAACAAACAATAAAGAGCTTCAACTGGGAACCTGCAGTTTCCTGCTGGGTTTCCCACCATACTGTTAGGGTAAAGCAAGGACACTGTGACAAGATGATCTTGATGTCAAGGTGACCATCTTGCCCGATTCTACAACCCACCTCGCCATAGCCTATGTCACTCAGAGCCTTGTAAGATTCTGCCCCACCTTTACAATCTTTGGAGGTGGGAGCAGTGGAAAATTCCCTGCTTAAGTCATTCAAGTTGGGGAAAATATGATTGAAAGAACAGATGGTGGAATTCTGCATGAAAAGTTTCAGGGCTTTGAAAGTTTTTGTGGCTACAATTAATGCCAAATTTGCTAAGTGGACTGCCCAGTAGTTCTGCACAATTCATCATTGGTCTGATAATTTGTAATTCAGAGTTTCTCTTGACTGTAATGTGTCAGTTAGCTAATGTTTAATTTGTGTTTTTCTCATTCATATGTGGGATGTGTGCGTCACTGACAAGGTCAGTATTTACTGCGCGTCCTTTATTGGCCTTGAACTACGTGGCCAGCTAAAGCATTTCGGAGGGCAGATAAGTGTTAACCACATTGCTGTGACTCTGGAGTCACCTGTAGGCCAGACCAGGTAAGGATGGCACATTTTCCTTCCTGAAGGACGTTAGTGAACCAGATGGGTTTTTACAATAAGCAACAGTGCTTACCATTACGCTTGTTTTAAATTTCAGGTGTTTTTTAATTGAATTCAAATTTCACCAACTGCCATGTTAGGATTTGAGCCCATGTCCCCAGAACATTAGCCTGAAGCTCTTGATTATTATCCCAGTGATTTTGGTTTGATTGGTAAAAGTAAAATCTTGTCCGTTGGTTTTCTTATTATGGTCGTTCAGTGAATTTGGCTCTTTTGGATCATAATGTGTTACATAGTAGACTTACCAGAAAATTTGAAATACATGGGATAAATGGGACCACAGTAGTATCAATATGAAGTTGGCTAAGTAACAGGAAACCAAGAGTGGCAACGAATGGTTGCTTTTCAGTCTCAAGGAAACCATATGGTAGTCTGAAGAAGTGTCTGGGCCCAAAATGTCAGCTTTCCAGCTCCTGTGATGCTGCTTGGCCTGCTGTGTTCATCCAGCCCCACACCTTGTTATCTATGGTAGAGTTACCTAGGGGTTTGTATGTCAACTACTGCTTTTCTTGATTTACATTATTGGCGTAGATTTGGCAATATTTCCAAATGTTTAGATATAAAACATCAAAGTATTGTGAACTGTTAGAAGGAAACTGATGAACTTCTAAAAGACTTAAGCAGGCTGGTGAATCAGCAGCGAAATTCCTCCTCTCTCCTCAAATCTTTCTTTCAAACCCTTTAAATCTATGCCCCCTATTAATTGACTTTTCTAAGGCAAATAGGTCCTTGCTATTTACTCTATCCAGGGCCCTCATAATTTTTTACATCGCAATCAAACCTGCCCTCACATACCTCTGAACCAAAGAGAGTGACCCCAGCCTATCCAATCTTTCCTCAGATCTGGATTTCCTCGATATACTCACTAATGCAAATTACATCCTGAGGGTGAGCAGAATCACACGTGATACATAAGTAGCAATTTTATTGTCTATTCAGGTTGTTTTATATAGTCCCAGCTCTACCTTTTGAGGAAGATTAATACATAATGCATAATGTGACAGACACCTCTATTCTTTGGCAAATATATAATTAACCTCTAAATGACACTGGAAAATAATCTCCAGCAATTGTTTCAAAAAATTACACAAAATTAGGTTCTTGCACAAGGATTTTACAGATGTATCATGGTAGTACTAACTACATCGTGAAATTTAAAACAAAATCTTTGTATTGATATCTTTGATGATGTTTATTCCTCCCTGCAGTGGGACTTAGTGTGCGATGATGGCTGGAAAGGACCATTTACCACATCAGTCTTTTTCTTGGGAGTATTGTGTGGCTCGATTATTTCAGGACAACTTTCAGACAGGTACAGGATCCAATAATATTGATGAGGGTTATACATTTGATGTGATCTACCTGGCCTTTAGCGAGGCTTTTGATAAGGTGCCTCATGCCTTGTGGCACTGCGTGGTGGCTCAGTGGTTAATGCTGCTGCCTCACAGCACCAGGGACCCAGGTTTGATTCTGCCCTCAGCCGACTGTCTGTGTGGAGGTTGCATGTTCTCCCTGTGTCTGGGTAGGTTTCAGCCAGGTGCTTGGGTTTCCTCCCACAATCCAAGTGCAGGTTGGATGGATTAGCCATTCTAAATTACCCGTAGTGTTCAGGGATGTGTAGGCTAGGTGGATTAGCCATGGGAAAATGCGGAGTTATAGGGATAGGATGGGAGCTTATTCTGGATGGGATGCTCTTCAGAGGGTCAGTGTGGATTTGATAGGCTAAATGGCCACACTGTAGGGAGTCTATGGTTCTATGCCAGACTGGTGACAAAATGAAGGGCCCATGAGATCTGAGGGAAAAGTGGCACATTGGATTCAAAGTTGGCTGAGAGATAGGAAACAGAGGGTGATGACAGAGTTTCTATGACTGGAAGACTGTTTTGTGTGCAGTTCTGCAGGACTTGGTGCTGGGGCCCTTACTGTTTGTGGTGTACATTAATAATTTGGCCTGAAATGTAGAGGGAGTGATCAAGAAGTTCATCGATGGCATGAAATTTGGTAGCAAGGTAAACAATGAGGAGGAAAGGCGCAAACTGTAGAAGGATATCAGTGGACTGCTCGAGTGGGCAGAGCAGTGGCAAATGGAATTTGACCTAGAAAAGTGTGAGGTAATGATATTGTGGAGGGGTAACAGGGCAAGGGATTACACTATGAATAGTATTGAAGATCTGAGGGACTTTAATGTACATATCCACAATTCCAAAATGTATTAGGACATGGAAATAAGTTGGTTAAAAAAGGTATATGGAATGTTTGCCTTTATCAGCTAAGGCATAGAACACAAGAACAAGGAGCTGGAATCGTATAAAATGCTGGTTAGGCCCCAACTGGTGTGCTGCATACAATTCTGGTCACCACATTATGGAAAGAATCTGGGTGCAAAAGAGAGGGTGCAGAGGAGATTTGTGCCTGGGCTGGAGACTCTAAGTCAGGAGGGAAGCTTAAATAGGTCAGTGTTGTTTTCCCAGGGGCAGTGAATGGTGAGAGGGGACCAAACAATGATGTATAAGATTGTGAGGATGGATAGGAAGCACTTTTTCCGTTTTTAGAAGAGTCAGTTACCAGAGGGTATAGATGTAAGGTGAGAGGTAGAAAGCTAAGAGGAATTTACTTCAGTCAGCGGGCAGTGGGAGTTTGGAATACCTGTCTGAAGGGGTGGTTGAATCAGAAACTCTTCTAACACTGATGCAGTATTTGGATACTCACTTGACATAGCCTTGAGGGCTATAGACCAAGGGCTGGAAAATGGGATTAGAGTAGCCAGATTTTTGTTGACCAAGATAGATGCAATGGGCCATATGGCCACCTGCTGTGTTGTATATATCCATGAGATATATGAGGATGTTGGATCATGACATCCAATCTTAGATGATGAAAAAGGTGGGGGCAGTCACACAGCAATGTTTGACCCCAGTCTTAATGCACAAGGTCTCAGTTTCAGATCCTCCAATCAGAACAGCAGCAGCCGTATTGACAATTGTAAGCAACGGACTGAAAGGTTATTGGAGCATTTTGGAATGTGTATTTGATGTTAAATCTAATCAGTCATGATCTCATTAAATGGCTGAATGCTCCTTGTTTATATAATTATATGTTCATGTATTGATGTTAGGTACATCATAGGTTTGTCATGCAAAGGCATGAAAGAAAGGCTATAGCATCATTTTGAAATTATTACATGCTTGTCCTTTTCAGGTATGGAAGAAAAGTTGTTCTCTTTGGAGGCATAGCCTTACAGACAATCTTAAACTTAATTCAGCTGACCTCTCAGAGTTGGGAAATGTTCTGCGTTCTGTACTTTTTCGTTGGTGTAGGAGATGTCGCAAATTATGTAGCTGCTTTCGTTCTCGGTAAGTTAGTTTCTTGTTGTATTCCTAGCTTATTTCAAAGGAACTAAGAATAGAGATTGCTGTGAGGAAAGAATAAAAGAAGAGGTCTGTAAAGAGCAGGAATGGTTAAATTACAAAAGGGATGATAAAGGTGATGGGACGTTGAAGAAGTAGAAAGATGGATCTGAGGAGTTGTGGATTACTGCAGAATGTGCTACTTGGTGACATTGGGAAGGGTGGTTTGGGGGTGAAGTGGTTGAGCTCAGTATTGGGGCAATGGGTGGGCAGCAATTTCTTGAGTTTTAGTCTCATGTTCGTTGGGGCTGTGCAAGAAGATGAGCTCAGTGCAGTCCTTTGAAAAAGTACAGGTAATGTTCTGGAGCTTTACAAGAAGGGAACAAGGAGACAATGTAGCCAGGTCACCACCAAAAAATTCCATCTTGCCCGACTAAGTCCCTGAGGTTCAACCATTCTCTCAAGAATTGTGAAAAAATTGTGAATAAAGAATTAGAGTGTGGAATATTAGATTCATCAAGCCATTGTCAAATGCTGTCAGTTTAGTTAGCTTTTCCAGTACTTTCTCTAGTATCTGGACATCACCACCACGTTATATGACAGTAAGACATCCTGGAAGCTTTCCAGCTTTCTGACACAGAAGTGCTACACCCTGCCCCTAACAGTATGAACAATAATATCTGCACAAGACAGAAATGTACGAAACAAAGGTTTAAAGGGTAGAAATCAAGGTAGAGAACACCTTGGGAGGTAAAGGATATTTTCTGGAAAAAAATTAGCAAATAACTTCCCACACTAAATTGACAAACGCTTACACCTGCAGAAGGTCTTTTAGCTTGGCATGTCATCATTCGCCAAATGAAAAAGTCAAAGAATTCAGAGGCAAACAGCACAGAAACAGGCCCTTTGGCACAACTCGTCCATGCTGACCAGGTTTCCTAAATTGAGCTAATCCCACTTGCCTGCATTCGTCTCACATCCCTCTAAACCTTTCCTATGTATCCCCTATTCCAATTCCTTCGCCTCCGCCGCATCTGCTCCCAGGATGAGACATTCCACTCCCGCACATCTCAGATGTCCTCATTCTTCAAGGACCGCAACTTCCCCCGACAGTGGTCGAGAATGCCCTCGACCGTGTCTCCCGCATTTCCCGTAACACATCCCTCATGCCCCGTCCCTGCAATAATAACCAAAAAAGAATCCCCTCGTCCTCATGTACCACCCCACCAACCTCCGGATCCAACGCATCATCCTCCGACACTTCCGCCATCTGCAATCAGACCCCACCACCAAAGACATTTTTCCCTCCCCACCCTTATCTGCCTTCCGGAGGGACCACTCCCTCCGCGACTCCCTTGTCCACTCCACACTCCCCTCCAGCCCCACCACACCCGGCACTTTTCCCTGCAACCGCAGGAAGTGCTACACCTGCCCCCACACCTCCTCCCTCACCCCAATCCCAGGCCCCAAGAAGAATTTCCACATCAGGCAGATGTTCACCTGCACATCTGCCAATGTGGTATACTGCATCCGCTGTACCCGTTGTGGCCTCCTCTACATCGGGGAAACCAAGCGGAGGCTTGGGGACCGCTTTGCAGAACACCTGCGCTCAGTTCGCAACAAACAACTGCACCTCCCAGTCGTGAACCATTTCAACTCCCCCTCCCATTCCTCAGACGACATGTCCATCCTGGACGTCCTGCAATGCCACAGTGATGCCACCCGAAGGCTGCAGAAACAGCAAATTATATTCAGCCTGGGAACCCTGCAGCCCAATGGTATCAATGTGGATTTCACAAGCTTCAAAATCTCCCCTCCCCCAACCGCATCCCAAAACCAGCCCAGCTCATCTCCGACTCCCTAACCTGTCCTTCCTCTCACCTATCCCCTCCTCCCACCTCAAGCCCCACCCCCATCTCTTATCTACTAACATCATCCCACCCCCTTGACCTGTCCGTCCTCCCTGGACTGACCTATCTCCTCCCAACCCCCCCACCTACACTCACCTTTACTGGCTCCATCCCCGCCTCTTCGACTTGTCTGCCTTCTCTCCACCTATCCTCTCCTCTATCCATCCTCTATCCGCCTCCCCCTCTCTCCCTATTTATTTCAGAACCCTCTTCCCCTCCCCCATTTCTGATGAAGGGTCTAGGCCCGAAACGTCAAGTTTTCCTGCTCCTATGATGCTGCTTGACCTGCTGTGTTCATCCAGCCCCACACCTTGTTATCTCGGATTCTCCAGCATCTGCAGTACCTTTTATCTATGTACCAGTCCAAATGTCTTTTAAATATTGCATTTGTATTCACTTCTACCACTTCCTCTGGCAGCTTAAGCATTTTTGAACATTGTAAATTTAAATTTTTAATGCCTTGAAGCATAAGAATACTGAAGAATGTTCACTCTTGATTCACTGTTGTAGTGTACCTTACTCTACAAGGAGCAAACAGGCAGGTTTACTCCTGAAAATTGAAATAATTGTAGAATTACACAGGTAGCCTGGTTTATGGACACTGAATAAACATCCAAGATACATTGTAGACTCCAATCTCCTATCAGACCTACCAAATAATTACCAATGGATCTTGAGCTCGTAGCCTTGACTGATATTTGCCTACAGCATAGAGAGGACATTTTCAATGGTATTATGCCTCATTACTTTAACTGAGGTCCCATTCACAATTCAGGTGGACACTTTAAGTTCAGGGAGTTCATCTGATGATTTTCTTGTTCCTCAGGAGAACAAAAATAAATCCCAGAAAATAGCAAATTATTCCTTTTATTCGTGTTTGTGGGCTAGCAGATAATAGTTTCCCCATAACCACTATTACATTCCAGAAAAATAATTGTGTGTAAAAATTTGGGATGTCTCATTGATGTGATTAGCAGCTATACAAAATGCAAGGTAGTTTGTTTTTCTCTTCTGACTGTTATTATCTATATAGTTCCTGTGATTACTAACCCAGCGACGACTTTGATTTAATTTGTAGGTTCACTGTTGCATGGAAAACATAAGATTTTCTTTGATGAGTTCAATCATAAATCACAGCCATAACAGGCAGCATGATCACAGAGAACAACACATGCAACAGCCTTTGTAAGTTGCGGATCAATTTACATGGCATTTCTGAAAATTGATTTCATGGTAAACTAAAAGCAGTTTTCAAACATTAACAAACCTGCAAAATGAACACAGAAAATGCAAAATTTGAGGAAATTGAATAACTTTTCAAAATCCCTATAGATTAAACACCCTCACAATAAAAATGTGAGAATCCTTGCATTGTTTAATAATTATTATAACACTTTACAATTTTAATACTGTTCATTGAACTTTTCCTCCCTTATTTTTGTTCTCCTTCTAAACATTGACAAAAAGATGATGCCCTCACCTGCAACTCAAATGTTGTAGAAAACAATTGCAGAATATCTGGAACAGAAAACAAAATGTTGGAAATACTCAGCAGTTCTGGGAGAATATGTGGAGAGATAAACAGAGTTAGTGTTTCAATTTGATGGCCTTTTATCAGGACCCTTCTTTAGATTAAGGGACAAGAAGATTGATGGTGTGAGGCTGAAATGAAATAACAGGACAAGAAATGAAACAAAGGATGTGTCTGGAGGAGTTGTGAATGGCATAGGAACATAAAAACAGCAGTAGTCCATTGAGCCCAGCAAGTTTGCTGTGCCATTCAATACAATCATGGTATCATTGAAAACTTCACTGCCCTTTACACATTCTATTCCCTTAACCCTATGTGCCCTGGTAATCAGAAATCTATCAAACTCTGCCTTAAAAGCACTCAAAGACTGAGCTTCTACAGCTCACTGTGGTAGAGAATTCCAAAGGTTCACAACTATCTGAATGGAAAGATTTCGCCTCATCTCAGATCTAAGTGTCATCCCCTTAATATTAAATTGTGCCTCTGGTTCTAGACTCCTGAAAGAGGAGAAAGAACCTACCTGCCTCTACCCTGTCTATCACTTTAAGTGTTTTGTAAGTTTCCATGAGATCACCTCACACTCTTCGTAACCCTGGAGAATACAGACCCTATCACACTTTCTAGGACCATCCTTATATCCCAGGAAGAAGTCTGATGAACATTCTTTGTACTCCCTCGATGGCAATAATTTATTTCCTGAGATAAGGAGACCATAATTGCACATAGTCTCCAGGTATGGTCAAACCAAACTCTTTGATGCAATTGAAGCAAGACTTCACTAATCCTGTACTCAAATCCTCTCACACTAAACGTTCCATTAGCCACTGATATCCACTGGCAGCCTTGGTCTATTTTCCCAGCCTGCTTTAGACCACTCTTTCTTCTCAGCTCTGTAATTGCCCTTATTTTAAGTTGAGGACCTTGGTTTGAGACCTGAGTTGTTCTCCCTCAAACTGTTTTCAAATTTCTTCTATGTTGTGATCATTATCCCATGAGTATCATTAGCTACCTGATATCTTATTAAGCCTACCTCATTTTATCTTACTCAAGTTAAAACACCCTTTTCCGGCTTCGGTTCTGCAACATACTGCTCTAACAAGCAATCCCTGATGCACTCAAGAAATTAACCTTCCATATCCATCTAATTTATCCAGTCAGTATGCGGATTAAAACCACCCATGATGATTGTAATGCTCTTCATACACACCTCCCTATTTCCCAATTTATAGTTTGACTTACAGAGAAACAAATTTTTGGGGATCTGTAGATGACTCCCACTCATGACGTCTTTCCCTTGTTGTTCCTTATTTCTACCTAAGCTGATTCCATCCATGATTTGTTACACTTATATAACCACTCACCACTACAATGATACATTCCTTTATTAACAAAGCAATTATATTTTTTTGCCTATTCTTCTGGAACATTATATACCTTTGAATAGAGTTCCCAATCTTGGTCACCCTGTAACCATGTCTCTGCAATAGCTATCATGTCTTATTCATTTATTTCCATTTCTGCTGTAAACTCATTAATCTTGTTATAAATGCAGTGAGCATTCAGATAAAGGGACTTAAGCTTCTTGATTTTTTTTAACCATTATTGCCCTCTCCCGTTCTAATTGTTACTGCACGCTTCTGTGTTTGTCACAGAACCCATTTGTCCCATACCAGTATTTGACTCATGCAGTTAACTCACTAACCTTATTTATCCTCTGTCAATTAACATATGGCTCAGTAGTAACTGGGAGATTCTTACCATTCTGTTTCAGCTTTTCAATTTAACCCAAAATCTCCAAGCAGGACCTCTTTCTTAGGTCTACCTATTTCATTGGTACCTACATGGACCACAATAACTGAGGATCCTTCCCCCACCCTACTCAAAGTTCCTCTCCACCCAGAAGAGATGTCCTTAATCTTGCATCCAGGTAGGCAACCGTCAGGACACTCTGTCTTTACTACAGAGGACTGTATCTGTTCCCCTAATTATGCTACCTTTTAGAGTCATTGAATCACATAGATGTACAGCCCAGAAACAGATCCGTCGGTCTAACTCATCCATGCCAACCAGATATCCTAAATTAATGTAGTCCCATTTTCCAGCATTATCCCCCTAAACCCTTCCTATTCAACTATCCATCCAAGATAACAAGCATGGGGCTGGATGAACACAGCAGGTCAAGCAGCATCATAGGAGCAGGAAAACTTGACGTTTCGGGCCTAAACCCTTCATCAGAAAACCCTTCATCATAAACCCATTTTCTGATGAAATCATGGTCATGATTTTATAAACTTCTTTAAGGTGACCCCTCAGCCTTCGACGCAGTAGGGAAAATAGCCCCAGCCTATTCAGCCTCTGCCTATAGCTCCACCCTTCCAACCCTG
Source organism: Ginglymostoma cirratum (assembly GCA_024137785.1). Classification (NCBI taxonomy): domain Eukaryota; kingdom Metazoa; phylum Chordata; class Chondrichthyes; order Orectolobiformes; family Ginglymostomatidae; genus Ginglymostoma; species Ginglymostoma cirratum. Next base: position 17,617,018 of record JAHRHZ010000266.1, read on the forward strand.
GCATCATCCTTGTAAATCTTTTCTGAATCCTTTCAAGTTTAACAACATCTTTCCTATAGCAGGGAGACCAGAAATGAATGCAGTATTCTAAAAGTGGCCTAATCAATGTCCTGTACAGCTACAACATGACCTGCCAACTGCTATACTCAATGCACTGACCAATAAAGGCAAGTGCACCAAGTGCCTTCTTCACTACCCAATCTACTTGTGACTCCATTTTCAAGGAACTATGAACCTGCACCCCAAAGCCTCTTTGTTCGGCAACTCTCCCCAGGACCTTACCGTTAGCCGTAGAAGTCCCACCCTGATTTTCCCTACCAAAATGCAGCACCTCACATTTATCTAGATTTAAGTCCATCTGCCACACCTTGGCCCATAGGTCCAATCCCCGATTACAACTGCATTTATCTTCTGTCCCCACCCCACTTGACTTGTGCTGTGGACAATGTTGCCATGGTGAATTCATTCATCCTCCCTGCAGTTAGTCCCCTTGTCCACATTGGGAGCAAGAACGTTGCTCCTGTTTGACAAAGAGCTGAGCTGAAGCTCCTCCAAACCTAAATGCTGGATCTGAATAGCTGCCTCACTCACAGTCACACCCTCCTATCCCTGACCACAGACCATATTCCATGTAATTAATCTAAAGGGTGGACTGCCTCCTGAAACACATTGTTTTGGTACACCTCCCCCACTTCCTGATGTGTTGCAGTGTCTGCAGCTTGGACTGCTCGGTGCCGAACTTCATCGAATAGTGAACAGTTGTTGTAGGTTTGAGCAACATAGATCACACCAGCATTCAGCAAATCTACAACACTACAGCTACAACACATTGCCAGCCTAGCCATCTCTATTTTATATTACTAATTAATTTGGATGTTAAATATTTTAAAGATGTGTTTCTTATTTGTACTCTTTATCTACAATCACTTCTGATTTAAACAATTGGCTAGTTGACAGACATGGAAGAAATATCAAACAGTCACCTACCCTTTTTCCTGTGGTGTCAGGTTTTGATGCTTAGAGGAAGAACCAAGTTGAATAGATTCTCTGCCACAGGTTTTTATCTCCCATCATCGCTGACCTCCTCATGCTTCTCTTTGTGAAGCTGATGACTCTGCTCTGTCTCTCTCTTGCTGTTTATGAACATGCCCAGTTTCAGCTCCTGACCTCATTCCAGCCTTGGTTCAAACATGGTAAAAAGCACTGAATTCCAGAGGTGAGATGAGAATGACAGCCTTTGACATCAAGGCTGCATTTAACTGAATATGCCATCAAGGACTCCGAGCAAAACTGGAATCAATGGGTATCAGGGGGCAAATGCTCCGGTGGTTGAAGTCATACCTGACACATAGGAAGATGGTTGTGGTGGTTGGAAGTTAGTCATCTCAGCTCTAGCACATGTCTGCAGAAATTCCTCAGTGTTGTCCCAGGTCCAACCATCTTCAACTGTTTCATCAATGACTTTCCCTGCATCTTAAGATCAGAAGTAGAGATATTCGCCAAAGGTTGCACATTGTTCAGCACCATTCATTACTCCTCAGATATTGAAGCAGTCTATGGTTCAAACGTGATAAGATCTGGACAATATCCAGGCTAGGCTGACAAGTGGCGAGTGATATTCATGCCACACAAATACCAGGCAATGACCGTTGTCAATCAGAGATAATTTAATCCCTCATTCTTGACAGTTAAAAGCATCAGCATCACTGAAACCTCCAACGTCAACATTGTGGGACTTAGGATGAGCCATTAATCAGAAACTGAACTATACAGTGGCTACAAGAGCAGGTCAGAGGCTAGGAGTATTGCACCTCCTGACTCCCCAGAGCCTGTCCACTGCAAGTCAGGAGTGTGTTGGAATACCCTGCACTCGCCTGGAGGAGTGCTGATCCAATGACACTTGACAAGCTTGACACTATCAAGGACAAAGCAACCTGCTTGATTGGCGCAACATCAACAAGTATCCATTGCATCCATCACTGACACTCAGTAGCAGAATAACTATCTACAAGACAGTCTGCAGAAGTTCACCAAAGTTCCCTAGACACCTCCTGCCAAACCCTTGACACGTTCCATTTAGAGGGACAAGGCCAGATACATAGGAAGACCACCTTCTGCATGTTTCCCTTCAGGCCACTCACCATCCTGACTTGAAAATATATTGCCATTCCTTCACTATTGCTGGATCAAAATCCCGAAATTCCCCCTCTAAGGGCATTATGGGTCAACCCACAGCAGGTTGACTGCAGCAGTTCATGAAGGCAGCTCACCACAACCTTCTCAAGGGCAGTTCGGGACAGGCAATAAATCCTGGCTAGCCAGTGACATCCACGCCCCAGAAGTGAATAAGTTTAAAGGAAGTGTCATGTCTATATAAAAGGAGTTTCCTCCAAATGGTATGTGAACTAAGAACTGATATGTGTGTATGCAACCCTCTTTCAGCCTGGTGCAATTAAAATTAAAAATACATACCCAGCATTGAAGCTTAAACGAGTCTTAAACTAGAAGAAAGGATTAGTTTATTGAAAACTACAGCAATAGCTATTCAAGAAAAAGTTGTAATGTTATTAGCTAAACTACATGTACAAACATTAAAAATAGGTAAGGACGAAAGGTACTTAAAAAGATTAAAATAAGATCAATCCTTGAGATTGTTGAAGGCCTATTGCTTTGTGAGGTAACTGTCTCTGATGTGACAGGGTTAAAACTTGAAGGCAGATTCACCAGCTATGATGGTTTCTGTAGATGAATAGTTGGTGTTTGTCCTTTCTGGTGGAACCAGCAGGTTTGTAAGTTTTGGGAGGAAGTGAAATTTTCCTCTTTGTCATTAGTTCTGCTTGCAGGATACCTGGACATTTTCAGCAGAGAAGAAGTCAATTTATGAATACCTTCCTCTTTGCGCCCCTATGGCCCAGGACCCACTCAAATGATGCCTCTCAGAGCTCTTCCTGGGCATCCTGCAGAAAATGGCTATTCCTGGCCAGACTTTATACAGGTCAAAATTCAACATGACTGCACGTAACATCCAATGAGTTGTTGGCTTGGCATTTTATTGGAACAGTCATGCTGGAATCCTGTTGAAGAACCTTTCTAACTCATTACCATTTTCATAGAAGCTGAGTCTTTTCACCTTTAGAACATTTAATAGCCATCCCTGAAGGAATCTTGCCTTTTAATGACTGTGATTAACTCCAAAGGAAAGAGTCTGACAAGGTCTAAACAAGCACCAAAGGTGCCAAAATGTCTGTCCATACCTGTATTTTGAAAAATTTTAAACACAATTTATAGATTCAACAGCAAGAATGTACCTTTTAAAGTTGTTGTCTATAAAATCTCTAATATCGTAATTGCCCATCGTAGCATCTGATTGACACTACCTCTCCCTCCAATCTGTTTAATTGTCCCATAAATTTAACTAAACCTAAACGGAACTACTTTGGAATTTGGAAATCTCTAGAATGCAGATAAAAATAAACTTTAGAAAGCGCTCAACAATTGAAAAAAATATTGAGGTGTTTCTCTTTGGTTAAAGCAAAACATTATTACCTTTATATTTCAGTGAGATAAGCTAAAACAGATTTGATATGAGGTTAAGAAAATGTGTGGGAATGGAGTTTCCACTTCAATTGCAATTGCTAGGATTGTGCCAGTGCTCAAAAATAATAGATTCCTGAAAAATATTTATTTATTTATGCATCTCTGAATATGATAAAATAAACAAACACCCACAGATGCTGGAAATCTTAAACAAAAACAGACATTGCTGGAGAAACTCAGCATTTGTGGAGAGAAAGCAGAGTTAATTCTGATGAATCTTGTTCAGAACACTTTATCTGTCTCAGCTTAACTGCTGCTGAAATGTTCCTCCATGGTTTTGTTGCATATGGGCCTGAGTCTACCAACATCACCCTGGTCAATCCTAACCCAAGACCTAAACATAACCCAAGCCGTAACCCTAAAGGTAACCCTTACACTAATCCTAACCCTAATTCGAATTCTAACTATAAGTCTGGACCAAACTCTAACTGTAGCCCTAACCTTAGCCCTAACCCTAACCTTAACCCTAACCCTATCCCTAATCCTAACCCTAACCCTAATCCTAACGCTAACTCTAGGCCTAGCCATAACCCTAAACCTAACCCTAGCCCTAGCCCTAATCCAAACCATAACCCTTACTCCACACCTAACCCTAACCCTGTCCCTAACATATCCCTAATCCTAACCTTCTGCTCTCCCTAAACTTGAAGTTGTCCAAAAGTCTGCTGCACCTATCATGACCTGCACTGTGTCCCATTTGTCCATAATCTTGTTCTCACTGACCTGTACTGGCTCCCAGTTCAACAATATTTCAACGTCTATGCAGACCTAAAATTCTCTGAGATAGTTGCACTCTTCCAATTCTGTATCTATGTGTACTAGATTTCAATCATGCCACTAGTGGTGACTGTGCCTTCAAATACCAAGGCCCTAAGCTCTGGAATTCCCTCCTGTAACTCCTCTGTCTCCCTGTATCTCATTCCCTTCTAAGATGCTCCTTAAAACAAACCTCTTTAGCAATATTTGTCTAAATATTTTTTCTGTGACTGCACTAGATTTAGTCTCACAATACTCCATGAAACATTTGCAATGTTATACTGTACATAAATAAGCGTTACATAATTAGGAGTAGCTGCAAAAAAATTACTTTAAACATTTCCTTTTTTTTAATGTGGTTATTAAGACAGAGAAGCAGAAGTAGGCCATTCAGCCCATTGAGTCTGCTACACCATTCAATGAGATCATGGCTGATCTGATAATCCTCAACTCCACCTTCCTGCCTTTTCGGCATAATACTCGAATCCTTTAAAGAAAATTTCAAACCACTTCCTCTGAATAACCTGATTATAATTTTCCGAAATAAAAGATAAAAGGTACTGCAGATGCTGGAGAATCCGAGATAACAAGCATGGGGCTGGATGAACACAGCAGGTCAAGCAGCATCATAGGAGCAGGAAAACTT
>JAHRHZ010000266.1:17622416-17649497 GCA_024137785.1 Ginglymostoma cirratum
TTCCTGCTCCTATGATGCTGCTTGACCTGCTGTGTTCATCCAGCCCCATGCTTGTTATCTATAATTTTCCGAAATTCACTTTTCACAAAATTCTGAAACCTTGTTTGTTCTATCAGGGTACATTAGTCATTTTCTTAGTGAATTTGTAAAGTTGCCATAGCTCCACCAGATCATATGGCTTTCTCATTAAAATGAGAGATACGACTCAGGGCGTTTTAACCTGAGGGTCACCACGCCTCAGTTGAGGGGAGAGGATGAGAAGGAGAACCCTTCATGGTAACCTCAGCTGGTGTGAGAATCAAACCAATGCTGTTTGTATGACTGCATTGCAGACTTGCTATTCTGCCAACTGAGCTGCAGCCATTTTTTTTAGTGAAAAAAGCAGAAATTATACTTGAAAAATAACCTTTGGTGTCTTTGGATCCAAAAGAACCAATCAAAGAATCAATAAAAACTCAATAGGTTTAGTAATATCCTTCAGTGAAGGAAGCCTGATGACCTTACCTGGTCTGGTATGTTTTGGTAGTTATTCATGATTTAGTTGATATGATTACATGGTTTTCTTACTGAACAGGAACGGAACTCCTCCGAAAATCCGAGAGGATTGCTTACACTGCCCTTGGCATGAGCACATTTTATGCCTTCGGCTACATGCTTCTGCCACTTTGTGCATATTACATCCGAGACTGGAGGATGTTACTGCTCACTTTGACTCTCCCGGAGATTCTATATGTCCCTCTTTGGTTGTGAGTAAATTCATTGTTCATTGATTTAAGTTAAATTGTCATGTCAGTGTAAGGTAGCTCCCATTTAAGACAGAGGGTCATGAATCTTTGGAACTCCCTTCTCCAAAGAGTGGTGGAAGTTGGGTAATTGAATATTTCTAAGGCAGAGTTAGGTAGATTCGTGACTGACAAAGGAGTCAGTATTTATCAGGTGAAGGCATGAATGTGGAGTTGACGCTTCAATCAGATCAGCCAGGATCTTGCAAACAGGCTCATTTTGATAAAAGACAGCCCTGTACCAATTTTAAGCTCTGGGTGGCCTGAACAAGCTGAGGATCAGACTTCAGCCCCTCACTGAATGAGCACCTGGTGTCAATAGCTACTGGATGATCTGATTGGCCAGCAGTTCCTGAAATGATATGATGCTGTAACTAGGAGTTGATTTGTTATAAATGGAATGCTAATTTATTCTGCCCTCATGATCTGTCATGGTTGCACTGGTCAGCTTTTACTCTGAAGCAGATATTTCCTTATGCGGTGATGCTTTTGCTACCTCACAGAATACAAAAACTAGACATGAGTTAAATAGTATTAAAACATTCAGTGAAAGTTTACTATGGCTTCTGATATCTACATATACATCACAATCAGGCAATGTCATATTTGGGCTAGGTCTGAAAAATTTGGTCACAAATTGTAGCACACTTCCTTCATCATATCATGTTGCAAGTGGCCCCATTTAGATGGAGATTGTGACATTTATGCCATCAGCTCATTGGTCATAGCATGTGATAATACCTTGAGCGTGCCTTAAAGGTGTATTGCATACTAGCTTTGAGACTAGTTATGAGGGGCTGAATGGCCTGCTTCTGTTCCTATAGTTCCGTATTCTTATGTTCCAATGTTCCTACTTGCCTATGAGACATAACACAACATGTTCCAGCTGTGCATGAGAGTGCTGAGTGCTGCTAGGATAGTAGGGAGGCCCAGGGACAAGTGTCGTGGATCGCTAAGTCAGGTCTTTATGCCAGGGAGAGATTGGGCATTAGTTTGGAGGGAGGTTTTTGGAGGCCAAGTGTGAATGTACAAAGGGGAGGGCATGATCTTAGAAGAAGTGGTCCAGATGCAGAGAGGGCATCCCAAAAAGATGCAATACCCCCACCCTTGCTCCTTACCTTTTCATCAACTTTGGGGATAATATGGACTCCCCACTGTTGCCTACCTTGCATTACTGTGCATATGTGTATATTATGGCAGGGGAGGAAGATTAAGATCCTGCCACTTAAGGCCCTCAATAAGCCTAAAGGCAGACGCAGCACCAGGCTCACATTCTGCTCTTCTCCCTGACCCTGTAATGTAGGGAGAGGGTAGTGGGTTAAGTAGGAGGGGCAGTGGGCTATCTACCTGTTGTATATTATATGCCTCATGCCAAACTGTGTGTGGTGGCCAGAGAATATAGACTCGGTTTGCATAGGAGAAGTTACCATTTTCTTATTTACTGAGTTGTTACTTTAAATTGTAGGTATGTACCTGAATCTCCTAGATGGTTGCTCACACAAAGTCGTGTGGAACAAGCTGAAGCTATTTTGAAAGATGCTGCTCGGAAAAATGGCATTACACATACAGGGGTAATATTTGATACAACGTACAGTAGGACGGTAACTATGTGTCTTTGTTTATTTGTTCATGTTTTTCTTTTGCACTTCCTTATGCACGGTTTAAGATCTTTTCAATGTGTTTTGTACTTATTGCACACCATTTAGTGTTTTTGTTTTTAATGACTGATTACTTCCAAACTGGAGGGAGTACAGGAGAAGATGAAACAAATCCAGTAATGGTGATTAGGGTTCACCAAGTCTGTGTTAGCACCGTTAGGATGAGAAGGACATGAGCACCTTTTGGATTCATTTATTTCCTACTCTTTTCCCTCCAGGATCCTGTGGACAGGAATAGGCATGAACACAATTATTTGGATCTGATTATAACAGCTGACATAAGGAATGTCACAATCCTTTCTTTCTTTCTCTGGTGAGTGCAGAATTCATTAACAAAACCCTCCCAGCAAACTCAACAAGCAAGGCTTGCATATTCTGAAAGAACAGTAATCATATTACCCTGTTAGATTTCCCCTTTAAATGAAGGATTCTCGATGGCATCCCCACAATTTCTTTGAAAGACATGGTGTGATGGAAGCATTGTTATGAGCAATTAAGGGAAAGGAGTGTAATCTTATTGGGAACTGAAAACCAGAAACCCTGGTGAGGAATAGCACAACCTATTTGGAGAGAGGCAGCCAATTGAGAAAATCCCACAAAGAACATTTCATCTTTCTGTTCCTTCAAGAGTGAACCATCAGGTCATAAACAACAGGAACAAAATGACAACAACAACAAACACAAAGTTGCTGGAAAAGCTCAGCAGGTCGGGCAGCATCTGTGAAGGAGAAAACAGAGTTAACGTTTCGGGGTCCGGTGACCCTTCCTCAGAACAGATGGTGGCTGGGAAAACGTCGGTTCATATGCAGAAAATAGGGAGGTGGGTGGGGTGGGGAGTAAACAATACGATAGGGCCCAAAGAGAGAGAAAGACAGTTGGACAGACAAAGGAGTTGCTAACGATCAGGCTGGGAGGGTGGGTAGTTGTTAATGGGGACTGTTAGTGACTAACAACAGGGGATGAGTAATGGCAGGCTATGTGGTAACAAGGCCTGGTGTGTGGGGTAGGGGCACTGGGACATGGGAGAGTTTAGGCCCTAAAATTATTGAACTCAATATTGAGTCCAGAGGGCTGTAGGGTCCCCAAACGGAAAATGAGGTCTTGTTTCCCCAGCTTGCGCTGGGCTTCACTGGAACACTGTAGCAAGCCTAGGCCCGAAACATCAAGCTTTCCTGCTCCTATGATGCTGCTTGGCCTGCTGTTTTCATCCAGCTCCACACCTTGTTATCTTGGATTCTCCAGCAGCTGCAGTTCCTATTATCTCAGAGACAGAGATGTTGGCCAGGGAACAGGGTGGTGCCTTGAAGTGGCAGGCAACGGGTACTTCAGGGTCTTTTTTGCGAGCAGAACGTATATGTTCTGCAAAGCAGTCGCCAAATCTATGCTTCGTTTCCCCAACGTAGAGGAGACCGCATTGTGAGCAGCGAATGCAGTAGACTAGATTCTGGGAAGTCCCATTTTGTCAAGTCACCTCGCAGCTTTTTTGGACGTTGTGTAGAAATTCAAAGACCCTGAGAATTCAATCCCAATACTTTTAGTACTGTTTAGGTCAAATATCCATGTAACACAATTAGTACAGTGTGGAAAACAAGTTGAGCCAACTTGACTTTAATCTTATTTATGTGAAGGAATTTTAGCTCACAAATCCTAATTTATAGTCTGAATTCAGAGGCACCACAGGCCTTAGATCTGAATGACCTGGTGTGATTGATTTTGTTTGTTATAAAATGCTTTCATCTTCACTACCTCTCTCTTTTGTAGATATTTAATGTAACACACAGCTAAGACACTGTTACAGTGGCTTTGTTTTGTGGTGAATTCCTGCTGTGGAAAGATCCTTGCTTCAGGTGAAGATCTGTTATTCTGAGTCTGAATGGTTAACTAATAAAAACGCATCTCTTCCTGCAGTGTACACATTATCAGAGTAAATTATGTGAGCAAATGATACAATTCCTCTTGCCTTTGATCTCAGGGAAAGTTCAGTTTCCTGGGTGAAACTATTCAGAAAGTGTGAAGGATAAAGCAGAGTTAACTTTTCTGGTCCGGTGACCCTTCCTCAGAACTGTTCAGAGGAAGGATCACTGGACCCGAAACATTAGTTCTGTTTTTTTCCTTCACAGATGCTGCCAGAACTGCTGGGCTTTTCCAGCAACTTTGTTTTTGTTCCTGATTTACAGCATCAGCAGTTCTTTCGATTTTTATTCAGAAAATGTGGTCGACATCAGGATTACCAATCTTCACCATGTTAGTATAACTGTGATTTCTGAGCCTTTCCTGACAGGGTGGACAGTGGGTAACTTAGTCAGAGCCCATGGATGATATAGGCCCTACAATATTAACTGCCCCAGAAGAGCACTTTCCTGCTACCCACTACCATTGATGACTAAAATGCCTCTGGGGCAAGATTTTAAAGTTGACTTCTGCTTTTCTTGCACCATCTGGATCAAAGGGATGATTTCAGGGAGGAGCAATCTGCGGACGTAGTATAATCCAAATGGAGCTACTTTGATGAGGTGAGAGCAGAGGTATCTAGGTGCATATTCACAAATCTCTAAAAGGTCTGTTGATAAAGTGGTTCTGGAATACTTGACTTTGTTAACCTATGCATTGAATACAAGCAAAACCAAGGAAGTCATGCTAAAGTCATGTGTAGGAAGGGATGGTGGTCTACAAATCTAGAGGCTCAGACTAGTGGAATGGGTTTAACTTCCATCATGGGGGAATGAAAACTCATTTCATTAAAAAAAACTGGAATTGAATGCTGTTCTCAAGATCATGACCATAAACTAAAATTGAATATTGTATCAATCCAACCACTTCATTAATGCCCTGCCCAAAAGGAAATCTGCCATCCTTACCTGGCAGCAATACCCATGTCTCATGACATTTTCAAAATGTCTCAACAAATCTCTGGTTTGTACAAATCGTTAGGCCTCAGGTGGAGTATTGTGTTCAATTCTGTGCAGGTCACTTTAGGAAGGTTAACAAGATCATTCAAAGAGAATAGAGGCCTCTAACAAGGAGAATAGGAATGCTTAGGAGGTGCAGTTATGTGGAGAGACCTAACAGAGATATGGAAAGTGGAATAAGATTACTAAAATTCACATCTGTGCACTGTTATATATGGATGTAGAGGCTGAAATTTTAGAAGTATATTATAGAATCTCTATACTGTAGAAGCAGGCCATTCAGCCCATCAAGTCCACACTGACTCTTCGAAGAGCATCACTCCTGGACCCACCCCATCCCAGTAACCCTACATTTCCAATGGCCAATCCACCTAACCTATATGGGAGGAAACCGGAGCACCTGGTGGAAACCCATTCAGGCACGGAGAATGTGTAAGCTCCACACAGACAGTTGCCCGAGGCTGGAATCAAACCCAGGTCCCTGGTGTTATAAGGTAGCAGTGCTAACCACTGAGCCACCGTACTGCCCATGCAGGGGTAGAGGATAGAGAGTTGGGATAAGGATGGCATTTCAGGGTGGCAATCTGTAACAAGTGGAATGCCACAGGAATCAGTGTTGGGGCCACAATTATTTATAATATGTATTAATGACTTGGATGAGGAAAGTGAATGTTGAGAGCGATTGTATTATGACTCTTTTTAACTAACTCACCCATAAGGACTCTATGTTTACTATATCGCGTTTCCATTCACTCATTCAAAAAGCTGCGTTCTTGTAATACATTTTACTCTTACAAGATAAACTAAATTAAACGTCCCTTCCGTCCCATTACTGTTTCTTTACACCTGTCAATTCTTTTTGGCCCTGTACTGCAAGCAGTGTTTCGACCTGTTTCAGGCTACCCCTGAATAAGTGTTAATACCAGAACAATGCCAACCCCGCCGTCGGGTCTCCATAACTCACTCGAAACTATGGAAAGATTATCATATTAATAAGCTCATAGTAACCATCTTTCGGGACCTAAGTAGGTTGCAGGACATCGGTTTCCTCCACTAGAATGTCCCTATGGTCTGCTGCTGTTTATCTCTTTGAAATTTCCTTATACACTACTTATTTCAAAAACACTATACTATCTATTTCTAACTTTTATTTAGGACTACCTTCTTGTACTAACATACGGATTTATAGTTTTGTAAATACATATTAACAGGGCTGCTACCCCCTTTAAGAAATTTACTATCAAAACAGTGCTTCTGTGAAATTGCATGAATGAATGTGTAAGAACTGTCAAAACCAGCAACAGTAAATGAAATCTCATGACCCAGCTGTGGGAGATCAGTTTAATATCCTCTATACTTTTATTTAGTACATGTATAATTTCTCACTTATTGAGATCATATAGGTCTAGTACTTATACAAATATTACTAAACTAAAAGACAAAATGACTAGGACCTCTTAATTATGCAAACTCAGACCAGACAGCCATTCTAATCCCATCAGGACTAACAGTCTGCATTTAGCAAATGGTTAAACCATCTCCTGCTTCCCCCACGACACATGCCACGCAAACCTGTGTACAATAGATACAGCTATGTGACACCATAGTGTGAAAGTTTAATGTATGCAATAACTGGGTATAAAAGAGGCTACTGTAAAACTACTTTGGATTCCATCGCTGCCTCAAACTGTGCTACTGTGGATGCTCAATAAAGAGGCTATTTTTGCTTCTCACCTCAGTCATTATTGAACATAATCCCACAATATACTGCAGCCAGGTTCGTAGAAGGCACAAAAATAGGTGGGAAGGCAAGTAGCGAGGGTGACACAAAGAGTCTGACATAGACAGGTTAAGCGAGTCGACAAGAACTTGACAGATGAAATATAATGTGGGGTAATGTGAGGTTATGCCCTTTGGCACGATGAGTAGAGGATCTGAATATTATTTAAATGGAGAAAGATTGCTGGAAGCTACAGAACAGAGGTATTTGTCAGCCCTCAGCCACAAATTACAAAAAGCTAGCATCTAAGTTCATCTGGTAATAGCAAGGCAAATGGAATGTCGGCCTTCATTCAAAGGGAATGGTGTAAAAATATAGGGAGATTTCACTAAAACTATACAAGGCACTGGTCAGACCACAGCTAGAATACTGTGAATAGTTTTGGGACCCTTGTCTAAGGAAAGACTTACTGGCATTGGAGGTACTGCCTCCTTTCCAAAATGCAAATTGATTGAATTTTACATCTCGTATAAAAGGGAGGATAGTAGGTCTAAAACTTGTATTTTAAACTGAAATAAGGGCAACTTTGTAGGGAATGAAAGCTGAGCTACTAGTAAAGCCTATGTACTTCTATATCTTTCTACCTCAGTTATTATACACTTAAAGCAAAATAAAATCAGGCCAATCAGCCTAATTGATTTGTGTTAACCTCCACATGAGCATCTTTCAGCCACATCATGGCCTTCTATTTGTCTCTTGCTCATACATCTATCCAGCTTCCTCTTAAATACATTTGTGTTGTTCATATTAAGCACTCCTTGTACTAATGAATTCTACAGTCTGTCCACACTCCAACTAAAGAATTATATAGATTATGCAGCGCAGAAAGATATCAATTGTCTTAACTAGTCTGTGCATTTGTGCTCCACTTGAGTGGTTCCTCCCATCTTATTTCCATCCAACTGTACCAGTTTTGTGCTCCATCCCCTTCTCCTTCAAACCTTCACCTGGCCTCCCCATTACTGGATCTATGGAGTGCTGCATTTTCACCACTCTGAACAAAGGAATTTCTCGTGCATTCCTTTTTGGATTATAGTGATTATCTTATTTTTGTGGACCTCAGTTTAGGTCACCCCTGAAAGTGGAAACACTGCAACCTAAAAGCTTTGGTCATTTTGACAAGAGAAATATTCTCCAGTATTTGAATGGTACTTAATTGCAAGTGCATTCCTCAGCCTTGCAATCACTAGTTCATTTAATGTATTGGATTTTTTTGACATTAAAATTTTAACAATTGAGTGCAGAGGTGATATATCCATCTTAAGAGGTTACAAGGAGCTCTCAGGCATTTCACTTCCATTCATATGAAGAGGAATTTAAAACATTTGCAGTAAAGAGCAGTGTGTATTCTTTCTTTGCTGTCACTTCATGGGATGAAAGTGAATAAATGAGGTTCTTCACTCTCCCTCAGCTCAAGTACAGCATGCAGACAAGTGGAGCCTTTTTAAAGGGAGTCGTCTTTTTCCAGAAAAACAAATCCAGCTGATTTTTGTTTTAAATCTTGAAAAATAGGCTTCTGAACCTGGATTTTAGGACAACAAAAATATTTTCACTCTGAAATAAGGTTGTCACCTGCAATTAAGTCTATTTCTAGAGATTTCATCACATGACTTGTACCCACACACCAGTCATTTGTCAGCCAACACATCCATTGTTGTGAAGCACTGTCTTTCTGCACCAATCAGAAAGCAAAAAAAAAAACTCGTTGCCTGTTTGTCAGCTACTTTTTAACCCCTTTTTTTTAGCTCAGTGAGTGGTGAGGGTGGGTTAGCTCAGTGAACAGCTCAGTTAGTGAGATGTTAGTGAGAGTATAGTGCAGGATAAAGTCAACAGCACAGGTTTATTGGTCATTTTGTTCATGAAGGCCTTTCCTGCTTGCTTTGTCCCATGCTTACCCTCAAACTGTACAAAATCAATTGTCTCCCTTTAATAGAGAGAACCGTCTAATGGACAGACGTGTGGATTATGCTAATTAACTTTCTATATCGACAAAGAGAAGTATTCAAAGAAAATAACAAACAAAAAAAAATCTTGTTAATGCCTCTTTTTTTCTCCAGGCTTGCATACAGTAGCTTCCTGGAGACTGCAGTTCAATTTCTGTAGATTCCAGGTTCCTAACTGGGCAGCAAATAGAGACAGCTAGAGATAGCAAAAACTGCAGATGCTGGAGTCAGAGACAGCACAGTGCACAGCTGGGGGAACACATGCAGACCAGGCAACATCAGAGGAGCAGGAGAGTTGGGACCCTTCTACAGAAATGGGCTAATTCATATGCCTTTTCCTGTAAGATTGAGCTCGTGAACTATGGTATCACAGAGCTACTCAGTATTAGCCTTTTCTTGTCTTTATCAGATTCCTTCCTGTTGACAGTTGCAGGTTTGTCCTTTTTCTACACACACATTCAGAATCCAAAACAAATTTATATGTTCAATATATGTGATGCAGCTTTTTGAACTCTGGAATTTTCTTGGGGTCACTGTTATTGGTCTGGTCCATTTCCAGGTTCCAACTCCATGTTACCAAGTGCACAAGCTTAATCTTACAGATATGGCTGATGAACTAGCTGTCTCTATGTTTTCTGTCCACTTAGGGACAGTGGTTGGTCTGTGGATAAGGGAACTGAGCAGTGCACTCTGACATATATTGTGGTGGAGTTCACCAGAACCATCTGAGATGCCATGGGTAGATGCACCACTACCAATCCTTACAATTGGTAGTAGTCTACATTTCTGATACCAAGTGGGCAAGGATGCCTACATCGGTCTTCAGCAGAAGAGAGGTTCAGTCTTGTTAAGCAGAATTGGGCCAGTTGCATAGCACGTACGAACTAATTACTAACATCTGAGTACATGATTGGCCTTTCTGAAGTTGCAGGCTAGACTTAAGATTACACACAGATTATTGTTTATCCATATGGTGCTTAGCATTGGTGACTAGCTCCTCTCACCAGTAGTCTCTGATGGCTGGAACTTACCCCACAATGTCAGTCAACCCTTTCAGGTACCAACTATATTATACAACATGGTCCACAGCAATGGGGATAGCAGCACTCTCATTATCTTCAGTGAGAGTAATACTGAGGTTCAAGGTATGGGAGGTGGAGGGAAAGGCTACAGCCACAGTATCAGTGAAGGGAAGAACTCATTAGACCCATAATATCTGGGGAAATCCATTTCCAGGATTTCCACACCCAGTAGCCAGGCTCTGATATGGGAACACTATAACTTCACCATCTTCAGCCAGGAGTAATTTTTCGCTTCATTTGTAACATAACCTCACCTCCTTCTATATAGCCGCTTCCTCCTGTTTGTTAGCATATACACAATTTTTGACTCCATTTCTTCTTCCCTGCAGGAGTTTGAGATGAAACCAGAATGTTTGTAACCTGGGTGTTTTTTGATCCTGAGATGAACTTCTGATGTCCTATTCATGCCATCACTAAGACCTACCTACTACCACATCCATACCATCACCTGATTTTACCCCCGTATCAGCTCATCTGCTGTTGATACCCTCATTCAATGCCCTTTATTACCTCTTAACCTGACTATTCCAATGTAATTCTGGTTGATTTTCCATATTCTACCCTTCCTGAGGTCTGAAAGTGAAATGCTAATGTTTTTATTCTCTCTACAGATGATGCCAGACCTGCTGAGTTTCTCCAGTTTGTTTCACCCCTCACTATCTGTGTAATCTCTTTCAAGCCCAAATACCCTGAGACATCTGTTCTCTCGAAATCTGACCTCTTGTGTTATCCACAAATTTAATCACCCCATCATTGGTGGCTATACCTTTAGTTCTCTAGGTGCTAACTCTGAAATTCCTGGCCCCCCCACCCATCTTTCTACTTTGCTTTCCCATTTTAAGAAAGTCATTAAAGGTTACCCCTTTCACCCAATGTCTGGCAACATCAGACCTGTCTCTTTCTGGGGGTTGGTGTCATATTTCATTCTGTATTGCTCCTGTAGAGTGCCTTGCAGCATTTTACTACATTAAATGCTGGAGGATTGCTGGGAACCACAGTTCTGCTGTCATTACTGCGTTAAACAGCTCCATTTCTAGGTTAATTGCATTCTCATAGCTGGTGGGTGAGATGCTGTCATGATTGCACAGCCATCTTTGGGAAAACTATGTTTCATTGACGTGGGGACACATTAGGAGACAGTCCGATTGCTTTATTTCTGAGACCCCACCCATCCAAGCCAACGCCATGACTGATTTACTGTCAAGTTTTACGTTAACACTCAGGCCTGATACTGACATCAGGGCCCAAAGGATTTATCAGAGGATTTATTCATTCCACAACTGCAAACTTTTCCAAAGGTCCTCCAATACAGAATATTTACAATATTTTACTTATTATACCTGTTGGAGAGAAAACAGTTCTGTGATGTCAGCATCAATTTTTCTGTTGGTGGACACTGTAGTTGATCAGCATAATAACCAGATGAAGTTACCCCATTGTACTACAGGCTTGGTGACAAATTTCCATGACTGATCTGCCATCAGGGTATAAATGCTCTGACTTTGTTGTATATTTGACAGATTATGAACAATAATTTATTTTTTCTCTCGTAGGATGATTGGTACCACTGGATATTATGGACTATCCCTCAATACTCCCAACATGCATGGGGATCCCTACATCAACTGCTTTATCTCAGCGGCCAGTGAACTCTTGGTATATGTGATAGTCTGGTGGTTGATGCAAACCTCACCTCGACGGATCACCACTGCTTCAATGTTCATACTTAGTGGAGGTGTTCTCCTTCTGGTCCAGTTTGTTCCTTCAAGTGAGCATAAAAATAACGCATTTTGTTTTAAACACAGGTTTTCAATCTTCCTCAGTGGGCTGATGAGGTCTTTGCAGCTCTCTCATAAGTTCTGAAATGCTCTTCTTCTGAAGGTCTTGGCTTAGCTCACCATAATCAGTCTGCAGTAAACTGTCTAGCTCTTTGCCGTATCTCAGTAACTGACTCCCCTTAGGTCCCTCACTGTACCTCTGCAGACACCTACCCTGGTCAGGGCTTGGCAATTTTCATAAAAAGAATAGCTAGTTTGTAAAATTTAGTTATAAATGCAATATCTGAAGAGCTGCAATGCTGTTACTCAACTGCCAGTAATAGCGAACAACAATACAGGCACATTTATTCATTTCTTCCAGGTTTTGGGAGGAAATGCATCTTAACGAAAAATGCAATAAAAATACCTTATAATGTGAGCTAGTATTTTTGGAACAAAGTGAAAAGTCTCTCTTATTTATCTCTCTTTCCCTTTCATGCTAGATGTGCCATCTTTAGTGGTTTTGATTATATTAATGGTATGGGTCATCTATTGGCAATTAACAATAGCTGAGAAAATTTCTTCCCCCTTTCACCTTTAAGGGGCACGAAGTCAACAAACTCCTCTTGTGTTTGAATGAGGAAGGCCTGAAGCCACACGAGTCACAACTTACAGCCCTAAGTCCCCATTAACTCTCCAACCAACACCTCAGGATCAACTTCCTAAGATTTCATTGTATCTATATAATCCTTAGAACTCTACTACAAAAGTATAGGTTTCCATTGAATCCTCTGCAACTAATTAACTAGGTGCTCATTGCATTCAGGTGACGAAATCCCTGGATCCTCACTGTCTCTCTGCAGCCAATCCACTACACTTCAGTATATCCTATTTCTCTATATACCCTATATATTTTTATACATACACATTCAGCAGCTGCCAACTTATTTCCCTGCTCCACCAGTTTTTCTATAATAAGCAATTTAAATTATTTCTCAGTGATTTATGCAAAAACATGTTGAAGGCATGGATATTTCGCTAAAATAAATGGGTACAATGCCACGAAATAAATTGCGATGCACAGCAGAATCCTAAACAGCTAGGAATTACATGATACAGAGTTAGTAGAAGTTGGATGGAGATTACCAGGCATGCAACGTTGAATTCATTTCCACCAGCTTAAAGGAAGGAAATTCTACCCTCTCTTGGAGTGGTTTATTTTTGGTCTGCATTTTTGTTTTAAATAGAATAAATTCCAAACCCTTTGATTCAATCAAACAATTTTGAATTAGCTTTCAATACATGCTAACTATTGATTAATTTGGTTTTGACAGCTCTTCAAATTGTGATCACTCTATTGTTGATAATTGGTAAATCTGGTGCTACAGCAGTCTGGACAATCATCTATATTTTCACATCTGAATTGTATCCAACTGTGGTGAGGAATATGGGGCTTGGGGCATGCTCCATGGCTTCCAGAATTGGCAGCATTATCTCCCCATATTTTGCATATCTTGGTAAGTGAAAAACTCAAACTTTATGTGAGCATTGAAAATGATTTAGTCATGACTTTTGACAAGAAACTTTAAGGCAGCTGTCGGCCAACTGTGGCATCAAGGACCCCCAGCACAACTGGAATCAGTGGGCATCAGGGAGCAAACTCTCTGGTGGTTGGAGTCATACTGGCACATAGGAAGATGGTTGTGGTTGTTGGTGATCAATCATCTCAGCTCCAGGACATCTCCGCAGGAGTTCCTCAGGGTAGTGTCCTAGGCCCAACCATCTTCAGCTGCTTTAACAATGACCTTCCCTCCATCATAAGGTCAGAAGTGGGGATGTTTGCTGATTATTGCACAACGTTCAGCACCACTCACGACTTCTCAGATACTGAAACAGTCCAAATTCAAATGCAACTAGATCTGGACAATAAAAGTGGCAAGTAACATTCACACCACACAAATGCCAGGCTATGACCAACACCAAAAAGAGACAATCTAACCACTACCCCTTGACATTCAATGGTGTTACCATCACTGAATCCTGCATGATCAACATCTTGGCAGGCATCATCGACCAGAAACTCAACTGGACTCACCACAAAAACACAGTGGCGACAGGAGCAGATCAAAGGCTAGCAATACTGCAGCAAATAACTCACCTCCTGACTGCCCAAAGTCTGTCCATCATCTACAAGGCACAAGTCAGGGGTGTGATGGAATGCTGTCCACTTGCTTGGATGAGTGCAGCTCCAACAATACTCAAGAAACTCAATACCGTCCAGGACAAGCAGCCCATTTGGTTGGCACTACATCCACAAGCATTCACTCCCTCCACCACCGATGCTCAGTAGCAACAGTGTGTACTATCTACAAGATGCTCTGCGGAAATTCACCAAAGATCCTCAGAAAGCACTTTCCAAACCCACAACCACTTCCACCTAGAAGGACAAGGGCAGTAGATATATGGGAACACCACCAGATTCAAGTTCCCCTCCAAGCCACTCACCTTTATGACTTGGAAATATATTATAATTCTTTCACTGTCACTGGGTCAAACTCCTGGAATTCCCTCCCTAATGGCATTGTGGGTCAACCTACAGCAGGTGGACTGCAGTGGTTCAAGAAGACAGCTTAACACCACCTTCTTAAGGGCAACTAGGGACAGGCAATACAAGCTGAAAGAACTGCAGATGCTATAAAACAGAGACAAAAATAGAAATTGCAGAAAAGCTCAGCAAGTCTGGCAGCATCTGTGGAGAGAAATCAGAATTGATGTCTCGGGTTAAGTGACCCTTCCTCAGTTCCCCAGTTCTGAAGAAGGGTCACTCGACCCAAAATGTTAACTCTGTTTTCCCTCCACAGTTCTGGCAGTCCTGCTGAGCTTTTCCAGCAATTGCTATTTTTGTCTCTGACAGGCAATATACCTGGGTCAGCCAATGATGCCAACATCCCACGGACGGATTTTAAAAAAGGTCCAGTTATTAGTGATAATTAAGAGGATTAATCAGAAAAAGGGATACTAGTAAGTACATGACTTGAAATTGACTAGCAGGATTCACTGATAAAGTTAGATGATGGAAGCTGGGAGGCAGGTGATGTGAAGCATGGACATCAGTGTATATCCGTTGTGTAAATGTGCTGTAAAATTCTAGGCAATTATGTCTCAGATATGAATGAAATATTTATAAGATAAACAAGTAAGGAACAAGAAAATTGCATTCATCTACCAAACAAGTAAGTCATTTGCTCCCCTAGATCCTCTTTGCTTTGACAGACCATGTGCAAAATCACCATGTCCCTAAATGATATTCCTAAGCTATTAGAAAGTGCTGGAGAAACTCATTAGGTCTAGCACTATCTGTGAAGAAAGGAACAGAATTAACAGCTCACATTCAGAAGGTTCATATTGGGCTTACTCTGCTTCTCACACGATAGGTGTTATCAGACCTGCCAAATTTCTCCAGCATTTCCTGCTTTTATTTCATATCTTTAACTTCTACACTACTTGAATTTTATTCAATTATTAATCAATTTGGAATGAACTGCTTTTACTTGACATCTGCTTCATCCATCCAAACCCTGAAAGTAAAGAATCAATAAGTTTGATTAACAGGGGAACAATACTCCAAGGGAATTTTGATTGGAAGTAAAATGAGGACATTGTGACTGTTTCTCTGAACACACACACACACACACACACAGACACACACACAAATCAATCGCAGCATTGGCTCCAAACTGTTTCCCAATCAATAGATTCATTTGAAGCATGACAAAACATGTTTATCCTGTAACCTTAGTTCCACCATGTAATTAGTTTACAAGCATAGTTTATAAGTTAGTTTACAAGTTGTGGTATATCTTCAAAACAATGCCAATTGGAGTCTGGCAAGCACACTGTGACACAACTTCAAGAAACTAACTTTGTCGCTTGGGCAGTGTAACTTCAGTGTACTTTCAATTCTGGTTTATAAAGCCTTGCTGAACATGTTTGAACCCTGATTTCTATAAATGTATCAAGATTGCAGGCATTCTCATCTGTGCTTTTGACACATTTAAGAGCTGGGGGTGGTACTGTATGCATATGTTTAATCAGGTGTTCCCAGTGACCATTGCTTGCTTAGACCATACGCTTGCATCCAGAGATTATTAACAAGTTGCTGCTCGCTGCAAATTGTTGCTGTACCAGACCAGAATCCCTCCCCGCAAACCCCCAACCGTAAGTTTGATTACGTTCTTGTTAGGAAACCAGTCACTTTTTGATTAAAACTAGGCAAACTTTGGTCTCCTGGATATT
Source organism: Ginglymostoma cirratum (assembly GCA_024137785.1). Classification (NCBI taxonomy): domain Eukaryota; kingdom Metazoa; phylum Chordata; class Chondrichthyes; order Orectolobiformes; family Ginglymostomatidae; genus Ginglymostoma; species Ginglymostoma cirratum. The sequence goes on from JAHRHZ010000266.1 coordinate 17,638,624, forward strand.
TTCTTAGAGAATAAAGCCTCAAAATTCGATAATTTTAAATAACCAAAAATAAATTTTATTACACAAAGTCATAGAAATAAAAAAATGTACAATGTCTATCTTACACTCTAACATCCAAAATTAACAGGCAACCAACAGGCAGATTGCAGACGAACACACCTCAGCACCCAATAAATGACAGATATGACATGAGATAGAACCCACAGATTTGTCCAAAACCCACCCAGGCATCAGTGAACCCTGTGAGTTATGCAATCTCATGAATACTCATGAATACTCAAGGATTTCAAATCTTCTCTTCTGATTTTCCTCAAAGGTATCTCCAACTTAAAATGCTTTAATGACTGGTCATTTCTAGGTGATTCAGTCTCTTTTGCTGAGACTAAATCCTACTAAAATGCTGAGTCTGCACTCCAGCATTTACTCCTGGGCATCGTTTCAGCTCCTTCATAGACAATTAGCTTCACTATGCTGGCACTGCCCATAGATAACTCCAAACTCCAGGCTTCTAGCTGTACTGAGGTCTCAATGACTTCCAATCCCTAGCCCTCTCCAGCGACCTTCCACATCTGTCACCTTACCCTTTCTCAGCTCCCAGGGACTCTTTAAGCCTCCAACTCTCTGGAGCCAGCAAACAACATCACTTTCACTGTTTGGAACCTCTCCCTCAGCTTCTCTCCTGGTTCCAGCTCAGTCACAGCACTCTTTCTCTTATAGCAAGGCACAATCCTGGGGCCTGTGGTTGTTGTTTTGGTATCACACCAACATGCAGGTGCACTCTTGTCTGGATGATGGAGCCCTTCAGCGGTAAAGGGGAAAACTGGAACAGAGTATGCACATCCTGTCTCATTGCCGCATTCCATACTTGTGCCAAAACTCTTAGGCCTACTTGGAAAAGTCCTCAGTCTCCACTCTGAACTAAAGTAAGTCACTTTTGCAATAAAATGGATACAATAACTATCAATCTGAAATTTACACATACAGTACAACTGCACACTTGTTTTCACATTTTTTACAGCACCAGTGGAATACTGTGCATATGCCTCAGGATTGTAGGGACTTGAATGATGCCTTCCCTTCAATGAAAAGAAGTTAACTGTTTTCAAGTCTTCAAATCTAGGAAATGATCTTTGTCACACTTCTCTGTAGTGGATTGGTATCCTTCTCACAAGAAGATATGCCAGAAGTGCCACAGAATATTGAAAATGTGGCTTTAGCAATGATCAATACCTGGCTGGAATAATTTGTTATAATATTATTATGAACAGCCTTCAAAATACAACCTGATCTTTCAACATTCAATGTGGCCGAATACCTTCAGGGTGTAATCAATAATGATATCCAAATCCTTGCTTATATTTCCTTTGGAAATGTGCTTTTATTTTATACTTTTGGTGCATTTGTTTAGACTCCATACTGACAAGATGTACCCAATGAAACTCATGTTTCCTGAAATTAAGTCGAATAATTTAAGAGAGAACAAGAGATATCTTTTTGATGTTGCAAAGATTTATAAGCACCTCCCTCATGTAACAACATCTTGTGTGTATGTAGTGCCTATAATTCAGGAAGTCATTAGATACTCATCACAACTGTGTAATCAGGGAAAAATTGGCTCAGAGCCCAAGAAGGGGAGATTAGCAAGTGGTGGGTTTGAAAATGTAACTTTGGATGGAAAGGGAAATGGTCAGGGGTTAGAAGTCATTAAGACCTAGGTGCAGCTGGGTACCTGGAGTTTGGAGTTATCTATGGGTAGTGCCAGTTTAGGGAGGGAAGTCTTTAGCTCAGGACTTAGAAAGCTGAAGGCACAGCCACTAATGGCAGGGAGTGAGATACAGGGAATGGATAAAAGCTTGCAGTTGGATGAATGCAGATTTCTCAGAGAGATGTAGGGCTGAAGGAGGTTCTGGAGATAGAGAAGATTGAGTTCATGGATCAACTTGAACATGAGAACACAAATTTTAAAAGCAAACTGAGGCTAGAATGGGAGCCAAAGTAAGTCAGTGAGTATGAGGGACGAAAGGAACTCGATAAGATTCACAATTTGAACAGTAGTACTTTGGAAGCTCTCAAGATTATGAAGGATGCAACATGAGCAGTCAGTAATATGGCCTTAAAACAATTTGGTGATCAGGAGTTAATTACAATGCTGTAAAACTTCACCATTAATCATTTTAAATTATCCATGTACAGTGGCTAGTAAAAAGATGCATTTGCATGATTTCTTTGTCAATTTTCTCCCTCCTCTTCTGAAATATAGTGCCCTGAGAAAGTTATCAATTTCCAAAGGATCACAGAAAAGTACATTGCCCAGTAGCCTTTCTGTCATTAAGCTTACAAATGGGTTTTTTGACTTTCTTGATGTGGTCGGATTGCTGCACTTCAATGGGATTCTTTTTTGTACGTGGAATTTGGATGACTTTCAACAGTGTGCTTAAAAGGGTTACTTTACGTGCAGTGATGTGGGGTGTGTCTATGCAAAAAGAAGAAATTGTGCAGTTAGATCTGATCATGGAATGAGCTTTAACTGGGTGTTTAGAAGGAAATCTCACTTAAAGGGAGATTCAGAGGAAGAAAATGTCCCACATAACTTGGGAGCATAGAGAAGGAGTGTGCTTTGAATTTGGGGAAGATGGAGGAGGAGAATGCCCCACTCCATTGAACTTAGAGAGAGTTAGATTGGATGCCCATGAGTTTGGGGTTTAGAGGGGAAGAATACATCTGAAGTAAGCTTTGAGTTGGGAAGGAAAGTTTCCCAGTGACTAGCAAACAGTTTACCATGTTAAGGGAGAAGACAACATTTGGGAAGGGCAGGCTTTAAACAAAAAAGATTGTACTGAAATAGTAGGTCTGTTGTTTTGGCTGTTATATTAATTATGATAAACACAAACATCACTTAGTTTTCCACTTTCTTTTATACCAACATTAGAATTAAATCATGAAGTTGACAAGGACATTTGGCCACAATCAATGCTTATTGAAAGGATCTGCAATATTACCAGATACAGTGGTACTGGCTCAAGGGATGGAACCGCTTGGGACCCTGAACAATGTGACCCCCTCTGGCAAGAAATCTGGGAGAATCATGTGAGAGGTTGAGCAAGGCCTTCCTTGACAATGGAAGCAATTTGTTGCATTTTCCATCAAAGCCCCGGATGCTGAGATGAGATTCTCGCTAGGGAACGGTAAAACACCCATTAATGGGGATTGCTCCTTTTTAAGATCTCGTCTCATTAATATGTTCCTGTAGTACCATGGAATGAACATAAACTAGATGCTGAGAATTCCTGACATGGAAATCAGAGTGAATACCAGCAACTCCAGCTCACCACTTCCTCCTCTGGACCACCATCTTGAACACCCTATACCTATGTTTCAGGGTGCAGTCCAGGCCAGTAGCCACATGCAGCCCATGACCCCAGCTCTGCAGCCGGGGGAGTGGATCACGGTCAATTCTGTGGGTATAATGACACCAGTCCCAAGAGTTGCAGAAACACAGTCAAGGAGCTGTGCAGCCAACAGTAAGGGACTATCTCCTGCCAGGGCAGAGATTTACCAGTGATTTGCTCACCAGCACGTACTCCTCTAAACTAGCTAACATACCCAACGTGGTGTCAGTATCTGAGCTGGTGGCAGGTACAGGAGGCTGCATGCGATTGTGAGAGTAGTGCAGCATCAGAATTGGTGGGAGGTGGGTGCCCTGGCAGATTTAGGGTCAGTGTGAGGCAATGGAGAGAAGATGATGGCACTGGTGAAGTTGAGAAGGTCATTAAACTTTGTCTTGCATTGCTGGGTGTTCCTCTGAACCATGGTGATCACACTAACCCGGGTAGCAACCTCGGAGCAGGCTGGCATGGGTGGACCACTCTGGCAGTCCTGGGAAAAGAGGAGAACCCTCCTCTTCACCAACTCGTTCATTAGGCCCTTGAGGGCCCTGTGCATAAACCAGGGGACTAAAATCCCCTTGTCTGCCATCGCATCCAACAATCTTTACGTGGCTGGGCAGTGCTACTCCAGAAATGGCAACACTTGTCTGAACGTGCAATGGCTTTTCAAATACAGTGCAGGTGCCAGGGATACCATTCCGGAGTATCCAAGCAGTGGTGAGAACCTCCAGCTGGGAGAGTGGGAGAATTTGGCCAGCAATGGGAGAGAGGGCATGATGGAGGGAGGGGTTTGCATGGTAGTTAATTAATGAGGTGAGTTTGGAATGGGAGCGTGAGAAATCTCGGTAGGGCTTATTGAGAGAAACCCTCCATGAAGCTTGACAAAAATAGAGGGTTTGCCAGAATATGGCAAGATTCAACTCTTGCTACCTGTAGGGACTTGGAAAAATCACTCCTTAAATACCTTTAGATTATGAAATTAAATAGCAATTAAACATTGGCCAAATTGCACAATTTTAATATCAAAATTCTAAGTGCACCAGAGGATTCCCCAGACACTCTGGAAATATTATATACCAGTTAGTACAATGGGGGGAAAGGAATTCAGTCTGTACAGATGCTCAAAAGTTGTTGCTAACTGTGCCTCTGTATGGATGATATTTGAAAATGTGCCATTTGTAGCTGATCTTGGGTTTCTATCTGCAGTGGGCTGATATTTTAATCGTGCAGCAAATTGCTAGATAGGATTGAATTCCTCAACTCTTCCCTTATCCTTTAGCGATCTGACTCAGCCCATATAACAAAGGGCTTGCACCTTCTGATGAGGGCTACAGCACATTTACTAATCAGGCACAGTCCCGATTACGAATTGCTGAAGTTGACGAAAAGAAAATCTTTCTAAAATTATTCATGCTCCAATATTCCTCACGGCCGGCCATTAAAATTCGGGATATATTCTGTTTTCTTTGGAAGGTATAAATTTAATTGCAGAGTTCCCTTAAATCAATTCAACTGACCTGGTTTTCCTGCACATAATGTGCCTTAGGCACCTAAATCCATCAAGTCAACTCTTTTTTTTCTTTACATATTCTTGTAATGGAGTTGCCTGAAATGCAACAGTATCTGAACACAAACAAAAGAGCAGATGCATATCAGGGTATCAAAATTAGTTCACTGCAGGAAGCAAACGGAAATAACTGTTCAAGAAAACTAAAATGACCAAATGCAGACAAGTGTGGCAGCACAAAAACAATGTAGTAAAGCTCCAAGAAAATAATTTGTATCATATAGGGACTTCAAAAACTTCTGGGCATCACAAAGTGCTTTGCAGGCAATGAAATATTTCACAAGTGTCGTCATTGTTGTAATGTATGAATTGCAGCACCCCAATCTGTGTACGGCATGATTTCATTAAGAGTGTATTTGCATACGAACTAGGGGAAGGTGTAAAGCATTTAGCCCCTTGAGCCTGCTCCAATTTCAATAAGATCATAGCTTATCTGTTTGTCGTCTGAACTCTACATTCCACCAATCCACCCCATCCCCAATATCTGTTGACCTCCTTGTTAATCAAAACTCTACCTAACCTTCCCATGCAAATATTTAATGACCCTACTTCCACCCCACTGGAGGAAAGAAAGTTCCAAAGACTCATAACTCTCAAAGAGAAAAAAAAAACTCCTTGTTTCCTTATTAAATGAGAGATTCTTTATTTTAAACTATGTTCCCTTGTTTTATTGTCTCCAAGAAGAGAAAACAGTCTTTCATCATCGACTCTGCCAAGTTCCTTTAGGATCTTAAATGCCTCAATAAGATCATCTTTCATTCTTCTAAACTCCAATTGATATAGGTCCAGCTTATTTAACTTTGCCTTGTAAGATAATCCTTCCCTCCTAGGTATCAGTTAAGTAAACCCTCTATGAATTATTTCTAATGCAATTGTATTTTTCTTATACAAGGATACCAAAATGTACACAGTACCCCAGATGTGGTCTCACCAGTGCCCTGTATCACTGCAGAAAGAGCATCCCTACTTTTGAATCCTACTCTTCTTGTAATAAACTACAATATTCCATTCGCCTTTGCAATCTCTTGCTGTCTATATGAAACGTTTTATGATTCATGTACCAAGGCACATATATCTCTCTGTACCATGATATTCTGCAACCTCTGTCTAGCTAAATAATATGCTTCCTTTCTAAGGTCTTAGCAAAGATTTGTAGCTTGGGTTGTGGAAGCAGTTGTTCATTAGCTCACCAAGCCGGTTGTTCTGTAGTGTACAGATGTTGCATTACCCTTCTAGGTAACATCATTAGTGCAACCTCTAATCGAAGCATTGGTGTTCTGCTTCTTTCTGGATTTATATGATCTTCTGGTGTGATAGTCTCGTAGCTTCTAGTTCCGTTGTTTTATCAGTGGCCTGTATACAACGTCTATTTCTATGTGTTTGTTAATGGAGTCCTGTGTTGAGAACCAGGCTTCCAGAAATTCCCTTGCAGGTCTAGTCCCAGTTTGTTTAGTTAGTTTGTCCCAGTATGGTCAACAGGGTTTCTGAGTCTTTGGAACTCACCTCTCAAAAGTTAGTGGAAGCAGGGTCCTTGACAATTTCTAAAGAAGAGATATATAGATTCTTGATAAGCAAGTAGTTGTCATGAATAGGCTTGAATGTGGAGTAATCAGATCAGCCATGATCTTATTGAACAATAGAGCAGTTTCAAAAGGCTGAGTGATCTACTCCCATTTCTAAATCATTCACAGCATATGGGCATTGCTAGCTAGACCTGCATGTATTGCCCATCCCTAATTGCCCAGAGGGTAGCTAAGAGTCAGCCACATTGCTGTGTGTCTGGAGTCATATGTAAGTCAGATCTGGTAAGGATGGCAGTTTCCTTCCCTCAAGAACATTAGTGATCCAGATGGGTTTTTTCTGACAATCAACAATGGTTTCATATTCATCATTAGACACTTAATCTCAGAATTTTTTAATTGAATTCAAATTCTGCCACCTGCCATAACAGGATTTGAACCTGAGTCGCAGAACATTACCTGGATCTCTGAAATAATGGTCCAGTGATAATACCACTAGGCTTTTACCTCTCCTGTTTCATTTTTTAAAAATCTATTTAAAAGATGTTGAGTGTTGCTAGCTGGCCCAGTACTTATTGCCTATCTCCAGTCACCTTTGAGAAAGTGGTTGTGAGCAGATGTTTGGATGTTCATTGCTCACGTAACAGATTACCAGACTATCAGTCTGACTCACAACATACAGCGAAGCCAGCAGTAGAAGACCATTGGTGGACTATTAGGATGGAGGGAGGAGGGTTGGTGTGGTAGACTGATTTGGTAAACTCCAAAAAGCTGTAAAACACATTGGTGCAGAGCGTGAAGTGTTGTCATGTTAGACCTTACAAATGTTCTCTTGTTTCAATTTATTTGCATGTATACTCGGAGAGAAGTCAGTTATAGTGGAGGAGCTGATGTGTGTTGAAGCAAGGAAGTGGCTTCATGCAGCAAATGCTGCTGTTAGTAGATTCTAGATGGTGCAAGATCTCTTGATATCATTGATAGTTCAGCACAGCTGGAAGTGTGGTTAAAGGAAGCCCACAATAATTGGTCACTTGATGCAGCCAAGAAATATTGGAGCCTAGAGAAACTCCATGCGTTGTGTCAGCATAGTGAAGACAGCTGTCTACAAAAGAGTTGGAATTGTGCTTGTGAGTAGGTACCAGTATGCGGCATCAGGAGTATAGTGGAATGAAACCCTGGGGGAAGAGAGTGAACTACCCGAACATGAACATTTATAGGGTACACAGTGATGGAATACATTTAGATGGAGTTTCAAGGCTAGATCTTTGAGAATGAAGAATTAGAATCCCTCGTAAATAAGACACAATTTTTAACGAAATTTGATTACTTGCAGTGCCATGACTGTCAGTGTGGGAGATAGTTGCTAAGAAATCCATTGAATTTGTTTTTTACTGCATTTACTATTTTGTATCCTGTATGGAGTGTTCAATCATAATTTAGCCTTTATTCACACTTACCTCGTGTTAATTCTAAATGTTAGATTATAAATTGTTTATATATTTTGTATTGATATTTACTGTTCTAATTTTGTATGGTAAAGTTTGTTTTGTTTGTTCAAAACCATGGAATCTTGTGCCTTTATCCTCTTAGTAAATACCTGAGATCCCAAACCTTTACCATCTTTAAACAAAAACATTGCTAGCACATCATCTGACTGTAACATAAAGTTGGCGATCTCGTCAGGAATTATAATTCATAATGGACTTGAGCTGGTAGAAAAATCATGTAAGAATATTTTTGTGTAGAGTGCATTCATCAGCAAGTTCCTGCTTTAATACAAATATTTCAAAATGCACTGTTACGAGAGAACAAATATTTTATTTACCTCTACATTTAATCTTCATTGATTATATGATTTACCTGGACAAATGCGAGGTGATGCATTTTGGAAGATCAAATTCAGGAGTGAATTACTCAATAAATGGCAGAACCCTTAGGAACATTGACATACAGAGGGATCTGGGCGTACAGGTCCATAGTTTCCTGAAAGGGACGACACAAGTGGTTAAGGTGGTCAAAAATGTGCACAGCACGTTTGCCTTCATTGACCGGGGCATCAAATATAAAAGTTGGCAAGTTGTGTCACAGCTGTATAAAATGTTATTTAGCATACAGTTCTGGTTGCCGCACTACCAGAAAGACGTGAATGCTTTGGAGAGGGTGCAGAGACGTTTTACCAGGACGTTGCCTGGTCTGGAGGATTTTAGCTATGAGGAGAGGTTGCATAAACTTGGATTGTTTACACAGTTTATGAAAGGCATAGATAGGGTGGATAGTCAGATGCTTTTTCCCAGGGTGGAACGGTCAACTACAAGAGGGTACAGGTTCAAGTCGAGAGGGGAAAGGTTTAGGGGAGAAGTATGCAGAAAATTTTTCACACAGAGGTTGGTGGGTGCCTGGAACACACAGCCAGTGGAGATGGTAGGAGCAGGAATATCAGCAACATTTAAGGAGTATCTTGTAAGACACATGAATGGGAGGCAAACAGAGGAATAAAAACCTTGTTTGGGCAACAGGTAGCGGATCTAAATAAGGATAAGAAATTGGCGCAGGCTTGTTCCTGTGCTGTATTGTATCGTTATTATTGGCCTGAATCCTCTAATGTGTGTCAATCAGCATTGGTTTGCCACTCCATTCCTGCAAAGATTGAGATTCACATTCAGAATATAGAAAACTGAGGCTTCTGATGAAAGACATTTACACAAAATATTAACTCTGCTGCTCGCTCCACAGATACTACCAAAACTATTGTGTATTTCCAGTATTTTCAGTTTTTATTTCAGATTTCCAGCTTACACAATAGATTGCTTTCGTACTGAATCTTCACATTAATTCAAATTCTGCCTTTTTTCTTCCAGTTACATACAGTGAAATATTGGCCTTCATGTTAATGGGCAGTTTGATGGTAACTGCTGGATTAGTCAGCTTGTTGTTGCCTGAAACTCGTGACCAGCCTTTACCAGACACAATTCAGCAAATGCAACCAATGAGCTGGTGAGTCCATGCTATGAAGAAGGTGTGAATGTTAGCTTGCAAGTACAGCAAACAATTAGAAAGGAAAATGTCATGTTGGCCTTTATTGCAAATGGATTGTTGTCCAAGAATAAAGATATTTTGCTCCAATTGCTTAGGGCTTTGGTGAGACAACACCTAAGTACTGTGTGCAATTTTGTTTTGGAATTTAAGAAAGGATATGTCGGCATTGGAGAAGGTATAGTGAAGGTTCACTAGGTTGATTCCTGGATAGAGCAAGTTGGCCTATGGTGAAAAGCTGAGTAAATTATGTCTAAACTCTTTGGAATTTAGAAGAATGAGAGGCATCTCATTGTAATGTACAATGATCCAAAGGGCTTAACAGGGTAGACACTGAAAGGGTCTTTCCTCCAGGAGGAGAATTTAGAACATGAGAGCAGACTCAGGAAAAGGGAATGATCATTTTGAAACTGTAATGAGACGACATTTCTCCTCTCAAAGTGTTGTGAAACAATAGGATTCTATATCGCAAAATATTGTGGACAATCCAGTTTTGGGTATATTCAAGCATAAAATAATCACATTTATTTTGGTCTATCAAGGAACCAAGGGAAATGGTAAGCATTGAATTAAAATAGTAGATAAACCATGCCCGTATTAAATGTTGAAACATGCTCAGGTGCTCAGTGGTCTACTCCAGCTTTTATTTCTTATCTTCTTGTGTTGTTTTTCTCTCACGCTGCGTCTCTGACTGAGCACGAACAGCCTTTGATGAGCACAATATCCATGAACAAAATAGCATAATTGAGGAGATTACCAAAATTTAATGACAGTAGCATAATGATTAACCAATCAGTGTCGAAGTACAATAAAGATAGGTGTAATAAATTATTTCCAAAGCAGAGATTATAATCTGCAATTTTAAATGCTTTTTGTCAATGAAAGCCAAAATTGATGAACTGAAGTTATCTGAGTGATATGAAACTCCTTTAAAAACATTTTCAGCTGAAAGAGAAGAAATAGAGAGAGGTACCTTTTATTTGCTAACACTATTTAATGCATCCACAAAAATTAAAAACAGCAAAAGACATCAATGGTAAGAATTAATAGATTTTACAGTGAAATATATTTAGACTGTTTCTTTCTTGATAACAAGCATGGGGCTGGATGAACACAGCAGGTCAAGCAGCATCATAGGAGCAGGAAAACTTGACGTTTCGGGCCTAAACCCTTCATCAGAAATGGGGGAGGGGAAGAGGGTTCTGAAATAAATAGGGAGAGAGGGGGAGGCGGATAGAGGATGGATAGAGGAGAGGATAGGTGGAGAGGAGGCAGACAAGTCGAAGAGGCGGGGATGGAGCCAGTAAAGGTGAGTGTAGGTAGGGGGGTAGGGAGGAGATAGGTCCGTCCTCCCTGGACTGACCTATC
>JAHRHZ010000266.1:17650467-17692797 GCA_024137785.1 Ginglymostoma cirratum
TGGTTCACGACTGGGAGGTGCAATTGTTTGTTGCAAACCGAGCGCAGTTATTCTGCAATGTGGTCCCCAAGCCTCCACTTGGTTTCCCCGATGTAGAGGAGGCCACAACGGGTACAGCGGATGCAGTATACCACATTGGCAGATGTGCAGGTGAACCTCTGCCTGATGTGGAAAGTCTTCTTGGGGCCTGGGATTGGGGTGAGGGAGGAGGTGTGGGGGCAGGTGTAGCACTTCCTGCGGTTACAAGGAAAAGTGCCGGGTGTGGTGGGGCTGGAGGGGAGTGTGGAGCGGACAAGGGAGTCGCGGAGGGAGTGGTCCCTCCGGAAGGCAGATAAGGGTGGGGAGGGAAAAATGTCTTTGGTGGTGGGGTCTGATTGCAGATCCGTCCTCCCTGGACTGACCTATCTCCTCCCTACCCCCCTACCTACACTTACCTTTACTGGCTCCATCCCCGCCTCTTCGACTTGTCTGCCTCCTCTCCACCTATCCTCTCCTCTATCCATCCTCTATCCGCCTCCCCCTCTCTCCCTATTTATTTCAGAACCCTCTTCCCCTCCCCCATTTCTGATGAAGGGTTTAGGCCCGAAACGTCAAGTTTTCCTGCTCCTATGATGCTGCCTGACCTGCTGTGTTCATCCAGCCCCATGCTTGTTATCTCGGATTCTCCAGCATCTGCAGTACCTTTTATCTCTGTTTCTTTCTTGAAGCTGCTTTCATTCAGTCGAAGGGCACTGCTGTAAGATTTCCTCCTTCCAAACGACCGCACAGCAGACCAGTCAGGCTCAAAGTGATATCACTTCTTCGGACACCTCAACAGCTGGACGATAATGCGATCAGGAGTTAATTCCCCAAATGCAGGTAAATTTCTCATTCTCTTTCCTTCCTTCCTTCAACTCCAATGCACAGGGAAATAACAGCAGATAAACAACTTCAAACTTCTTTTTAAATTAATGGGCTGAATCTTATTGGAAATCAGCCTAGTGTCACAGAGACGTAGAAACATAGAAGATAGGAGCAGGAGGAGGCCATTCAGCCCTTCGAGCCTGCTCTGTCATTCTTCATGATCATGGCTGATCATCCAACTCAATCGCCTTATCCTGCTTTCACCCCATAATCTTTGATCCCATTCACCCCAAGTGCTATATCTAGCTGCCTCTTGAACACATTCAGTGTTTTGGCATCAACTACTTCCTGTGGTAATGAATTCCACAAGCTCACCAGTCTTTCAGTGAAGAAATGTCTCCTCATCTCCGTCCTAAATTGCCCACCCAAAATCTCATACTGTGACCCCTGGTTCTGGACACACCCACATTGGGAACATCCTCCCTGCATCTATCCTGTCTAGTCTTGTTAAAGTTTTATAAGTGTCTATGAGACTGTCCCTTCATTCATCTGAACTTGAGCGAAAACAATCCCAATCTAGTCAATCTCCTCATATGTCAGACCTGGCATCCCCGGAATCAGCCTGGTAAACTTTCGTTGCACTCCCTCGAGAGGAAACGCATCCTTCCTCGGAAAAGGAGAACAAAACTGCACACAATATTCTAGGTGTGGGCTCACTAATGCTCTGTATAACTGCAACAACATACCCTTGCTCCTGTACTCAAAACCTCTCGCAATGAAGGCCAACATACCATTTGCCATTAGAGATAATAGGAACTGCAGATGCTGGAGAATCCGAGATAACAAGGTGCAGAGCTGGATGAACACAGCAGGCTAAGCAGCATCATAGGAGCAGGAAAGCTTGACGTTTCGGGCCTAGACCCTTAATCAGAAATGGGGGAGGGGAAGGGGGTTCTTTAATAAATAGGGAGAGAGGGGGAGGCGGATAGAAGATGGATAGAGGAGAAGATAGGTGGAAAGGAGACAGACAAGTCAAAGAGGCGAAGATGGAGCTAGTAAAGGTAAGTGTAGGTGGGGAGATAGGGAGGAGGTAGGTCAGTCCAGGGAGGACGGACAGGTCAAGGGGGTGGGATGAGGTTAGTAGGTAGGAAATAGGGGTGCAGCTTGAGGTGGGAGGAGGGGATAGGTGAGAGGAAGAACAGGTGAGGGAGGCGGGGACGAGCTGGGCTGGTTTTGGGATGCGGTAGGGGGGAGGGGAGATTTTGAAGCTTGTGAAGTCCACATTGATACCATTGGGCTGCAGGGTTCCCAAGCTGAATACGAATTGCTGTTCCTGCAGCCTTCGGGTGGCATCGTTGTGGCACTGCAGGACGTCCAGGATGGTTGTCTGCGGAATGGGCGGGGGAGTTGAAATGGCTCGCGACTGGGAGGTGCCATTGTTTATTGCGAATCGAGCCCAGGTGTTCTGCAAAGCGGTCCCCAAGCCTCCACTTGGTTTCCCCAATGTAGAGGAGGCCACAACGGGTACATCGGATGCAGTGTACCACATTGGCAGATGTGCAGGTGAACATCTGCTTGATGTGGAAAGTCTTCTTGGGGCCTGGGGTGGGGGTGAGGGAGGAGGTGTGGGGGCAGGTGTAGCACTTCCTGCGGTTGCAGGGAAAAGTGCCAGGTGTGGTGGGGCTGGAGGGGAGTGTGGAGCAGACAAGGGAGTCACGGAGGGAGTGGTCCCTCCGGAAAGCAGATAAGGGTGGGGAGGGAAAAATGTCTTTGGTGGTGGGGTGTGATTGCAGATGGCGGAAGTGTCGGAGGATGATGCGTTGGATCTGGAGGTTGGTGGGATGGTATGTGAGGACGAGAGGGATTCTTTTTTGGTTGTTATTGCGGGGACGGGGTGTGAGGGATGAGTTACGGGAAATGCAGGAGACACGGTCGAGGGTGTTCTGCGGGGGGATGTTGCTGTCCTTGAAGAATGAGGACACCTGAGATGTACAGGAGTGGAATACCTCATCCTGGGAGCAGATGTGGCGGAGGTGAAGGAATTGGGAATAGGGGATGGCATTTTGGCATGAAGGTGGATGGGAGGAGGTGTATTCTAGGTAGCTGTGGGAGTCAGTGGGCTTGAAATGGATATCGGTTTCTAGGTGGTTACCCGAGATGGAGACAGAGAGGTCCAGGAAGGTGAGAGAGGTGTTAGAGATGGTCCAGGTGAACTTAAGGTTGGGGTGGAAGGTGTTGGTGAAGTGAATGAACTGTTCAAGCTCCTCGTGGGAGCATGAGGCGGCGCCGATACAGTCATCAATGTAACGGAGGAAGAGGTGGGGTTTAGGGCCAGTGTAGGTACAGAAGAGGGATTGTTCCACGTAACCTACAAAGAGGCAGGCATAGCTTGGGCCCATGTGGGTGCCCATGGCCACCCCCTTTGTCTGTAGGAAGTGGGAGCAATTGAAAGAGAAGTTGTTGAGGGTGAGGACGAGTTCGGCTGAGCGGATGAGGGTGTCAGTGGAGGGGGACTGGTCAGGCCTGTGGGACAGGAAGAAGCGGAGGGCCTTTAGGCCATCTGCATGGGGAATACAGGTGTATAGGGACTGGACGTCCATAGTAAAAATGAGGTGTTGGGGATCGGGGAATTGGAAGTTCTGGAGGAGGTGGAGGGCGTGGGTGGTGTCATGGACATAGGTAAGGAGTTCTTGGACCAAGGGGGAGAAAATGGAGTCGAGATAGGTGGAGATAACTTCGGTGGGGCAGGAGCAGGCAGAGACAATGGGTCGACCAGGGCATTCAGGTTTGTGGATTTTGGGGAGGAGATAGAAGCGGGCGGTGTGGGGTTGGGGAACGATAAGGTTGGAGGCTGTGGGTGGGAGGGCACCTGAGGTGATGAGGCTGTGGATGGTTTGGGAGATGATGGTTTGATGCTCGGGGGTGGGGTCATGATCCGGGGCGGTAGGAGGAGGTGTCGGAGAGTTGGCACCTGGCCTCAGCGATGTAGAAGTCAGTGCGCCATACTACAACTGTGCCTCCCTTGTCCGCGGGTTTTATGGTGAGGTTGGGATTGGAGCGGAGGGCTGCACGTTCTGCGGGGGAGAGGTTGGAGTGGGTAAGAGGGGTGGAGAGGTTGAGGCGATTGATGTCTCGACAGCAGTTGGAAATGAAGAGGTCGAGGGAGGGTTGGAGGCCTTGGGGTGGTGTCCGGGGGAGGGCTTGTGTTGGAGGCGGGAGAAGGGGACAGTGGAGGGAGGGTTAGACTCACGTTTGAAGAAGTAAGCACGGAGGCAGAGGCGGTGGAGAAACTGGTCAACGTCCAGGTGTGACCGGTATTCGTTGATGTTTGGGTGGAGGGGGACAAAGGTGAGCCCTTTACTGAGGACTGACCATTCGTCCTCAGTAAAGGGGAGATCTGGGGGGATGGTGAAGACTCGGCAGGGCTCAGTGTTGCTGTATCCTCTGGAGCTGCTGGCTGTGGAGGCGGCGGGCAGAATGATGTCGGCATCGGCTGTGGGCGGAGTTGCGACGGCGGTGGTGGGCAGAGTTTGCCATTTTTTGGTGAGGTTCGTGAATGGTTTGTCTCCACGAGACTCAGGGGGTTCTCTCATGTAGTCCTCCAAGGCTCACCTTAATAACTATGCGCCATGACCCTATGGTGGCCTGCTTGTCAATTTCTCCCAATCACCATACACAGAAGTACTCAACATTGTGTCATGGGATTCCTGGCACTGCCGCCATCTTTGAAAGGTCACAACTTATCTGGTTAAGCATTGGAGCCCAGAGATGCCCTGCACACTTTGAGAAACCTGTCCCAGACAAGCCAGATAAGGGAAATAGTGATGTTTATGATTGACATGATTAGATTAAAAGAGACTCTCAATACTGCAGTTTTATGCAAAGGTATTTATGTTTAACAAATCTATTGGAGGCTTTTGAAGGGTAAGCAGCAAGGGATAAGGGAGAGGAAGTTAATGTTGCACATTTGAATTTTCAGAAGACATATTTATTTGGGTGTCATGCAAGAATTTTTAAAATAAGCTTAATTTTTATGGTGGGATACTATATTAAGATACGTTGAGGATTCGTTCACATACAGAAAATGGGCAGTGGGAATAACTGGGTCATTTTCACAATGATGCAATGCAACTTGAGGAGTGCCACAAGGATCAGTGTTTAGGCCTCACCCATTTACAGCCTATATCAATGACTTAGATAAGGAAAGCATGTGTAAAATATCCAAGCTTGCTGCTGAAGCAAAGCTTGGTGGAGGGGGAAGTAAGCAGTGAGCAGAAAACAAAAGGACAGCAATGGGATTTAGACTGATTCAATCATTGGGCACAACCGTGATAAATGCTGTTGAGTTTGAAGAAATTTAACATTGCGCACTTTGGCAGGAAGAGTGGAAAAACAAAATTATTTTTAATAAGTGAATGTAATAAATGCAGACGAATTTGCAGGTAAGTGTACACAAATCACAGAAAGGCAACATATAGGTGAAGCAGCCAAGTAGGAAGTCAAATCACATGTTAGCCTTTAGTGCAAGGATTTTAGTACAAAATCAAGGAATTATATAGAGTTTTGATGAGACCATACCTGAAGTACTGTGACAAGAATAACTGTGTAATCCCTGGTCTCCCTACTTAAGGAACAACGTATTTGCCTTACAGAGGATGTAAAAGTGATACACTAAATCAACACCTTGTGAAGAGAAGTTACATAAAATAGGCCGATTCTCTAGAGTTCAGAAGAAAAGAGGGAACCATGTTGAGAAGTATAAAATTCTTAACAGGATTTGACAAAATCGGTGCTGTACCCATTCACCAGGGCCAGGGGTCATAGACTGAAAATAAGCCATAGACCACACAGGAGTAAGATGAGAAGACATTTCTTCACTCACACAACTGAAAGGGACCTAGTTGTAGGGGAAGACGGTGTGAAACAGGCTGGTAGGCTAGAGCAGGTGGATGTTAGTAAGAAAGATGTACGAGGAATTTTGAGGAACTTGAAGATAGATAAGTTCCCCGGGCCGGATGGGATTTATCCAAGGATTCCAAGGGAAATGAGGGAAGAGATTGCAGGGCCTGTGGCAATGATCTTTTCATCCTCACTGTCCACGGGTATAGTGCCGGAAGATTGGAGAGTGGCAAACGTTATTCCCTTGTTCAAAAAAGGGAATAGGGATAACCCCAGAAATTACAGGCCAGTTAGTCTTACTTCAGTGGTGGGCAAATTATTGGAAAGGGCTCTGACAGATCGGATTTATGATCACGTGGAAAGGCACAGTTTGATTCGTGATAGTCAGCATGGATTTGTGAGGGGTAGATCATGCCTCACAAACCTTATTGATTTCTTTGAAGAGGTGACCAAACACGTGGATGAAGGTAGAGCAGTGGATGTGGTGTATATGGATTTAAGTAAGGCGTTTGATAAGGTTCCCCATGGTAGGCTCATGCAGAAAGTAAGGAGGCATGGGATAGGGGGAAATGTGGCAGATTGGATTCAGAATTAGCTGACTCTTAGAAGACAAAGGGTGGTAGTGGATGGAAAATATTCAACATGGTGCCCAGTTACAAGTGATGTACCACAAGGATCTGTTCTGGGTCCTCTTCTATTTGTGATTTTTGTAAATGATTTGGATGAAGGAGTGGAAGGATGGATTAGTAAGTTTGCAGACGATACGAAGGTGAGTCGAGTTGTGGATAGTGCGGAGGGCTGTTCTAGGATACAAAGGGACATTGATAGAATGCAGAGCTGAGCTGAAAAGTGGCAGATGGAGTTTAACCCTGAAAAGTGTGAGGTGATTCATTTTGGAAGGACAAACTTGAAAGCAGAATACAGGGTTAATGGAAAGATTCTTGGCATTGTGGAGGAGCAGAGGGATCTTGGGGTTCATGTCCACAGTTCCCTGAAAGCTGCCACCCAGGTGGATAGAGTTGTTAAGAAGGCATATGGTGTGTTAGCTTTCATTAATAGAGGGATTGAGTTCAAGAACCGTGAAGTTATGCTCCAGCTATACAAAAGCCTGGTTCGGCCACATCTGGAGTATTGTGTCCAGTTCTGGTCGCCTCATTACAGGAAAGATGTGGCAGCATTGGAAAAGGTGCAGAGGAGATTTACCAGGATGTTGCCTGGAATGGAAGGAAGGTCTTGTGAGGAAAGGTTGAGAGAACTAGGGCATTTTTCTTTAGAACGATGAAGGATGAGAGGGACTTGATAGAGGTGTACAAAATGATCAGAGGTATAGATAGAGAGACTTTTTCCTCGGGTGGGGGTAGCTATTATGAGGGGGCATTGTTTTAAGGTGAGTGGAGGTAGATATAGGTGAGACATCAGAGGTTTGTTCTTTACACAGAGAGTAGTAGGGGCGTGGAATGCATTGCCGGAGAGGGTAGTGGAGTCAGCCTCATTAGGGGCATTTAAGCGGGTATTAGATAGGCATATGGATGATAGTATAAGGTAGAGGTGGAGGTTAGATAAACATTAGGATTAGGGTAAAAGTTCGGTACAACATCGTGGGCTGAAGGGCCTGTACTGTGCTGTACTGTTCTATGTTCTATGTTCTATATTCTAAAGAGTTATGCATCTTTCGAATTCTCCATCCCAGAGGGCTTGTGGATGCTAAATCCAAGAACATATTAACGTCTGAAATAGATACTTGTAGGCACTAAAGGAATCGGGGGATATGGGGAATAGTGTGAGCCAATGGAATTGATTTTGAAGTTCAGCCATGATCTTAGTGAAGGATCAACAAACTGGGGTAGAGTCCACTACTTCTTCATTTTCTGATGTTCCATCCTCTTTATGTTGTTTTTCTCCTTATATTCCTAGGTGAGCCTCGACATTGCTCTTGAGCTGAAAAAAAGGGACATGTAGATGTCCGACACCACTTCTCTTTTATAAAACATCGTTCGGATGCTGCTTGTAGCTGAAAGATAAAAACCTGCTACAACATTGACTATAGGAACACATTGCCACTGGATACCAGCATACCCAGGATCTTAATTCAGTTAATAAAATGCTGCAGCAAGGAAGAATTCTATCACACTTTTCAACAACTTACTTGATTCCTATAATTATCTTCTAAAAAACAGTAATTTGCACCATGCACTCCATAGACTGGTGTCACTGAAATAAGCCAGCTTATACCATCTGTAGTAAAGGCCACCCATGTAAACATAACAAAATGATAAACAGGTGGAAAGGGGAGGGAAGGATAACATAAAAGAAAGTCTGTTTCAACTAATAATCTTGATATTAAAGTATTTGTTCCGGAATTACTGCCATTTGTGATTCTGTGAGTTTGGTTTCCTTTTCACCAAGGCTTATTCTGGATATTTCTGAAGAAGGGTCTCAACCCGAAACGTCAACTTTCCTGCTCCTCTGATGCTGCTTGGCCTGCTGTGTTCATCCAGCTCCACAACGTTTTATCTCAGATTCTCCAGCATCAGCAGTTCCTACTATCTTTTATTCTGGACATGGTTCCGTTTCAAAAAGAATGTTTGCACATCCACCTTCTGCTGGCTCATGATATATAGCACCAAAAGCTAAACTCTCTCCAGAAGAATCATTTACTAAGTGTTAAAATACTTCAATTACCTTTAAATTATGTTTAAATTTGTCCTTTATCAGACCAGCTTCAAATTCAATGAAAGATTTTTTTTTGGCAAAATCCTTCTACTATTTTGCACCCTAATTCTTTGAGGACCTATCGTATCTACACCCCAAAAGTGGTGATGTCGGTAATCTTCTACCAGGCTGCTTACAGTTTTACTGCAAATTAGTCACTTCCAGCAGATATGCTAAAGTAGTCTATGATGACATACATGCAGTCGTAAAATATAAATCAAAATAGACAGCACAAAGAAAATTACAGTTCTACAAGTATTTAGTTCTAAGAAGTCTCTAACCCTGCAGCTGTTCTTTTTGAAAACAATATTCTGCTAGCTGAGAGAACATTTAGTGTTCAATAAATGTTGTAAAGTACATTAATACCCATGGCCCAGTGTGATGTGTTGTACATTTGTGATAGGTATACAGTAAACTCAACAGAAAGCCTGAGGTACATGTGAGCATATGAAAATGGAGCAGAAGTAGACTATTTAGCCCCTTAAACCTGCTCTGCTGTTCAATCGGACCATGTATGTGTTTCAAATTCCACCATTCCTTCTACCTCATTAACCTTTGACTGACAGGCATCTAACATTCCCTGCCTTAAAAATGTCTAATGACCCCACCTTCTGAGTCACACAATCCTCTGAGAGTAATAGAGCTGTACAGCACAGAAACAGACCCTTCGGTCCAACTCGTCCATGTGGACCACATATCCTAGATAAATCTAGTCCCATTTGCCAGCATTTGACTCATATCCCTCTAAACCCTTCCTATTCACATATCGATTGAGATGCCTTTTAAATGTCGTAGTTGTACCAGCCTCCACCACTTCCTCTGGTAGCTAATTTCATACACTCACCACCCTCCACCATTTCCTCTGGCAGCTCATTCCATACACGCACTATTCCTCAACTCTGTCCTGAAAAGATGATCATTAATTATAAAACAGGGCCCCTAAAATGGTGATCACTAATTATAAAATAACACGCCCTAATTCTGGACTCACCCTCATGAGGAGCCATTCTTTTCACTTACACATTGTTAAGACTATTCAGGATCTTATAAACTTAAATCAAGTCACCACTCACTCTTTAAACTCCAGTGGAAACAAGCCCAGTTTGTCCAACCTTTCCTAATAAGACAATTCACAGATTTCAGATATCAATACATTGCTTGAGAGCATTTTAGAATTCAGCAATAAATTGATAAAGAAAGGGAGAATGTAAATGTAAGCTAGCAGAAATTATATAACGGACCGTAAAAGCTTCTGTAGGTATGTAAAAAAAGAAAAGATCAGCAAAGACAATGTTGGTCCATTACAGACAGAGACAGGACAGTTTATAATGGGCAAAAGGGAGATGGCAGAGATGCTAAGTAATTACTTTGTTTCTCTACTCCTGAAGGTAAAACAAGAAACCTCTCAGAAATAATAATGATCCAAAGGACTAGCGCAAATGAGGAACTCAAAGGGATTAGTCTCAGTAAAAGGAAGAAATATTGGAAAAATTAATAGGACTGAAAGTTAACAGAGATACCTGATTGAGTAAAGCGAATGTGGATTTACTAAAAAAAATCATTTTTTGACAAAGCCGGTGGAATTTTTTGAGGTGCTGTGAATAGTGCAGGAAAGTAGCATTGTGTTAAATGAACGCCTGTTATATAGAATGGCAGAGCAGGCTCAAGGGGCTGAATGGTCGACCTCCTGCTCTTAGGTTTATATGGTCAGATTTTTCAGCTCCATGGAGCAGGAGGACAATAACGAGAAAGTTGGGAAAGCACAGCAAGAATGAAAACATTGGAATCCAAAGGTTGAGAAAAAGTTTCTCCTCCCAAGCTTTATCGGGTGACTGCTATGAGGCAGCAACTAGCTTATGCATTTCATTAATAGCTCAGTTTTTTCTGCAGCTTTCAATTCTCCTGTCCTTCCCTGAGAAACCAGATAGTGCCAATTCCTGCCTTAAAAGTCAAAGTATGTGCCGGTGGCTGCAGCTTGCTTGTCTGGCTTTCATCCAACTCTGTCTTCACCACAATGTCAATGCATGCTCAGTGGAAACCTTTCTCCTCCACTCTTTATCTGTACAAGTCATCATTGGCAAATACCAACCTCACCCCATTGCCATGCATTGTCTGGGTACAACTTCAGCCCTTCAGAACTTTGGAGCTCAGGGCCACCAATATCATGCATGCTGTACCAGGCTACAGTGTGAGCAGGGAAACACATGCGTCTTACGTAACTTATGGCCTTTAGCTTCATTTTTTTCGTGCAAACTTTGCATTTTTTTGGAGGCTTACTAGTCCCTGTGGACTTGCATTGCAGCTTAGCATAGAAGGACAGGCAGGCAGCTTGCCATGGTTGCGAGTACTAAATGATGAGTTGGGTTGGGGGATATGTCACGATTGCCAACACCATCGTTGTCACACCCAAAGCTTATGCCAACAGCTTATGCAGCGAACATGTTGCAAAATGCTTCAACCAAATGGCCATGTCTGAAATTTAAAGGGACGAGTCCTGAGAGGTAAAGTGGGTGGCAGTCAGTCAGCAGTTACCAACAGACTGTGCCGTCTTGAATGCCTTGATGGGATCTGCCTCGAACACAGTGCCCTCCAGACTCAAACAACTCATTTCTTTTACATGTCACATTGGATTATTTTGTAAATCATTTTAAATCTGTGCCGTCTGGTTCTCGAACCTTTTACAAGTGGCGGTGGGGGGGGAGGTAGTTTTTCCCTACCTATTCCATTTAGCCCCCTGATAATTTTGTAAGCCTCTGTGAAATCTCCTTTTATAGTCTCTTCTACAAGTAGTAAAGTCCCAAATTCTCCAATTTATCGTGAACACTGAAGATCTCATCCCTGGAACCATTCTCGCAAATATCATCTGCCCTCTCTCCAAGTGTTCACATTCTTCCTACAGTGACACCCAGAACTGTACACAATACTCAGCTGAGGTCTAACTAGTGACCTATACAAGTTCAGTGTATTACCTTCTTGCTCTTGGGTTCTGTGCCCTTCTTAATAAACCCCAGGATACTGTATACTTCATTAAGTGTTTTCTCTACCTGCAGTGCTACCTTCAATGACATATGCACAAGTACAACTAAGTCTGTCTGATCTTGCATCCTGTTGAGAATTGTATCCCTTATCTTATATTGTCCCTCCATGTTTTTCCTATTAAAATGTATCATCTCACCCTTCTCTGGAATTAAATTCATCTACCCTGTAAATGTCCTTTTGAAGATCTGCACTGACTTCCTCACAATTTTACAACACTTGTAAGTTTTGTATCATCTGCAAACCTTGAAATTGTCTCAACCATGCCGAACCTAGGTTGTTAATATACATCAGGAAAAGCATGGGATCCAATGCCAATCTCAGGTGACCTGGAGCTAGATTGCCATTCTTTCACGGTCACTAGATGAAACTCCTGGTACTCCCTTTCTCACAGCATTGTGGATGGCCACAGTGGATTGTAGCAGTTCAAGGAGGTGGCTTAGGCACCTGCTTCTCAAAATTGTATTGGCATGCCTGTTCACTCTGCTGAATGAGCTGCTGACAATGAAGATTGCCACCATCCTTCTTGCAGGACCTGATGGTCTAATGTGGTAGAGGAATACCACTTCCTGGTCTAATTAGAAATGTCTCTTAAGTTAACAAGAAACTGTTTATTTCACATTAGCAACTAGTTAGAGATTATATTGATATGATGCACATTGTTACATAGACTTTGAGATCTCATTCATTAAACATAGGAGTAGAAATAGGCCATTCAGCCCATCGGGTCTATTCAACTACTCAGTGAGATCATGGCTGATCTGATAATCCTCACCCCCACTTCCCTGCCTTTTGCCCATAACCCTTAGTTCCTCTACTGATTGAAAATCAGTCTATCTCAACTTTGAATATACTTTGTGACCTAGCCTTTACATTCCCACGCGGTAAAGAATTCCGCAGACTCACTACCTTCTGGGAGAAGGAATTCCTCCTCATGTCTGTCTAAGTGAAATTACTCTGAGATTTGCCGTCTGGTCATAGATTCTCTCAAAAGTGGAAACAACCTTCTACATCTACCCTCTCAAATCCCATTTCCTTTGAAATCTAAAACAGTTCTGCCTGCAGGACCATATGGCATCATTTCATGGTGGTGCTGACATTACTACGCAGTATTAACTCTTGCAGAAACATATACAATAGGTTGCTCTGACAAAGTGACTAATACACTTTATTTGACTTATTAATTACCCCAAAATCATTATTTCTTATTTTTATTGCACTATCATAATATATGTGAGTGGAGGTAGATATACGGGAGACGTCAGAGGTAGGTTCTTCACTCAGAAAGTCGTTGGGGCGTGGAATGCATTGCTGAAGATAATAGTGGAGTCGGCCTCATTGGGGCATTTAAGCAGCTATTAGATAGGCATATGGATGATACTATAAGGTAGGGGTGGAGGTTAGATAGGCCTTAGGATTAGGGTAACAGTTCAGCACAACATCGTGGGCCGAAGGGCCTGTACTGTGCTGTACTGTTCTATGTTCTACATGTGACTCCAGATCCACAGCAATGTGGTTGACTCTCAATTGCCCTCTAGCCAATGTGAATGAATAAATTTAAAAAAGACTTTACTTGCCTGTGAATTTACTCAGAGCTGTTCCTGCTTCATTGCTGTAACTTTGCCAGAAATGCGATAAAAACATGAACCCAACCAATTGGATTGACAGCTCCAAGTTGTTATAACCTCATTTTAGGATTATGAGTTCCAATACTTGTTTTTGTAAGGAAATGGAAGAAGTTAAGTGTAGTGAACAGATTAGTATCAATGTGATATTGTTCTTGGCTAGTCAATTCATCAACAAACCTTTAAGACCTTTAATTAATCTCATCAAGCGTCCTGAGACCTACCTATGGTTGATACTGAATGAGTTGAAGTACTGGGAGTAAGGCCAAAGGGCTGGTGGGTGGGAAGTTTGTTGGCATGAGTTGGCACTAAGATGAGGTAAGAGCTGTAAAAGGTGATGAGTGCTGGGTAGAGGGACATGGGTTGACATGGATGGAAAGGAAGCTACAGCAGTTGTAAGGAAAAGGCAGGGAACTATAGACTGGTGAGCCTGATGTCAGTGGTGTGTCAGTTGTTAGAGGGGATTCTGAGGACCAGGATTTGCGTGCATTTGGAAAGGCAAGGACTGATTAGGGACTGTCAACCAAACTTTGTGCATGGGAAATCATGTGTCACTAATTTGATTGAGTTTTTTGAAGAGGTGACAAAGCAAATTGATGAGGGCAGAGCAGTAGATGTTGTCTGTATGAACTTCAGCAAGGTGTTTGACAAGGTTCCATGTGGTAGACTGGTTATAAAGGTTAGATCACATGGAATCCAGGGAAAGTTAGCCATTTGGATACAAAATTGGCTTGAAGGTAGGAGACAGAAGGTAGTGGTAGAGAGTTGTTTTTTGCACTGGAGCCCTGTGACCGTCGCTGTGCTGGAATGATTGGTGCTGGGTCCACTGCTTTTCATCATTTGTCTAAATGGTTTGGTTGTGAATATAGGAGATATGGTTAGTATGTTTTCAGAAGACACCAAATTAGTGGTGTAATGGACAGTGAAGAAGGTTATCTCAGTGTACAACGGGACTTTGATCAGATGGGCCAATGGACAAAGGAGTGGCAGATGGAGTTTAAATTAGATAAATATGAGGTGTTGCATTTTAGTGAGGCAAATCAGGGCAGGACTTATACACTTAATGGTAGAACCCTAGGGAGCATTGCCAAACAAAGAGACCTAGGGGTGCAAGTGGAGTCGCAGGTAGACAGGGTTATGAAGAAGTCGTTTGGCACGTTTGTCTTCATTGATCAGGGCATTGAGTATAAGAGTTGGGAGGTCATTTTGCAGCTGTACAGGACATTGGTGAGGTCATTTTTAGAATACTCCATTCAGTTCTGGTCTCTCTGCTATAGGAAAAATGTTGTTAAACTTGAAAGGTTTTGGAAAAGATTTACAAGGAAGTTGCTGGGCTTGGAGGGTTTGAGCTATAGCAAGAGGCTGAATGGACTGGGGCAATTTTCCCTGGAGCATCGGATGCTGAGGGGTGACCTTATAGAGGTTTATAAATTCATAAGGGGCACGAATAGGATGAATAGCCAAGGTGCGTTTTTTTTCCAGTACTTTGAAACTAGAGGGTGTAGGTTTAATGTGAGAGGAGAAAGATTTAAAACAGATCTGAGGGACAACATTTTCATGTAGAGGGTGGTGTGTGTGTAGTTCAAGCTGTCAGAGGAGATGGTGGAGGCACTTAAAAGGCATCTGGATGTTTAGATTAATAGGAATGATTTAGAGGGATATGGGCCAAATGCTGACAAATGGGTCTAGATCAGTTTAAATGTTTGGTTGGCGTGGAGGAGTTAGACTGAAGGGTCTATTTCCATGCTGTATAACTCAATGATTCAATGACACTATGTTGGCATAAGGGCTATAAAGGGCCAGCGGTTGGAAGAACATAGATTGGCAAGGAAGGTATGATCCCGCCACAGTAGATGGTGGAATTTGAGCTCAATAAATATCTGGAATTAACAGTATAATGATGACCGTGAATCCGTTGTCAATAATCAGGAAAAATCCACCTGGTTCACTAATGCCCTTAAGGGAAGGAAACTGCCAGCCTTACCTGGTCTGGCCTACATGTGACTCCAGACCCATAGCAATGTGGTTGACTCTTAACTGTCTTCTGGGTAATTAGGGATGGGCAATAAATTCTGCCTCTCCAGCGATGCCCTCATCCCGTGAATGAATAAAGGACACAGCATCCATCTCCTTCTGTCTGGGCACAGCAAGGGATACATTGCAGTATAGCTGCTTCCCTTCTCAACTCAAACATCTCACGTAGGTCCCCATGGATCATTCTTTTCTGCACATGGTCCATAAATTTACTCAACAACAAGCGTCAAAAACAGACTGGATACCCACGTAGAGGGAAACAGCAAAATTGAAGCACAGTGTTTTAAAATTATTCTTGCATGGAACCTGGGATCACAGACATTGCCAGCATTTGGTGGCCTATCTCTGATTCCTTTGAGGGTGATGAACCACCTTCTTGAACCATCACAGTCCTCGGTAACAAATGCACTTAGAGATAGAAAGAACTGCAGATGCTGGAGTCAAGGTCAATACAGTGTGGAGTTGGAGGAACACAGCAGGCCATGCAGGATCAGAGGAGCAGGAAAATCAATGTTTCAGGTTTACACCCTTCATCGGGATTGGGGAGGAGGAAGGGAGCTTGGAAATAAACAGAGAGAGGGGCTGGGGGAAGGTAGGTTGGATAGTGATAGGTAAATGCAGGTAGGGGGTAGTGGAGATTGGTCAGTGGGAAGGATGGGGCGGATAGGTGGGAAAGAAGATGGACAGGTAGTGTCATGTCAAGGAGGCGGGGATGAGAGGGAGTTTAGACATGGGATGAGGCTGGGGGTGGGGAGATTTTGAGGGGCAAGTTGCAGACCATCTTCCTACTTCAAGGACTGCAACTTCCCCCATCCATTGATTCATAATGCATCTCTTGCATTTCCCACACTTCTGCCCTCAAACCCTCTCCGCCCAAATAAAAGAGTCAGAGTCCCCCTTGTCCTCACATACCTCTGCATCCAGCACATCATGCTCCACCTCTTCCGCCACCTGCAATCCAACTTCACAACCATAGAGATATTTCTCTCCCCACCCCTATCTGCCTTTCATAGGGACTACTATCTCCTTGTCTGGTCCACATTCCCCACCAGCCCCACCACACTTGGCACCTTTCCCTGCAACCGCAGGAAGTGCTACACCTGCCCCTACACCTCCCCCATCACCTCCATTCAAGGCCCAAGACAAACTTTCCAAATCCAACAGGCGTTCACCTGTACATCCTCCAACATGGTCTACTGTATCCGTTGTTCCCGATGTGGTCTCCGCTACATCGGTGAGACCAAGAGCAGACTTAGTGACCGATTCACGGAGCACCTGTGCTCTATACGCCATAATCAACAACACCTTCCGGTTATCAACCATTTTAACTCCCCCTCCCACTCCCTTGGGGACGTGTCCATGCTGGGCATCCTCTAGTGTCACAATGACACAACACACAAACTGGAGGAACAACACCTCATATTCCACCTCGGGAGTTCATAGGCCAATGGCTTCAACATAGAATTCCCCACCCCTGGCCTCATCCCATGACCAACCCTCCCTCTCATCCCCGCCTCCTTGACCTGACACAGCCTGTCCATCTTCTCTTTCCCACCTTTCCTACTGACCAATCTTCACTATCCCCTACCTGCAAAACACCTATCACCATCCCACCTACCTTCTCCCTGACCCACCCCCTCTCTATTTATTTCTGAGCTCCCTTCCCCCTCCCCAATCCTGAGGAAGGGTGTAAACTCGAAATGTCAACTTTCCTGCTCCTCTGATACTGCCTGACCTGCTGATTTCCTCCAGCTCCAAACTGTATTGACAAATGCACTGAATCAGATTTTTCTGAAACATCTGTCTTCCTGAAATATTGGTGCAATGTGAATGACTAAATTATTACCGTGAGATAGATTTATCCAACATCTTTTGAATTCAGTGGTCTGTGAATAAAGTCATTTCTTCAGTCTGGCACTTCCAGCAAGCAGCAACATTTGTATCTCACAAAATCACAGGCTGTGCCCTCTGCCCTGCTGGAGGCAATAGGTATGGAGAACTGCATTTTCAGAGTCTCTGCAAAAGTAGAAGGTATTTTAAATGACCTTACCTGCATGTTGGTTGCCTGACCTTTTCGATTGCACTTGTGCTGGGCCCCATTTGCTGGTGAACAAATATTGTTTGCTGAGTGTCAAGCAAATCTGTTAAATGGACCTGCAGGGTCCAAGTTTTTAAGTCGCACACTAAATTAGGAATGAATGATGTTATTAGTTCAGATGTTTCTGACACTTTCAGATACAAGTTGCCAGTTTGGCCATGCCTTGGGGTGAAAGCTCTAGTGGTACACTCAAACCAAGATTTCTCACCCAGTTCCTTTTATGTCGAAACATAATGACTTAGACTAAGAAAGTAATTTGTCCGAGTTTGCTGATGTTGCAAAACTAGGTGAGAATACAAATGGAGGACACAAAGAGGCTGCACAACGACATACACAGGCAACATGCAGGGAACAAGTCGGTAGATATTGTATAATGTATGAGGTTATTCACTTTGATAGCTACTAAGGATAGAAAAGCCGAGTATTTTTAAAAGGCACAGAGTTTGTAAATGTTGATGTTCAGAGGTAATTGGGTGTACCGAACAAGGAACACAGAAAGTTAGCATGCAGTTCAACGAACAAATGGATTTTTTGCAGAGCATTTGGGATAGAAGTGGGCCTTCATAGCTAAGAAAGGATATAATGGTCTTGGATGCAGTTTAATGAAGGTTCAGTAGATTAGTTCCTGCAGTTAGAAAATTGTCCTACGATGAGAGACTGAGTAAACCAGGCCTACACTCTCCAGAGTTAAGAAGATTAAGAGTGATGCCCCTCGAACATCCAGAATTCTAAAGGAGCTTTACAGAGCAGACATGGAAGTTGTTTCCCTATCTGCTCAGTCTAGAACACAAGGCAACAGTGTCAGGATAGGAGGCTGATCAATTAGGACTAAGAATAGGAGGAATTTCTTCGTGCAAAGTCTGTAAATCTTTGGAATTCTTTACCCTGGAGTGTTGTGAATACTACCTCATTGCATATATTTAAGGCTGAGATAGACAGATTTTTAATTTCACAGTGGGTCAAAGGATATCGGGAGATGATGGGATGATGAGGCAGAAGGGCGGCACGGTGGCTCAGTGGTTAGCCCTGCTGCCTCACAATGCCAGGGACCTGGATTCGATTCCACCCTCGGGCTACTGTCTGTATGGAGTTTGCACATTCTCCCCGTGTCTGCGTGGGTTTCCTCCAGGTGCTCTGGTTTCCTCCCACAGTCCAAAGATGTGCAGGGTAGGTGGATTGGCCATGCTAAATTGCCCATAGTGCCCACGAATGTTTGGGTTAGGTGGGTTAGACATGGGAAATTAGGGGAATGGTCTGGGTGGGATGCTCTTTGGAGGGGCAGTGTGGACTTGCTGGGCCAAAGGGCCTGTTTCTACATTGTAGGGATTCTAAGCTCATCCAGGAGAGTATTGAATGGTGGAGCATGTGGTCTACTCTCCTACTTCTTACTGTGTCATGTTTAAATTTTAAGTGACTTTACAGCCTGCCTAACCAGAATGTCAAGGTCTATTTCTTGAATGGTCTCCACCCTCCACACAAAATAGTTGGAAAAATAGAGCGTGCTGGAGAATTTAACAGGAATGTGTAAAGCATGAGTACAGGAACAAGACTGGTGTAAAATATAAACTGTTTATTGTTTCGTTCTTCAGATCTTTGCTGTTTAGCTGCAGGTTTCTAGTAGTTTCTACTTTTATTTTAGATTTCTCGAGTTTGCAATTTTTCTCCCTGAGAGCAGGAGTTTTCGCTGTCATTTCTGACTTTTTGTTCCCAAATAGACTGGACTTGTGCCAATATTGAAAGTTGGGATCTGTTCGTGAATTTAAATGTGTAAAGAAATCTTATGCATGTGCACTTCTGGCACTCAGCATTGCCCACTGGGCATGCATGTAAAAAAAAAAATCATAGGGTGAGGGTTAGGGTGATAGAAAAATATAAGTTGCACACGCACATTTTCTTAGTCAAGGCTGGGACTGCACGCTCATAAAATGTGCCTTGTGGTATCCAGTTACCTTGTCTTAAACTTTAGAGAGATTGCTTGAAATCAGAAGACAGTAGATTTCATGTGTGCCTGCTATTCAAGAAACAGTCACTCTAAATATTTTTTAGATACTGCTTGTCTTAAAAGTTCCTGCAAAAACTGTGTTGAAGAGAGGATTATGTGTGACACCTTAAGGAATGTTAGCCAAAACTTACCTTTATAGTAATGTTATTTGTCATACACTGATTGATATATTGTATGGTATCTTGAGTTAAGAGCTGTGGGTAGTCAGTAATTGAATATTCTTTCACAATCAGCACAAATTCCAAGGTTCTGATGCCTGACATCAGAAAGGATCTACCTTCACAAGTGTTTGCTGTGTCTATACCTTTATCTTAGTTTGCTAGCAGCAATTTTGTTCACCAAACAAGATGTAGACATCTGACCTGTCCCCTTAATGGAAGCCAAAAGAATGATATGCCTAAAGGGGAATATTGTCTGGCACACTGTAATAGATAATACTGACTTTGCTTGCACAGTAAATGGCTTCAATGGAAATCATGTAAAATTGAAAGATGATTACATTTAATAGTAACTTTCCTTACTCTTTAACTAACAGTGTTATTAATCATTAATTTAACGATGTTCACTTCTTTACTTAAAGGTGTAAACATACATGAATGCAATGATCCATTAATCCAGGCATAGATTACATTTTAAACAGAGCAATGCTCAAAAAGCTTTTTTAAAATGTCTTGTGAATATTCATGAAACTAAAATATTTCAATACGGCTAGTAGAAACAAAGCAACGTGGAAAATAGGAGGAGTAGTGGAAAATAGGGCCTTGATTATGATCATGACTGAGTGTTAACAAATTGTTTGAAATCTGTCACAACTCACAGGAGTAGTGCGCTGGTAATCAATTCCCATTTTTTCCAGAGTCATCAGGAACGTAAAAAGGTTTGGTCAAACCATCCACTGTCTCTAATTTATCTGATGGATAAGTCCGGGCAAAACACTGGGTTTCTGGATTTAACAAGAAAATATCTGTTTATTACAAATGCTTTGTTTTTAAACAAAAGAAGTTAGGAATGATGAATTGTTAATTTATAACTCTTTAACTTATTTTAAACTTTCTTAAATTCCAGCCTCCACACCTTCCCCTCCCCAATTCCATGAACAGACAGTCAACAAGATACAAATATTAAAGATGGGAAAAAAGAAAAGACGTTCAATGAAGTTTGATAGCATCAGTCTGAATGAGAGGATTCAATCAGTATTTTTTCTTTTCCTTTCAATTCCCTTTTTGTTCTTTGTTGTTAACACAAGGTTGTTAGCACACCAATGCTGTTTTTTTTAATTTACTAGTTGAAAATTTATTCTTTCACTATCTTAGAGTCATAGAGATGTACAGCATGGAAACAGACCCTCGGATCCAACTCATCCAAGCCAAACAGATATGCTAAATAAATCTAGTCCCATTCGCCAGCATTTGGCCCATATCCCTCTAAACCTTTCCTATTCATATACCCATCCAGATGCCTTACAAATATTGTAATTGTACCAGCCTCCAACACTTCCTCTGGTAGCTCATTCTGTACATGTACCACCATCTGTGTGAAAAAGTTGCCCCTTAGGCCCTTTTTAAATCCTTCCCCTCTCACCTTGAACCTATGCCCTCTAGTTTTGAACTCCCCCACCCCGGAGAAAAGACCTTGTCTATTTACTCTGTCCATGCCCCTCATGATTTTATAAACTTCTATAAGGTCACCCTTCAGCCTCTGACGGTCCAGGAAAATAGCCCCAGCCTTTTCAGCCTCTCCCTATAGCTCAATCCTCCAACCCTGGCAGCATGCTTATAAATCTTTTCTGAACCCTTTCAAATTTCACAAACTTCCTTCCTATAGCAGGGAAACCAGAATTGCTTACAATATTCCAAAAGTGGCCTAACCAATGGCCTGAACAGCCGTGATATGACCTCCCAACTCCTATACTCAATGTACTGACCAATATAGGCAAGCAGACCAAACAACTTGTTCACTGTCCTATCTACCTGCGGCTCCACTTTCATAGAACTATGAACCTGCACTCCAAGGTCTCTTTGCTCGGCAACACTTCCTAGGACCCTACCATTAAGTGGTATAAGTCCTGCCCTGATTTGCCTTTCCAAAATGCAGCACCTCACATTTATCTATATACCTACACATCTATATATCTATACATCTGTATAACTTCAACTGTCAATCAGGCATTGCCCATTGGCCCATCTGATCAAGATCCTTTTGTACCCTGAGGCAGCCTTCTTTACTGTCCACTACACCTCCTATTTTGGTGTCATCTGTAAACTTACTAACCACATCTCCTATGTTCACATCCAAAGCATTTATATAAATGACAAAAAGCAGTGGACCTAGTACCGATCCTTGTGGTACACTGCTGGTCATAGGCCTCCAGTCTGAAAAGCAACTCTCCATCACCACTTTCGAGCCAGTTCTGTATCCAACTGGCTAATTCTCCCTGTATCCTGAAAGGATTTTTATGCCTTTTTCAACATCTTGCAGAGAAAAGTGTGAAGAAGACAGCTAGCTTCATCTAGACTCAAAACATTAGCTTGCTGTCTTTCCATGGATGCTGTCTAACCTGCTGTGATCTCCAACATTTGTTGATACTTTCTCTTTATAATTTGAACGTTTCTCTACTGCACTGGTTCCATACAAGTCATGATCACCTGGTTAGGAGCCAATCAGAATGTTGCTGCCAAGCTGTTTTCCTCACTAGTTCAGAACCCATCAGCACCCATCAGCACCATAGTGTCTGCTTCTGCCCTTACTGTTCCAGGAAAATGCAGCATTGTATAAACTCATAATGCACTTCAATAAACGTGATTTTTAAAACTGCAGCCATCTTCTGCAGAGAGTCTTTGGTTAAAAACAATATCTTCCTTTCTTCGTCAACTGTTCAAAACTAAAGTAAATAAAAAGCTGTAGTTATTACAAATGCAACTCAAAAACACTCATATGACATAAATAATGTTCATGTCCTTCATTTATATTACCATTATACAAGTCACAGTAGCATAAATATTAAAAATGTCCTTATTACTGATCCCAGACAAGCCTACTGGACCAGTGAGAAGTGAACTTTTACGTTAACATGGAATAACAAATGCCCAACAATAACAAAGTCCGGTTCAAAATCAGCCAAATCTATGAATAGTGTTTTTACCCCTTGCTGTGGTATTAGTTATTTTCTGTCAATCAGCAATGTTAACGTCAATGTCATCCTTCCTCTTGTGGATCAAATTATTTACATTGTTAAAGCTGCTTCCAAGAAACATGTTTCCTCTTGATGTTAAAATTTATCTTCTTCTCTATAAGCTGT
Source organism: Ginglymostoma cirratum (assembly GCA_024137785.1). Taxonomy (NCBI): domain Eukaryota; kingdom Metazoa; phylum Chordata; class Chondrichthyes; order Orectolobiformes; family Ginglymostomatidae; genus Ginglymostoma; species Ginglymostoma cirratum. The sequence goes on from JAHRHZ010000266.1 coordinate 17,673,015, forward strand.
AACATGCTATAAAGTCCCGTCAAGACTTCATGCCGCTGCAGTGTCTGGGGAACTGCTCCCAGCACTATTTTCATTCTTCTGTATAGGACACAATTAAATTCTTGCCTCACGTTGGTCTATTTCACTCTTACCACCACGTTCTGTTACAGCATTCTGTGAGGGACAGATTGCAATGCACACACGACAGTCCCTGTATCTGAATACAGAGATCCCAGTCACTGCCAATATTAAGCCTCGAGCCTCGTTTCCATCAAGTTTAAAAGGACCCCTCAGATAAGAGATGGCTTGTGGGGACGTAGTGTAAGGTTGGGGACTGGGGATAGTGTGTAGGATGAGGGGTAGATGGTAGATGGTAGATGAGTGGAGAAAGATCAGCAGCTGAAAGAAGGGTCACTGGATTTGAAATGTTAATTGTTTTCTCTTCACAGACTCTGCCAGACCTGCTGAGTTTCTCCAGCAATTTTCACTTGTAAATACTGCATGATGCTTTTTGTCCTTCTCCAATATTTTTGGCAACACACTTCCAAGCGGAAATATGCAGACATCATTTGCCTGTCATATTGAGGCCTTAGCTCCCATTAACATCTGATAAATGGGCACTTACTGTCTGAATTTCATGTCTTTTGTTATCTTTTTTTTATAAATACTTTTATAGTAAGTACTGCTGTGAAGTTTCTCCCTTGTTCTTGACATCACATAATCTCTATTTCGGGATTTGTCTCACGCACTATTTTCAACTTCAATCCTCATGGTGTCTTAATTGTAGCTTATATTGTTTCCCTTTACCTGGGGACACAGTGACTAATAGGTGTGGAATGGAGAATGACACTTTTGGACAGCCGAGGGAGATCATTCATTAGATAAAGCTTTAGCCATCATAATTATAACAAAATGATGAGCAGCAAGAGATTTTACGCAAGTACAAGTAATCACTGGAATGCAGGTAAATGTAACTTATAATAGTATAGGCTTAAAATCAGAGATGAGATTTTGTTAGATATTTCATAGGAAAGCTTTGATCAGAAAAGTGGAAGATTTTGGAAGGGATAACTTTAAATAAAATGATAGCACGATAAGATTGAGTATGCAAGGGTCAAACATTATATTGCCAATGTGTATTTTGACCACAATGTTAAAGTTTTAAAATGCAACAAATATTTTCTAGACTTAGTCGTTATTTCTTATCTATCATTTACAACAGTGTCCTTGAAAATCTGTTAATCTAGTTTTGTGTTTGTAAAATCATATTGTCCTACTGTATTTTCTTTCATAGAGCTTTCTAATCTGATAGCAAGAGTTTAGTCCGGTGGTCTGTTCCAGAGTCTCTGATAATGTAGTTCCATTGCCAGTTTATTTAGAAGTAAATGACAGCAGATAAGGGAGAGTTTATTCTATTGTTCTTGTTTAATTGAAAGGAAGTTCCTGAATTAGGTTTGCTGGACTCCTGTGTTGGCACCTTTGAAATTGAAAACATGCTGCTTGAAAGAATCACAGGCTCTTGTGTACTATTACCGAAGCATTGGAATTTGATGTCCGATTGTTGGCAGACCCAGGGGTGGAGGTACGAGAATAATAGGCAGTGGTCATAAAATGAGCTAACTTCTTGGCCACTACTGTACTCATTCTTACCCATCTCCACCGATATTTTACTAGCGCCGGGTATGTGCCTGGCTGTTTACCCAACCTTGGGCCAACTGAGCCCCTTTAATGCATACTGCATGGTCACAGGATCAAAATCCTGAAACTCCCTTCCTAACACGGTGGCTCAGTGGTTAGCACTGCAGCCTCACAGCGCCACGGACCCAGGTTTGATTCCAGCCTCAGGCGACTGTCTGTGTGGAGTTTGCACATTTTCCCTGTGTCTGCGTGGGTTTCCTCTGGGTGCTCCGGTTTCCTCCCACAGTCCAAAGATGTGCAGGCTAGGTGGATTGGCCATGCTAAATTGCCCGTAGTGTTCAGGGGTGTGTGGGTTATGGGGTGGTGGGTCTAGGTGGGATGGTCCACGGGTCAGTGTGGACTTGTTGGGCCGAAGGGCCTGTTTCCACACTGTAGGGATTCTACGATCTATGATCTATGAACAGCACTTAACACCCTAAGGATAGCCAAGAAAGCAGGTCACCAGGGTGTTTAGGGATGGGCAAAGAATGCTGACCTAGCTAATGGCACACACACATAGCATGAACGAATGGAAGAAAGATGGCCAATGAAGTTGTTCATTATACCCTGGAGGCCTTGTCATGGGCTTGGTGGGAAGGCCACTGGTGAGTCCAACTTGTTTACCTGTCTCCAAACAGACACCTAACCAACACCCTTCTCATAGAACCATAGAATCTCTACAGTGTGGGAACAGGCCAATCGGCCCAACAGGTCCACACCGCCCCTCCGAAGACCATCCCAACCAGACCATCCCCCTACACCTTCCTCATAACCCTGCATTTCGCATGGTTAATCCATCTAATTTACATATCCAAAAGATATCCCTGGAAGTATTCCCAGGAATATCCTCCCTAAGTACAGCTGTCAAGTTATCCGTAATCAAAAATGCCACTTGCCCTCATCTCTTGCCCCTCCACCCCTTTCTACCTTTCCTATAGCATCTATACTCTGGAATATTAAACTGCCAATCCTGTCCATCCCTGAGCCGTGTCTGTGTAATCGCTATGAAATCCCAGTCCCATGTTCCCAACCATGCCCTGAGTTCATCTGCCTTACCTGTTAGGCTTCTTGCATTAAAATAAATACAGTTTAATTTAACAGTCCTACCTTGTTCTCTGCTTTGTTCTTGCTTGCCCTGAGTGTTTGACTTGCTCCTTTTCTCAACTGCCCCAGTCTCAGACTGAGATAAAAGGTACTGCAGATGCTGGAGAATCCGAGATAACAAGGCTTGGGGCTGGATGAACACAGCAGGCCAAGCAGCATCATAGGAGCAGTGTGCTTGGCCTGCTGTGTTTATCCAGCCCCACGCCTTGTTGTCTCAGACTGATCTCTTTTCTCACTATCTCCCTCTACTAAAGACCATCTTTGCAACTTAACAATCTACAGACCCAGAAAATTGCCCAGTCTTACTGCTCTAAAAACACTGCTCCAGGCTACCTTAGTAACTATGCTTGACTGTCTGTTTCGCAATGTTGTTAGCCAGTCATTCAGGCTGCAAATCTGAACGAAACTAACATACGAAAGCAAAAAATTAACTCTCTTCACCCATGCATCACACTACCTATTGCAGGCATCGATTATAATACATGTATGTAAATGCATAAAGTGTAGTAAGTAAGTTGGGTAAGTTGCAAGCATGAATAGCCACATGAGAATAAGATATAGGCCACTAATTAGTAATAAAGATGTAGAGGAGCTAATTTAGGGGAAAACTACAGAAAAAAATCAAGAGCTATTCAGTAATGATAATGAGGGCCTTTAATTATCCTATATAAACTTAGATAGTAAATAGTGTAAAGAGCAGAGAAGGGAAGTGTTTCTAAAGTGCGTATTGGAAAGTTTTATACATCAGTGTGTATCCAGTCCAAAGTGGAAGGAGGCATTGCTGGACTTCGTTCTGGAGCATGAGGTTGGTCAAGTGTCAGTAGAAGAACAGTAAGGGAACAGCAATCATAGCATTATGAGGTTTAAGTTGGTCTTGGAAAAAGACAAGGAACAATCTAAAGTGAAAATGATAACTGACCGAAGGAACAATTTCAATGGGAATGACAACAATTTCAGAATCAGAATTGCTACAGTGCAGTATGAGGCCATTCAGGTCATCATGTGTAATGAAAGAGAGGAAGGATGCAGTTAGAAATCACAAGAGCAAAGAAAGAGAATTGGGAGTGTTTAGAGGTCTCTTTAGGAGTAGTACACATCAGAGGGAAGGACCAAGAGCTAAGAAAAAGAGACAAATAGGAATAGTAACAAGTAGAGAAAAAAAAAGAACATCAGCTAAAGTTTAGAGAGAGCTGAAATTCTCTGTTTGCCATGGAGGAATAGGCTTATCTACACCTTGTAAAATCTGTAAAATTAGAATTTCAGTTTCACAAGGAGAGAAAAAGTAAAAAGAATGACCTTGGCTCAATGATAGCACTTATCATACTTCTGAATTGCAATAATTTCAAACCTCATGACCGATATTTCAGCATATAATCTAGCATCGCACCTCAGCAGCTATTACAACAGTACAAGAGCTACTTTTTGGAAGAGATGGTAAAACAAGACTCTGTCAAAGCTCTTGGTTGGGTGTAAATGATTTATAAGTGCTTTCACAGATAAGCAAGGACATTTTGCTGTTGTCCTGGCTGACATTTTATTGCTCAATCAACACCACTGAGGTTGACTTTATCATAATTTATTTAATTGCTGATTATGGGTACTTGTAGAAAATTGACTATCACTCCCTACATTTCAAACATTTTTAACTCGTTGTGAAGCATTTTGAACTCTCTGACAGCTGTATAAAAATGTGTCCTCCCTTTAAATGGGAAGGAAACAGATAAGTTAATTCATGGGAGATATCTCTATTGCACTCATAAAATGTAACATTGTAATTGTCCTCTCTGGGATAAATGGGATTGATGAATGAAGAATGCAGTGAATTCCTTAAAAATAATTGGGAATTGTGCGCTATCACAGTCTCAAAGATTGAACTACTTTACATGCAATTAATGGGTGAGTAAACAGATGTTCTGCATATACTAAGGTTTCACAGGCATGAGATAAATTCTACAAATAAAGTAAATGACCATTTAATCTGCTTTTACTGATTTCTTTGTGCAATAATGGTCAGCCAAAGCACAAAGGGAATTTATACTCCTTGACCAGAAGGGTCTGTAACATCCACTGATCAGCTAACGTCACTCTAGATCAGATGCTCATGTCTAGGAGTGGCAGAGCAATCCTCCATTTTTTAACATCAACATAAGAATCCTATCAACAGTGCCACAAGTAAATGTCTTGGGAAGCAAATTACACCACTTTACACTTTTGAATTATCTAGGGCTGATGCATTGGACAAAGGAAAATAAACCACGGCACAGTGGCACAGTGGTTAGCGCTGCTGTCATAGTGCCAGGGACCTGGATTTGATTCCACCCTCACACGACTGTGTGGAGTTTGCACGTTCTCCCCATGTCTGTGTGGGTTTCCTCCAGGTACTCTGGTTTCCTCCCACAGTCAAAAGATGTGCAAATTAGGTGGACTGGCCATGCTAAATTGCCCATAGTGTCTGGGGAGGTGCAGGCTAGGTGGATTAAGCATGGGAAATGCAGGGTTACAGGATTGGGGTAGATGGTCTTCAGAGGGTCAGTGTCAACTTGAGGGACTGAAGGGCTTGCTTCCATAATCTATGGATTCTATGATCTCATTTCTTCCACAGTCCAATGAGCCAGATGAGAATGAGGGGTGGAGGAGGGAAAAAACAGGGAAGCTTGCTCTCCACCATAGCTGCCAACAAGCAAATTGCAATGGATCACCAAACTCTCCCTGCATACCAGTTTCAAAAAAGGGCAGAAAAGTAACCCAGAAGTTCAAAGCAAAATGCTGCAGATGCTGGAAATCTGAAACAAATGCCGAAATTGCTGGAGAAACTGAGCAGATCTGGCAGCATACCTGGAAAGAGAAACAGAATGAATGTTTCTAGTGGGTATGATCCTTCATAACTTCAGGACAGGGCTAACACTTATCCATGAGCAAATGTCAATTGCAAAACATTGTCTGGTCATTGATTCTCATTGTGTGCCTTCCTGTATGCCAGTCACTACACTTAAAAACATAAGATCTTAATTGGCTGTCAGGGGCTTGGGGATGATCCACGGGCAAGGTGATTATTTTCTTGCACCACATCGTTTAACGGTCCTGCAGCATAGGAATAGCCAGTTTTGTGGGGAACTGCAGAGATCTTTGTCAGGGTCAGGTAACCAGTGTGTTGCAGCTTTCATGTCCAGTGATGTTGAATATGGAATAAAATTCAAATGAACTATGGATGCTGTAAATCAGAAACAAAAACAGAAGTTGCTGGAAAAGCTCAGCAGGTCTGCATCAGCCTTTCGGGTCCGATGACCCTTCCTCAGAACTGAACCTCAAAACCCAGTTGTGAAGAAGGGTCACCGGTCCCAAAACGTTAAACCTGATTTCTCTGCACAGATGCTCCCAGACCTGCTGAGCTTTTCCAGCAACTTCTGTTGATAATTGAATATGGACATCAATCTCTGCCCCCTCCCGGGGCTCCGGCCAGCAACACATCGACCCCTACTCACAGGATCCAGTGTGAGCTGGGACCGCGCGGGTCAGCATGCAGTGTCGGGAACGCGCGGTCCAGACTGCATGAGGCGGGAGCTGCGGGTCAGCTTGCATGTGCTGGGAACGCGCTGGCCAGACTGGGTGAGTCGGGAACGCGCGGTCCAGCATGCATGAATCGGGAACGCGCGGTCCAGCTTGCACGAGTCGGGCACGCGCGGTCCAGCTTGTATGAGGCGGGAGCGCACGGGTCAGCTTGCATGTGTTGGGAACGCGCTGGCCAGATTGGGTGAGTCGGGAACGCGCGAGTGAGCTTGTGTGAGCCGGGAGCGCGCTGGTACGTGAGCAAGATCGGGAGCCACTGCGGGCCAGCTCGCGTGAGCCGGGTACGCGGTCGCGCGCCGGTTGTATGTGAGGGGTTGGGGGGGGGGGGGGGTGTAGTGGGACGCGCGGGCGTGGAGCGCGCTGCAGGTGTTGGAGCCGTCCTGCGGGAGGCAGAGTCGCACCTTCACAGCAGGGTCTGGGAGTGGGAGCGAGTGCAAAGGAACAGGGTCTTCCCAGGAGCAAAGGACAGGTTTCGGGAGCCCAAGGCAGGTGGAGGTGCGTGTGGAGGGGGCAGGACTGCATCCCCAACCCCCTCCCTCCCCTAACCCTGAGCCCCCCCCCCGTCTCAGCACTCTATACCATCAGTCCGAAGAAATGCAAAGCATCGCTACCTGCGGGTATTCATTCCAGAGGCTGGGAGTAACACTCTGCGGATAGTTTGTCAGTTTGTTGGGTCCCGAGTTGCAGGAGCGTCGGATCTTTAACCTCGGGCATGCCACCGGGAATGGAGAAGTTTCTGCAGATCGCCCCGCACTCTCTGGCCGTGGTGCTGGCTCGGACCGGCGCGGCCAGGGCTACAGTGGCGGCCACTGACAACATTCAGCACCATCACACCGGCTACGAGATCTTCGCCGACTTTAAAGCCGAGAACATGCAGCACTTCTGGAACAAGAGAGTGACAGACGCCATCTCGGAAGTTTTCTTCCTCGGCTGGATCGACGAACACGTCCTGCTGATCCAGGGCAAGGAGTCCCACTTGGAAGTGTTGAGGGAAGCCTGGATGAGGAGATCCCTTAAACCTCCCCGAGGCTTCAGTATAAAGTATCTGGGTGAGTGCGAACACCTTCATTCAGCGTAACACGTTTTGGTTTTGAACAAGTATTCTTGGGGAACAGTGCACCACCCCGATGTAGTGAGCTGCTTTAACGAAAAGCAAAATACTGTGTGGAGACTGGAAATCATGTGTACAGTCTGAGTGCAAATGGTTCATTGTCAGATCTTGCCCCGGGATTTGAACCCCAAATCTCTCTAGTTGCTTCTCCAATACCACAGCCACTGGATTATCGTCCCTTTCGAAACTACCAACTCTAGTTGACAATGATGAACTTTTCATCACAGAAATATTTGGGCAGTTTCCAAAAGGATAAAATAATAGGGCAAACGCATTTGCACGGACTCATGTAGCACATTGTTTTTAGAAATCGTCCTAAATTTGTTTGATGCCTTTAACAGACGCGTCAGTAAAGTTTTTTAAAATGCCCTCACAAAAGATGGACTAGACATTGCAAATACTTGGATGATAGTGACATCCAATCCAGCTTGCTGAATAAAAAGCATGTAACCCCGATTTATTGTTTTTGAACTCTGACATAACAGCGCAAACCTTAATATCTCAGCCTGCTATTTAAACTAGTTATCTTTCAATATTTACAGAAACGGCTCACTGTACAGGCAACATCTCTCTGGTAGAACGGAGGTATTGCAAATCCATTCTGGTCGAACAGATCAGACCCTGAGCGAAAGCGTCGGTGTTTGCGAAGCCTGTTTACCCAGATCAGATGATCTACGAAAGATATAACTCTTAGCTGCTGGTTGGAATGCTGCCATGCAACCGGACTATTGAATAGCTTCTCTTTAGACACATAATTATGTCATTAATGCGCTCCGATCTAATGAAGAATAATTTGAGAATATTCATCCACTTAGATATAGTATTAGTTGGGAAAGAATACATAACTTTATCGATTGTTGATTAGCTAAAAGGTTTTAATAAGTCATGCGATGATTCCCATTGCGTTTTAAAATATACAAGCACAAACTGATTGCAATAATGATATTGTATATATCTATTTTATATTTAATAATGCCATACTTAGCAGCTAGGTGAGTAAATGGATGATACTTTGTATCTTCATAATCTTCGAAAAACAATTCTAATAATAACGCATATAAACCAGCATGCTGACACACATTGCCAGCTCTTCGTTCTTGTGTTTCATGCCCATGGAGGTCACCATATGCTCTGTCAATTACAAGAAAAACACTACAAAATTCAACAATTTACACAAAAGCTATTTCGTAAAGCATAGAAATAGGCTATACTAGAGTTGAAATGTAGTCTCAAAATTTTGAATGGAGTCAGTTAGGAGTGCACCTGACCACTTCCGTGTTAAAGTATGGTAGTGTGTTGTTTTTCAAAAGCGGATAATATATATTGGAAACCCCAAATCAAAGGTGTAGCTATGTATGGTCTCTGATTGGTTTCTGCACTGATTGTTATACCAATTAGCCTGTGTTAACTACAATCACCATTTGAGATCTACTTGCTGGTGATGTAAGAATTGTGATTGTAATTGTATAGGATTGATGACGATGGAAGTACAAACATTGAGTCCTTTTATGCCAAAATAAACATGATCAATGTAATTTTATTATGGCAAGTCTGTGGCAAGTCATGTATTGTAATTAACAGACTTTGAAATTTAGGTCAGTTTTCCAAAATGGGATAGATATTCAGGGGTTTTCAAAAAGTTTCAGTGATTGTTGGATCTGTGTCACCAAATTCCAATATTGGTCTATGTAAGGTCACCAAAGAACAATTTTCTTGTACTGCTTTATTTATGAACTAATTAAGTGTTCTGCTAGGCTAATGGTTTAATTCTTTCAGCAGCTAATACTAATTTCATAAATTTCAGCAGAATTAATTTTCATATAGATAGGTTTGAAAAACATTAATATATAAAATAAAGGCCTACTCTAAAAACATATGTTTCAGGCATTCATTAGAATATTCATTGTGCAAAATACTGGAAGAGTGGAGTTTGGAGAGGCATCTGGGGCAAAAGCATCTTTTTCTATCAAAGTGCAGAGCTGTTGATTTTGACAGCTGGTAGTTTTGTTCTATCGTTGCTGATTTTCAAAGTTGCTGCTTATTAAAACAAGGCAATGGTCAGATGTTCTTTCGGATGCAGTATCGTCTAATGGTTTTACAATCAAGATTTTGATATTGCAAGTAGCCAACAATATTAAGCCCCCGTTCCCACTGAATTGCTGACCACTCAACTCTCTCCTTTATGTTAGCCTGTATTTTTGATGATTCTATCTCTTCAGCTGCTAGTTCTACCGTCTTGAAATCAGCTGTCCTCACCCCTTTCTTCAAAAATGTGTTTGGTTCTCATTTGCCTTGGAACGCAGTTGGAGATGGGAAATATGCTAAAGCTGGCCTTATTAGTGATATCCACATCCTGTGAAAGAATAATATTTTAAAAAACCTTTAACCCTACCCTCTTCATCACTCATATTCAAACATCTTTTCCTTTCCAAAGTCATTGAATATGGATATCTTAGAGTCTTACCGCATGGAAACAGTCCCTTCAGTCCAACCAGTCCATGCCGACCATGTTTCCAAACTAAACTAGTCCCACCTGGCAGCACTTGGCCCATATCTCTCCAAACCTTTCTTATTCATGAAGTTATCTAAATATTTTTTAAACATTATAACTGTACCTGCATTCACCAGTTTCTCTGGCAGTTCCTTCCACACATGAACCACTTTCTGTGTAAAAAAAAGTTGCCCTCATGTCCTTTTTAAATCTTTCCCCTCACCATAAAATATGCCCCCTCGTTTTGAACTCCTGGAATGCCTCCATCAGGTTTCAATCTCTGCTATGTAACAAAAACAGCTCTTAACAAAGTTACAGATGATATCCAATGTGATCGAAACAAAGAAAACTTTCCTTCCTCATCCTATTTGCTGCTTTGACACATTTGACTACAACCTCAGCTTCCAAATTTTCTCTGTTGCTTGAAACTGCTCTCACCTGATTTTTGTTTCCATATCTGATCTCAACCAGAGATTCAATTTCAATGGCTTTTCTTCCTGTTTCTGTACTGTCATCTCAAGGGTCTCAAAGATCTGTCCATTGTCCCCAACTCTCATCTTCACGCTGTTCCTTGACAATATCATCTGAAGCCGAACTATCCCTTACTGTATTTCTCTTCACTATTCCTTTAATGCGAATTATCAGAAAGTGTATCTGACACTCAGTGTAAGATGAGATTTTAGAAATTAAATATTATGAGTGCTGAAATGATTGGCAACATCCTTGTAAATCTTTTCTGAACCCTTGCAAGTTTCACTACATCCTTCCTATAGCAGGGAGACCAGAATTGCACACTATATTCCAAAAATGGCTTAAACAATGTCATGTACAGGCTCAACATGACCTCCCAACTCCTATATTCAGTGCACTGACCAGACAACACAATGAAGGGTATTTTCAATGTGAAGATGGGACTTTGTCTTCAAAAGAAGTATGCAATAGTCACACTTCCTCATACTGCCATTGACAGATGCATCTACAGCAGGCAGTTAGGGGAGGATAAGATCATATACCTAGTTCCCACACCATCTGCCTGAAACCCTGTTTATCAGGCAAGGGCAGCGAGTGGGTATGGGGAGGAGAGTTGCTGCTGGTGGAGGGGCATGTGGTAATCAGCAGGAGCTTTACTTGTCCAATTTTACCATGAGATTTTATGCTGTCAATGTTCTAGTGCAGTTCTGTCCTGACTATGTATGACTGTACTGCCACCTCTGCTGGGTCTGTCCTGCTGGTGGGACATTGTGTGTAAGGTATGATTTTGTGACTATGACAATATTAGACTGTTGCTTGAATGGGCTGTGAGACAGCCCCCCCAGTTTTGTCAGTAACCCCCCCAATTTTGTCAGTAGCCCCCAAGTTTTGTCAGTGGCCTCCAGATAGTAGTAAGGAGGACTCTGCTGTGTCGATAGGGCAGGGTTTGTCATTGTTGTTTCTGGTCCCTTTATTGATTGCTCAGCTCTTTCAGAGGGCAGTTAAGAGTAAACCACATTGCTATGGGTTTGGAGTCACAATGAGGCCAGACCAATAAGGATGGCTGTTTCTTTCCCTAAATGGCATTTAAAAACCAGATGGATTTTTACAGCATTCAACAATAGTTTTATGTCATCATTAGACTTTTAGTTCCAGATTTTTATTGAATTCAGATTCAGGTCCACAGTTCCCTGAAAGTGGCAACACATTTACATAAAGTGGTCAAGAAGGCATATGGCGTGCTTGCTTTCATCAGTCGGGACAGAGAGCACAAAAATTGGCAAGTCATGTTGCAGCTATAAAGAACTTTAATTAGGCCACATTTAGAATATTGCACACAGTCCTGGCTGCCACACTACCCAATGGATGTGGAGACTGTGGAAAAGGTACAGAAAAGGTTTACCAGAATGTTGCCTGGTTTGCAGGGTGTAAGCTATGTGGTAAGATTGGACAAATTTGTTTTGTTTTCACTTGAGTGTCGGAGGCTGAGGGGTGACCTGATAGAAGTTTACAAAATTATGAGAGACATGCATAGAATGAATAGTTGGAGTCTTTTTCCCAGGGTAGAAATGTCAATTACGAGGAACCATAGATTTAAGGTAAAAGGAGGAAGTTTAAAGGAGATGTGAGAGGCAGCTTTTTTTACACAGAGGGTGCCAAGTACAATAGTAATGTTTAAGAGGCATCTTGACAGATCTATGAATAATCATGGAGTACAGGAATACAGACCACATAAAGGCAAAAGTTTTTTTAGTTTAGAAAGGCATCGTTTGTCGGCGCAGCCTTGGTGGACCGAAAGGCCCGTTCCTGACCTGTACTGTTCTTTGTTGTACTATGGTGGGATTGGAATCTAGGTGTCTTGAATATTACCTGGGTCACTGGGTTATTAGTCCAGCAACAATACCACTCACCCATCTCTTCCCAGCAATGATTAAATCTTGACCTTTAGAAGCTCACCCATTTAATATGAGATGGCTTTGTTAATCTTAAATTTTTACTGCCTACATTTATAAAATTCAGGTGAATGAAATTTTGTTTTTTCTTAGTTGTTTCTGACTGATATTACACTTACTCCAGTTTGTGAAAAGTAGATTTAGAATATTTACTGACATGAATGGGAATATATTATGTAAGTACATTATTGCAATCTCTCAATATTTGGGAATCCTGGTGGCTATATTTTTCTTGAATATGGCAGTGGTATTTCACATAGTGTATCAGTGGATAAATTTCATTTTAGAGAAAAGTTTATTATGAAGTGATAACTAGATACTCAAGTTTCTTTACATGTCAATGGAATTGATGCTTCTAGCTCAAGAAAGTTGAGAAAATGGTCCTACATCCTCTGGTCTTGGAAATTATAACAGCTGAAGTGCAGGCCTCAAAGATGTCGGAGTTATATAGCATTTTTTATCGCCAGTTTGTGTTTTAACAATAATAACATCACTTGATAAGAAGTAATGAACATAACTACTGACTTTTTTTTCTTCCTTCCGACATACTTTCAATTAGACCATCTGGCTTCTTTCTCTTTCTGTCTGGGTATCGCCATCAATTTCCATTAGCTTGACTCAGGTCTTTCAACATCTGTTTGTATCAACCTTGAGCTTTGACCTTGACTACCAAATCCACTTAGTGTCTGAGACTATGACATTGATTTGTCTTAATGGAAGACCCTGGGACTCTGGTTTTCTAGTGGAATCTGTCATACTGTGAAACTTTCAGCTTGTGACTCTTTCTTCTGATTTCCAGTTTGGAGTGTTGAAGGAATTTGATCATGCTTTGTTTCTGTCCAAGATTCTCTTTCATGCAAATAATCTACATGACACTGACAGAAGCTCTCCACATATGGGGGCCACAAGCTCTGAGGCAGTAATCACACCTGTGGAGGAGAGACTTAGTTCCTTTAAATATGCTTTTTCTTGCCTTTGGAGGTGGCCTAATCCAGTGAACTCTGCGGCCTGCTACTGACAGCAATAGAGCTTGCAAAATGTTAATGGTTGGTAATGTTGGAACCTCCATCCTGCTCAACAACTCTTCCCACTCCCCATTTTCACTCCGGGGCTACACCAGTTGAAGTATCAAAATGCGTTCACAGCAGAAACAAGTTTGGGAAGCACTGTAATAAAGTGAATTTGGCTCTGTTCTTACCCAGAAATATTTTGAACTCAAACTTTGGGCCATTATTTTAAAAACTCTTGCAACCCATACATTGTAAATTTCTCAAACCTCATTATTTTAGTTCTTGAGGTATTGGGCATAGACTCAGTACTTGTTATAGCGATTGTCCAAAACAAGATATTCTTTCCGTTCCACATCAAAGAAGTCAACATGTACATATTCCCAAGCTCTTCATGTGTTTGATCATGGAATGAAAACAACTTTGTTTGGATTACTTCTCATTCTGAGTCACGCTTCACAACTTTTCACCAACTCTTCAATATTTCCAACTGTCTCTTTACTTACTGCTTTGGAGTGAGCATAAAGCAGAGGCCTAGCCTTACAAAATGTTTGCTGTTTATTGTCTTTTATTTTGAGTTTGGCCTATTGATTCTAATTTGAACATTTGGTTGTCTTTGCTCAAATACCATCTATGCTGTCTTGGCTGTTTCTTAGCACAGGTCAGACATACCCTAAGATGTAAGGTCTGTGATTTATGTTTCTTAATATCATTTATGTTAGAATTTGAATTTTGAACTAGAGCCACATGGGTTTGATCTGCGAGTGACACTGGGACAATACTTAATGCAGATTTGGCAGCTCAAAATTGGGTCCCCTTTATTTGGACTCCCTGGCCAGGTAAAAACATCATGCCTGCATCCTAGTTTGTCCTGTCCTGTCTGAATTTGATACTTTTCAATGAGATGCCCTCTCATTCATTTACGTTCCAGTGAATACAAACCCATTGATCCATGCTCTCCTCAGATGATAAACCAGCCATCTCACAAACCAATGTGGTGAGCCTCGCTGCCTCTCAGTATTGCAAGTACATACTTTTTTGGGTAAGGAGACCAAAACAGCACACCGTACTCCAGGTGTGATCTCATCAAGGCTTGTGCAAGGGCAATAAAACATCCATGTTCCTATACTCAAACTCTCTTGCGATAAAGATGTCATACCATTCAATATACCATGTTGTGAAACTAGAAAAGGTTCAGAAAAGATTTACAAGGATGTTGCTGGAGTTGGAGGGTTTGAGCGATTGGGAGAGGTTGAATAGGCTGGGGCTATTTTCCCTGGAGCATTGGAAACTAAAGGATGACCTCATGGATGTTTAAAAAAATGTGAGGGGCAAGGATAAATAGGGTAAATAGGCAAGGTTTTCTTCCTGGGGTGGGGGAGTCCACAACTGGAGAGCATAGGTTTAAGGTAAGAGGGGGAAGATATAAAAGCGACCTAAGGTGCAACTTTTTCATGCAGAGGATGATATGTATGTGGAATGAGCTGCGAGAGGAAGTGGTGGAGGCTAGTGCGATTACCACATTTAAAAGGCATTAATAAAAGGGACCCAATTTTGAGCTGCCAAATCTGCTCAAAATCTGTCCCATTAAGTATTGTCCCAGTGTCACTCGCAGATCAAACCCATGTGGCTCCAGTGTTTCTTGCAGTCTCTGCAGGGGATCTTGTAAATGACATTGGTCCTGTCCAAACACTACATCGGACAAACGGGAAGGAAACTAACAACAAGAGTACATGAACATCAACTGGCTACAAAAAGTGACGACCAATACTCACTCATCTCAATCCACATGGACAAGGAGAACCACGACTTTGACTGGGACAACACCAAGATCCTGGGACAGGCTAGGCAGAGACAGGTGTGAGAATTCCTAGAAGCATGGCACTCCACGAAGCATGCTATTAATAAACACATTGAACTCGACCCCATATACATTCCACTATGAAGGAAAACCAGAAGTGAGGCAATCCGTCGCAACGGACCCCAGAGTTTAAAAACCAGGCGGGAAAACACACCGACTCTTCATCGGAGGCTGCACTGAGGATGTTACCAAGCATGGTAACGAAATGTCTGCGAAACAAGAAACCAGCTCGGTGAGCCAACCAACCTCAACAACCTCATCATTACAAATGTGTAAATGATCAGTTTAATAATTAAAATGGTGAACTTGTCTGACCTTGACCACCATTTAAGAAAGAAGAAACTCACACCGGGTTTCATCATTACACAAGAAAACAACTTATTTATTATATCAAACTTATCCTTAACAAGTAGCAGAATAAATTATTGATTAATAATATGCAAACTTAAACTATGTACCCACTTTAAATCCAAAGGCACACACATTTATTCACAAATAGGATGGCTCAGACAGACATATTTATAGAAATATGATGTGTGCAAGTAATATCAGCGTAAAGGAACAAGTTCTGTGGTTTGAGAGTCCAAGCCACAAGAATGAGGTGGAATGAGGTGCCTTTCGCACAGTTTTTTGATTTTTGATGGTTAAATATCATTGTTTCCACAGTATTTTAGCACTGCTTTCCTTCTAGTCACTGAGGCAGAAAGAAGTATCTGACTCACCTTGCAGGCTTTTAGACATCTGAGTGCAAGTACCCCAGGTCTGTAACAAACTGCATGTTACAGCAACTTCAAAAGGCTGTTGCTGGGCATTTTTCTTTAAGCAGAAATATACCTCACACCAGTATACCTGTCAAAGTGATCAAATCCAGCTTCTGCAAATGTTACATGCATTTGTGTGACCATTAAATAATCACCCAACAATTCGACTTTTTTCAAGAACATAGGAACAGGATTAGGCCATTCAACCTCTCAAGCCTCTTCCATCATTCAATGAGATAATGGCTAATCTGTGGCGGAGCTCCATACATATGCCGCAATACCTTTGCTTAACAAAACTTTATTATATCAGTTTTTTTTAATGACTGATCTCGCCTCCTCTGCCATTTGTGGAAAAGAGTTCCAAACACCTACCACACATTGTGTGCAGAAGTGCTTCCTAATATCTTTCTGTTGAATAGTCTGGCCCTAATTCTCAGTGTATGTCCCCTAGTTCTAGAATCCCACCAGTGGAAATAGTTTATCTTTATCTACCCTTTCTTTTCCTGTTAATATCTTCAAGACTTTGACCAGGTCACTTCTCAACCTTTGAAATTCAAGAGAAAACAGGTCAGATTTGTATAATCTCTTCTTTAATTTGATCCCGGAAGTCCAGGCATCGTTCTTGCAAACCTACGTTGTACTCCCTTTAAGGCCAGTACATCCTTCCTAAGGTGTGGTGCCCAGATCTCCACAGTACTAAGTTGTTAATGTACCTCACAATGGTTAAAAATTCTAATAATTCAAATTTCCACAGTCTAGGTATTTCCAAAATAAAGTATATATATAGTCCTTGCACAGGATTCAGTTGAGTGATCCTTCTCAGAACTGCTGAGTTTAAATTTCCCTTTAAAAGTTACCAGTTTCTCTGGTGATCATAATATTTCACAACAGCAAACATAAAAACCTAATCGATGTGACCTGCTGTAGCACTTAAATATATAGTGGAGTTAGACAGAGGAAAATAAGATGAAGTATTAGTTGTGATATTAATTTGTGGCCATAAACAAAGAACACATTTCTTGTAACAGAGATAAAAGGTACTGCAGATGCTGGAGAATCCGAGATAACAAGCATGGGGCTGGATGAACACAGCAGGTCAAGCAGCATCATAGGAGCAGGAAAACGTGACGTTTCGGGCCTAGACCCTTCATCAGAAATGGGGGAGGGGAAGAGGGTTCTGAAATAAATAGGGAGAGAGGGGGAGGCGGATAGAGGATGGATAGAGGAGAGGATAGGTGGAGAGGGGGCAGACAAGTCGAAGATGAGAGAGTTGTAGTGGGAGAGAGATTCCCTGAGGTTTGTCCGGAGGGAGGAGGGTAACTTCTTCAGGGTAGGCATCCTTAGAAGAGGCTTCGCAGTGGGGTTAAAATCGTATCAGAGATAAAAGGTACTGCCGATGCTGGAGAATCCGAGATAACAAGGCGTGGGGCAGGATGAACACAGCAGGCCAAGCAGCATCATAGCAGCATCTTGTAGTTTCTTCAACAGTCTCATAATATCGCAAAGTGCTTGTCAGACAATGAATTACTTTTGGAGTGTTATGCAGGCCAAAAAAAACCCAGATTTTACGACTGCAAGTCCCAGAAATATCAATGAATGAAATCGATAATTTTGGACCGGTGGTTCAGGGATCAATTATAACTATGACACCTGGATAACTCTCCTGCACTACAGTTCATACCATAAACTCTTCTACAGCTGTCTGACCACACAGCTGGGCCCTCAGTTTTAATATCTTACCTGTGAACAACTGAATGCTGCAATGAAATGGAAGCTTAAAGGACAAGTCTTTGTCACATGTCAGTGGGTCAGTGATTGGTGAGGAGGCAACACCCAAAAAGGTTGGAAGGTCACTTTTTATCAGTAATGACATAACTGACTGATTTGAAAAATACTGCACTTCCAGTGCTATATGAGACAAACATAGTTATGGAATACACCAACCTTTAGAATATTCACAACTTGAGGATTAGTTCTGTCTCCTCAATTATTGTTAAATTTAAAAGAGAATTTTGATTTAACTAATACCCTTTTATTCAATGATTTAAGTCCAACTTATTCCTGCACACACAATATTAAGAATTCAGATATTAAGGATTCTATTATATAAAGTAATTAATACAAACTTATTACGTTAAAAAGACCATCCTTCAACTTCTTGTGTATTGAAGGATCCCTAATCCTGCTACTCTAATAAATAAAGTAAATACAAATTTTGCTTCTATACAGATATAGTCAATTGATTCCTATGAAATTAATTTTCATGATGTCTGCTTGGTTAATTCATAGTTGTCACCTCAGAATTGTGGGTTTAAGACATCCTTCAGAAGTGTTTTAATGGCTAATTGGTTGCATTCCTAGACAAGTTATCCAGAAATATGGATTAAATTGAACTAGAAAATGTGTTCAAATCCTACTAAATTTACCTGCAAATTTGACTTGGGAAACATGGTTATCAGTTAAAAAAAAGATGACTGTGAAGTTATTGGATTAACAAAGTGGTTTAATTAATGGCTCGGTATAACTGGTTACTGAGGTGAATTGAAAAGTCACTTTCTTCTCAACTGTTTTTATAAGCTTTTAGAAGACTGAAGCCTTTGTTATATATCAGTGGGGGATTAATTAGTGGGGAGGCTACAGGGCACAAAAAGGTTGGAAGGTCACTTTTTATCACTAGGGTGTATATAACTGACTTGAAAAATGTTAATTATACACATGTTTTAATAGAAATTCAGTAGAATGGAAATTCATAGGAAATTTTGCATATTAATCAGACATATGGTTGAACACAACCTGATCTTATCTAATCTGCAGTTAAAGGAGCTTCTGCCATTTGAGCTGAAAAAGCTTAAAAATGAGACAAATTACTATTTTTAAAAGAACACAATGGTTGCCTGCAGGCTTTTTTTAACCACCGCGCATGGAGGTTGCCTTTTAAATATTAACAATTATTTTTGGCCGTGCTCTCAAAAATAGTTGGCACTGTCAGCTACAAACTTGTCTGAAGTCAAGTCCAAGGTTAGATGCAACAGAAAGAGCATATCTGATCTAACTGCACCAGGCACTGTCAGGGAAATGGGGTCAGAATGCAGCCAAGTGGGAATACTCAGCTGCAGCTTAGCTGCCGTAGTTTCAAGATCAAAGATTTATCTGCTGAAGGAATATCAGTGCTCCGCATTTCATTTTTTTTTATTGTCCGTGGTTGTAGAGTAGAGGAATTTTGAACTTTTAGTTCGAGTATCAAGGAAAGCAATGATTTGGCATAAACTTTATTATTATTATGGGAGTGAAATTGACTTGGGCGTGGAGGTAAATGGTGCAATATTCTGGCAACTGCCATTCAAGTCAATGGAACCAAATATTGAACTAGGTGTAAAACTGGTGACAGATGTGCCACTAGCCAGTTTACCTCCCCATCCTGTGAATTGCATTCTCACTGTATCAGAAAAACCCTTTTTGGCACATCATAAATTTCCTTCTGAAGAAGGGTCACAGGACTTGAAATGTTAAATCTGCTTTCTCTCCTTGAATGCTGCCAGACTTCTGAATTTCTCCAGCAATATCTGTTTTTGTTGGTTTCATAAATCCCGGTGTTACTACCTCTATTCCACCATCATCCCCCCCCCCCAAAAAAAGGTGTTATTCTGTATAGGAGATAACAAGGTGTGGGGCTGGATGAACACAGCAGGCCAAGCAGCATCATAGAAGCAGGAGGGCTTGACGTTTTGGGCCTAGACCCTTCATCAGAAATACTGATGAAGGGTCTAGGCCCGAAACATCAAGCTCTCCTGCTCCTATGATG
>JAHRHZ010000266.1:17712797-17733355 GCA_024137785.1 Ginglymostoma cirratum
CAGGAAAGCTGACGTTTTGGGCCTAGACCCTTCTTCAGAAATCATTTTCTGAAGAAGAGTCTAGGCCCGAAACGTCGGCTTTTCTGCTCCTCTGATGCTGGTTGGCCTGCTGTGTTCATCCAGCTCTACACCTTGTTATCCTGAACATGTTTTTGGGAATTATTCTCGCTTGCTGACATTAATATTTTGAGTACCTTTTCAGAATTGATGTTGTTAAATAACCTACGAAATGCAAATAAACCTTTTTTTAAAGAAAGCACCAAGTCAATTTAGGAGAACCAAAATCTATAAAATTTCTCCCTAATCGCTGAAAGTGGATCGGACTAGGCTGTTGTAGATCAAGTGATCTTAAGCAAAATACCTAACCTTCCACCTATCTTTTGTACAGTCTGATATCAACCACATTAAGAAATTTATTTAATATAATTGTAGTTTTATTCCAACATGCAGTGGCTTACATAAACAAACGTGAGTCAAGGAGGAGTGTTTCACCAGGATTTACTGAAAACTGCTCCAAAAAATATGATTGTAATATTAGTGGAAACAAAGTCAGAAGTCACAAAACACCAGGTCATAATCCAACAGGTTTATTTGAAATCACAAGCTTTCGGAGGACAGCCCCTTCATCAGGTAAAGTCGCCTGATGAAGGGGCAGCACTCTGAAAGATTGTGGTGCACTGAGGCTGCACTGAGGATGTTACCAGGCACGGTAACGAAACGTCTGTGGAACAACAAACCAGCTCGGCGAGCCAACCAACCTCAAAACCCGCATTGTACTCCCTCCAAGACCAGTATATCCTTTCTAAGGTGTGCTGGCCAGGTCTGCTCACAGGTACTGCGCATGGAGTAGCTGCAGCATAACTTCTGCATTGTTATTGTCCATTCCTGTAGCTATAAAGGCCAGCTTTCCATTGGCCCTCTTGATGTAATTACTATAAAATAGAATCACAATTCTTCTTCAGTTTAAGTTTTGAAAAGGTTGTCATTGAATTTGAAATAACTTGAGGTTTGAAAGAAGTTTCATTTGTACCCACTCCCTTATACTTCCTTTTAAGTCTTTTTAATCTTCTATTCATTTTGGCAGAAACATTACAGATTCACTGTGCTCCGGTAAAAATGCAGTTTTCAAAATGTTACTCAACACAAAAATTCCTAAATGAAAATTAAGACTGACATTGTTCAATGCTGTATATAATCTGACTTGTTTCAGTGGATGGTGACCCCTTAAACATTTAAGAAAGGAATCTATGTCTCATTTTAAATTTAACCATCCATGGTAGTGCAGAGGACCTTCAAATCTGAAGGGGGCAATAGAGTCGTAGAATCATAGAATTACACAACCCAGAAACAGACCCTTCAGTCCAAGTTGTCCATGCCAACCAGATGTCCCAAATTAATCTAGTCACATTTGCCAGCATTTGGCCCATATCCCTCTAAATCCTTCCTATTCATATACCCATCCAGATGCATTTTAAATTTTGTGATTGTACCAGCCTCCACCACTTTGTCTGGTAGCTCATTTCATACACGCATCACCCTCTATGTGAAAAAGTTGCCCCTTAGGTCCCTTTTTTATATCTTTCCCTCTCACTTTAAATCTTTTCCCTATAGCTTTGGACTCCCCCACACTGGGATAAAAACCATGGCTATCCACCCTATCCATGCCCTCCATGATTTTATAAGCCTCTATAAGGTCACCCGTCAACATCTGAATCTTGAGAATCAATGCATATTGGTGTCTTACTATGTTGATGGCATTTGAACAGGGAAGCTTCTGTGGACTTCCTAGCAAGCTGAAGGAGTTCTGTTAACTGATCTGTCAACAGAGAAGGGCCTCCACCAAAATATACAAAAATGCTCTTTGAGGTTCAGATTACATTAGGAACTATGTCCATGACTTTGAGGCTCCAGCCTCATTTAACTTTTGCCAGGTGAATAGCTGGTTTGATTGTGCTGACTTGCTGCCAAAGAAGATGGATGCAATCATAATCATGCAGGGCAGATGTCACTGAGAGGCTGTAACCCAGATTATTTTTATAGGTCACAGAGATGTACTGGAGGTCCACAAAAAGATTTATGACTTGGTTTTTCCAGCCTGTTTCTCATCCACGATCCATGTCTTCAGTGCTGTACAAGAGTTGAAATTAGCAAACTAACAAAAGTTTTGTACGCTCGGTGGACCTGGTGTAAATTCATAAGCACCTTTGCTACACCATTATAAATGAGCTGTGTGTGACAGGTGTACGGTAGGCCTCATGGGTCACTTGGGGTGAACATTCTTATTTTAACGCCACAATCTTCAATACTTCGACCGACTAAGCCTGTTCAGAAAGCGGCATTGTTGATAAGGTGCATATCTAAGCTTCTTCAAAAATGATGCTTGCAACAATTTGGTTTATCAGTAAGAAAGGAGAGACTTCAACTAAAACATGTGCCGTATAAGTAAATGCAAAGAGCACTTTTGAAATATTACTGTTATATGCAGAGACTGTTGTTAAGTAGGAAAATACAGCAATCAACACAGCTAATGCAGCAAAATATCCAAGTAATTGTCCAAGCTGTGGTCTTGTCTGTACTCCACCTGTGTGGTTCATATATACCCTTGTGGCAGTTCATGACTCCTACCTCAGTCAGCATATCACTCTCCACTTATACACTGGGTTCCTCTCCAGCTGGCAGCAGAAATTCCAGAAGGCTAAGAGAAGAGTTGAGGAGAATTTTTGTTTTCATCCAGTGGGCGGTGGGAATCTGGAACTCAGAGCCTGAAAGTTTGGTTGAATCAGTAGCTCTTTTAACACTTTTCAGCTGAATTGTCATAGCCTCCATGGCTGTGGGCCAAAAGCTGGAAAATGAGTGTGAACAGATATTTGTTGACTGGCACAGACACAATGGGCCAAAAGACCTCGCCCAGTGCTGTAAACATCTGAGTCTGTCTGCCTTCCCTCTGGTGAAGTGGAAGGCTTTGGTAAATCGCAGATCTCCCACTTGGGACAAACAGAATTCTCCGTAAAGGCTGTGTTGTTGTTAGTCCCACACTTCATCTGACCTGCGTTTATTTCCAACTCTTCTTGCAGCTAAGTGGATATGAAAAGACCTCACCTCTGTGAAAATTCAAATTTTAGTAAATTTCCCACCATAGAAGGGCTTGGACCCAGAAGTACATCTGACATCTCCATAGTGAAGATTTGGCCCTTGACTCTTTTATTTTAAATACTATCAAGGTAATTTCATACATGTTGCAAAGCCTCCGGGCTATGGAACTTAGTTCAAGTAGATAGTAGTATCTCAGTAAATCTGTGGATGTACCTTTACATCATCGGAGGACCTATTAAGGAAGATATTCTAAAATTATGAAAGTGAGGGAGGTGGTCTCAGGTTACAGTCTGATATTAATCAGCTGTTAAATTGGGCAGAGCAATAGCAGGTGGAATTTAATCCCAATAAGTACGAGTTGATGCATATTGGGAGGTCTAATAAGGGAACGAAATACACAATAAATGGTAGGGCCCCCGGGAATACTGAGGAATAAAGGTACCTTGATGTACAAGTTCATAGATCCATGAAGGTGCCAGCTCAGGTAGACAGGGTGGTGAAGAAGGCATATGGGATGCTTGTCTTCATAAGCAAGGGCATGGAATGTAGGATCAAGGAAGTCTTGTTACAACGTTATAAAACATTGGTTAGGCCACAGATGGAATACTTTATGCAGTTCTTGTTAGAAGGACGGGATTGCATTGGAGAGGCTGCGGAGGAGATTCACAAGGTTGTTGCCAGGGATGAAAAGTCTCAGTTATGAGGAAAGATTGGATAGGCTGGCTTTATTTTCCTTGGATCAGAGGAGGCTGGTTGGAGGGTGAGGTTGTGTGGGGAACATGTGCTGCTTGAGAGAGTGGTGGAGGCAAGTACCCTCGCAACATTTAAGAAAGCATCTGGATGAGCACTTAAAATGCTGTAGAATAGAGGGCTATGGACCAAGTGCTGATAAGTGGGATTAGTGTAGGTTGGTATTTGTTGATTGGCATAGACATGGTGGGCTAAGGGCCTAATACTATACTGTATGACTGTCTGATCACCCCCTCTGAAAATCGGGCTTCGTTATTCTTTCAGCCTGAATGCAGTTACAGAGTTCACTGAAGCAGTGCCACTCTACTTACAAAGATAACAATCTTCGTTTCTCTAAGTATCAGGTTGCACTCTTTTAACTGTTTAATGAATTGACTCAATGAACTTGCCAAAATCACAAAACTAGTGTTCTGATAGCATGCGGTAAGATCAAATAAGAGCTACCTTACTTAGAAAGTATAAATAATTCAACAACATGAGCAGAAGACCTCCCCTTTTCTTGCATTATGGCCTGACTCTGAAGACATAGTTCAGGAAGTTTCATCTTTTAAGGGTTTCCCATTTCACTGTTATTTCTGCCAACATTTCAAGCTTATGACAAAGGTAATCTAATGCGTAGAGAGTGTTTATCCTCACCTAATTACATAGACACTTGCATTGCCCTGTCTCCTATGATGATTCTATTTGTATGTTGGATCAATGATTGTTGGCTTTAATTTATGCCTGAGCATTAATGATGGAAGTCAGTTGGTTATTCCACCATGTGAGCATCACAGCTGCACCTTATTGACTGTTTTCTTCAAATCCATTTTCATACTTCCAGGACGATTGCTGACAAGGTAATTTGAAAACTTGATTGACATTCTCCTTCCTGGTGTTGGAATACTAAGGTATATACACCTGCAGTGGGTGAGGTCAGATAATCTGATTTTAGCATCCTTGAACTTGCATATAAAGCATTGCCAGAACACAACGTGTAGAGGAAATTAAACATAAAGAACTGCAGATGCTGGATAGCTGAAAGAAAAGTTCTGATGGAGGGACACTGGACTCGAAGTGTTAACTCTGTTTTTCTGTCAACAGGTACTGTCTTTCTCCAACACTTTCTGTTCTTGTTGTGTAGAAAATGGATTTGTACGTCTGATGTACTGGACTGGTTTTGGTTGTCTTGAGGGGGTGTTGGAGTGAGCATTTTACTGCTACAGGTCCTTTTTGCTGCTTTCTTGCCTTTCTCAGGACATTACATCATTGATGGTGGGGGAATGGTGCCTAATAATGGATAAAGTTAAATTTTCTGCCAGTAACTCAAATAGAGAGAAAGATTAGGTAACTCCATTAGAGGTATGCATTTGTTCCTATTTCTATTTTGCTTTTTCTGTTATGTTTAGGTGAGTAGTTTGAAGCCTTTGTCATTAAGAGATATCAAATACTATATTGTGAAATTCTGTGGAATCCCAATCCTCTCTCTCTCTCTCCTTCCATTCAAACATATATCATAAAGCAAAAATGGAAACAAAAATAAAACACAATTAAACAAATGAATGCAAAAGTTTTCATGGTGACTTTTCATTTCTTTAAACTTTAATTTGAATGTTCACAATCATATCATCATCACATTTGGGAAGTGATACTTAATCCAATATTGCATAATACTTATTCACTTTCAGCCTGAAGCCTGAATGAGTCACCCTTGTTTTATGTGCAACCTAAAATTGTAGAATCATGCAGAGGTATTTCAATATCAATCTCCTTTTCATCAATCAAATGTGATTAAAAATCCCTCAGTGGCTCATGGTAAACCATCTTAGCCTTTAACTTTAACACTCACTGGATAAATTGCAATAGGGTTAGGTATTGGAGTTAATTTGGACTAAGAAACTAGTTACCAACTAGTCAAGATTTGACACTTCTTGTACCTTCTAAAACCTACTTCTAGTGTATGGTAGAAAGGACAAGTTTTTGAAGATATTATTTCCATGCTGAATAAACAAGTTGATATTAGATTCCAGACATTTTTAGTTATTCCTTCAGCTGTTGCTCTCCCATGAATATATTGATTAAAGCAGAAGTATGGTAGGATCACTCGAATACTTTAGGAAAAGATAATCTATGGAAATTGGTTTTTTGTTTGGAAAAAGAATTTGGCCAGTTATAACCATGAGTCAAAAGAAAAAAAATGATAATTGCTTGTAAAATCAAAATTGCGTGCAGTTGTGAAAGTTGATCATATTGAATGAAGGTTGATCATTATTGAATGCAGTATGAGGCCCCATTCACTTTTCAAAATATTTATGGAACCAAGCTTTAAGTTAGCAATCAGCCACTGAGAGGTGTTTTGGGAGGAGATGGAAAGATATTCTCGACTTCCGACAGGCACCACTGAATACCAACAAAGAGTGGAAATTGGCCATTTCCTGTCTTCCCAAATCCAAGGATATTCATTTTAACTAACTTGACAAATAGTGAGGATTTGCGATTTTCCTGGTTTGTATGGCTCAGACACACACTAGATGAATGATCTGACCTATCAGGAAAGCAGCAAAAGAAATGAACCAACCCTCTCTTTTTAAAAGAAAAGTCACGTTCTTCTCAAGTTGCTCATCTATCTGAGCAGAACTGTTGAGTAATTTTTTACAGTTGGTGTCTTTAAGTGAACATTACAGTTTTAGACTCTAGATTTTTGCCTGTGACAGTTTGATTTGGGATTGGGGTACCAGGTAGTGTGAAATACCTTTACTTTCAAAATGAAAAAGGAACACTTTGAAGGAACAACCACTTGACTTCCAACCGAAAGATTGCAATTTGAAGCCCAGGAACTGTATGACACTCAGATGAATTGTTCCAGTTGGATGTGTTTAGGTTACACTCGATTAGATTTTTAGGTACAGTACGACTTTACAAAGCTAGAAGAAATTGAAACTATTTAACTATTTAACTCAAGAAATTATAGGTCACTTGTTGATACCAGCCATAAGGAATCTGCAAGATTAGGCTACGGTGCCTAATTAGCTAGGGCAAGGGTAAGTAACTTTATTGGCAATGATCCATTGAGAATATTTTTAAACAGGTTGAAATATTTTTGGTAAATAGCATCAAAGTTAAGTCTCTATTTCAGCTTTGTAACATTACCGTTACATTTAGTTAATTAGGTAATTTATAACTGCAAAGAGAGAGTTCAGTTTTGGGGAAAAAATTGTTGAATAAAACGGTAATGCCTTGGTCTGTTGGATTAAATTGATCAGCTCCCCTTTCTCCTGACATTTGGGCCAAAATCCTGGAATTGGCTCCCCAATGGCATTGTGGATCTACTTACAGCACACGGGCTGCAGCAATTCAAGAACACAGCTAAACATCACCTTCACAAAGCCAACCAGCTGACCCAGCCAGTAATACTAACTTCCCAGGAGTGAATAACAAAAAGATATAAATCACTGAGATTATTTGAAATTTCACATTCTTGCATTCATCCGAATGATTCTTTGCTTTGTTGCTTTGGAACGTGTCTCTTTGTTTTTGGAACTAAAGTATTCTGTTTTAGGGAGAAAATAGAGGCAGTTGAGAAAGAAATTAGCTTAGTGATGGGCAAGCTGAAAACACTTCACGCTATTTTTATGATTTATGAAACTAAAACTAATACATCATGTAATTTGTGAGCCAGCATTAGGAAATTACCTTTGAAAGGTATTGAGTAAAAGACTAAGTGGTTCACTCTTGTTCTTCAGCGAAGGGAAACTACCAGTGACAGCTGATTGTTACGAGAAAATAAAAGGAAGGGGCAGAATATGTGAACATCATATTGCACCAAGAAATCATATTACAGTAGGGAAATTTGATACAAAAGGCTTTGTATTTGGGTGCAGAAAGAATACAGAATCAAAGTGAACAGTTCAAATAGAGATGACTGGATGATTTGGTAGTGATTACTGAGACTGTTTCTTGAAGCAAAATGTTATGGAACCAACCCATAAACATGCTCTTCTGGATTTGGTATTGTGTAATATGTTGGGATTAATTAATGATCTCATAGTAAAGGATCCTAAAAGATCTAATACTTGAGGGCATGCATTTAAGGTGAGGAAGGGAAAGTTCAAAGGAAATGTGAAGAGCAAATTTTTTTGCAGAGATTGGTAGGAGTCTGGAACATACTGCCAAGGATGGTGCTGGAGGCAGATACAATAGGGGCGTTAAAGGGACTTTGAGATAAGTACATGAATATCAAGGAATGGAGGGATATGGACCAAGGGCAGGCTGAAGGGATTAGTTTAATTTGGCATCATATTTGGCACAATATCGTGGGCCGAAGGATCCATTTCTGTGCTGTACTGTTCTATGTTCTATGATCCCCTGGGAAAGTGTAATCAAAAAGTTATAGAGTCATAAAACACAGAAACAGACCCTTCAGTCCAACTGATTTGTGCTGTCCAGACATCCCAATCTGACCTAGTCCTATTTGGCAACATTTGTCCCATACCCCTGTCAAATCTTCCTATTCATATACCCATCCAGATCCCTTTTGGATGTTGTAATTGTACCCGCCTGATTTTATAAACGTCTATATGGTCATCCCTCAGTCTCTGACGTTCCAGGGGAAAAGAAGCCCTGGTTTATTCAGCCACCCTCATAACTCAAACCCTCCAGTCCTGGCAACATGCTTGCAAATCTTTTCTGAACCCTCTCAAATTTAACAACATCATTCCTATAGAAGAGCACTCAGAATTGTACGCACTATTCTAAAAGTGGTCTCACCAATGTCTTGTACAGCCACATTATGACGTCCCAACTCCTATACTTAATGTTCTGACCAATAAGGGCAAGTGTGCCAAGCACCTTCTTCATTACCCTGTCTACCTACGATTCCACTTTGAAGGAACAATGGACCTGCACCCCTAGGTCTCTTTGTTCAGCAACACTCCCCAAAGTCCTATCATTAACTGTATAAATCCTGCCCTGGTTTGCCTTACCAAAATGCAACGCTTCACGTTTATTTAAATTAAACTCCATCTGCCACTCCTCGGCCCATTGGCTGCATGCTAGAATTTCAACTTCAGCTGGGGGTCATGACACTGGACTCCCACACTCGTGGTTGAAGTTAAAAAAGGTATTTACAAATGGACAAGGTCAGGTTTGAGCAGGAAGACTAAAAGATAGGTCAGTTGATAAGCAGAGACAGATGTTTAAGGAGATATTCAATTCCTCCTAACTAAAATATATTCCAGAGAAGAAGAGGATAAAGCATCCTTGATTAAAGGGAATAAGGAATAACACAGACAAAGCCTAAGACATGCCATGTTGCAAAGACAAGTGACAGGCTGGAAGACTGAGAAGCATTTAAAAGTCAACAAAGGGATACAAAAACAGTAATAAAAAGAACAAAGATACATTAAGAAAGAAAATTAACGCAAGATATAAAATGGACAGCAAAGGGTTCAATATGTATATAAAAAGTAGAGAGAGTAGCTAAGTGAATGTTGGTTCTTTGGAGGATGTGACTGGTCAGTTAATAGTGGGGAACACAAAAGTGGCAGTGACACTAGAATTTTTGCTTCAGTTTTCACAGTTGACGACATGAGTAGCATTCCAACTGGAACAGGTAATGCAGAGGTTATAGAAAGGGAACTTAGAACGGTCATCATCACTAGTGAAAAAGTACTCGGAAAACTATTGCAATTGAAGGCAGGCAAGTCCCTAGGGCCTGATGACCTACATCATAGAGTCTTGAAAGATATGCGAGCAGAGATAGTGGATCCATTAGCTATGAAATTCCACAATTTCGTGGATGCTAGAGAGGTTCCAGTGAATTAGAAAAATCCTAATATAATGTTCTAATTCAAAAGGGAGGGAGACAGAAAGTAAGAAACTGCAGACCAGTTAGTTCAACACGAGTCATTGGGAAATTGTTAAAATCCACTATTAAGGAAGTAATAACAAGAAATATTGAAAGCCAAAATGCAGTCCGGTCAATATAGTTTTATGAATGGTAAATCATGTTTGACTAATTTGCTAGAGTTCTTTAAAGATGTAATAAGCAAAGCAGGTAATGAGGATCCTGTAGGTGTAGTGTATCTGGACTTCCGGAAGGTGTTTGAGAAGGTGACATACAAATTGTTAATAAACAAGGTAAGATCACATGGGGTGAAGGATAATAATATTAGCTTGGATAGAGAATTAGCTAACCAACAGCAAGCAGACAGTTGGGATAAATGGGTGTTTTTCTGGTTGGCAAGATGTAATTAGTGGAGTGAGACTAGTTTGATCCTCAGGTACCAACTATTTACAATCTACAATAATGATTTCAATGCAGGGACAGAAGGTACTATAGCCAAATTTGCAGATGATATTTGCATAAAATAGGAGGGAAAGTAAGCTGTAATAAAGAAATAAGAAATTTACAAATGGATATGGATAGGTTAGGTGAATGGACCCAAAAGTTGGCAAATGGTGTTTAATGTGGGTAAGTGTGAGGTTCCAGTTTGGTTGGAAGAATAGAATGGCAGCTTATTATCTGAATATAGAGAAACTTCAGAGTGCTCCTGTGATCTCTTTGCCTATAAATTCTGTGCCTGTGTACTCTTCTCTGTCACTGCACCTGATGAAGGGGCTGTGCTATGAAAGCTTGTGATTTCAAATAAACGTGTTGGACTATAACCTGGTGTCATGTGACTTCTGACTTTGTCCACCCCATTCCAACACTGGCACCTCCACATCATTTAGAATCCCTACAGTGTGGAAACAGGCCCTTCGGCCCAACAAGTCCACACTGACCCTCAGAGCATCCCACCCAGACCCATCGCCCCATAACCCACACACCCCTGAACACTATGGGCAACTTAGCATTGCCAATCCACCTAGCCTGCACATCTTTGGACTGTGGGAGGAAACTGGAGCACCCAGAGGAAACCCATGCAGACACAGGGAGAATGTGCAAACTCTGCACAGTCAGTCACCTTGGGTTGGAATCAAACCCAGGTCCCTGGCGCTGTGAAGCTGCAGTGCTAACCACTGAGCCACCGTGCCACCCTGTGGTGCCAACGTAGAGAGAGCTGAGTGTCTTCGTGCATGAATTGCAGAAATCTAGTGTGAAGGTATAGCAGGTAATAAGGAAGGCAAATGGAATTTTGACATTTATTGCTAAAGGAACAGAGTATGAAAGTAGGGCAGTGTTGCTGCAACTGTACAAGGCATTTGTGAGACTTTACCTGGAATATTGCATACAAGTTTTGAATCTTTACATTAGGAAGGACGTAATTGCATTGGAGGTAGTTCAGAGGAGGTTCACTAGATTGATTCTAGAAGTGAGGAGTTTGTCTTTTGAAGAGAGATTGAGCACCTTCTACAGTCTGGAAGCACAGGAGGAGATCTAATTGAGGTAGAGAAGAAGCTAAAGAGAGATTGACAAGTAAATGTAGAAAGGACTATGGGGCTATCTGAAACGAGAGGTCATAGTTTTAGGATAAGACTTGGCAGATTTAAAACAGAGATGAGGAAAAATTACTTCTGGAGTGCGGAGGATGACAGGATAGTGAGTAAATTTAAGGAGAAGATACAGATTTGAAATTAGTAACGGGCTGAAGAGTTTGGAGAGTGGGCAGGAAAGTAGAGTTGAGGTCAAGTTGAGATCAGCCATGATCATATTAACTGGTGGAGCAGGCTCGAGGGGCTAAATTGTCTATTCCAGCTCCTCCTATGTTCTTATCCAGTCCAGATCACAAGTAACTGTAATTGCAAAGTCCCTGAAATGGCTTAGAAAAGCCTTTAGCTGTGACACATCGACTCCAGATAGGTAGCTCATCATTTTCTCAGGGTAGTGAAGCGTCAACAATATTTGTGGCCTTAATAGAGTTCCCCAATTCTGAGGAACACTCGTTAAAATGCCAGCAACATACTTACATTTCAGGATAGCAAGTATATACATACAGATGTGTAGAGGAAGGAGAAATGTTTCCAAACACATTTTTTCTGGGTGACAGTGGAACAGAAAAAATGCAAAATGTAATTTAAATTTCTACAGTGCGTACAATCCAATCTGTCAGCCATTATATCCCTATCCTACATGTCAATAGATTAGGAAGAAGATTTTTCTAAGACACAGTGCTATACTAGATGGCAGTTTGGCCTGCAGTCTGTGTGGGAGAGTCTACGTAACTATGGAATGACTCCTTTTAGAGAAAAGGAAGTGATATTTTTTCAGATAGTTTTGGTTTTATTAAAAGATTATTTAAGCATAAACTTGTGATGCTCAATTTCATATTCACCACAAATTTCAGAACTAATTGTTGGGCAATTTTCTTAAATTCACCCATCCGTTCTAAAGCAATGGCATACACTGATATAGTACAACGTCATGTTGCTGTGAATTTCCGTACAGGAAGGAACAAAGAATTAATTGTCGGAAGGCTGTGTTGTCAAGAGAAAGTAAAATTCAACATTCCATATGATCTACAGGAAAGATTGTGACATTTGAATACAATTGAAGGAAACAACAGACATTTTCTGGCAACATTTAGCACTTCAGGAGAACTTTACGCACCAAGCAAAAAGAATGATTTGGGGTTAGGCTTTTCACTGTGTGGCTACGTGAAACTGGTAATTTTAGTTATGCTGGCTGAAATGAATAAGGAGTTGTATTAATCTTTAAAGTTTGATGTCCAAATAATCTTACATAAAGATGGCACAATATTAATCCTATCAGAGCTACTATAATTTTTAAGGCATAAAATTAAACTTTTGTGCAAGTTTATTTATATCCCGGTAGTCAGCTATGGTGTCTCTTCATGCTTATCTGAAGGATAATAGTCAATTACCAGGGGACAAAGGTTTAAGATAAAAGGGAGAAAGTTTAAAGGAGATATGAGGCACGAGTATTTTTACGCAGAGGATGGTAAGTGCCTGGAATACCCTGCCAGAGGAGGTGGTAGAAGCACGTACAATAGCAACGTTTAAAAGGCAGCTCGACAGATACTTGACTAAACAGGCAGTAGAGCGATATGGACCGTGCAGAGGCAAAATGTTTTTAGTTTAGTAAGGCATCATGTGCCAGTGCAGGTTTGGTGGGCCGAAGGGCCTGTTCCTGTTCTTTTGAGTTTTGGGGACTCTGCATTGATGCCAATTTTACAATTTTACCTCAACTATACCAAGGTGAGAGGCGCAGAATTATTCCCCTACATTGACTTGTCATCACACAGGGTGCACACCACTGGTTGTAGTAAAACAAAAGTTTGAGGTTAAATTTAAAATATTTTATCATCAATTTAGAAGTTAAGATCGGATTTGCAGTGATTGGCAACTGAACTAGGCAAATGTTTGTTTTTTAATATGCAGCGGGTTAGTGTGGACTGAAACGCATGACCAGAAAGGCTGGTGAAAAACATAAATGTTACTATTGTATCTACGCCTACCACTTCCTCTGGCAGTGCATTCCAGGCACTTACCATCCTCTGCGTAAAAATACTCGTGCCTCATATCTCCTTTAAACTTTCTCCCATTTATCTTAAACCTATGTCCCCTAGTAACTGGCCATTATTCTTGGGATAAGCGTGGTGTAGATACCATAGCTGGCTATCAGGTTATAAATAACCTTACACAAAAATATAATTTTATGTCTTAAGAATAACATTTGTTCTGATTCAGTCAAAATTTTCAAAAGGAAATTGGATAGATACTTGAGAGGTTCAAAAATACTTGAAAAGGAAAACCGATATACAGGTCTGTGTGGAACGAATTGGGTCCAACAGGATAATTCTTTCAGAGGTACAATGGGCTGGAAGGCCTCCTTCGGTTCTGTATAATTATGCGATTTTTAATGTTAGCTATGGATTCAGAAAGCCAGTTGCTGTTGTGAGAAAGATAGTGAGAGAGAGTTAGTTGTTGGAATAAGTAGCGCAACTCAGTTGTATTCAGAGATAACAAGGTGTGGAGTTGGATGAACACAGCAGGCCAAGAAGCATCAGAGGAGCAGGGATGCTGACGTTTCGGGCCTAGACCCTTCTTCAGAAATGGGGGAGGGGAAGAGGTTCTGAAATAAATAGGGAGAGGGGTGAGATGGATAGAAGATGGATAGAGGAGAAGATAGGTGGAGAGGAGACAGACAAGTCAAAGAGACGAGGATGGAGCCAGTAAAGGTGAGTGCAGGTGTGGAGGTAGGGAGGTGATAGGTCAGTCCAGGGAGGGCAGACAGATCAAGGGGGCGGGATGAGGTTAGTAGGTAGGAGATGGGGGTGGGGCTTGAGGTGGGAGGAGGGGATAGGTGGGAGGAAGGACAGGTTGGGGAGGCAGGGACGAGCTGGGCTGGTTTTGGGATGCGGTAGGGGGAGGGGAGATTTTGAAGCTTGTGAAGTCCACATTGATACCATTGGGCTGCAGGGTTCCCAAGCGGAATATGAGTTGCTGTTCCTGCAACCTTCGGGTAACATCGTTGCAGCACTGCAGGACGCCCAGGATGGACATGTTGTCTGCGGAATGGGAGGGGGAGTTGAAATGGTTCTCACTGGGAGGTGCAGTTGTTTAGTGCGAACCAAGCATAGGTGTTCCGCAAAGCGGTCCCCAAGCCTCCGCTTGGTTTCCCCGATGTAGAAGAGGCCACAATGGGAACAGCGGATGCAGTATACCACATTAGCAGATGTGCAGGTGAAGATCTGCTTGATGTGGAAAGTCTTCTTGGGGCCTGGGATGGGGATGAGGGGGGAGGTGTAGGGGCACTTCCTGCAGTTGCAGGGAAATGTGCCGGGTGAGGTAGGGCTGGAGGGGTGTGTGGAGTGGACAAGGGAGTCACGCTTGGACATAGAGCAGTTTTTCCGCCGCCTCCGCCTCCAAGGTTACTTCTTTAACCGTGAGCCTAATCCTCCCTCTACTTACCCCTTCTCCTGCCTCCAACGCACCCCCTCCTCCCGGACACCACCCCAAGGCCTCCTACCCTCCCCTGATCTCTTCACCTCCAACTGCCATCGTGACATCAATCACCTCAGCCTCTCCACCCCTCTCACCCACTCCAACCTCTCCCCCGCTCGAATCCCAACCTCACCATAAAACCCGCAGACAAAGGGGGGGCGCAGTTGTAGTGTGGCGCACTGAACTCTACATCACCGAGGCGAGACGCCAACTCTCCGACACCTCCTCCTACCGCCCCCGGATCATGACCCCACCCCCGAGCACCAAACCATCATCTCCCAAACCATCCACAACCTCATCACTTCAGGCGACCTCCCACCCACAGCATCCAACCTCATCGTTCCTCAATCCCGCGCCGCCCGCTTCTATCTCCTTCCCAAAATCCACAAACCTGACTGCCCTGGTCGACTCATTGTCTCCGCCTGCTCCTGCCCCACTGAACTTATCTCCACCTACCTGGGCTCCATTTTCTCCCCCTTGGTCCAGGAACTCCCTACTTACGTCCGTGACACCACCCACGCGCTCCACCTCCTCCAGAACTTCCAAGTCCCTGGTCCCCAACACCTCATCTTTTCCATGGACGTCCAGTCCCTATACACCTGCATTCTGTTACAGATGGCAAGCATGGGGCTGGATGAACACAGCAGGTCAAGCAGCATCATAGGAGACAGCAGCACTGAGCTCTGCCGAGTCTTCACCATCCCCCCAGACCTCCCCCTCACTGAGGATGAACGGTCAGTCCTCAGTAAAGGGCTCACCTTTGTCCCCCTCCACCCACATATCAACGAATACCGCTCACGCTTGGATATTGAGCAGTTTTTCCGCCGCCTCCTCCCCGGACTGACCTATCTCCTCCCTACCCCTCTACCTACACTCACCTTTACTGGCTCCATCCCCGCCTCTTCGACTTGTCTGCCTCCTCTCCACCTATCCTCTCCTCTATCCGCCTCCCCCTCTCTCCCTATTTATTTCAGAACCCTCTTCCCCTCCCCCATTTCTAATGAAGGGTTTAGGCCCGAAACGTCAAGTTTTCCTGCTCCTATGATGCTGCTTGACCTGCTGTGTTCTTCCAGCCCCATGCTTGTTATCTCGGATTCTCCAGCATCTGCAGTACCTTTTATCTCTTATTTCTGTTACAGATGGGCCTGCTTAAAGGCCCTCCGCTTCTTCCTGTCCCACAGGCCCGACCAGTCCCCCTCCACTGACACCCTCATCCGCTTAGCCGAACTCGTCCTCACCCTCAACAACTTCTCTTTCAATTCCACCTACTTCCTACAGACAAAGGGGGTGGCCATGGGTACTCGCATGGGCCCAAGCTATGCCTGCCTCTTTGTAGGTTGCGTGGAACAATCCCTCTTCCGTACCAACACTGGCCCTAAAACCCACCTCTTCCTCCGTTACATTGATGACTGTATTGGCGCCACCTCATGCTCCCACGAGGAGCTCGAACAGTTCATCCACTTCACCAACACCTTCCACCCCAACCTTAAGTTCACCTGGACCATCCCTAATACCTCTCGCTCCTTCCTGGACCTCTCTTGTCTCCATCTCCAGCAACCACCTAGAAACCAATATCCATTTCAAGCCCACTGACTCCCACAGCTACCTAGAATACACCTCCTCCCACACACCTTCCTGCAAAAATGCCATCCCCTATTCCCAATTTCTTCACCTCCACCGCATCTGCTCCCAGGATAAGGCATTCCACTCCCGTACATCTCAGATGTCCTCATTTTTCCAGGACCGCAACGTCCCCCCCACAGAGGTCGAGAACACCCTTGACTGTGATTCCCGCATTCCCACAACTCATCCCTCACACCCCCTCCCCGCAATAAAAACCAAAACAGAATCCCTCTCGTTCTCACGTACCACCCTACCAACCTCCGGATCCAGCAAATCATCCTCCGACACTTCCGCCATCTGCAATCCGACCCCACTACCAAAGACATTTTTCCCTCCCCACCCTTGTCTGCTTTCCGGAGGGACCACTCCCTCCGTGACTCCCTTGTCCGCTCCACACTCCCCTCCAGCCCCACCACACCCGGCACATTTCCCTGCAACCGCAGGAAGTGCTACACCTGCCCCTACACCTCCCCCCTCATCCCCATCCCAGGCCCCAAGAAGACTTTCCACATCAAGCAGATCTTCACCTGCACATCTGCCAATGTGGTATACTGCATCCGCTGTACCCGTTGTGGCCTCCTCTACATCGGGGAAACCAAGCGGAGGCTTGGGGACCGCTTTGCGGAACACCTATGCTCGGTTCGCACTAAACAACTGCACCTCCCAGTCGCGAACCATTTCAACTCCCCCTCCCATTCCGCAGACAACATGTCCATCCTGGGCCTCCTGCAATGCCACAACAATGCTACCTGAAAGTTGCAGGAACAGCAATTCAAATTCCGCTTGGGAACCCTGCAGCCCAATGGTATTAATGTGGACTTCACAAGCCTCAAAGTCTCCCCTCCGCGTACCGCATCCTAAAACCAGCCCAGCTCGTCCTTCCTCCCACCTATCCCCTTCTCCCACCTCAAGCCCCACCCCCATCTCCTACCTACTAACCTCATCCCGCCCCCTTGACCTGTCTGTCCTCCCTGGACTGACCTATCTCCTCCCTACCTCCCCACCTGCACTCACCTTTACTGGCTCCATCCCTGCCTCTTTGACTGGTCTGTCTTCACTCCACCTATCCTCTCCTCTATCCATCTTCTATCCGTCTCCCCCTCTCTCCCTATTTATTTCAGAACCCCCTTCCCCTCCCCCATTTCTGAAGAAGGGTCTAGGCCCGAAACGTCAGCCTTCCAGCTCCTCTGATGCTGCTTGGCCTGCTGTGTTCATCCAGCTCTACACCTTATTATCTCAGATTCTCCAGCATCTGCAGTTCCTACTATCTCTGAATCAATTGTATTCACCTATGTTGCTTTCTTCAGGTACCATGTATCAGTAGAACACAACATTCATGAGTTGTCAAAGCAAGTTGAAGATTGATAGGTCGGATGGAAAAGCTATTGAAAAAACAGTATTCTGTGTATATGCTTTGTATCGCCTTTCATTTATGATCAGATATTAAGACACAAAGAGGATACAAAGAATGTCAAATCTTAAGCAACACTGCATCACAAAATTAGGTTGAAGCCCTGTGTAACATACAAGCCAGGGCATGTCGCTAGATCAGCCCAATACCAAAATGGGACGTTGGGAATTGTAATAGTATTCAGAAGATCTCGGTAACCTTTTGACATGATGGAAAGTACATGATGTTGTATGACAGAGAGCTACATTAAGGCATAGCTTTTTTCGACAACTCCTCTTTGACAGAACATAGAGAATCTGAATGGAGTCTCATACCTCTAATGCTTGCGATAAGTTCATATACAGTAGCCAAAACCACAAGTAATATTTGTATAAAAGCATTCTACAAGCAGTCCCAAGGAGCTGTGATCACTTGAAGTTTAGGCACTTTATGCTTGAAGGATTCAGGCCATGAAAATTCATGAGATTATATCAATATTTGGATCTACATCATAAATTTAAAATGTATGGTGACACAGATAAGATGCTTGCATCGTGAAATTAATTCCTGTTTAAGGTCCCAATAGTGACTGAATATAAAATCCACAAGCCACATCAATGATCAGCTCTGATGGTGTCAGCTGGGATCAGGTTGAATAACACAACAGGGATATGAACTAGAGACGACGCAGTGTGGAGCTGGAGGAGCACAGCAGGCCAGGCAGCATCAGAGGAGCAGGAAAGTTGACTTTTCGGGTCAGGACCTTTCTTCAGAAATGGGGAGGGGTAAGGGAGCTGGGAAATAAATGAAGAGAGGAGGGGTGGGGCTGGGGAAGGTAGGTGCAGTGGTGATAGGTGAGTGCAGGTTAGGAGTGGTGGGGATTGGTCAATGGGATGTGTGGGGCGGATAGGTGGGAGTGAAGATGGACAGGTTGTGTCAAGGAGTCATTTACGGGAGTTACGAAGAGAGGGATCCCTATAAAAGGCAGAAAGGGGTGGGGAGGGAAATATCTCTTTGGTTGTGGATTCGGATTGTAGGTGGTGGAAGTAGTGGAGAATGATACATTGGATGCAGAGGCTGGTGGGATGGTATGTGAGGACAAGGGGAATTCTGTTTTTATTTTTGTTGGGAGGAGGGGATGTGAGGGCAGAAGTGCAGGAACTGCAAGATATGTGGTTGAGGGCATTTTTGGTCATCAGACGGAGGAAGTTATGGTCCTTGAAATAGGAGTTTATCTGGGATGTTTGTGAGTGGAACACCCCATCTTGGGAGCAGACATGGCAGAGGCAGAGGAATTGGGAGTATGGGATCCCATTCTTGCGGCAGGGTGGGTGAGAGAAAGTGTGGTCCAGATAGCTGTGGGAGTTGGTGGGTTTCAAATAGATGTCAGTTTTGATGCGGTCATCAGAGATGGAGACGGAGAGGTCCAGGAAGGAGAGGGAGGTATTGGAGATGGTCCAGGTGAATTTGAGATTGGGGTGAAATGTGTCAGTAACGTTGATGAGCTGTTCAAGCTCCTCGTGGGAGCATGAGGCAGCGCCGATACAGTCATTAATGTAGTAGAGGAAGAGATGGTGGATAGTGCCAGTGTAACAGCAGAAAAGAGACTAGTCCACGTATCCTACGAAGAGGCAGGTACAGCTTGAGCCCATGCGGGTGCCCATGGCCACCCCCTTAGTCTGTAGTAAGTGGGAGGAGCTAAAGGAGAACTTCGTCAGGGTAAGGACAAGTTCTGTTAAGCGGATGAGGGTATCGGTGGAGAGGGACTGGTTGGGCCTGTGGGAGAGGAAGAAGCGGAGGCCTTTTAGGTCATCTGCGTGGGGGATGCAAGTGTACAGGGATTGGATGTCCATAGTGAAGATGAGGTGTTGTGGACCAGGGAATTGGAAGTCTTGGAGGTGGTGGAGGGTGTGGATGGTGTCCCGGATGTAGGTGGGGAGTTTCTGGATCAGTGGGGATAAAACAGAATCAAGGTAAGCGGAGATAAGTTTAGTGAGGTAGGAGCCAGCAGAGACAATGGGTCGACTGGGACAGTCAGGTTTGTGGATTTTGGGAAGGAGATAGAAATGGGTGGTGTGGTGTTGGGGAACAATGAGGTTGTAGGCCGTGGGTGGGAGATCACCTGAGGTGATGAGGTTCTGAATGGTCTGAGAGACAACGATTTAGCGGTCGGGGTGGGGTCATGATCGAGGAGGCGGTAGGAGGAGGTGTCAGAGAGTTGGCGCCAGGCCTTGACTATGTAAAGGTCAGTGCACCATACCACTACTGCGCCTCCCTTAACTGCGGGTTTGATGGTGAGTTTAGGGTTGGAGCAGAGGGAGCGGAGGGCTACACGTTCTGTGGGGGTGAGGTTGGAGTGAGTGAGAGGGGTGGGGAGATTGAGGTGATCAATGTCATGACAGCAGTTGGAGATGAAGAGGTTGAGGGAGGATACCCAGGAGGATGAAGTTTGTTGAAGGTGGGAGAACGGGTATACAGAGGGTGGGTTAGACTCCTGGTTAAAGAAATAGGCACGGAGATGGAGTTGGCAGAAAATGAGTTCGACATTCATACGTGAACGGTATTCATTGATGTGTGGGCGCAGGGGAATGAAAGTGAGTCCTTTGCTGAGGACTGACCGTTCATCCTCAGTGAGGGGGAGGTCTAGGGAGATGGTGAATACCCAGCAGGACTTGAGGATGAGGCTAGGTCTATTTGTGGGTGTGAAGGCTGTCTCAGGAGCGGAAGTGAACTATGCTTTTTGGAAGGCGACCAATAGTTGCTTTACATTCTGTGTGTGTGTGTGTGTGTGTGTGTGTGTGTGTGTGTGTGTGTGTGT
>JAHRHZ010000266.1:17733365-17768864 GCA_024137785.1 Ginglymostoma cirratum
TGTGTGTGTGTGTGTGTGTGTGTGTGTGTGTGTGTGTGTGTGTGTGTATTTTAAAATGGCTTATTATAATCCCCTTCTTATGGTACAGTGATTTTTGGGATGGAGTTCCATGGGTGCATGTGACCCTCCAAAGCATTGTTCAGCTGGATAGGGTTTACCGAGTAGCAGCGCATGGCAGTTTGGGAAATGGAGGTTGACAACAAAGGCAGGTTGTGCCTTCCTGGGTGCAGATATCTGAGAACAAGAGACCCACCCCCTCACCCATAAAAAAGAAGTCCATGTGCAAGTCCTTTGCTCATCCTTTAGGTTTTCTTTTTAGTTGCACCATGTGCAAAGTTCTCTTTAGGCCACCGGCAGATGTCCGACCCACTGTGTGGGTACCTGCCTCAACAGAGAAAGAAACATAAGTTTAGTAGTTCATTTGGAAACCATGAAA
Organism: Ginglymostoma cirratum; assembly: GCA_024137785.1. Lineage (NCBI taxonomy): Eukaryota > Metazoa > Chordata > Chondrichthyes > Orectolobiformes > Ginglymostomatidae > Ginglymostoma > Ginglymostoma cirratum. The sequence goes on from JAHRHZ010000266.1 coordinate 17,733,802, forward strand.
AATAGATGGACGTGAAACCTTTATCACTTCTGGTTGTTCGAATTGTTATGATAAGGAGTTCACTGTCAATCTAGTTCCACTACTTCATAGATAATAGGAACTGCAGATGCTGGAGAAGCCGAGATAACAAGGTGTGGAGCTGGATGAACACAGCAGGCCGAGCAGCATCAGAGGAGCAGGAAGGCTGACCAGGAAGGCTTCATTTCTGAAGAAGGGCCTAGGCCTGAAACATCAGCCTTCCTGCTTCTATGATGCTGCTTGGCCTGCTGTGTTCATTCAGCTCTACACCTTGTTATCTCCACTACTTCATAGGTTGTAATATAAAACAGAAACACTTTTTCCAGTTGTGAAGGTGGCCTATTAAGTAACTTAGCTATTCAGGTTTTAAACAAAGTGATCTATTAACCAGGTTTTTTATCAAATCAAAACTTATCCACTGAAGATACAATAAATGGTTAGCATTCACAGTCAGAAATGCAGAAGTACAAATGCATATTCTGATAAATATCTCAAAAATACATGCACAAACACACAGGTGCAGACACACACACACTATTGTCAGGAAAAGAGAGACAATAGATTTAGCTGAAGAGATTGCCTTCACAATTTGGCCACTGGGCTATTCTTGAAAGCAGAAAACTGTTCTGGAGCCTGTTTCTGTGAACATATGGCATATTTCGTCAAATTGCAAGTAACGCACAATTCTGTCTGAACACTTGCTGGCACAGTTTGCTCAGGAAATACAAATATGTTTCCCTGAACTCAACAAAAGAATTCTCTTCAAAAAGATCAGCTTGTTCTTTGCAAACTTTCCTCCAACTCATTTGGTTCTTAGCAGGCTTTCCACCAACTCAGAACCACTCCAGGTATATCTACAAAATGTGAAATAAACTTTTTTTTTTAACAATCCTGCAAAAGCAAAGACCTTCTAGCAATATTAAATGTAAAGTGTCTTTGTAACGGTATCTCAGTGAATTCCATTGAACAGAAGAAAATATAAGTCTCACATATAACAGATACGATTTAAGAAATTGAAGGAGTCTCTTTTGTTGCAACAATGTTCAAGTGAACCAACAGAAAGATAAGTATCAAGCTTTGGTGTTGTAATGTTGTTAGCAGGCTAATAATTCATTTATTCCCCTGAAAGATATGAGATTTATTTAAAACAGTTGTTTCCAATTGGTTTTCCTTTTCTGTATATTAAAGAAACTCTGTTATTGTTTTTAATTTTGTCCTCTGCTTCCATTGGTTGCATACCATGGTGCTAATCATGCTGAAACATGTTATTTGCATTAGGAAAACATAATTGTATAATGTATCTGTAATGCCAGTGAGGAGACTTCCTTTATTCCTCCTATAAACTTAAAGGAGTTACCTCATCAAAACTAGTCCTTGAAAGATTTGAGGCATGTGAAATAATGTACTGATTTCCTGACATTAAAGGTATCAGTAACTGATGATTTGTAAGATTATTTTGTGTGAAAGTTAGACCTATGGTCGTTCTTTTCTCTGTGTGTAGCCTTGGTGCTTTATACGGAAGGCACAGACAACACAATTGATCAGAGTGTAAGCTAAGAATGCTCTCTGTTTGATTTGTAGTTTAGTATAATATTTACCATTAAAATCATTCACATGCAAACTACTAATTTGTGAAAGTCCTTCTCCATTTCAGTTTTTAAAAGTTCTTTCGTGTAATGTCAGCATCAATGGCAAGGCCTGCAATTGTTGCTCATCCCTAATTGCACTTGAATTGTGTGACTTGAAGAACATTTCAAAGGGCGGTTAGGAATCAACCATGTCACTGTGGATCTGAAGTGACATTTGTACGCCAGAAGACAAGAATGGCAGATTTTCCTTCCTTAAGGACATCGGTGAACCAGCTTTTTATGACAGTTGATGGCTTCATAATCACCATCATTGAGAATAGCTTCATCGCCTTGATTTATTAATTGAATTTAAATGCCACCAGATTTGGCCATGTGTCTTCAGAGCATTAGCCTGCCTCTGATTACCACTCGTCAAATGACATTCCCACTATGCCACCTCCTCCCCCAAGCAACACACACAACCCTCACTTCAGTTGGATGTTTTGACTGTATAGTATTTTGGGAGATAAAATATAGTGAAAGGCACTTTCAGATTATCTAGTCATGATCAGGTTGACGTGTTTGGAAGCATGTTGTGCACAAGTTGGCTACTGATACAGTGATCGTACTTCAAAAGTACTGTACTTCAATGTCTGTAAAGTGCTTTGAAATATCCATGAGGTTTTGAAAGGTGTTCATCAAATGCATTTTTTTTATGTTTGTAGATTTCCCTTTTTCTCCCTCCATCAAAATAAGGTGTTGAAAATAATGATGGGATTGAATAGAGTTGACACCAGGCCACTATGCTGGACTTTCCAGTGGGTGACAGGCCTAAATGGGGTCCTGAAGCAGCCCATGTTGACAACATTATTCAGGTCACCCTTCTGGGAGGTGGCCTCCTAATTGACTGTCTACGTCTTGCCATTCTGTTGAGGACAGTGGGTGGACCCCTGATGCTAGAAGCTCAATCAGAAAGTCCACAGTAACACCAGACTGGAGAAGTGAGCAACATCGAGGCAGGAAGGCAAGTGTGAGGGCATTTTCACATGGAGACATCTTTAAATGTTTGCATATAATTTACAAAATAAACTGGTGTATTAGCTTAGCATCCTGTATGCTTGGAAAAACAAATCTTAATTCAACATGTCAGCACATTTTCATGAAAGGCAAGTTGTGCTTGACAAATTTGCTGGATTTCTTTGAGGATATAACCAGCAAAGTGGATGATGGGTATCTATTGGATGTGGTATATCTAGACTTCCAGAAGGTATATGACCAGGTGCCGCATAAAACAATAATCCAGAAAGTTAGATCCCAAGGGTTAAGGGTAGAGTATTGGCTTGGATAGAGGATTGGGGAAGCAAAGAAAGCAGAGCGTTGGGATGAATGGATCCTTCTCTTGATGGCAATCTGTAACTAATGTGGTGCTGCAGAGTTCAGTTTGGGGACCTCAACTATTTACGATCTATATCAATGATCTGCAAGCAGGGACAGCATAGTAAAGTTCGTGGATCTTACTAAAGTAGGTGGGAAAACAGGCAGTGATGAGGTAATTAAGAGGTTACAGATATATATTGATAGTCTAGGAGAATGAGCCAGAATCTGACAGGTGGAGTTTAATGTGGAGAAGTGCGAGGTTGTCCATTTGGACCGGAAAAATAAAAGGGCAAACTAGTATTTAAATGGCAAGCAGATTCAAAGTGTGTCAGTGTATGTATGTCAGTGTGTCTTTGTGTATGAATCACAGAAAGTGGGTATGCAGATGCAGCAAATAATAAGAAAGTCAACTGGAATCCTGGCGTTTATTGCAAAAGGACTGGATTATAAAAGTAAAGAAGTGTTGTTACAATTATATAAGGTGTTGGTGAGACCACACCTGGAATACTGTGACCTGTTTTGGTCACCTTACTTGAGGAAGGATACGGTGGCACAGGAGGCAGTTCAGAGGAGGTTCACCAGGTTGATTCCACCGATGAAAGGCTGTCATACGAGGAGCAGTTGACTAGCCTGGACTTATACATACTGGTGTTCAGAAAAATGAGCGGGGATCTGATTGAGGTATATAAATGCTAAAGAGGATTGATAAGGTGGACATTGAACAGATGATTCCCCATTGTGGGACAGTCTCGAACAATAGGTCATAGATATAGAGTGAGAGGTAGGTTCCGAACTGAGACGAGGAGGAACTACTATTTTCAGAGGGTTATGAATCTGTGGAACTCATTGCCCCAGAGTGCAGCAAAGGCAGAATCAATAAACAGACTCAAGAAAGAAATAGTGTCAGAGATAAAAGGTACTGCAGATGCTGGAGAATCCGAGATAACAAGTTGTGGGGCTGGATGAACACAGCAGGCCAAGCAGCATCATAGGAGCAGGAAAACTTGACGTTTCGGGCCTAGACCCTTCATCAGAAAATCAAGAAAGAAATAGATGTGTTTCTGATGAAAAGCAGGATAAAGAACGATGGGAAGCAGTCAGGAAAGCGGAGATCAGTCATGATCATGTTAAATGGTGGAGTGGACTTGAAGAGCTGAATTACCTACTCCCACTCCTAATTCCTATGTTTTCTATGTTCCTGACTGGCATTGACTATGCACAATGCACATGTCAAACTTTGGCTGTGAAGTGAGGGCATAACTGCAGGATTAGCTGTTTTGATGTGCACATCAACAAATGTCTGCAGAACCTTAAATTACAGATTACAGGCAGAATTTAATGAAAGCTGCACCTCTCCACTGACCCAATTTCTGATGGCTGCAATGGAATTAAATCCCAGCTTGGCAGCAGGAACTGTGCCACTGGGTCTCCTCAATTCACAGGGTTCACTTAATTGTTGCTCCTCCCCCATTAGGGTGGAACTCATGCTCACAAGAGCTGCCGTACAGTCAAAGGCTCTACTCTTCCCCCTTACTGGCAGCAGCTGTCAGGATTTCATATGAATGTTGACTTGGGCTAACTGTGGGACCCTGGAGAAAGGTGTGGGATGGGTGTTGAGACAGGGGCGTTGGGGGAGGGGATTGTTGAGGAGAAGGGAAGGGCATGAATATAACTCTCAGGTGGCCCTCTATTCCTGATGTCAAGTTTATTGATCAGGCAGAGAGTGTCTTTGAATGAGGGACCGTCCCTGATGGGGTACAAATAAACCTGACAAAGTTTCCACATCAGTCTCCTCAAGTGGCAAGTTCCTCCTTTGGCTCTGTTTCCATTCCATGAACTACCTACTTCAGAGTCTCAATTGGTTTCCTTGTGGGAAGGCCACCCAAGTGCCTTGTCTAGCCCCCAGGCAGATTTATTTGGTAGCAAGGTGGGGACACTACACTAATGTCCCGATCAATCAAATCAAAGTCCTCCTGCCTTAAATATCAGCTTTGGAGGGTGGAGGGGTATATTTAATTCAGTCCAACATGTTATTAATTCCTTCTTTTCATTGGAATGGTTGAACTTGTAGTTCTGTACAGATCAGGAACCTGTGGTGTTCTCCTGTCTGAATCTTCCCTGAAATCAATAACAGTTGGTGGCAAGACTGTTAAAGTTGCAATGTGATTTCCAAGATACAGTCAATGTTATGGCTTTTGAAAGTTGCACGTAACCAGTTTTGCACATGATAGTGGCTTCAGCCATCCCACCACTGCTCTTAGATCCATACAACAGCACAGCCAAACGGTTTCAGATGACCAGCACCTTTTAATATTTCGTCAAAGTCGTTAGATATTTTAGAACCACAATCATCTTTGTTGATGGAGCAATTTTCTGTTCTGTGCGTATAGTAACTACAACACTCCAGATGGGTTCTTACTAGCTCCGTATAATAACTTTACAGTAATAATTTATTTTCACATTCTATCTTTTTGCTGATGCATCCAATATCAGCAACTTGTTTCTTTTTAATTACTGTCTTGTACCCTGAGCTTTTGGAGTTAATCTTCAGCTCCCTAATTTATTTTCTGAAAAGTTACCATGGAATCACGGAATCGCGGAATCCCTTTGGCGCAGAAAGAGGCCCATTGAGCCTGCACCAACTCTCCAAAGAGCAGCCCAGCCATTCCCCGTAACCCCACATTTGCCACGGCTAATCCCCCTAGCCTGTACGTCTTTGGACTGTGGGAGGAAACCCACACAGTCGTAGGAAGAAATTGTAAACTCCACTGACAGTCATCTAAGGCTGGAATCAAATCCAAGTCCCAGGCACCATGAGGCAGCAGTGCTAGCCACTGAGTCACAGTGCCACCGTCCTAATGTATAATGTATCAATTATAGCTACATCCCTAGCTACAAAGTTATTTACCCAGGAAGGAGAAAATTTAGATGAAAAAGTGTTTTTACCTGGGTACTTAATGGTTTTACTAAGAAACTAATGGCTTTGAAGTGCAAAGCTCCATTAGAGGCATTGTTTGAAGTGATGAAGAAATTGCTGAGGATTGAATGTAGCATTGTTGAGTAAAGGTAAAGTCACCGATATCCTCCCAGACCATAGGACTGCTGTCTCATTAGAGGGAGAGATGACTGGTGGTGGTTTAATCTGAGGCTTACCGCGCTTTAAGGTATGAGAAGGAGAGTCCTTGACAGTAACCTCAGCCTGTGCAGGAATTGAATCCATACTGTTGGCATTATTCTGTGTTGCAAGCCAACCATGCAGCCAACTGAGCTAACCAATCCCCAACAGCAAGCAATCATATGCAATATGTTAACAATTCAAATTTCCGCATAATATGTTTTAACAGAATAAAGTTTAGCAAAAGTTCTCTGTATATTTTGAGTTTGCTTCTCTATTTTTGAATAGGCCTTAAACAAAAACATAATGAAATAACACAAATCCAGCAATAACATGTAATTACATTAGTCATGTTAGAAATTTTGATAATTGTGCACAAACATTTAAGTTCAAGCTTCGATGCAGCTGATCGTAGGGTATATACACCAAAAGAAGCTTAAAATAGATTACAATGCTTTATAAATAAACTACTGATTTCCTCAGGCTACGGATACCTATTTATCCTTTATTCCAATTAAGTTTAACAAAGTGAAAGTAGATAAAGAGGTATTCAGAGTTGACTCGTTTCCCATTCCAGGTTTACTGTATCACTGTAACAATGGGATTTTGTGTTTGACATACCCAATTGCCTGCAGGAACAGGGTAGGTCTCCAGAAGGTGCAAGTATAAAGTTTGATTTGTCCATCACTCAATATCCATTGTCAGGATCAAGACAGCCCAGGTGTACTGCCTTGGCTCAATATGAACAGTGGTATTATCTAAAATGGCTGTTAGCTGAAGTAAAAGCTCGAAGGCTGCATACAACCTGAAGGAATTATTGTCTTGGCCTGGAAAATTTAATTTGAAAATTTTTGATATGCATATTTTTGTCTAACATCGAATTTATATTTAAGATCTTTATTCTGCTCTTTGATGTAGGATATGAGGGAGCAGGGAAATTCCCCGCCTCTTCGACTTGTCTGCCTCCTCTCCACCTATCTTCTCCTCTATCCATCCTCTATCCGCCTCCCCCTCTCTCCCTATTTATTTCAGAACCCTCTTCCCCTCCCCCATTTCTGATGAAGGGTCTAGGCCCGAAACGTCAAGTTTTCCTGCTCCTATGATGCTGCTTGACCTGCTGTGTTCATCCAGCCCCACGCTTGTTATGTAGGCAATTGTTTTGAACATAGGAACAAGGGACAGGTCTTTCAACTCCTCTTGTTTAGCCATTCTATTAAATTATTGATGAACTGCACATCACCCTGATTAACCTGCCAGAATTTCATGTTCCTTGATATTATTATGTATTAAAATTGATTTTGGTCTCAAAAATCTCTATTGACCTGACTTCAGCAGCCATTCAGAGAAAAGCCTAAGAAATAAACTTGTGTGGCTACAAGGACTGAACAGGTGAGTGGCACTCACCAGATTATTCTGTGGGACCAATATGGACTCAATGAATGGTCGCTGTCTGTCTTTTTATTCCTTTAAAGGAAGTATTCTTGTCACAAGACTGAACATTATACAACATTGTTACATATGCATTTACTTGTGTTTATGCCTTCCTGCTCACATTGAACCAGATTGTACTCCTTCAGTGAGTTATCTGTCCTTTCCTTTCTGCTTAAATGCAACCCAGCCAATTACTGCCCCATCAGTCTACTCTCAATCATCAGTAAAGTGGTGGAAGGTGTCATTAACAGTGTGATCAAACAGTACCTGCTCAGGTCAATAACCTGACACCCAGTTCCATCAGGGCCGCACAGCTCCTGACTTTAGTACAGCCTTAGTTCAAACATGGACAAAAAAGCTGAATTCCTGAGGTGAGGTGAGAGTGACAGTCCTTGACATCAAGGCCACACTTAATCAGGTGTGGCATCATGTAGCCTTAGCAAAACTGGAATTAGTGGGTATTTGGGGGTCAACCTCTCCACTGTGGTTGTTTGGAGGTCAGTCGCCTCAGCTCCAGGTCATCTCTGCAGGAGTTCTTCAGGGCAGTGACCAAGGCCAAACCATCTTCAGCTGTTTCATAAATAACCTTCCCTCCCACCTTCCATCATTAGTTCAGAAATGGAAATTTTGCCAATGACTGCACAATGTTCAGTACCATTCACAACTCCTCAGATACTGAAGCAGTCCATGTTCAAATGCAACAAGATCTGAACAACATCCAAGCTTGGGCTGACAGGTGACATGTAACATTCACACCACACAAATGCCAGGCTGTGCCCACCTCCACTAAGAGACAATCTAACCAATGCTCCTTGAAATTCAATGGTGTTACCATAACTAAATCCCCGACTATCAATATCCTTGGGTTTATCATCGACCAGAAACTCAACCAGACTCGCCACATAAACATGGTGGCTATAACAGCAGGTCACAGGCTAGAAATACTGCAGAAAGGAAATCACTTTACTTCCCCAAAGGCTGTCTGCCATCTACAAGGCACAAGGCAGGAGTGTGATGGAATACACTCCACTTGCTTGGATGAGTGTAGCTTCCAACAATACTCAAAAAGCTTGACACCTTCCTGGTCAAAACCGCTCATTTGATTGGCACCACATCCACAAGCATCCACTCCATCCACTACCGACACTCAGTAAGAGCAGTGTGTACTATTTACAAGATGCACTGTAAAAATTCACCGAACATCCTTAGACAGCACCTTCCAAACCCACGACCACTTCTCTCCAGAAGATAAGGGCATCAGATTCATGCGAAGACCACCACCTGCAGGTTCCCCTCCAACCCACTCACCATCCTGACTTGGAAATATATCACTGTTCCTTCCTCGTTGCTAGGTCAAAACCCTGGAATTTCCTTCTTAAGGGCATTTTGGGTCAACCTACAGCACGTGAAGTGCAGCAGTTCAAGAAGGTAGCTGACCATGACCTTCTCAAGGGCTGCCAGGAATGGGCAATAAATGCTGCCAGCCAGCAACGACATGTCCCATAAGTGAATTAAAAACTGTCTCTTGAATCCCAAGTTGCATTGTTATCTCTCGTACCATTCCAATGTGTGTTGCTTTCTTTCTCTGCTCTCTTACCAGATTACCAACAGGTACTTTCATTCTTCTTTCTCCTCTCTCAAAAGTTTGCCTTTCCTCTCAACAATTCCCATTGCTCTCAGTATCTGGTTCTATGAATGTACATTACACTTTGGGTTAATACAAGCCTCTCTTAAAGAATCAACTTTCATTTTCCTTATTTCTTATTTGTACCTTACAATTATGAAGAAAATATCAATTCTTGACCTTGAAAACCATTGCACCACCGTTTCTGAAATTGACTATCATGTACCAAGCATTGAGCTCCAATTTATGGTTGAAACCATACTAGCTTTACCAGCTGAACTTTTTGGACTGGATAAGAGCAATGACTTATCCTTAAAAGGTTATTATTTGACTTTTACCTGTGTCAAACATCTCAACCAATACCTTTATCTGAAGGCTGTTTGTAGGTTTCTGGGCAAGCAACTGAGTTGTTGGTGGGGGAGCACTTTGGAACCAGTGACCATAATTTTATTAGTTCTAAAATAGCTTATGAAAAAGATTGGCCTGGTTCACAAGTTGGAGTTTTAAACTGGGGCAAGGCCAATTTTGGTGGTATTAGACAGGAACTTTCAAAAGTTGATTGGAGGAGGCAGTTTGCAGGTAAAGGGATGTCTGGCAAGTGGGAGGCTTTCAAATGCAAGATAACGAGAGCTCAGTAACAGCATTCTCTTGGTAGTGTCAAGGGCAAGGCTGGCAGGAATAGGGAACACGGGATGACTAGAGATATTGAGGCTCTGGTCAAGATAAAGAAGGAGGCATATGTCAGGACCAGACAGCTGAGATTATGTGAATCCCTTGAGGAGTACAGGGGGTGTAGGAGTACACTTAAGAGGGAAATCAGGAGGGCAGAAAGGAGACAGGAGATGATTGTGGAAGATAAGGTTAAGGAGAATCCAGAGCGGGTCTACAAGTATATTAAGGGCAAAAGAGTAACTGGTAAAATGGACAATTTTCAGCCTGAATAACAAAGTCTGTTTTTCTCCACAACTTTTCAAATGACATCTGATAGCTTCAGTCTTACTAAATTCTTCCTGCCCTAAACCACAGTTTAAATTATGGACCTCCGGCTCTTATTGGAGCTTCATTGGTCTCCTTACTCTCTTATTCTTCAGTTAGATAATGTCAATTTAGGCTTTTGAAATACGCATTGTCCCATTAAATTTGGTTTTGCAATGTTACCGATGCTGGTTGCCTTGATTTTAAATTACTTATGGTCCTGGATTTACTTACTGTAACCATGCCTCATGGTTGTGCCTCACTTGTTACGACAGCAATGCACTTTTTTAATAACTTGTAACCTTCTCAGTTCATTCTGCACTGTTAACTTAAAGACTTTCTGTTGCCTAACAGGGATGTTTAACTTCAGTCAGGATGTTTCTGATGCTTGTTTACTTGCCAGCTAAACTCTAATGAGGACTGTTGTAGGTACTTGCTTCATGATAGAATCTGCAACTGCCAGGTGTGACTAGCTCATGTTTGCTTCTGCGCATCCTACTAGGTCTGAATTAAAAGGCTTTACCTTTAAATGCTATTTCTCCCTTGTTGATTGTTCCATGAGTTTGTCTTCAGGCTGTTTGACTGTTCAGCTGCTACAGCTGCCAACTGCCTGTATGAGTAATTATCAAAAATCTAAAGTCTTTATAGCTGTGAATTTCCAATACTGCTCCTGGGCCCACTGGAATTCTGATCATTGTTGAATGAGTTGCGATGGCGGCTGCTACCAGCTTATGGCTGGGATAGTGCCACCATCGTCTTCCCTTGACTGGGTCTTAGTTTAGATGGTAGAGGAAAACCACCAGCAAGCCTTAATGAGAAAAAGCTTTTATCTTAAATACAACGTAGTTTATTGCATGAGGGCAATCAGAGACAAGACACATTAGTAAGATACACAATTTCACTAAGACTATGAGGAGACCTAGACTTCTCTTTACAAGACCCTTAGGAGGATCCCAAGTCCATATGAAATGGTCAGATTAGGTGGAAGTTAATGTAGTCTCCGTTTCAGAACCATTGTCTTCTGCAGCGGTGAACTCCTGATAACTATCATATTACTAAGGGAAATGCCAAAGAGCCTATCACATTTCACAACAGGAAGAAAGTAAAATAAAGATTAATGAAGATAATTCTGTTCTACAGCAAACTTTGTTTTAACCAGCACTCTTGATACCATGATGTCTGAGTATTTATGCTGCAAATAAAGTAGAACAGTGATATCTACACCCCGTGCATTATGTTTCTATTCCTTTCTCAGCGTTTTTACATTGATTTTAGGGGGTATTTTGATGTTTTTAACATAGATTCTTTGAGGGTCGTTGATGCTTTGAAGCTTCATTTGGTCAGGGTTTACTGCAGTTATGCGTTCATCGAGATTATCCAGAATAATTGAGCAACCGGCACACTCCTGGTCCCATTTAATAAAAAGTTAATAAAGCCAGTTAATAAAAAGTTTGCTGTATTTTAAAAAAGTCCTTTCACTCACTGTCTTAGATTTGGGAGCAATTGGGACTTACACAAGCATTCCTATACCATATTTTGTCTAGGAAGCAAGAAATGGGAGGAGGATGCACTGACTAAAAGTGACTGGAGAACAAATTGCAGCACTTCTGCCCAAGGTCACACACAAACAGGAGACAGATGTCCCACCCCCTACCCCACTTGTTTTCTCAATGACATCATGATTACTGCAGGGCCAATAAAGTAAATTTAGCTCAATTCTATATCAGCACTTCTAATGACTCAGAAAATCAATACAGAATGCTTTGTTTTTATGCCATTTTGAAGGAAAAGTCATACTTGTATACTATCAGAAAATAGAAGTAGTAAATTGCAACAAAAGCACTTGGTGCTCAAGAAAGATAATTCATAATGTAAGAAAGTACAAGAGCGTGAACAAAGCAACACTGTGCTAATGAAATGCTTCAGTGAGATTAATCACTGGTTCAGCAGTAAAGAATGTTTTCTGATCAGTAAACCTTAACCACCTTAAAGCTCCTAAATTCCTGACTGACTATTTTGAGATGATACATTGTGATGTGGGCTGGTATGGGCAGGTCCTGATTCATGTCTGATATCTTCTTGGGACATAAATTATTTTAACTTTATTAAGCTACAAAATACAACATTCCTATAGTGTATAGTTAGAAATCTTTAAGGCGTCATCAGAATCTTTAATAGAGTAAATAGAGTACTCAGAAAATAGAGTAAGTTTACCTTTATCATGTCCTCACGATATCTAAAAGTGAGGTCTGATTGTGATTACTTTGGTAATGCAATCACTGTTGTTATTTAGGAAAATATTATCACCCTTATGCATACAGATAATGAGTTGAATATGTAGTTAACCTGTGCTAATGAGCGAAGAATATTAGATTATCGTGGAGGGTTCCGTATTCTTCAGATAGTATTTTTGGATCTTTTGCACTTACTTGAACTCACAGACAAAGCCTATATATAAAACTAAATGAGGCTGAAAAGAACAGCAGGCCTGGCACCCTCTGTGGAGAGAGAAAGAGTTAATTCTTTTCAGATCTGTGCGATTCTTTGTTTTGCCTTTTTTGTAAGCCTTCTTCATAAAAATGGATCAGATTAAGAACATAAAAACTAGGAGCAGGAGAAGGCCATCTGGCCCCTCGAGCCTGCCCCACCATTTAATAAGATCAGGGCTGATCTTTTTGAGATTCAGCTCCACTTACCCGCCCGCACACCATATCCCTTAATTCCTTTACTGTTCAAAAATTTATCCAGCCTTGCCTTAAAAACATTCAGCGAGGTAGCTTCAACCACTTCACTGGGCAGGGAATTCCACAGATTCACAACCCGTTGGGTGAAGAAGTTCCTCCTGACCTCAGTCCTACATCTGCTTCCCTTTATTTTGAGGCTATGCCCCCTAGTCCGAGTTTCACCTACTAGTGGAAACAACCTCCCTGCCTCCACCTTATCTATTCCCTTCTTAATCTTATATGTTTCTATAAGATCTCCCCTCATTCTTCTGAATTCCAGTGAGTATAATCCCGGTCTACTCAGTCTCTCCTCATAATCCAACCCTCTCAACTCTGGAATCAACCGAGTGAATCTCCTCCGCACCCCCTCCAGTGCTAGTATATCCCTTCTCAAGTAAGGAGACCAAAACTGCACACAGTACTCCAGGACCCTATACAGCTGCAGCATAGCCTCCCTGTTTTTAAACTCCATCCCTCTAGGAATGATAGACAAAATTCCATTTGCCTTTTTAATTACCTGCTGCACCTGCAATCCTACTTTTAGCGATTCATGCACAAGGACACCCAAGTCCCTCTGCACAGTAGCGTGCTGCAATTTTTTTACTATTTAAAACATAGTCCATTTTGCTGGTATTCCTACCAAAATGGATGACCTGACACTTATCAACATTGTACTTCATCTTACAGACTTTTGCCCACTCACTTAGACTATCTATATCCCTCTGCAGACTTTCATTGTCTTCTGCACACTTTGCTCTACCACTCATCTTAGTGTCATCTGCAAGTTTTGACACACCACACTTAGTCCCCAACTCCAAATCATCTGTGTAAATTGTAAACAATTGCAGTCCCAACATTGATCCCTGAGGCAAACCACTAACCACTGACCACCAACCAGAGAAACACCCATTTACCCCTATTCTTTGCTTTCTACTGGTCAACCAATCCTCTATCCATGCCAATACATTACCTGTAATACCGTGCATCTTTATCTTATGTAGCAGCCTTTGGTGTGGCACCTTGGCAATCCAGATACACCACATCCATAGGTTCCCCATTGTCCCCAAGTAATGTCCTCAAAGACTTCCACCAAATTAGTTAAACATGACCTACCCTTCGTGAACCCATGCTGGGTGTGCCCAATGGGACAATTTATATCCAGATGTCTTACTATTTCTTCCTTAATGATAGATTCAAGCATTTTCCCCACTACCGAAGTTAAGCTAACTGGCCTATAGTTACCTGCTTTTTGTCTACTTCCTTTTCTAAAGAGTGGCGTCACATTGGCTGTTTTCCAATCTGTGGGAACCACCTCAGAGTCCAGTGAATTTTGGTAAATAGTTACTAGTGCATTTGCTTTTTCCCCCATCACCTCTTTTAGTACCCTGGGATGCATCTCATCAGGGCCAGGAGACTTGTCTACCTTTAGCCCCATTAGCTTGCCCAGCACTGCCTCCTTAGTGATAATGATAGTTTCCAGGTCCGCACCTGCTATAATCTTCTTGCCATCAGTTTTCGGCATGTTATTTGTGTCTTCCACTGTGAAGACTGACACAAAATAACTGTTTAATGCCTCGGCTATTCCCTCATTCCCAGTTATTAAATTGGCCTTCTCATCCTCTAAAGGACCAATGTTTACCTTCACCACTCTTTTACGATTTACATATTTATAGAAACTTTTGCTGCCTGTTTTTATATTATGAGCTAGTTTACTCTCATAATCTTACTTTTCTTTATAACTTTTCTTGTGGCTTTCTGTTGGCCTTTAAAGATTTCCCAGTCTACTAGTTTCCCACTACTCTTTGCATTTTTGTATGTGTTTTTTTTTCAATCTGATGCTTTCCTTTATTTCCTTAGACATCCATGGCTGACTATCTCTTTTCCTACAGTTCTTCCTTATCACTGGAATATAGTTCTGCTGAGCACTGTGAAAAATCGTTTTGAAAGTCCTCCACTGTTCCTCAATTGACCCACCATAAAGTTTTTGCTCCCATTCTACCTTAGCTAACTCCTCTCTCATCCCGTCATAGTCTCCTTTATTTAAGCACAGGACATTGGTGCTGGATTTAACCTTCTCACGCTCCATCTGTATTTTAAATTCGATCATACTGTAATCGCTCCTTCCGAGAGGATCCCTGACTGTGAGATCATTAATTATTCCTGTGTCATTACACAGGACTAGATCTAGGATTGCTTGCTCCCTCGTAGGTTCCATTACATATTGTTCAAGGAAATTATCGCGGATGCATTCTATGAACCCCTCCTCAAGGCTGCCATGACCGACCTGGTTTGACCAATCGACATGTAGATTAAAATCCCCCATGATAATTGCTGTACCATTTTTACATGCATTAGCTATTTCTATGTTTATTGCCCGCTCCACCACGATGTCATTATTTGGTGGCCTATAGACCACACCTATCAGTGACTTCTTCTCCCTGCTATTCCTAGTTTCCACCCAAATGGATTCAACGTTTTGTTCAGTAGAACCTATATCATCTCTCACTACTGCCCTGACATCATCCTTAAAAATCAGAGCAACACCACCTCCCTTACCTTCCTGTCCGTCCTTCCGAACAGTTTGAAACCCCTGGATATTTAATTCCTAATCATGACCGTCCTGTAACTATGCCTCTGTAATGGTCACTAAATCATACCCAGTTGCCATGATTTGCGCCGTCAACTCATCCATCTTGTTCCGTATGCTCTGAGCATTTAGATAAAGTGCCCTCATGCCAGTTTTTGCACCTTTTTGAGTCCTGTCACCTCCACTTCTAACAGCTCTTGAGTTCTCCTTCCTTTTAACTTGTTTCCTAATTTTCAATGGAGTTGAAGCTTCCTCGTCACCAGCTAACCTGCTGCTTTGCCTTCTGTTAATTGTTATACTCCCTGTACGCTCACTCCTCCCTTCCCCCCTACTTACTAGTTTAAAGTCCTATTGACCACCCTATATACCCAATTTGCCAGAACACTGGACCCGGCCCTGTTCAGGTGGAGTTCATCCCAGCCGTATAGATCCCTCCTGTCCCAGAACTGATGCCAGTGCCCCATGAAAAGGAAACCCTCTTTCCCACACCACACTGAATTTTGAAAGACCCTCTTTGAATTGATAAATCTGATCAATAGCCATCTATTAATCACACCCAGAAGTCACATGACACCAGGTTATAGTCCAACTGGTTTATTTGAAATTGCAAGCTTTCGGATCACTGCTCCTTCATCAGGTGAAGTCAGGAGGAACTGTCCACCCCAGTCCAACACCGACACCTCCAGTTCATCATCTATTAAACACATTCACCTTTACTTTGCTCATTTGTAATTTGGCAATTATGCAACATTTAAAACTGAAGTAGACTGTAAGTACCAAAATCATGTTGCTCGAAAGTTGAAGACAGAGGGTGGTAGTGGGGGCTTGCTATTCCGACTGGAGGCCTGTGATGAGCAGTGTGCCACAAGGATCAGTGCTGAGTCAGCTGCTTTTCGTCATTTATATAAATGATTTGGATGTGAAAAAAGGAGGTATGGTTCGTAAGTTTGCAGATGACACCAAGATTGGAGGTGTAGTGAATAGCGAAGAAAGTTACCTCAGAGTACAACAGATGGGTCATTGGGCCAAGGAGTGGCAGATGGAGTTTAATTTAGATGAATGTGAGGTGCTGCATTTTGGAAAGGCAAATCAGGGCAGGACATTTATGGTTAGTGGTAAGGCCCTGGGGAGTGTTGATGTATAAACAGACCTTGGAGTGCAAGTGATTAGTTCATTGCAAGTGGAATCGCAGGTAGACAGGGCAGTGAAGAAGGTGAGATATCAAGGTGTGGAGCTGGATGAACGCCACAGGCCAAGCAGCATCAGAGGAGCAGGAAAGCTGACATTTTGGTTCTGGACCCTTCTTCAGAAATCTGAAAGATTTAGAAAGCAGAAATCTGAAGGAACCATTTCTGAAGAAGGGTCCAGACCCGAAACGTCAGCTTTCCTGCTCCTCTGATGCTGCTTGGCCTGCTGTGTTCATCCACCTCTACACCTTGTTTTCTCAGATTCTCCAGCATCGGCAGTTCCCACTATCAGTGAAGGAGGTGTTTGGTACGCTTCCCTTTATTGGTCAGTGCATTGAGTAGAGGATTCGGGAGGTCATGTTGCAATGTACAGGACATTGGTTAGGCCACTTTTAGAGTACTGCGTACAATTCTGGTCTCCCTGCTATAGGAAAGATGTTGTGAAACATGAAAGGGTTCGGAAAAAGCTTACAAGGAGGTTGCACAGGGTTGCAGGGTTTGAACTACAGTGAAAGGCTTAATAGGTTGGGGCTATTTTCCCTGGAGCATCAGAGGCTGAGGGGTGACCTTATAGAGGTTTATAAAATGAGGGGTATAGATAAGGGTGAATCGTCAAGGTCTTTTCCCTGTGGTAGGGGAGTCCAAAATGAGATGGCATAGGTTTAAGGTGAGAGGGGAAAGATTTAAAAGGGACCTAATGGGCAATTTTTTCACACAGAGTGTGGTGTATGTATGGAATGAGCTGCCAGAAGATGTGACAGAGGCTGGTGCAATTACAACATTTAAAAGGCATTTGGGTGGGTACATGATTAAGAAGGGTGTAGAGGGATATAAGCCAACTGCTGGCAAACGGGACTAGATTTTTTATTTAGGATATCTGGTCGGCATGGACGAGCTGGACTGAAGGATCTGTTTTCATGCTGTACAGCTCTATGACTCTGTTATTTAGATTTCTTCATACATAATAAAAGCGAGCATGGATGCAACCAGCAGTCTTCAAAGAAATCGCCTAAACTGGAATACAGAACTCCAGATGGATTTTAAAAAAATTACTATTGAGGCAGATGTGTTTGAGTGTGTGTGTGTGTGTGTGTGTGAAGAGGAGAGAGTAGCTATGGAGACTTGACGTTGACCTGTAAGCATTACAAACTTCACAATGTCAGGCCTTTGCAGATTAACATGGAACTCATGATGTTACAGTCTATTGCTCATGCACACTGTGCCGTAGGTCTCCCCCACAACCAGCATTCATTAAAATCTGAGAATTTAAACTTCTGTGCTCCCGATATGCTATTCTTACTGAAGGAATTACACCTTGCTCAATCGGGTAAATAGAGATTTAAATAAAATTTGATGAACACCAGACTGATGCTGAAAATAATTTTATAATCATTGAGCTTTGTTAAATGATTACTGTGCAGATGAGGCTATTCATCCAATTATGTCTGTCTTGGTTCTCTAAACGTGCATTTCACTCAGTAATATTCTCCAACTTTCTCCATATAACTGCATATTGTTACTTTAGAAATAATCATCTAATTCCTTGATTGGTTCAATCTCCATCACACGCTCACTCAATAAATTCCAAATCCTAACCACTCGTTGTGTGAAAAAGTTTTTCCTCCCATCGCTTTTCTTGCTGTTTTACTAATTCCTTTCATTCTGTGTCTGTTTGCTCTCGATCCTTTCATGATTGGGACCATTTTCTTCCTATTCACTCTATTCAGAACTTTCATGCTTTTGATGCAGAAGCTAGAAGCCTTTGGCTGCTGTCCGCTCACTGTCATCTTCCATTATGCTGGAAAGTGAAAGTACACAGTGGGAAGGAAAGTGGCTGTGACCACTCTCGGAGTGGGTGGGGCAAATGACCTGTGAGGGAGGGGACTGCAAGACTCAGCACTGTGGAGACTTCATAAGGAAACAATGTTACACACAGACTCACACACTGTACAGACACTGACCCTGTGAGACTTCCTTTGAGGCCTTGTCCATTTCAATCTCACAGGTTGAGGAGGTGACTTAGTGAAGCCTAGAGGCTGTGGACAACCTGCTAGTACCTGCAAGACAAAAATGAGAGAAGGCGCAGCGGCCAGAGGTTAGAATTGGTGCGCAATGAATGACCCTGACAGTGAGGTTAATGTGAGAGCTGCAATGGAATGGAGGGTGGCACTCACTCAGTCGGTGGAATATGGATGTCCCAGCATTCCCTCTGAAACGGTGATGGTGTTCTCCTGCAAGGGCCAAGATTCTGTGCGCGAGAGCCTGATGTCAGGCACTCCTCCGCCAGTCTGTGCTGTTTCTGCCCTATCACAGGCTGCTCTTACCTGGAATGAAAGAATGGGAGGGATTGAGTCAGTCAGAGTGAGTGGAGCAGCAGTGGTTCTGGTGGTGGAGAGGTGGTGAGGTGAACTGAGTGAGCAATAGGTCCAAGTCAGTGTGGTTTGCAGGACAGCATAGGGGTGCTGTTCCCATGTAGCTGCTACCCTTGTTGGTCTGGGTGGCAGAGGTCACTAGACTGAAAGGTCTGGGTGCTGTTGACAAAGGCTTGACCAGTTGCTCCAGTACATCTTGTAGATGGGTACAAACTGATGCCAAGGCATATAGTGGAGGAAGTGAATGATGAAGATGGTAGATGAGGCCATAATCAAGCAGGCTACATCGGCTTAGAATGATTTTGAGCTTCTTGAGTGTTGGTTCAACTTGGGAGGAGGTTCTGCCTCAGAGAGATGCTGTTCTTCTGATGGGTGGCAGCTGTAAATCCCAAGAGCATCATCAGGAGTGGTGGCCAATGCAGCCCCACAGTACAGAACAGATGGAGATCTAGTAGGTTTGGAGTCTCTGAAGGCTAGCGGTGTGAGAGTGGAGAGAGTTGGTGACCAGGTTGAAAAGCCGAGGATTGGAAGCAGCACAGAAGGGGGATAAATCTCAAGTGGAGAGGCTGTTAGGAAGAGAGAGGCTACATGGGAGGCACCCCTTACTGATGCCCAAGTAGAGTAACCGGCTGGAACATTCCGCTCCATCCCTGGCTTCATCCCACTGGACAAATTCTTGTAACCAGTGGGCAGCTGCCCTCAAGTGCTCAGTTTCTGATGGTCTCAGTCACGTTAGGGCAGGTATGCAACTTGGCCTAGCCCGCTGTTCAGTGTGGAGTATCATTGCCTATGGGGCAGCCTGATGGAATCAAGTACGCACCGTTGTGCCTTTCTCAGGATTGAAATCTCCGTGGGGTGGGGGGGTGGTGTTGGTGGTGGTGGTGGTAGGGATCGCAGTTTTGGGGTAGGAAGGTGAAAGTGCACCGAAAGCTATCAGTCAATCAAAGTCATAAAGCCATAAGGATGTACAGCATGGAAACAGATCCTTTGGTCCAACTCATCCATGCTGACAGGACATCCTAAATTAATCTAGTCCCAGCATTTATCCCTCCAAACCCTTCCTATTCATATACCCATCCAGATGCCTTTTAAGTGTTGTAATTGTACCAGCCTCCACCACTTCCTCTGGCAGCTCATTCCATACACTCACCACCCTCTGCATTAAAAAGTTGCCCCTTAGGTCCCTTTTAAACCTTTCCCCTCTCACCTTAAACCAATGCAGTCTAGTTTTGGACTCCCCTACCATAGGGAAAAGACCTTGACTATTTAACCCATCAATGCCCATCGTGATTTTACGAACCACTATAAGGTCACTCCTTAGCCTCTGATCCTCTAGAGAAAATAGCCCCAGCCTATTCAGCCTCTCCTTATTGCAACGCTCCAGCCCTGGCAACATCTTTGTAAAGTTAAACAACATCTTTCTGATAGACAGAAGACCAGAATTCAACACAGTACTCCAAAAGTGGCCTAACCAATGTCCTGTACAGCTGCAACATGACGTCCCAACTCCTATACTCAATGCACTGACCAATAAAAGCAGGTGTACGTAATGACAACATCCACTCCTCTGCATTCATCAATCCTTTTCATCACTTCTTCAAAAAAACTCAATTAAGTTAGTGAGACACGATTTCCCATGCATAAAGCTATGTTGACTATCCCTAATCAATCCTTGCCTTTCCAAATGCATGGAAATCCTGTTCCTCGGAAGCCCTTACAACAAATCACTGATTTCAGTCTCACCGATCTATACTTAACTGGCTTTTCTCACCAGCTTTCTTAAATAATGGCACCAGGTTAGCCAACCTCCTGTGTTCCAGCACCTCACTGTGGGTATCAACGATATAAATATCTCAGCAAGGGGCCCAGCAATCCCTTCCATAGCTTCCCACAAAGTTCTAGGGTACACTTGATTCGGTCGCGGGGATTTATCCACCTTTATGCATTTTAAGACGTCGAGTACATCCTCCTTTACAATATGGTTAGCAGCTATTAATTAGCAGTTCTTATAATTAACAGCTACCCATTGCTTGCTGTGCCATTAATTGCAGTGATAACTGCTGATCATTGTAGGAGCCCCATACCAGGATTGAGTGAGTTTGGAATGGGAATTGTAGGTTAGGGGGCAGGAGGGGACACGCAGGGGTTTTTGAGAGAAGGGGCGGGGTTTCAGTGGCCAACTCAGCAACGAACGTTCAATCTTTCGATCGGGGCGGAGCTTAGCTGAAACAGAGTGACCACCCACTGAGGAAGCTGCTTGTAACCTCAACCCTGAGCCACCATGAAATTGCAGCGGCCTCACAGTTAATGGGCATCAAATGTTTTGATCTAATTGCTCTCTGAAACTGTTTTATTTATTTCCCCTGTTGTTGATAGTGCATTGTCTGTTTTCTTTTTGTTTTTGTACAGAATCCAGAGATGAAGGTCGAACTGCTTTTGAAACTTTTTTTAAAGTTTTGAGTGGGGCTTTTTTGAATGCCCTAAAATTAAAGTGCCACCAACAGCTTACTCTTGATTTTCACTTCACTTTCTGAAGAAAATTAAGGCACCTCAACAAAATACTTCAGTCCTGATAGATTAAAAGGAAGATGTGTGGACTGAGTGCGGACTGATCTTTAAATGCCGTGCTGTATTCACTTCTGTATTATCTGCTCTTGAACTCCAGTCAAATCAAATCACCTGAGCTCAGCCAGAATTTCCTCAGGATTCTCACCCATTTTCCACCGCTTATGCTTTCCCGGTTGTTTTTCTCACTGTTGTTTGATAATTAGGAATTGTTTGCTTTATTTCCTTTTACAGGCATGTAATCAGGGATTCCCTGACTACAGTGTCATGCATTGTCCATGCGCTGTGGTATCACACAGAACAGGATCACCAGCCTGTGCCGACTAAACTGATGGAAGGGCAAATAGAATCAATACATTTGCTTCAGAATAAGGAGCAGGAAAAGAATAACCAGGAATCTGATTTATTGTACAGTGACCATTGAGTGAATGTGTCTGCTTGTGTGTGACAGTCTTGAGATCACCTGCTATTCCATTGATTCAATGGTTTTTTTACTGTTCCTGGGCGCACTTAAAGAATGGGTATTTAATTGGAGTTGCTAGTGCCTGTGGAACTGAACCTCAACAGTTCAGCAACTCAGTATGAGCACTTAGGATGGGAAAAATTGGAGATACAAAACTTTGAAAATTTAATTTCAAATTGTTGTAATCGAGGTAATCAGTAAGAGATAAAGACAGGGGTCAATGGAGATAAATACAGATTCACTATGATTGAAACAGAACAATGGCTTGAAGCACTGAGTTTTCTTCTCTTCCAATGCTCTTTGCTGATGCAAATTATTTCGTTCAAGGGTGTAAGTGAAAACAAATTAAGGTTTGTTTTCATGAATGTGGTGGACCATTAAACAACTCAGTGGAGGAGGAGGCTCCACAAATATCCAATCCCCAATGTTGGAAGAGCCCAGTACATCAGTGCAAAAGATAAGGCTGAAGCTTTCGCAGCAACCTTCAACCAGAAGTGTCGAGTGCATGATGCATCTCAGCCTCCTCCAGTGGTCCCCAGCATTACAGATACTAGTCTTCAGCTAATTCGATTCACTCCATGTGATATCAAGAAACGGTTGGAGACACTGGATACTGCAAAGGCTACAGGCCCTGACAACATTCCGGCAATAGTACTGAAGACTTGTGCTCCAGAACTTGCTGCTCCCCTAGCCAAGCTGTTTAAGTATAGTTACAACACTGGTATCTACCCGACAATGTGGAAAATTGCCCAAGTATGTCCTGTACACACAAAGCAGGACAAATCCAACCTGGCCAGTTACCACCCCATCAGTGTACTCTCGATCATCAGTAAAGTGGTGGAAGGTGTCATCAACAGTGCTAGCAAGCAGAACCAGCTTAGTCACACCCAGCTTGGGTTCCACCAGGGCCAGTCAGCTCCTGATCTCATTACAACCTTGATTCAAACATGGACAAATAGCTGAATTCCAGAGGTGAGGTGAGGGTGACAGCCCCTGATAGCAAGGCTGCATTCAACCAAGTGTGGCATCAAGGAGCCCTAGCAAAACTGGAATCAGTGGGTATCAAGGGGCAAGCTCTCCAGTGGTTGGAGTCATACCTGACACATAGGAAGATGGTCATGGTTGTTGGTGGTCAATCATCTCAGCTCCAGGACATCTCTGCAGGAGTTCCTCAGGGTGTCCTAGGCCCAACCATCTTCAGCTGCCTCATCAATGACCTTCCCTCCATCATAAGGTAAGAAGTGGGGATGTTTGCCAATGATTGCACAACGTTCAGCACAATTCATGACTCCTCAGGTACTGAAGCAGTCCATGTTCACATGCAACAAGATCTGGATAATACCCAGGCTTGGGCTGGAAAGAGGCAAGTGACATTCATGCCACACAAATTCCGGGCTATGACCATCAGCAATAAGAGACAATTTAACTACCATCCCTTGACATTCAATGGTGTTACCATCACTGAATCACCCACTATCAACATCCTGGGGGTTACCATTGACCAGAAACTCAACTGGACTCACCATATTAACACTTTGGCTACAAGAGCAGGCCAGAAGCTAGGAATACTGCAGCGAGTGACTCACCTCCTGACTCCTCAAAGCCTGTTCACCATCTACAAGGCACAACTCAGGAGTGTGATGGAATACTCCCCACTTGCCTGGATGAATGCAGCTGCAACAACATTCAAGAAGCTTGACACTATCCAGGACAAAGCAGCCTGCTTGATTGGCACTACATCCACAAGCATTCACTCCCTCCACCACTGACGCTCAGTAGCAGCAGTATGTACTATCTACAAGATGCAGTGCAGAAATTCACCAAAGATGCTCAGACAGCACCTTCCAAACCCACGACCACTTCTATCTAGAAGGACAAGGGCATCAGACATATGGGAACACTACCACCTCCAAATTCCCTTCCAAGTCTCTCACCATCCTGACTTGGAAATATATCACCATTCCTTCACTGTCGCTGGGTCAAAATCCTGGAATTCCCTCACTAATAGCATTGTGGGTCAACCCACAGCAGGATGACTGCAGCAGTTCAAGAAGGCAGCTTACCACCACCTTCTCAAGGCAACTAGGGATGGGTAAGAAAATGCTGGCCAGCCAGTGACGCTTGCATCCCACGAATGAATTGAAAAAAAAATTCCAAGACTTACCAGTAAGATCTCCCATCAATCATGGTTCTGGATTTTAAGCTCCCTCCATTGGCAAGCTTGAAGGGAGAAGGGCTCCAGGTCCAGCATTTGGTCCTCCCATTAAACTAAGCAGCAAGATGCAGAAACACTCTTCCTTGTTCTCAAATCCCTCCACAACTTCACCCCTTCTTTTCTCCAGTCCTACAAGACCACGAGAGAGCCATGCCATCACTTCTGGTCTTTTTGTGTCCCTCATTTTAATTGCCGTGTCAATGCTGCTGAATTTGTAAGTTCTGGAATGGCCTCCCTAAACCTCTGGTGCTCTGCAACCTACGTTCTAGCTGCAAAAAAGACTCTGAG
The DNA here is from genome assembly GCA_024137785.1 of Ginglymostoma cirratum. NCBI lineage: Eukaryota > Metazoa > Chordata > Chondrichthyes > Orectolobiformes > Ginglymostomatidae > Ginglymostoma > Ginglymostoma cirratum. The sequence goes on from JAHRHZ010000266.1 coordinate 17,758,310, forward strand.
CTTCCACTTGCCTGTCACTTCAACACACCACCCTAGTCGCTGTGTCTCAGGCTTGCTGCAGTGCTACTGTGAAGCTCAGCGCAAGCTGGAAGAACAGCACCTTATTTTCTGCTTGGGGACCCTGCAGCCTTCTGGATGCAATATCAAGTTCAACAGCTTTAGTGCTTGAGCTCTCCCATGTCCTTACACCAACCTCCGTACACCGGACATTGTTATCACATAGTTGGCTATTACACACTAACCACTATCTGTCACCATTAATAGCTGTTCACCCTCCTAGCCAGATCGTTATCCACTCCTTTGTTTGTTCAACTGTTCTTCTCTCTTTGATTTCTTTCCACAGATGCTGCCAGACCTGCTGAGCTTTTCCAGCGATTTCTGTTTTTGTGTCTGGTTTGCTGCTCCCATTACTGTGCAAATGTATGTTGTTGTTATTGGCATGGATCTGTTGGGCCCATTGGCCTGTTTCTGAGCTACAGATAGAATGTAAGAAGAAAAGCACTGGGATAGAGAATTGAGCTGGAAGGGCCGTAGCGTTTGAGTCCCCGTGTCTTTCAGTTCTGATGAAACATTTAACTCTTTTTTTGTTCTGTCTTCCTAGGTGCTGTCAGACCTGCTGAGTGTTTTCAGCATTTCCTTTTATTTCAACATTCCTTTTTATGTTTCGGCTAATGACTACAGACTCTGAATTTTTCTTTCATTAATTCATGAGGTGTGAGTGAGACTGGCTAGGCCAGCATTTATTGTCCATCCCTAACTGCCTGTGAGATGATGGTGATGAGCTGTCTCTTGAGCTGCTACAGTCCTTCAGGTTTATGTAGACTGAAAGCATTGTTAGGAATGGAATTCCAGGATTTTAAAATAACAACAGTGAAGGAATGGTAATGTAGCTCCAAATCAGGATGGTGCATGTATTAGCAGGGAACTACCTTTGTAGGAAGGTTTGCAATGCAGTCAGACTTTAATATTGTGGGTGTCTCTATATCCAATGCCATGTACTGGATGTACATCAGCTGCTTAATCCTGAGCTAAGAGGATGTTTTGGCAAATGGATCTCGCCAACATGAAGAGGATTCTGATTGAAAGGTTGATATAGGCCTGGAACCATTTCCCCATTTAGCTACAAATCCAACACACAACTTGTGATCCTTAATTATTAATGTTCCCTACTTTTGTGTTCAAATCCCTGCATTGCCCTCTCTTTCCCTGATCACTTCCAGACCCACAACACTCTGAGATATCTGCTGTCCTCACATTCTGACTTCTTGCACTTCCCTGATTTTCATCACTCCATTGTGGGTAACCATGCTTTCAGCTCAGTTAAATCCTGAGCGTCCCCTTACAAAGACTTATTGCCTCTCAACTTTGTCTTCCTCCCTTTAATACACTCCTTAAAATCTCCCTCCTTGAATATATTTTTGGTTACTGTCTTCATAACTCTTTATGTCGTTCAAATGCATATTTTGTCTGTTTAATGCTCCATAGGTTTCTTTTTAAGGAATTAAAGGCACTATAAAATGTAAATTGTGGTACATTGCAGCACATGGACGTTTCTTTCAATGTTTGCATAATATTTCTGAGCCATGAAGGAATCCATGTTTTACATATAATAGCCGATGTGTAAAAGTTAGAACTTGGGTTTATAAGGCAGTTTTCAGTCTAATGAAGTACTTCTGAAATGAGTGTTGGTTTAGCTGAGTTGGCTGGACAGTTGGTTTGCGAAGCAGTATGACACCAAAAATTTGGTTTCACTTCCTGCACTGGCCAAGATTGCCATGAAGGACTCTCCTTCTCAACCTCTCCCCTTGCTTGAGGTGTAATGGCCCTCAGGTTAAATCACCACTAGTTGTCTGTCTCAAATGAGAGAGCGGCCTTGTGGTCTGGTAAGACTATGGCAACCTGACTTGATTTCTGAAATGTTGCAATTTTGGAGCGCAGCAAGCTCCCACAACCAGCTATTAGATAATGACCAGACTTTCTGTTTTAGTAGCGCTTGTATTGGACAAAGATCAGCCGGGATACCAGAGAGACCATGTGTGCTCTTTGAAACAGTGCCATGAGATGTTTAATATTCACAAGAGGACAGGAAAGGAAATCTTATGATACAGTAGGTAGCATCACTATCTCTGATCCAGAGGGCTTTGGGTTTGAGTTCTACTCCACAACTTGCTGACAAAGGAACAACTGGGATTTCAGATGGTCATTGGGCCAATATGGAAGTCCCAAGACTATTGATATCTGCAAGTGCGCTCATCCAACCTTCTGAGAAGTGTACTTGTAATTGGCTGAATTTGAGCTCGTGGGTAGCTTCCTGAGTTTGTTTGTCAATCAGAGAACCCACAGCAATGTCAGGCTGGTACCCCCTACCCCCCAGGAGAAGTAGGCTTTTCTGAGGTGAGTGCAAGGGTGCTTCAGCATAGAGGTGTTCTCAGTTACACGCACGGAATTAATTAAATTTCGAGGCACAAGGCTGGCGGAGGCATCAGGGCAGAATGCTTCCTCACCTCCATTTCTTTGGATTAGTGACACAGAGCTGGAGCCTTTCATCACCTACAGCTCAGCCATTGAGCTTAGAGTCTCTAGTTTTGATGTTGGAAAATAACAGTGTTAGCCCTTAAACTGCCACCTAAGTTGGAATGTGACTTCCCATCTCCGTGAAATAGAAGGGATCTTCATTTGGCTCCTCCTGTTTTCCTAGTCCTGCCAGCCTGTAGAATCATCTCCACAGGGCTGGGTCAGCATTGAACCCGATATTTCAGATCAATGTCCTTCCACCATTTGCATTTTGACAGTCGCTTTTAAGCTGTATGTTGAAAATAATAATGCTGTAGGAGAGGACATGCAGTGCTTGAAGACACTGATTTTTCACAATGTTGACTGCAGGTGCAACAAAACACCATCTATAACCTGGTTAAGAGTTACTATGGAGGTGAATGAGAAATCGCATGTATCTTTGGCCTGAGGCTCAAATTGACAGAAATGGGACTGTCGTGATCATATTACGTACAATTACTTGGCCACTATTCAGACTATTTTGTGAGGAACTGGGAAGAAGCCTTTTCTCTCCCTTTTTTATTTCAAATCAGTTCAATTGAAACACCCTTACTGTCATCCTGCTGGCGATTCCCTAGTTTTGCACATGGATTGATACAAGACCAAACCAGGATTCTATTGATTTGTTTAGGTCAATTCTGTACTGGTAACTGAACTAGTCAAGTTATTAGTAAAGCTTAACTTCTTGATGTTGAACTTATATCCCTGCTGTTAATGACTTGAACTTCAGTTACTGCATTCAATAAAGTGCTTCATAACTAAAATGCTTAAACATGTCATGAGTATTACTGTAGGAATACATCCTAGTTAAAATGTAGCATCATACAGGAATTTAGTACATGCATTGACACAGCTCTTGTTCTAATTTGGGGTTTTCTGTAGTCATTCATAACTTAGATATATAATTAGTAAGCATGCAATAGCAAACACAATTGAAGTAGATGTTAAGTTCTGCAGGAAATTAGCCAAAGGTCAAAATGAAATGTTATAACATGTCTTGAGGTTGATTAGTACAGCAGCCACAGTCTCTGAAAGCCAAATGCACAAAGGACGGCATCATATATTGAGTAGGAAATGTTTAGGGATTGTGTCTACCCTATTTTACAAAATAACGCCCTATCAAGTTCACTTGCAGTAAAACTTTGCAAGTTTCAGTAACTGTTAATAATTATTGGCACTTCTACAGCAACCCAAGATATTACATGTGCACAAAGTTATGAGACATGAACTGTGCAGGTCGGTTAGTTCATTGCAGTGGCATGGTGTTGCACCAATCTATGCATGGTTAAACAAGTTCTCCCTCATCATTCTTCTGTGATAGGTCTTGTTCATAGGTGAACAACTTATTTTCCTGTGCCTTTTATCCTAAGTACAGGAACCAAACTGCCAAAATGCTGCACAATAATATCAAAAATGCATTGAGATTCATAATGAGCCTTATCTCCAATAACTTTTTTGTGATTAACAGGAGGTGCTTGCTTGATGCTTTCTTGTGACACACCTGAATGCCTCCCTTCAGGCTGAAGTGTTAATGAGTGAGTAGAGCAAAATGTGGTACCTGCAATGCCATTTTAGACATGTATTGTTACTGCTTCAATAGTCACTGAGTCAGAATCTGAGCTGTGACAGAGAACTGAGTCATGAACTGTTACTTTCACTATCCCAAGGGCAAATATAGGTGGACAACAAATGTTACCCTTGCAAGTGATGTAGATATCCCCAGAATTGAATCAAATACTTACAAGTTGATGAGCTATTTGTCTGCTGGTAACAGTAACATTGAAGCTCTTATCTTTTTACTAGTTTTGGATCTTTATTAGTGCTTGGCTCATTGGTGGCACATTGGCTTCTGAGTCAGCGGTTATGGATATAAGTCCCCTTCTTTAGTGTATAATCTAGGCTGACAGTGTACCAAGGAAGCCTACCATCGTTGGAGTATGCCATCTTTCAGAAGAGAGGTAAACTAAGGCCCCATCTGCCTTTTGAAATGGATTTAAGTGTTTTGAGAAGACTGCTCGTAGAGGTTTAGTGGTCTCATGATGTCCTAACTATCATTGTGCCTCAACCCGCACCACTACAGATGATTGTTGCTTATGTGACTTTACACATCGTTAGCTATTTTCAAATCTCATTATGGCAGGGACAATTTGAAGGCACTTTATTTCCTGCAAGGCAATTTCACTCATGTTCTAAGTGTAAATAATAAAAGTGAGAGTTCCCTCTTCTTTGTAAGAGCTGAAGACACTTAAGAGCATCAAGAAACTGGAATTTATGTTTTTAATGATGTCTGATATATGTGAAATTACATTAATATCAGTAGGCAATTAATGATCCTTTGAGTTGAATGGAGGGAATGAAAAACGCACTGACTGGTTGTTCCTGACCCGATATGAAATATAATGAGAAATTGAAGCCAATTTGTGTCTGCATTTCACTACATTTAATAATGAGCAACCTTGCCACCTGGTGTCAGTGTTCAGATACTGCATACACCCTTCAATATATATTTTTTCTGAAGAAGGGCCCCAACCCGAAACATCGACTTGCCTGCTCCTTTGATGCTGCCTGGCCTGCTGTGTTCCTCCAGCTCCACACCTTGTTATCTCAATAAGTGAGCAGTCAGATTTGGACCAGAAATAGACCACTCAGCCACTTGAGCTTGGTACCCATTCAATAATGTTATGTGTTGATATGATCACTCCACATTCCTATTCATAGAATTCATAGAATCCCTACAGTGTGGAAACAGGCCATTCGGCCCAACAAGTCCACACCGCCCCTCCAAAGAGCATCCCACCCAGACCCATTCCCCTACCCGCGCATTTCCTATGTCTAATCCACCTAACCTAAACATCCCTGGGCACTATGGGCAGTTTAGCACGGCCAGTCCACCTACCCCGCACGTCTTTGGACTGTGGCAGGAAACCGGAGCAAACCCACGTGACATGCAAACTCCACACAGACAGTCACCCAAGGCTGGAATCAAACTCGGGTCCCTGGCACATTGACCTGTATTGCTTTTTGAGGAAGACCCTCTGCAAAAAAAATTTCTCCTTTATTTCTGTGTTAAAAACACTCATTTTTAAGCAGTGAGTCTGATTTCTCAGTTCTCCCACAAGTGGGAACAACATATCCGCATCCACACTGTCAAACCCCTTTCGGATCTTAAATGTTTCAATCAAAGTCACCCCCTCTTACACTTCTAAATTCTAGCATGTACAAACCTAGCCTGCGCAACCTTTTCTTTTAAGACAACCTGCCTATTTCAGGCATTGGTCTAGTCAACCTTCTCTGAACTGCTCCCAATTCAATTATATTCTTTCCTTAATAAGGAGACCAATACTGTACAATACTTCGGCTGTAATCTCACCTATGTCCCCATATAACTGAAGTATGTGTAGTATGCATTCAATTCCCCTTGCAATAATCATTGCAAAATTCTATTAGCGTTCTTAATTACTTACTGCACCTGCATACTAACCTTTGGTTCATGCACATGGACAGCCAGAACCCCTTGCATCTTAGACCCCCACAACCTTCCGATATTTAGAGGAATTGCATTTATATATTCTTACTGCCAAGATGACCATCACAGTTTCTCATACGATACATCATTTACCAAATTTTTGCCTACTCACACCCTAGCTATATCTCTTTTATAACACAGTGTGGAGCTGGAGGAACACAGCAGGCCAGGCAGCATCAGAGGAGCAGGAAAGCTGATGCTTCGGGTCGGGACCCATCTTCAGAAATTTCTGACCCGAAACGTCAGCTTTCCTGCTCCTCTGATGTTGCCTGGCCTGCTGTGTTCCTCCAGCTCTACACTGTGTTATCTCAGACTCTAGCATCGGTAGTTCTTACTATCTCTATATCTCTTTTATGGTGTCCTGTGTCCTCTTCACAAGTTATTTTCCTACCTAACTTTGTGTCATCTGCAAATTTAGCACCCATACCTTCCACCCCCTCATCCAATCGTTTATTTATATATTTTTTTAAAATTGAGGCTCATAGTACTGATCACTGTTGCACGCCATTCTTTACATCTTGTCACCCAGAAAACGACCCTTCTTCTGATACATCCTCTTCTGGAGTCAGACAAGGTCCTAAATGAGTACGTTATGTCTGTCTTCATAGAATCATAGACATCTGCAGTACAGAAAAAGCCATCAGTCTATCGAGTTTGCGCCAGTGATAAACAAATATCTAATTATTCTATTCCCATTCACAGCACTTGGCCCATTGCCTTGTAAGTCTTAGCATTGCAAGGGCACATCTGAATACTTCTTAACTAATAACAGCATTTCTGCCTCTATCACTTTATAAGCAGCGAGTTCCAGATTCCCAACACACTCTCAATCAAAATGATTTTCCGCACATCCCCTCTAAACTTTCTGTCCCTTACCTTAAATCTACACCCCCTGGACACTGATCCCTCCATCAAGGGGAAATGTCTGTTCCTGTCTACACAATCTATGCCCCTCACAATTTTATACATCTCAATCATGTACCCCTCGGTCTCTCAGTTCTAACAAATATAACCCTAGTCTGTCCAATCTCTCTTGCTAACTGAAACTCTCCAGTCCAGGCAGCATCCTTTAAATTCTGCTCTGCACAACTCCAATAATGCAGCTTCCAGACTGCACACAGTACTCTAGCTGTGGCCTAACCAAAATTTTATACAGTTCCAGCACCATTTCCTTCCTCTTAAACTCTGTCATAGAATCATGGAGTCATACAGCATGGAAACAGACCCTTCAGCTCAACTCATTCATGCCAACCAGGTTTTCCAAACTGAACTAGCTCCATTTACCTGCATTTGGCCCGTATCCTTCTGAACCTTTCCTATCCATGTATCTGTCCAAAGGCCTTTTAAGTGTTTTAATTGTATCCACTACTACCACTTCCTCTGCCAACTCATTCCATATACATGCCTCACTCTGTGTGAAAAAGTTGCCTCTCAGATCCCGTTTAAATCTTTAACCTCTCACCTTAAACTTTGCTTTCTAGTTTTGGACTGCCCCCATCCCGGGGAAAAGACCTATGCCATTCACCTTATCTATGCCCCACATGATATTATAAACCTCTATAAGGTTACCCCTCAGCTTCCTACGCTCCAGGGAAGAAAGTCCCAGGCTATCCAAAGTCTTCTTATAAATCAAACTTTCCAGCCTCAGTAACATCTTTGCAAATCTTTATTTGCACCCTTTACAGTTCAATAAAAGGGTGTCCAGAATTGTACGCAACACTCCAACTGTGGTCTTGCAAATATGTTATGAGGGTTGGAGGGTTGGAGCTATAGGGAGAGGCTGAATAGGCTGCGGCTATTTTCCCTGGTGCGTCGGAGGCTGAGGGGTAACCTTATAGAGTTTATATAACCATGGACTTCAGTAAGGCATTCAACAAGATTCTGCATGGTAGATTGGCTAACAAAGTTAGATCGCATGAAATACAGGGAGTACTCGCCACTTGGATACATAACTGGCTTAAAGGTGGGAAACAGAGGGGAGTGGTGGAGATTTGCTTCTTGGACTGGAGGCCTGTGACCAGCAGTGTGCTACAGGGATCGGCACTGGTTCCATTGCTTTTTGTCATTTGTAGAAATGATTTGAATCTGAATAAAGGAGGTATGATTAGTAAATTTGCAGATGATGCCAAAAATTGACAGTGTATTGGACAGCAAAGAAGGTTACCTCAGAGTATATCAGGACTTGATCAGATAGGCAGAAGAATGTCAGATGGGGAGTAGTCTGTCAAACTCTTGATTTGTGCCCTGTAGATGGTGGACAGGCCTTGGAGAGTCAGGAGCTGAGCTACTTGCTGCCACTTCTAGTCTCTGACCTGCACTTGTAGCCACTGTATTTATATGGCAAGTCCAGTTCAATTTCTGGTCAACGGTAAGGATCTTGACAGTGAGGGGTGTTTAGAGATGGTGATGTCATTGAATGTCAAGGGATGATGGTTAGATTCTTTATTGTTGGAGATGGTCATTACCTGTCACTTGACACTTGTCAGCTCATACCGAGTTATTGTCCTCGGCTTCTGGCATTTGGACATGGCAAGCTTCAACTGAGGAGTTGTGAATGGTGCTTAACATTGTGCAATCATCAGCAGAAATTCAGATTTCTAAATTTATGATGGAAGGAAGGTCATTAATGAAGTATTTGAAGATGGTTGGACCAAGGACACTATCCAGAGAAACGCTTGCAGAGGTGTCCTGAAGCTGAGATGGCTGACCTGCAACAACCCCCAACTGTCTTCCTATCTGTCAGGTATGAATGCAATAGCAGAGAATTTTCTCTCTGATTCCCATTGACTCCAGTTTTGCTAGGGCTCCTTAATGTTGGATGTGGCCTTAATGTCAAGGGCAGTTACTCTCAACTCGCCTCGGGAATTCACCTTGTTTGCCTATATTTGAACCAAGGCTGTAAGGTCAGGAGCTGAGTGGCCCTGGTGGAACCCAAACTGGGCATCACTGAGCAAGTTATTGTTGATGATATCTTCCATCGCCTTTTACTGATATCAAGAGTAGACTGATGGGGCAGTAGTTGGTCAGGTTGGATTTGTCCTGCTTTTTCTGTACAGGACACATCTGAGCAATTTTTCACATTATGAATTTTCCATAAAGCTGTTACAGTGAGGTGGTCACCAGCATGTACTCCCAAGCTTTCTGAGGCTAATGTTTCCATCCAGGTGGTACTGATGCCTCCTCTGAGCCTTGGTTGTCTATCCTCAATGGTTCAGGAGGTGAATTTTGGAGGAGCAGTCTATTTCACTGTGGAGGGGGCAGACATCAGCTGGTATCTGCAAGTCAAACAGAAGAAGTGTTGCAGCCAGTATTTAGAGCTATTGTGCAATGAATGACACTGACAGCAGGGTTAGTGTCAAAGTTGCAGTGGAATGAAGAGTGGTACTAACTCAGTTGGCAAGACAATGATATCTTTGCACCACTTGGCAATAGTCCCAGTCTTCTCCTGTAAGGACCAGGATTCTGCACTAAAAGGGACTAAGGAGTCTATTGTTGGGCATCGCTTCACTCATCCGTACCCCTTTTGCCACATTGAGGACTGTCTTCTCCTGGAATGAGATAAAGGGAGGGATTGAGTGAACTGAAAGTGGATGGCGCAATTGTTAGTGCTGGTGTGGGCGGGGGTTAGATGGTGAGGTGACTCGGGTGAGTGAATGCAGAGGGTGTGCGGGGTTAGTGGTGTGAGAGGATGTGGAGGAAATGTGTCAGTGAGGAATGATGTTGCATGCAATAATGAGGGTGGCAGAGCATGAGCCTTGGGGGGTGGGTGCAGTATCTGAGGTAGAGTCAGTCTGACATACCAAAGAGAAAAGTGTGGCACTAACCCCAGTGGAGTGGAGAAGGTCATGACCTTCTTTTAGTACAGCTGGTTTTTGTTGTACACCATTGAGACTACGCTGACCCTGGTGTCAAACTTGAACCAGGCTTCCAGAGTAAGTATGTGGGATTTCAAGTTTTGTCTACTTTTAATCAAAAAGTTACTGGTCACAAACCATGTCATAATAATGGCAGAGATAACAAGGTGTGGAGCTGAATGAACACAGCAGGCCAAGCAGCATCATAGGAGCAGAAAAGCTTGACGTTTCAGGCCTAGACCGTTCGAAGGGATTCTCCAGCATCTGCAGTACCTATTATCTCTCATAATAATGGCGAGTTGCTTTGGGACTCTCTGAGGTACACACGTGCTTTTTTAATACTGATATTTCAACCATTGCCAACAAAACATATTCTTTTTGTTTATTTTCAATGCGTGGGACCTACATTTCCATAAATTAGCTTCTGTATTTGCATGCATAACAAAGATGACAAAACAAAATCTATTTGTTGTCGTTTTCTTTTGGATATCCAGAAAGTGGAAGTGAGATACTTCATAAATTCAGAGATAGTAGGAACTGCAGATGCTGGAGAATCTGAGATAACAAGGTGTAGAGCTGGATGAACACAGCAGGCCAAGCAGCATCAAAGGAGCAGGAAGCT
>JAHRHZ010000266.1:17773864-17815546 GCA_024137785.1 Ginglymostoma cirratum
CAGCCCCACACCTTGTTATCTCGGATCCTCCAGCATCTGCAGTACCTTTTATCTCTACTTCTTAACTGGTAATTAGCTGTGATGGTATGATTAAGAGATGATAGGATATTTGATCCAAAACTGTGAATTTTGGCATGTATTGTGTCTGCATGTTGTTAATGAAACACTAGAAAGCCCCATTTCAGACTAAACGTAATGTGGCAAATGAAATCCAGGGTGTCCTCTTAGTTTGAAAATCATACTTGAGTAAAGAGCCTGAAATGAAAGTATTGACAATGTTACCACATCAATTTGTGAAGAAGCTGGTTACAAGAAGACTTTCAAATATGGAGAATTAAAAAGGCAGGGCATTGAAAAAGGGAGCTCTGTAAATTCAGTGTGAGCCAGTTTATTGCAGAACTGGCCATTAATGGTGAAGCAAAGGGATGAGTGATTTGCAGAAGGCCAAATCCCATGAAACAAAGTCATGGGCAGCTCATAAAGTTCAAAGCTGAGTGACACAAGAAAATTGCAGAAGATTTTGATCCTTTAAAAGTCTCCACCCAGGAGGACTGTGAATGCTCAATTGTTGACTGTTCAACATCCATTATGAGGCAGAGTCAACAATCCAGCTTCAACTTATGTGAAAACCGAAAGAACTGCGGATGCTGTAAATCAGGAACAGAAACAGAAGTTGCTGGAAAAGCTGAGCAGGTCTGGCAGCATCTGTGAAAAAAAAACAGAGTTAACGTTTCAGGTCTGGGAAGGGTCACGGGACCCGAAACGTTAACTCTGTTTTTTTCTCCTCAAACTAAACTGGGGAGGCAATGGGCTATTGATATTATCACTGGACTGTTAATCCAGAGACCTAGATAATGTTCTAAGGACCCAGGTTAAAATCCCACCATGGCAGATGGAGGAAATTGAATTTAAAAAATAAGAAATCTGGAATTAAGAACCTAATGATGACCATGAATCCATTGTCGATTGTCAGGAAATGTCCTTTAGGGAAGGAAACTGCCATCCTTACCCAGTTTGGCCTACATGTGACTCCAGACCCACAGCAATGTGGTTGACCCTTAACTGCCCTCTGGGCAATTAGGATGGGCAATAAGTGCTGCCTAGTGAACGACACCTTCATCCTGTGAATGAATAAAGGAAAAATAACTTGGTTGGCATGGACCAAAAGGTCATTTCTGTGCTATATGACTCTTAGACAAAGTAAATACAGGAAGAATATTCCTAAAGACTGGAGAGTCCAGAACCAGAGGTCACTGTTTAAGGGAATCCAGTAGGCCATTTACGACTGAGGTGAAGAGGAATTTCTTCACCCAGACAGTGCCGAGAGTGGTGAGCCTGTAGAATTCTCTGCTACAGAAGGTGGTTGAGCCCAAAACATTGAATGTTTTCAAGGAGTTAGATGTGGTTCTTATGGCTCAAGGGATCAAAGGCTATAGGGCAAAAGCAGGAACAGGATACTGAGTCGGATGATCAGCCATGATCACATTGAATGGCAAAGTAGGCTTGAACGGCTGAATAGCCTATTCCTGCTCCTATTTTCTATGTTTCTAAATATCAGTTATCATGCTATGGTTAGTTGGCTTGCCGAGCTGGTTCATTAGTTCGCAGATGTTTCATTGCCCTGCTGGGTAACATCATCAGTGCAGCCTCCAATGAAGCACTGTTGTGTTTTCCCACCTGCTATTTAAACTGTGGGGTCCATTGGATTTGATTACCTCATTTCTGGATTTCCTTCGCAGTGGTGTATATATAGGGTCTAGCTCTGTGTTTGTTGATGGCCTTCTTGGTGGAGAACCAGGCCTCTAGGAATTCCCGTGCTTGGCTCTGTTTGGCCTGTCCTAGGGTCCTGACATTGTTCCAATCGAACTGATGGTTCATCTTATCCGTGTGAACGGACATGAGTGAGTACTGTTAATGTTTTTTAGTTGCTAGTTGGTGTTCATCAGTTACCATAGTCTTAACCACAGGATATGAATAACAATGACTTAGATTGATTTTTATTTTCTTAAACAATTTTAATTTTAAAACAAAATGTGCAGCTGTGAATGGTCAATTTATTGAAATTCAGTTGCTAATCATTATTTTTAAGCAGCGATGTTCAATGAAAATATTTGGAAATGTCGTACTTTCTGGCATTTTTCCATAGAGTCATAGAATCCCTACAGTGTGGAAACAGGCCATTCGGCCCAACAAGTCCACACCACCCCTCTGAAAAGCATCCCACCCAGACCCATTCCCCTGCATTTCCCATGTCTAGCCCACACATCCCTGGACACTATGGACAATTTAGCAAGGCCAGTCCACCTGCTCTGCACATCTTTGGACTGCGGGAGGAAACTGGAGCATCCAGAGGAAACCAACGCAGACATGGAGGAGAATGTGCAAACTGCATACAGACAGTCACCCGAGGACGGAATCAAACGCGGGTACCCGGTGCAGTGAGGCAGCGGTGCTAACCACTGAGCCACCAGGAGAATATTCTTGAGAATATCTTGCTGACTAGTTCCATTTTTCTAACTCTGGCTTTCGTCCGATGCAAATCCTACCGTAAAGTTCAAGATTGTAAAAGGTTGATCCACATCCCGGCCTCTGCACATGTAGCTTTAGAACAAGCTGCTAAAAGACATGTAAAAACAGTGCACTGGAGACTGTTACTTTAGATTCTGCCTAATTCCTTGCGGCAAGTTATCAGACCGCTAAGATTTGTCCTCATCAGAGAGCAGGAATGAACGTGCATTTTCTCTGTGGTGTTGCACATTCGGAGCTACAACATATTGCACAACTGCAACCTCTCCTTCCCGCCAGCCCGTGAATATGCATGACAACCCAACTTTCAACAAATAACTATATTAATCCCTACATGATGAATTGTCATAACTAAACGTGTTCTTCAACGATTAACATTGAGTCACAGTAGCAACCTAGAATCGGGCAAACTTTGTGGGTTTTCTTAATAAAGTGAAACCTGGTTATGGTTAAAAAGACTTTTTTCTCTGGAACGACGTATGTGTAGAGTCAAGAAAACCAAATGATGAGTTCAGGCATGCCCTAAATTACAAAAACAAAAGCCTTTGTGTAAATTTGCAATCATTGGTATATACTGTGGCATTTTTTTTTTAATTCATTTACAGCATGTCAGAGACACAGGCCAGGCCAGCGCATATTACCCATCCCTAATTGCCCAGGGGGTAGTGTTAACCACATTGTTATGGGCCTGGAGGCTCAAACAGGTAAAAATAGCAATTTCCTTCCCTAAAGGACATTAGTGAACCAAATGGGTTTTTCTGACAATCAATGATGGTGGAGAAGTGCAGAGGAAATTCATCAGGATGTTGCCTGTGTTGGAGCATGCTAGCTTAGAAGAGAGGCTGCATAACCTCAAGTTGTTTTCCTTGGAACAGAGAAACTGAGAGGGGACCTCATTAAGATGTATTAGTTTATAAGGAGCATGGACAGGGTGGATAGAAAGCAGCTGTACTCTTAGTTGAAGTGTCAGTAATGAGAGGGCATAATTTAAGGTGAAGGACACGAGGTTTCGAGAGAATTTAAGGAAAAGAATTTTCACCCAGAGAGTCGTGGAAGTTTTGAAACGCGCTGCCTGGAATGGTACTGGAGCCAAGAAACATTAAAAAGTATTTGGATCAGCACTTGAAATGTCATAACGTTCAAGGCCAAGGGCCAAGTGTTAGAAAGTGGGAATTGTATAGATAACTCAGTGCAGACCGATGGGCCAAAGGGCTTCTTCTGTGCTATATGATTCTGTGTGCAGCTCCATGGCATAATCGCAAGGTTGTTACAGGGTCCTTAAACCCTCACGTAACCGTATTCCATCCTTTGGAATGATTCCATCCTTTTATCAGACCCTGCCAGGTTTTGCTGAGAGGAATATTCATGGCACACATCCTGTCTAAGTCATCCATTGAAATTACGTTGGGATTGTATGTATGTTATTGAGTCTCAATGTGCAATATTCACAAGGCTGTCATCTCATTTAGGTGAAGCCTAGGGCACCACTGAAAAGCTTTAGTAAAAATAGTTACAGAGCAAGAACAGGGCAGAACACTGGTCATAAGAACTTGAATTTCAGTTTTGTCTTTTCCCACTGGGGACTTCCAGATCCTCCCATGTATATTTTTGAACTTTATTGCATGACGATCTAGCTTACAAGAATGCAACAATACTAAATGATTATTAAATTTGTAGATATTTAGAACTCTTGCTGCGAAACCAAAATCCATTTGCAGTAAAGCAGCTCATATGTGAATTATCCAGTGCCACCTCACATTTTTAATTTCTCACAGGGTATTATTGTCCTTAAGAAATCATCTGTGAAGTCACCAACTCACCCTTTCTGCAGTTATTTTACACTGATGCTATGACATGGAGACAGCAAGCCAACTGAATCAGCCTCCCGAACCCTCTCTTTGCAGCACAGTGCAATTAAAACATTCAATGACTGCAAAATTAACCCACTGGTTTCTAACTAGACTTTATGAATAACTGATGCCAAATACCAGGATTATAGCTTAAAGAAAACAATTTATTATTCATACAGTAGCTTTAGCAAAGCAAAATGAAACAACAAGCCAATCTAATTAATGTCTATGATTTAAAGCCAATCTTCTTTGATCACAGCCCCCACTCATACATGGACAGACCCAGTTAAGCGATAAATTATAAGAAAAAAACAAACTGGCCAGTTCACTTAAGCAGTTTCAATGATGTATAGTATCACAGGCACATGGGATTGTATCTTGCTAGATTTCTGAAGACTCCGGACAGTGCAAATAGCTTACAATAGCTACTGACGAATATTCACTTAATACGTACAACTGAGATTCTATTCTCTGAGCTTTCAATAAGCCAGTAATAGGGTGATAACTAGAGAGCAACCAAAGTTCCATCTTGCAGTTTACGCAGCGACATTCCTCTGACTTAAACACAGTTCAAACCATTTCAAACTTTGGTTTCTCTTTCTGCTTTTCCAATGTTCTCTTTGTTAGACAGATTGGCACTGGCCTCCCTTTTAATATCCAAACATCTGCCAGTTTTGAGAAAATCGCATCCCAGAAGCCAAAACATCTGCGGTGTTCTTTGAACGATAATCAACCCCCAGCTAAGTTCCGGGCCAGGTCTCATAAGCAAATATCAGTTTGTTTATTCTTTCCATTTTTTAAAGGCAAAATGCTGCTCACAATCAAATGGCCACCTTCATCTCACAGCTCACAGCTCCAAACCAAAAATGAGAAAAATTAACAAAACATCGAAGATTCCAACACTGAGGATTTTTAATTGAGAAGCTGCAATGCTACTGAAATGATGGATTGAATCTTCCAGATTTTGCAGATTTTCAGCAGCTGAGACCATTTTCATTTTTCAACCCTGTTCATAGCAGTTGTGGGCTTCTGGGGTGAGAGGTAACCCCTGGGACTACTAATTGTGAAAGGAGAGGCAAACAGATTGTGGCAGGTTGGAGATGTCTGGGACGTGGGGTGGAGTCAGTGCAAAAGACTACAAGACTGACCGACAGCGTTCACTGTGTGAATGAAAGTGCTGCTTGTGTGCATACAATGCACAAGTGCTGGACAAAATGCAAGTGTGAAATCATTGAAGATATTGGCTGCTACTTTCTTACCACCTTACTGCAATATCCGGGAGATGGGAAACCACTGCGTTTGGAGGATGTCTAGCCTGCCAATTTGTGTCTTAAGAATGTCCATTTAATTCATTGTGGATCTATGACTCCCACTCTTTATGTGGGTCCTGTTATTAAAGGAGCTGCAAAAAAGAAGGGGACACCCGGTGACATCAGTAAAATCTCATTTACACTGTAAAACCATTTTTAGTTGGTTGCTGATTAACTTCCCACCGTTAATGAGTGGGTTACCATTGATGCACTGAAGGTGCATCTGAGAGAAATGCAAGGAGGCAGGGACACATTGTGGAACCAACACAACTGCTTTCTCAATGACTTTCTACCTCCACACCAAACATCTCATATACTTCCAAATGCACCTCAAAGTCCCTCTGATGACATTGATATCAGAGTCACTGAATTGTTGTCTTAATTAGCAAACTAGAACCAAGCCAGTGGAAATGGTCACAACTCATGGGTTACAACTCAATAAACATGAAAGAAATGTGGTACTCTGTTTACTGCCTGAGCAAGGTAGCTCAGGTCCTTTAATATTTCTTAGCGCAGCCAAGGATGAAATGATTGTGTATTTGCTATTGCTACTAATGAAATATTGCTAGCATTACCATTACTAATGAAATGGCACTTTTTGTGTCTGATATCTGAGGATTGTTTTAACTAATCGTCTAGTGGTTAACTCATAAGTCTCATTTTTCTTGCTTTGTGCGTAATGCGGACCATGGTTCTGTTAAAAGAAAAAACATTCCAGGATTGGTTTAATTAGCTGCCAAAAGATGCAGAAACCCACAGGTCTCCAGAGTGAGAAAACAGATGCATGCTTGCCTTTTTACAAATAGAGAATTGGATACTTGAACTATTAACTGGACTGCAAGAGACAACAGCCAGACCTAACCTTGGACCACCAGGGACCTAACAGCCCCAACAAATTGCCAAAGATTGAAGATCTCCCACTACAGAAAATAATTTTTGCAATTTCCTTTCATAGTTTACAAAAACGGAGCATGAATCCAAAGAATAAAACTGAATATGGATTATATGTAGTAATATTAAATAACAACCTGGATAAAATTTGAGAATTTAAATGATAATGAGAAACAGCCCAGTTTGAGAGAGAAAGTATTTTTTTTCTTTATTTCACATCTTTCACAACCTCAGGATATGCCAATGTACTTTACAGCAAATGCTTTTTGGTGTAGTATGGGTGTCATTATAGTTTGAAGATGCCGCAGCCATTTTACACACAGCCAGCTCCAAAAGACAGCAGTCTGTTTCTAGCCAGATCCCTTTGGAGATGTTAATTGAGTGATGGACAGGACTCCATGGAAGAACTCTGTGCTGTTCTTTTATTTGTTATTGGAATGTGTGATTAATAACAAGGCCAGCATGTATTAACCATTAAAGTAGTGATGAACTCTATTTTGGAACTGCTATAATCCCCCCATGGCACTGACAACAAAGGAATAGTAACATATTTTCAAGTCAGGATAATCTGTGTCTTGGAAATGAACTTGCAGGTAATAGTGATCCCATGTGCGTGTTGATTTTATTCTTCTGCGTGTTAAAAGTCATGTGTTTCGAAGCTGCTACAAAGTACCCACTGTTGCTACTGTACATAGGTTTAGAGGGGAGAATGTTTTGCAAAGTAGCAGATGGGTGCCAATCAAGCAGCCTTCCCACTCTTGGACGTGGCAATCTCCTTGAGAATTGTTGGAACTGCACTCATACAGGCAAGTAGTGAGTATTGCATCATGCACGAGAAGGTTGAAATCACTGTCTTCAGTCTATGGCATAAACTGCTCCTTTGACACTGACTCTACCGTCCTCCCTAGCAACGATCTGATGTTGAATTTAATTCTGAAATGTGCTACTGATCTTCGCTGGCTGTCAGTTCCATCTACTCTACAAACCTGACTCTGAACCCACCTCAGCTCGTTTAATCCTGTAGTCTTTATTGATATTTTTGTTACCTTTAGACTTACCTATTCCAAAGATCTCCAGGCTGACCTCCTATCTCCCACTGCCCATTGCCTTTGGAATTTCAAAACTCTGATGAGTATGTCTTAAATCCTCAGACAATGAAGCAGTCTCTGCCCAGAATCAGCAAGACCTGGTCAATACCTGGGCTCACAAGTGCCAGGTAAGGACCATCTCTAACAATAGTGAATCTAGATATCACCCCAGCCATTGTATGTCATCACCACCATTGAAGTTCCCACTATCAACAGTCTGGGAGTTACTATTGACCAGATGCTGAACTGGACCAGCCGTTTAAATACTGTAGCTACAAGAGCATGTCATAGGCTAGGAATCCTACAGTAAGTACTTCTCTCCTGTCCCCCCGGAAGCCGGCCCCCCCCCCATCGGCGGGGCAAAAGTCAGGAGTGTGATCGAATACTTGGCCTCGATGAGTGCAGCTCCAACAACTCAAGAAATTTGACACCATCCAGATCAAAGCAGCCTGTTTGATTGACACAAAATCCACAAATGTTTTCCCCCTCCCCCACCGAAGTTCATTAGCAGTATGGTGTATCAGCTATTAGATGCATTGCAAAAATTCACCAAGACTCCTTAGACATCACCTTCCAAACCCACGATCATGACCACCTAGAAGGAGATTCCTACAGATACATGGTAATGCCAGCATGTGCAAATTCACCAAGTCACTCACCATCCTGACTGGGAAATATCTCACTGTACTTCAGTGTCACTGGGTGAAAACCTTGGAACTCCTGCCCCAACTGCATTGTGGGTCTACCTACACTAAACGACTTGCAATGGTTCAAGAATGCATCTTGTCAAAAGCACCTAGGGATGGGCAATAAATACTGGCTCAGCCAGCAACGCTAGATCCAGTGCGTGAATAAAAAAAATTTGCACTAAGTCAAGTTCACCCGTCACCTGTCTGCTGATCTATTTCTCTTGGTCACTGTAAACTCTTTAATCCTTACAACCTTCCAGCAGATGAAAGGAAAATACTGCACTTGCTGAAATAAACGCAGGAAATATAATTGAAGAGCTGAGCATCTCCAGCCATTTCTGTGTACAGAAAGCCAGTTAACATTTCAAGTTTGTGAACTTTCCATCAAAGTAATGGTGCTTCCCCCATTTCTTGTCTCGTGCGCATCCCAACTTTCGTCACCCTGCCATTGGGTGCCAGGCCTTTCAATGCCAAGGCCCAAAGTTTGATATTCAATGCATAAAACTCTGTCTTTCTTGCTTCCTTCCTTGGGCCACTGCTTAAAACCTTCTTCTTGATGAAGATTTTGGCTGTCTTCCCTAATATTTTCTCGTGTGGTTTGCTTTAAAGTTTGTTTGATAATGCACCGAAGAAGTGCCTTGAGACGTTTACTAAATTAAACGTATATATAAACACAAGTTTTTATTGTTGATGAGTCAAAAATAAAACAAAACCCATTACAAGTGAAGCAATATCATGTAGTATAGACGTGCCACTGATGTAAGGAAATAAATTATTCATGCTGTTACTTGGCAATGTCATTTTGTGCATGTTACTACATATATTTAGTTATTTTGTGTAATGATTCAACAAATGCAATTTAATACAGATTTTTTTCATGCCTAACAGCGATTACAAGTATAATTTCAGGTGTGCTTTTGTTTTGAAAGGAGTATTGTGACAAAGATGAAAGTGTTGGGAATTATTTCATAGAATAGTAATGAAAAGAGCTAGCAGTAAGTTTCACTGGAATATCATTAAAATCTCCAGGTGCAGACACATTATGTTGTTTCAATTGCGAAGTAGAAGAGTGCAATCGACAATGATACACTGATATTCAATGTACTATAAATAAAATCTGACTGGTAGTAAATCTGAGCCATGACCTTCAATAAAACATGCATCGATTCATTCCTGCACCAGCTAAGCTAACCATGAAAGAGTCTCCTTCTCAACCTCTCCCCATACCTAAGGCGTGGTGACCCCTAGGTTAAACCACCAACAGTTGTCTCTCTCTCTCTCTGTAAGAGCATCCCAATCATCTAGTAAGACAATGGAGACTTTCATTCAGATTCATTTATGTAAAGTTCAATGTAAGTTATCACAGGAAGATGATTGCCAGAATACAATGTATTATTTACTAATTATACTGTCTTGTAAAATCCATTGTGTTTTAAAGATTGATTTTTCTTGCAAGGTAAAACTATGAGATTCTTCAATATACAAGTACTGGATTATTCAAAGTTATGTGATATGGAAAAAGAATATAAACTTCATTGCTCAGTCCTTTGAGTATAAGAGTTGGGATGTCATGTTGAGGCCTATTCTGAAGTACTGTGTGCAATTCTGGTCACCCTGTTATAGGAAGGATATTATTGAACTGGAGATGGTTCAGAAAAGATTTACCAGGATGTTGCCAGGAATGGAGGGTTTATGTTATAAAAATAGGCCGGATAGACTGAAACCTTTTTCATGAGGGGCATAGATAAGATGAATAGCAAAGGCCTTTTCCCTAAGGTGGGGGAGTTCAGAACAAAGGGGTATATTTTTAAGGTGGGAGGGCAAAGATTTAAAAAGGACATGAGGGGCAACATTTTTATGCAGAGAGTGGCTAGTGTGTGGAATGAACTGCCAGAGGAAGTGGTGGATGCAGGTACAGTTACAATGTTTAAATGACATTTGGATAAATTCATGAATAGGAAAGGTTTAGAGGGATATAGGTCACATGCAAGCAGGTGGAACTAGTTTAGTTTGGGAACATGGTTGGCGTGGACAAGTTGGATCGAAGGGTCTGTTTCCATACTGTATGACTCTATGACTCTAAGTGATTCATATACAAGGCACCTGCAGGCAGAAACCAGTTCAAATGAAGGGTAAGGCCATTATTGGAGCGACGGAAACTGGCCAAAGGTGCTGAACAATTTTGATGCATATTTTTAAAATAGCAGCTCCTAATAGGCTGGATCTTTCATTAAAATTAATAGCAAAAATTGAGACATTTTCTACTGAGATAACAAGGTGTGGAGCTGGATGAACACAGCAGGCCAAGCAGCATCATAGGAGCAGGAAAGCTTGACGTTTCGGGCCTAGACCCTTCAAGGCCTGAAACGTCAAGCTTTCCTGATCCTATGATGCTGCTTGGCCTGCTGTGTTCATCCAGCTCCACACCTTGTTATCACGGATTCTCCAGCATCTGCAGTACCTATTATCTCCGAGACATTTTCTACTGTTGTGTATCAGGACTCAGGGAAAGTCCACTAAATGTGTTTCTCCACACATGCTGCCTGATCTGCTGAGTGAATTTTCTGTTTTTATTTTAATGAATATCAATGCAATCTATTATTTATTAATTACGGTCAAGACTATTCCATATTTGCTTACACTAAATTATGAAAAACACATTAAGACTGAAAGATCAAAAACAGCTTTAAAAAACTGTCGCCATAATATTGCAAGGCCATCAGACTTCCAAATGGTATTCACTGTGCTGCTGACATCAAAGGGTTATGGCCATGGCACTTTAGCATCTTGCAAAAATGCATTCCCAATTGCTTTGGCTGATGGTTGCATCCTGCACTCAGGACAACCACAACAAACAGTGTCAAAAGATGCATTTTTGACATGATCAGAGATGAGTGCTACAACCAATTTTCCTGACTGGAAGTCTGAGCTATTACGTCCAGGTTGTAAATTCCACGTCTTGCTATGAATTTTGAATTGGTAGAACAAAGTAAAAGACTTACATTTATATAGCGCATTTTAGAACCTGAGAACATCCCAAACCACTTCATGGCCAATGAAGTACCTTTACAATGTAGTCACTGGCAGTGTGCTATTAGTGATGAATGGAATTATGTTGGAGAAACATGTAAAGGAGCATTGATGAAAATTTTTCTTGTGGCTCAGTGAGAAATAACCTTTATCTGAGCTGTACACAGTAGAAGACATTGGGCTTATTACCTTGGGGTTTGCTTATCAGAAATAAGTTAGAAGTTGGGTCACTAGAGATGGTCTCAATGATCCTTTGGTATGGGGAGCAGGAAGTCTGCTGAGGTCACTGGTCCTAATTACCAATGAGCTTCATTGATAAACTCATGTGAACATAGGTATATTCAGATTGGGAGTAGGAGTAGATCATTCTGTCTTAACTGCTGTGCCATTTGATGTGATCATGGTTGATCTGATTGTGGCCTCAATACCACATACTCATTCGGCCACTCTTGGAACCTTTCTTTCTAACTGGAATGTGTCAGTTCAGAGTATTCTGTGATACAGCATTTCAAAATTTAGATATCATTTTTTGTTTCAAAGGCCTTAAAACCAATGTAGCTGCCAAATATTCTTGTTTGGAATGATTATAGAAGTGCTGGCTGGGCATCTTAGGTACAAGTAACTCCTCATTGGCATTGAAACATCAAAGCTTTCAAACATATCCCAAAACATTCATTTAAGGCATCAGAAGCTCTCAAAGCTATCAGAAGAAAGCTCCTAAGGATGCTCTCAGGAGCAACTTTGAAGCTCGCAAAGGCATCAATAGATATGAAACACCATCAGAAATCTATGCATCAATAAAGATAATAAAGCATAGTAAGGAAATTGTATTGCTAAGGCCTATGAGGCTGTGGGCCGAGTGCTGGAAAGTGGGATCAAAATAGTCAGTAAACGAAAAACCAAAGAAGCATGATCCTGGAGTTTTCCTGGAATTTTTGTTTTTGTTTCAGGATAGTAAATGCTTGTTTTTGACTGGTACAGATTAGTGGGCTGAAGGATCTTCTTTCTATGCTGTAGACCTCTATGACATATGACTGTATTAATGGGATGTAAGGTCTAAATTTATTCATCCTAACATTTAGTGCAAAATTCTCTTCCATACATGACATAAAGCCTAGAACTACTAGCCTGACAGATACAGAACACTAACGTATGGAATCAGAGATTAATGAATATAGACTGAATCCCCCAAATACATTGACTTGTGTAAAGTTAACAGATCCAACTCTGAATTGGTCATAGTGTTTCTGTTGGGGCTGAAACAGAATTTACTCTGACTTCAAAACTGTTGCTCAATATTGCCATTTAATGGCCATCCCTACATGTCGGGCCCCTCTCATAAATTAGGACTCTCCCAGGTTTGTCTGTTCCTGATTAACCTTTAACTTAGTTTCTATTGTTACTGCAAGAGTGTCAAGGATAGGGTGTTAGGATCACATTAATTACTTAAGGCTTCTTTTCCAAGTGGATGTATGACCAAATGATACCCAGTGGCATGAGAGCAGCTTAGAGATGAGAGGTCCTCTGATTTTTACTTTCATCCTTGCGAGGAAGCATCTAATTTCCATATTTCTTCTCCTGCTGGTATTGTGTTACTTTTTCTTCCAAAAATTGTGCACACTTATTTCAGTGCCATCTTAGAAACTTGCTGCTGCCGTCTGTCATTTCTGTAGGACCTCTGCTTCGTCTTTGCCCACACGTGTTTTCTTCAGTCACTTAAAGTTAACATTTGAACTATATGTAGCTACTTGATTTACAACTAGTAAATTGAAGTAAATGTTGAAGTGCATTCCCTGTTATAATTTAGGGAAAGCAATTGCCAATTTGTTCACAACATGTTCCTATAACATACAGTAATCACTCATTTAGTGGTGCTAAGGTGTTCGGAGAAAATAGCATGCTAAACAAAAATGTGCTAAAAGAAAATCATTTTCCCATGAGAAATCATGTAATAAGGATGAGTTACATTCCTTCCTGTAATTTTTACATTAAAAACCTCAGTGCCCTTGAACGAAATAATCATCTTACTAACTCTTAAGAACTCTTAATAACTTAATAGCTGTCTAGTTACTTCTCATTCACTTGCAGCTCTTTGCTTTCCTGCTCGCTGACTCTTCTGACCCTCTGACTCACCATTTCTCTTGATCCTCCTGCTTACTTCCCATCCTGAACTTCACACTCACCACTCCCCCCACCGAGACCCTTCTACATGATACCCTCCCCTCTGCACCGCTCTTTTTGCTCCCTCACACTCGCTGATTCCCTCTCCTGAACTATTGCTGTGAATTAGCAAGAGGGATGGTGAGAAAGAGGGACCTCAACAAGTGGAAGGCTCAGGCTGGTGGCAAATGGATCAGAAACAGAAGAGTCAGCAAGTGGGAAAGTTGAGAGAGCAAAATGGTGAGGGTGAAAATCAGGAAAGGCAGTGAGCTGGAGGGTTGGGAGAGAGAAGTGGTGAGACAGAGAATCAGCAGAGGGAAGTTGTTAATGGGTGAGTGGGAGACGGAAGCAGCAAGTGAGACAGGTGGGAGAGGGAAGTGGTGAGCAAGAGACTTTGGAAAGTGGAGTGGTATGCAAGAGGGTTGGAAGAAAGAAGCAGTAAGGAGAGTAGAACATTCCTATAACTTGCAAACTGTGCTAAAACCAAAACATATCATTGGAGTGAACTTTAAAAGGGAAATATGTGTAACCTGTGAAATCTTTTGGCAGAGTGGGTAGGTCCCTACCACTGACCTGTAAGGCCAGAGTAATCATAAGCAAACATGTATGAAAAACATATAAAAACTAGCTAAAGTCGATGCACAACCCTGAGAAATCTAAATACTGCTGTAAAAACAAGATGACTGAGAAAGGGCCCTGAGTATAGATTCTATGAAATGAAAGTTAGGCTAAATGTACAATAGGGAACACTCTTGTCAACATTTAAGCTGCCTAAATGCCTAACTTTGGATCATATTTATTATGAGAGGAAACCCTAAGGAAGCAAAAGTGCTTCCTTAACATCAGTGTTAGATTTCAAAATTACTGAAGTGGAATGTAAGTGCTCCAGGCACAAGATTTATTTTGTATGAGGTCATGTAACTCCTCAAAACATTTTGGTTTTGACAATGTCCCTGAAATTTTCATTGAGCTTATGCATGTATAGTAGCAAGAGGAAAACCTGGAAAGGCAAGGTCCTGTTCTCCCTGGCCCACAAGAGGTGCTGTAAAAGGCATCATCTTCAGCCTACAACTCCTGCCTTCTGTTCACTGTTGGTTTTCCTGAGTCCTTTGAGATCTACTTGACCACTATTAAATTTAAATCAGGCTTCCAATTTGGCTGTGGTAACCTGAATATATTGTCATGGTCTCAATTTGTTACATTTACTGAAACTGTGGAGCTGTTTGCAATTCCATCTTCCCAAATACAAATGATGGAAACACAAGGTTTGTTTGCCTAAGTCCAAAGTCGGGTTGAGTTTGGATCTGTTATTCTCTCCATGAGGCTGAGCGGGTTTCCTCACCATATCTTAAGAAACTCACCAAATTAATTTGCATTTGAGCCCTCACAGCTGGTATTACGTACGATTTCCTCCCCATCTTACCACATGCCATTCCTGGAATAACCCATCAATCACTGGTTATCCCAAAATTCATCAGCATCCTTTGCACCCAAGCCATTGGGTACCTGGGCAAGCATTGTCACCTGGAGCTACTCTGCATGGTTTCTATATTTTCTGCTTTTTGTCCCAGACTTGGCAGACAGGGAAATCAGGGTCCTGAAAGTCCTGCTGGATGGGATGGTGCACAGGCGGCATATTCTCTTACCCCAGGACCAGCAGTGAAGAATGGGACACCAGACCAGGCCAGCCCTGTCTGAGGTTGACACCCAGGTTAAAGCAGTCTCAGCCATTTGGAAGAATGCACAGCACTGTAAGAAGAAAGTCAGTGTCCTTCTCCACTCTACCAAGGCCAAGTGCCACTATCTTCAATCCAATGCCTCACACTTACTGTATCTCTGACACCGTGCCTATCTCCCACCAAGGCTCACGTTCTACCACTCTCACTATTGTCTACAACATCTACCCACTTGCTGTCACTCTCCAACTCTCGATACCACTAACCCTTACATTGAATCCCACACTGCAAGTTAAGACCCTGGCAATAGACAAAATAGGATCTGTGTAAACTTTCAAATGCTCTGCTGAGTTCGGGTTTCCCATTTATATTATTCACATCCCTCCACTTCACTGTAGTGGTAAACATATAGTCTACAAGAAATGGGGTGGATTTCACAATCTGGCATCCACCTGCCATTTTTTTAAAGCCCTCCAGAGTCAGTTCAACCCTGTGGAAATGTGAGTCTCTCTGACATTCGTAACACTATGTATGTAACTCTTTTGTGGACTTTCTCTGTACATTGTAAAAGACCAACATTGGCTAGAACACTATTTTGGTGACAAGAGTGTTTGAAAGCTCTGCACTCATGTGACTGTCCTCTGTTAGCTATTTTAAAGTAAATAAACTAGAGACAACCTTCAACAACTGCGGCACTTTTCCCAATAATAGGCTACCTTTGTGCATGAAAGTATAAGAAATTGTAATATTTAAAATCGAAAGTTTTTGAGAAGATTTGTAGCTCGGGCTGTGGATGAGCTTGTAGACTTGCTCACTGAGCCGGTGTGTTTGATTGCAGACATTTCGTCACCCAGCTTGGTAACATCATCCATGCACCTCCTGTGAAGCGTTGGTATTCTGTCCCGCTTACTATTTATATGCCTCGGTTCGCTGGGGTGGTTGGTATTACTTCTGGTTCTGTTTTTCAGTGGTTTGTATATGGGGTCCAGTTCAATGTGTTTGTTGATGGGTACCCACAACCAATAAAACTAACATAATATACAAAATACTATGCAGGACTGTGAGAAACATTAAGTAGACCAAACTGGAAGAAAACTGACAATAAAGATTCACAAACACCAACTAGCCACCAACAGAAATAACCAATTCTCACTGGTCTCAATGCACACGGACAAAGAAGGAACTGAATTCGACTGGGACAACACATCCACACTAACACAAGCCAAACAGAAACATGCCAGGGAATTCCTGGAGGCCTGGCATTCCAACCGGAACTCCATTAACAAACACATTGAACTGGACCCGATATATAAACCATTGAAAAACAGAACGGAAGTAATGCCAATCACCCCAGCAAACCGAGCCATATAAGTAACAAGCAGGACAGAACAGCAATGCTTCACTGGAGGCGCGCTGATGCTGTTACCTAGCAGGGTGATGAAATATCTGTAATCAAACACACTGGCTCAGCGAGCAAGTCTACAACCTCAATATTTAAAATTGTACACAATTCACCGGTCTTAGTTCGTTTTGTATTTTATTTAATCCTTCGTCATTGAGGATCATGTGGATCCATATGTTTCTCCATCTCATTGTCCTGCCTTCTCCTCATAACCTTTTATCCTTTTACTAATCAAAAACCTATGTATCACTGTATTAAATTAATTCAGTGACTTGGCATCCACAGTCTTCTATGGCAATGGGTTCCACAGTTTCACCACCCTATAAGAAATTCCTCCACATCTCTGTTCTAAAGTGCTGTCCCTTCAATCTGAGGCTGTGTCCTCAAGTCCCAGTCTCTCCTACTGGTGGAAACATCATCTCCACATCCATTCTACCCTGGCCTTTCAGTCTTCTGTAAGTTTCAATGAGATCCTACTTCCTCCTTCTAAACTCCATTGAGTACAGACCCGTAGTTCTCAATGGCTCCTCATATGACAAGATCTTCATCCCCAAGATCATTCTCGTAAACGTCCTCTGAAACTCCCTCCAGTACTGGCACATCCTTCCTTAGATACGGGGCTCATAACTGCTTACAATATTCAAATGTGGTTGGACCTGAGCATTATATCCCTGTTCTTGTATTCTAGCCCTCTCAAAATTAGTGCTAACATTGCCAACTGCAACCTGCATGTTCACATTAAAAGAATCCTGAACTTTGGAATTCTAAGTCCCTTTCTGCTGCAGATTTCCAAAGCTTTTCCCCATTTACAAAATAGCCTCTATTCTTCCCACCAAAGCATGTAGCCTCACACTTTCCCACATTTTATTCCATCTGCCACTTCTTTGCCCACTCTCCTAGCCTATCCAAGTCCTTCTTCCAGCCTCTCCATTTTCTCAAAACTACCTACCCTCCACCCATCTTCGTGTCATTTGCAATCTTAATAACAATGCCCTCAGTTCCTTTGTCCAGATCAATAATGTATAACGTGAAAACTGACCACTGCAGAACTCCACTAGTCACTGGCTGCCATCCTGAAAAAGATCTCTTTCCCCCACTCTCTGTGTTCTGCAATTCAGCCAATCCTCCATCCATGCCAGTACTTTGCTTTAACACCATGTGCTCTTATTTTATTTAGCAGCCTCCTGTGTGGCACCTTGTCAAAGGCTTTCTGGAAATCCAAATAGATCATGTCAACTAGCTCTCCTTTATCTAATTTGCTCATTACCTTCTCAAAGAATTCTAACCGATTTGTCAGACATGACCTCCCCTTTTCGTAGTTGTGCTGACTCAGCCCTATTTTACCATGCACTTCCAAGTACCCCACAATCTCATCCCTAATAATGGACTCTAAAATCTTACCAGTTACCAAGGTCAGGCTAACTGGACTCTAATTTTCTGTCTTCTGATTTCTTCCTTTCTTAAACCTGGAGTACGGCATGCAATTTTGGTCTCCTTACTTGAGAAAGGATGTACTGACACTGGAGTTCAGAGTTGAGAGGGTTGACTTATGAGGAGAGACTGAGTAGACTGGGATTATATTCATTGGGATTTAGAAGGATGGGGTAGGGGAGGAATCTTATAGAAACATGTCAAATTATGAAGGGAAAAGATAGGATAGAAGCAGGTGAAACTAGAACAAAAGGACACAGTCTCAAAATTAGGGGGACCAAATTTAGGATTGAATTAAGAAGGAACTTCTTCACCCAAAGGGTTGTGAATCTATGGAATTCCTGCCGGATGAAGTAGTTGAGGTTTCCACATTGAATGTTTTTAAAGCGAAGATAGGTAATTTTTTGAACAACAAAGGAATTAACGGTAATGGTGAGCAGGTGAGTAAGTTTATAAACTGACAATTTCCTAGCTACAGTCAGTTCTGAGGAAAGGTCTGTTTTACAGCATCTGCCGTTCTTTTAGTTTTTATGTTACAATAGCCATTTCTAGACACCTGGGACCCTTCCTGACTCCAGTGATTTTTGACATAACATCACCAATGCCTCCACAATCTCTTCAACTGTGCCCTTCAGAACCCTGGGGTGTGGGTCCATCTAGTCTTTGGGATTTATCCACCTTCAGACCTTTCAACATCCCCATGTTGGCCACTGCAATCCCCTCTGCCCCCGACTCTCTTGAAGTTCTGGTATGCTCCTGATGTCTTCTACTGATGGAAAGTACTTATTCATTTCCTCCACCATTTCTTTGATCCCCATTACCACTTCTGTAGTCTTCATTTTCCATGGGTCCAATGTCCACTCTTGCCTCTCTCTTACCTTTTATATATCTTTTAGAAAAAAACTCTCATAATCTTATTTTATATTATTTGCTATCTTCTGAAAAACATCTAAGAGAATTCTGAAGAAGGGTCACTGGATCTCAAACGTTGTCTCTGATTTCTCACCACAAATATTGCCAGACCTGCTGAGTTTCCCCAAAAATTTCTGTTTCTGTTTCATATTTTCAGCATCCGCAGTTCATTATTCTTTGTTTAGTCCAGGATTTCCAGTGATTAGATTATGAGGAGATATTAAACAAATTGGGCCTGTTTTCTCTCGAAGTTAGAAGCCTAAGGGGTGATCTGATTGAAGTCTTCAAGATATTAACAGAAAAAGAAAGGGTAGATAAAGTTAAACTATTTCCACTGACTAGGATTCTAAAACTAGGGGCATAATCTGAGATTTTGGGACAAACCATTTAGGAGTGATGACAGGAAGCTCACAAAGGATGGTAGAGGTTTGGAATCTCTTCCACAAATGGCAGCTGATGCTCGATCAATTATTAATTTTAGCTTTGAGACTGATAATAACCAAAAAAACTGTGGAAGCTATAAATCAGGAACAAAAGCATAAGTTGCTGGAAAAGGTCAGCAGGTCTGGCAGCATCTGTGAAGAAAAGAATCAGAGTTAACGTTTCGGGTCCGGTGACCCTGTCCTGAGGAAGGGTCAGTTCTGAGGTGGGGTCACTGGACCTGAAACGTTAACTCTGATTTCTCTTCACAGATGTTGTCAGACCCGCTGAGCTTTTCCAGCAACTTATGTTTTTGTTCTGAGATTGATAAAGTTTTGTTAAGCAAATCTATTAAGGAATATTGACCAAAGGCAGATAAAGCAAACTTTTTATTAACCGGCAACTATGGGACCAGGAGTGTGCTAGGTGATCAAATATTCTGAATTATCAAGAAATTCACCTAACCAATTCAAAAACATGTGCTAAGTAACAGAAACATAATGCAGCAGGTATACACATTGCTGTTGTACTTTTTTTACAGCATAAATCGCCTAAATAATAATGCAACTTTACTTTAAAAAGAACTTACCTTCAGACAGCCTACTCACTGGGACCCTCAACTGACTACATAGAGATTGCGGAGATCATGATAATACAGTAAACTTCCAGTGTTTGAAGAATATAATTTTGCCAGTTTATCAAGAGTGCCAGTTCATAAGGTACCAGTTAAAACAAAGTTTTCTATATATGGATGAAGGCCACAGATCAGCCATGATCTCATTGAATCGTGGGTTGAGTGGCCTACTCATATTCATATGTTCCTAACCAATCTGATTCTCACAGTTCTCACAGCCTCCAATCTGGTCCAGAGATGTGCAGGTTAGGTGCATTGGCCATGCTAAATTGTCCATGGTGGCCAGGAATGTGCACACTAGGTCGATTAATTGTAGGGAATGTGTGGTTACAGGGACAGGGTAGGGGGGTGGGTTTGGGTGGGTCTTCACAGGGTCACATGGATTTGATGGGCTGAATGGCCTGCTTCCACATTGTAGGGATTCTATGATTCTGACTGATTAGTACATAAGGAAACTTTAAAACAAAAATGGGATTTTATCAAGGGTCATGTGGTACAATGGCAGTGCCCCTACCTTTAGGCTATGAAATTCCAAGATCAAGTACCACTTCAGGATATGATGGTTATGGAATGGTTACATAAGTCATCTAAGCAGGCTGATAAACGAAATGGAAGTTATACATTCCTTGGAAAATTTTGACATGCAGGTTGAAATGCTGACTGTCAATACTGATCTCCGAATGGCAAAAATAGTTACAAACCTTTCTTTGCAAACGTCTATCCAACTTTACTTTTCCACTTTGAGACTGCTGAACTTCATACTCTCTGCAAACCAAAAAAATGACTGCAGTTACCCCAAATAAAGACATGGTGAAAAAGGGTCAAAATAGACCAATGATGAATCTCAAATCGGAAATAAAAACAGAATATGCTGGAGGAAACTCAACAGGTCTGGTAACATCTGTGGAGAAACAAGGATAATGTTTTGAGTCCGACTTCCTCGGCATGCTGAAATAAATTCTGCATGTCATGGGATTTAGGTATTGTGGCAAATCATACTGTTGCCTCAGTTGATTGCCTTCTCCTCCTAATATCTAAAACGATGACAGTTGACAACAAGGTGAGGAACTCAGATATCAGCATATTCACCATCCCACCCATCTTTCCCCAGCCCCACCCCTCCTCCCTCTATTTATTTCCCAGCTCCCTTCTCCTTCTCCATTTCTGAAGAAGGTTCCCGATCTGAAATGTCAACTTTTCCTGCTGCCCAGCCTGCTGTGTTCCACCCTGTGTTGTCAGCAGATACTAATTGTCCTACCGCATTAATAAAATGTTGCCTGATGAGAAAGGAATAGGAATTTCATGAACATCTAGGACTGTCCCCGCTGTGTAAAATTGAACGTTGTTTTCAGAGCTTTGCATGTTTGCTAATTGACATCTGATTGATGTGCAACAGCATGAAAATGGTCATGTAACTTGAGAATCAGCTAGACCATGAGCTGGCTCATGAGGCTATCTTCACAGTGGTTTCAATTTTTACTGGGTATTGCAAATGCCATAAATCGACATCCAATATTTTAAGCCCTGTGCAGCCTCAGACGTTCAGGGGTTGCATGATGCAATACAGACTTTATAACCGCAGTCAAGCAAAAGCTGTATGTCTAATTGTGGCGAAATAAATTCCTTTTTTTAAAGATAAACAGAAGATGCAAAGTCAGAGAGAGAGAGAGAGAAAGATTTGGAAAAGTCTAGACCCAGATGAAATGCTATACAAGTCAAAGAATGCGTTATAAAGTTCTATCAAAATATACTGTAGGGAGGTTAGTGCAGACAAAGAAAGTGATCACACAGTTAAGTCAAATGACATTTCCAGATTGAGAGAATGCCTCAATGGCTCCAACTGTTCTGCCCTGTGGCTGTATAAATCAAAGCAGTCACTTTAAGATAAACATTTCTGCGGGAGCATTTCAGGCACCTGCAGGAGATTAAAGGTGGTATTGTTTAAAGGTGATGGACATGCCGTTCTACATAGTTGACAGGTTCTCTCAAAGATAGGGAAAAGTTTGACCAAAAGCAAAGACTTAATATAAAACAAAGAACTGCGTATGCTGGAGATCTGAAACAAAAACAGAAAGTGCTGGAGAAACTCACCAGGTCTGGCAGCATCTCTGGAGAGAACAGTGGAGTTAACATTTTGGGTCCAGTGAGCCTTAGTCAAAATTAGTTTAGAACTTGTCAGAAAAATTCTGACAAAGGTTCACTGGACTTCACGTTAACTCTGTTTTCCTTTCCACAAATACTGCCAGACCAGCAAAGATTTAATATTGGTTGGAGACTTTTCCTGAGTGCTGGGTGCCAAGGTCACCATCATAGTCCTGTTTCTCATTAGAGAGAGCATGGTTGGTGGTGAGCTCAACCTGAGGGTCACCAGCCCAGAGACAAGGGGTGAGGTTGAGAAGGTGGGATTTTCATGGTAATCTCAGCCAGTGCACAAATTGGACCTGTGCTGTTTGTGTCACTCTACATCACAAACAAGCTGTCTAATCAACTGAGCTAACCAACTCCAAAGAAATATATGCAGTGAATAAGAGGAACTGTTGTATATACTGTACTTGGATTTCCAGAAAGTGTTTAATAAAGTGTAACTTCAAATGCTTTTGTGGAAGATAAGAACTTGTGGTGTAGGGGTAGAATATCTGCTGGGTGGAAAACTGATTTGATTATGACAGGAGTCATAAGTAAGTCATTTTCTGGCTGGAAAATGTAATGAGTGGCATGCTGTAGGAATCAGCGCTGGGGCCTCAACTTTTGTTATAACTTGCAGAAATGTCTTGGATGAAGTGATGGATAATATGGTAGCTACATACGCTGTTGACACAAAGATAGGCAGGAAAGTAAATTGTGAAGAGGACATAAAGAGGCCATAAATGAAGAGAGAGAGGTCAAAGATCCTGCAAATAGAGAATAATATGGGAAAATGTGGAACTGTCCACTTTGCCAGGGAGAATGAAAGAAGGAATATTTTTAAATGTTGAGAGATTGCGGAACTCTGAGGTACAGAAGAATCTGGGTGTCCTCAGGGAAGAATCACAACAGGCAAGTTGTGGTGACAGTAAGTAATTCAGAAAGCTAACAGAATGTTATTGTTTATTGCAAGTGAAATTTAATACAGAATTAGAGAGCTTACGCTTTAGTTATTCAGGATATTGGTGAGACCACATACGTAGTCTTGTATATAGTATTGGCCTCCTTACTTAACGAAGGATGTAAATGCTTTGCACAAAGTTCAGAGAAGATTTACTAAACTAATATCTGGAGAGGGTGCATTGTCTTATGACAAAAGTTTGGACTAGCTAGGCTTGTGTCTGTCAAAGTTTAGAAGAGTAAGAGGAAATTCGACTGAAACATATAAGATTCTGAGGAGTCTTGGCCCAGTGCCTCTCGAAAGGATCTTTCCTCTTGTGGGAGATTCTATATGGGAATGTGGAAGTGATCAAATCAACCACAATCTGATTGAATGGCGGAGCTGACTCAAGTGGCTATGTGGCTAACTCCTTCACCTAATTCAGTACGTTCATAAGTCTTACACTAACTAGGGCAAATGCAAAATGCCAAATGCAAAATAATCATAACAGTTTGCATTTTTAAAAAATATTCATTCATGCGATATGGGCATCACTGGCTCGGCCAGCAATTATTTCCCAGTCATAGTTAGTCTTGAGAAGGTGGTAGTGAGTTACCTTCTTCAACCATTGCAGTCCATTTCTGTAGGTAAGCCCACAATGCCATTATAGAGATGGAGTTCCAGGATTTTGTTCCAGCAACATTGGCTTTTTAAGGGCCTCATCTAACATGCGAAGGCTGTTGATGGCCTTCCTGCCCCAGATTTAATCGTAGGAGGCTGAGGGGTGACCTTGCACAGGTTTATAAAATCATGAGGGGCAAGGATAAGGTAAATAGCCGAGGTCTTTTGCTGAGGGTGGGGGAGTCCAGAACTAGGGGGAATAGGTTTAAGGTGACAGAGGAATGATTTAAAAAGAACCTGAAAGGAAACATTTTCACACAGAGAAATATGGAACAAGCTGCCAAGGTAAGTGGTGGAGGCGGGTACAGTTATAACATTTAAAAGGCATTTGGACGAACATATGTGTCACAAGAAGGGTTAAAGAGATATGGACCAAATACTCACAAATAGGACCAGGCATGGTTTATGACTCTGTGACCTTGTAAGTGGGAACAGGAGGGTAGCAGAGTCCAAATGTGACAACATTCCCCCCCACCTCCGCCCCATTAAATACTCCTTCGCCTCTGAACTCGCTGCTAGGTAATGCTAAATTCTGCCAATGTATCAGTGTATCCAATTCCTATAGAACCAAATGAGTCTGTCTTTACCAACATGGTGATGAGTGATACAGAGCCAAAAATGACGTCACTTCGATCCAGTCTGAGTTCAGGCAGTGTATTTCACGCAGCACCGAGTTCCTGATTTAAGAAGAGAAAAAAAAAAATTTTCTTTGCTCTGTATTTCAAGTACATTTTCATTGTTCTAATGATTTTACATTCTACACTACATGCTAATTGCAGACCTTGAAAACCTCATGGGTTATTAGTTAATTAAGTTTAAAAAAAGTAAAATCCTTTATTAAAGGTTGCCAAATCCTTTTGCATATCTGAATTATATTATTAGACCACCCAATAAGTGAGTCTTCAGGCATTTGTTGTTACAGAGTCAACGATTTAACTTTAATTCCTCTCTAAAAGCTTTCATGAAAATAAATTCTCAGCAAAGGCAGCACTTTGATATAAATAACTCATCTTGCATCTTTGAAGACCTTGTTGAAAAACTAATTGGTAGTATTCCTTCATGTTGAATCTGGCATTTGAGAGCTTGAACTTTTAAACTATTAGAATTTATCATCCTAGCACATGGCTTATTTTCAGTGCAGTGCCAACGCAAGGAAGTAAACACAAATCAGGTTTTACTGATGCTGCACGGAGGAAATGTGGTTGTTTATTTTCATGCAAGAAACTTCTTCCCGTATTGATGACTTGCATGAATAAAGTGCAAACCTCTGCTGCCGTATCACAGAAGAAGTAATAATAGGCAAACAGCAAAATGTATGTAAAGGAATTAACCATAGAGTAGAATCAATGAATCCCTACAGTGTGGAAGTAGGCCGTTCAGCCCATCAAGTCCACACCAAACCTCTGAAGAGCATCCTGTCCAGACCCACCTCCTCCCCTGTCTATGTAACCCTGCATTTCGCATGGCTAATCTACCTAGCCTGCGCATCCCTGGACATTATGGGCAATTTGGAATGGCCAATCCACCTAACCTGCACATCTTTGGACTGTGGGAGGAAACCAGAGCGTCCGGAGGAAACCCACATATACATGGAGAGAAAGTGCAGCTCCACAGATTGGATACATAAAGGATATGGAAGGTATGAAATGCTGTAACCTGATTTATTTACTAAAATTTGTTAGCTTTCCCAATGATTTTTCTGTTGGCTGTTTTGATTTTATTCATTCATGGGATATGTACAGTTCTGGGCACTACAGTACAGGAAGGATATGAACACATTGGAAAGAATGCACAAGTGATTTACAAGAATGGTTCCAGGAATGAAAAAAATTCAGTCATGAGGATAGATTGAAGAAGTTGAGACTTCTCCTTGGAGAAGATAAGGCTGAGAGGAGATCTGATTGAGGTTTTCAAAATCGTAAGTAGACTGGATAGAATAAATAAGGAGAAACTGTTCCTGCTCATAAAAGCGTCAAGAGCCAGAAGACACAGATTTAATATGATTTGTAAAAGGACCAAATGTGATGTGTGGAAAATCTTTACACGGCAGGTAGTTAGGGTCTAGAATTCACTCCCTGAAAGTGTGGCAGAAACAGGTTCTATTGAGGCATTCAAGAGGTAATTGGATGATTATTTGGATAGAAGTAAAGTGCTAGGGTATGGGAATAAAGCTGGAAATTGGCAGGAGATAAGGATGCTCATTTGAAGAGCTGGTACAGACACAATGTCTCCTTCTGCACCAAAACACTTTTGTGATTCTCTGATAAATCAGACTACTACATTTCATACCTTTCATGTCCTTTTTGGCTCCAGTCTATGGGGTATGCACATTCTGTGTATATGTGGGTTGCCTCCAGGTACTCTGGTTTCCTCGCAGCATTTATTGTCCATCCTAAATTGTCCTTGAGAAGGGCAAGGGAAATGAGCATGAAGATTGATCTATAACTGTTGGCAACTCCAAGACAATCCTGAAGGGTTGGCAGTTCAGATTGGTGTTAAACCCTATTATTCTATAAACAGGGAAAGTTAACTGGTGCTTCACGTAGCTGTAGAGGTCGCTAGTGGACATAACTTGATGAATAGAGTTCTTTCCTGGAGCAAATGCGGCTGTCTATTGTAAATGAAGCTGACCATTGCTTTTGTGCAATTCTGTTCAGTATACTTCATAAGAAACCACGCATTGATACAAAGTTAAAATGGGATAGAGGAAACTAATTTACAACGAAAGACCAGCAAGCTGATTGCTACATACGTGTGGAAAATCCAGCATTTATGTTGGTGGTGCGTTGGGTCTGAGAGGTCTCACCGTCATGAGAGTTATTCAGGTACCTGGGAGGAAGCGAGATTCCACTGAACAAAAACTTGCATGAGCATATGCACAGAGGAAAGAGGGCCTTACTTTCTTGGGGACTCTTTATCAAATAAAATGGCCTATTTTTCCCGTTTTGTATCTCTTCTTAGTATAAAAATATGTGAAAAAGTCAGCTATAAATACTTTTGCAATTGGTTTTCCACGGCAATGGGATTCCAGTCTCTGTCTAAGAATGTCCTCTGTGGCCCAGTTAGGCTCAAGTCTCAATCCAGGTCATGAACTGAAAAGTATCAATGCTGATACTTCAATGCAGAACTGAAGGAGTATTGCATGTTTTGAGAAGCAATCTTCCAGATGAGGCCCGATCCTCCTGCTCAGGGTGGGGAGGATTCCATAGAATTATTTTGAAGAAGACTAGGGGAGTTATCACTGTGGTGTCCTGGCTAATATCTATCCATCAAAATGCACATCGTAGGATGATTATCACATCTTTGCAGGAGTGCGCTGAATACAACTTGACGGCTATGTTTCAGTGACAATGACCACAGTTCAAAAATGGCTGTGAAGGGCTTTGAGATGTCCAGTCATCCTGAAAAGACAAGTATAAGTGCAAGAGATTTTTTTTCTCTCTTTAAGGTTTGCTCTACATTCTGTTAAAAGCTCAATCACCAGTGGGTAGTGAATTAGTTTGCCTCAAACAGAATAGTGAAATGAGTAGCACCATTCAGTTGGAATAGGCAAAAGAGAGAAAATATGGACAGGGCGAGACACTGCTAATGAGTGTGTATGTGTACAGATATTGGATGATGCCAGCTGATACCCATTGCTGAGGCTCGCTGTTGCACATTGAGTATGTGGGTAAGGTATTGGAGGGTTAAAACAGTCCACTCGAGAAGGATGAAAGGTGTTGAGGAAACTATAAAACCAGGATAACAAGGTGTGGGGCTGGATAAACACAGCAGGCCAAGCAGCATCATAGGAGCAGGAAAGCTTGACGTTTCGGGCCTAGACCCTTCATCAGAAATGGGGGAGGGGAAGAGGGTTCTGAAATAAATAGGGAGAGAGGGGGAGGCGGATAGAGGATGGATAGAGGAGAGGATAGGTGGAGAGAAGGCAGACAAGTCGAAGAGGCGGGGATGGAGCCAGTAAAGGTGAGTGTGGGTGGGAGGGTAGGGAGGAGATAGGTCAGTCCAGGGAGGACGGACAGGTCAAGGGGGCGGGATGATGTTAGTAGATAGGAGATGGGGGTGGGGCTTGAGGTGGGAGGAGGGGATAGGTGAGAGGAAGGACAGGTTAGGGAGGCGGAGATGAGCTGGGCTGGTTTTGGGATGCGGTTGGGGGAGGGGAGATTTTGAAGCTTGTGAAATCCACATTGATACCATTGGGTTGCAGGGTTCCCAGGCTGAATATGATTTGCTGTTCCTGCAGCCTTCGGGTGGCATCACTGTGACATTGCAGGAGGCCCAGGATGGACATGTCGTCTGAGGAATGGGAGGGGGAGTTGAAATGGTTCACGACTGGGAGGTGCAGTTGTTTGTTGCGAACTGAGCGCAGGTGTTCTGCAAAGCGGTCCCCAAGCCTCCGCTTGGTTTCCCCGATGTAGAGGAAGCCACAACGGGTACAGCGGATGCAGTATACCACATTGGCAGATGTGCAGGTGAACATCTGCCTGATGTGGAAAGTCTTCTTGGGGCCTGGGATTGGGGTGAGGGAGGACGTGTGGGGGCAGGTGTAGCACTTCCTGCGGTTGCAGGGAAAAGTGCCGGGTGTGGTGGGGCTGGAGGGGAGTGTGGAGCGGACAAGGGAGTC
Organism: Ginglymostoma cirratum; assembly: GCA_024137785.1. Lineage (NCBI taxonomy): Eukaryota > Metazoa > Chordata > Chondrichthyes > Orectolobiformes > Ginglymostomatidae > Ginglymostoma > Ginglymostoma cirratum. Next base: position 17,802,250 of record JAHRHZ010000266.1, read on the forward strand.
ACGGAGGGAGTGGTCCCTCTGGAAAGCAGATAAGGGTGGGGAGGGAAAAATGTCTTTGGTGGTGGGGTCAGATTGGAGATGGCGGAAGTGTCGGAGGATGATGCGTTGGATCCGGAGGTTGGTGGGGTGGTACGTGAGGACGAGGGGGATTCTTTTTTGGTTATTATTGCAGGGACGGGGTGCGAGGGATGAGTTACAGGAAATGCGGGAGACACGGTTGAGGGCGTTCTCGACCACTGTCGGGGGGAAGTTGCAGTCCTTGAAGAATGAGGACATCTGAGATGTACGGGAGTGGAATGTCTCCAACCAGGAGCAAATTGGTAAGGAAGAAAGACCAAAAAACCTGTCTGATGGCTGTTGGCTGACCTGGTGCTTTGTAAAAATACAAGACGAGCTTCACACACCTAAATAACAAAACTTTTCTAAAAGCTTCCTACATTACACTGAGGTCATTTTTGTGCACTGAAGCATGGTTTAATTTCACAAGCTCCTTGGATTGCTTTGTTACAGAGGTGCCATGGTTTGACACGGCTCCTGCCTTCTTGCCAACTTGAAAGAAAAGACTTTGCATTAGTAATTTATGAGAAAAAGGAAATTGAATGCTCTATTCATTTACGGTGTGTGTGGATCACAGATACTGCACGTAAGATATTCGAACTAAACTGCATGTTGACATGATATATGGTGTCAGTCACATGCTATATGGAATAAAAAACATTCAGAACATTGTGAACCACAAGTGACAGAGCTTGAAAATTCAATTTCTGCATCCCTGGGTAAGTAAATGCCAGAATTGAGAATGTGTTGGTGCTTGCATGCTCTAAAAGAAGGCATGGCAGTGATTTAGTAAACTGTGAAGTGATAACCTAACAATATTTCTTTAGTTCTTCCTGTGAAAAGTTGCCTACACTTTCAAAGAAAATCATCATTGGAAATGAGTAGAGTATTCATTTGGAATGCTTTGGGGAATGCTAATGGCTTTGTTGTTGTTCATGCTAATGGGAGTGTAAAGAAGTTGTGCATGTTCAATAAAATAAAGTAACTCCTTGATTTATTCCCTGTTCCTCAGTTCCACATCAATGAGAATTAAAGATGCACACGTGACAACATACAATATCAACACACATTTTCAAAGAAAAGCAAACTGCTCAAAAAAACAATATTTGATAGAAGTTTTGATTGGAGACCAATGGCCAAGACTGAGGCAGCTGCTTCAAAGGGACTGATTTCGAAAGAGCCTTGGGGCTTATACTCCATGTGGGTGCAATTTCCAAAATCATGGACCCAGAGGTCATCTCAGGATTCAGGATAGTTTGTAAGGGGTAAATGTTTCCGTTCTCATGCAGTGTTTTTTCGAGTGAAATTCATGGCTCCTGATTTGCCATGGTCCATGGTGATTTTTCTCTGTAATATTGGACTGCCTTTCTTATTAATTATGCAACTATTCCTTTTGGAACCCACCTTATTCAGTCACGCCCGAGGGGAGGTGCAAATGCTTGCCTCTGCCTGGTCCTTCTGAAGTTCACGCTGCTAGTGCCATTTTTAAACCCCAGCTCTTCAGCACTTCAGACACTGCAAGCCAGGAAATGCCTCCCAAGCTCTACTGGTATTCATGTGCCACGAACACACCACTGAAAGGAAAGATTGCCCCTTGGTTTGTCTACAGTGACATGGAGATGCTGGTGGTGGAGTAGAGGGTTGTGCCTTTTCCTGTAGACTAGCCAAAGTCCACCTGCCACCATCCAGTCTGCCCCCAACCTGTCCAACATTTAATGGGGAATTCAAGTGAAGCCTGGAGTGCCCACTGTACCATCCATTTTGTGTTTGACTGGAGGAATTCATGTTAGTAATGACCTAACACCAGTGGAATAAAGAATTCCTGCTTCATGACATTTGGCCTGTCTGTGTGTTTTTTTTGTTTGGCAGGAGGAATTCAGGGTGGGAGAGCCCAACAGTTCTCTCTGCTCAGCCTTCAGGTTTGAATGTGGTGGGATGGGCACCTCTCTTAAGGGCCTTCATTCCCCATTGGACAATCTCATCCATAGATGTGCTCTGCTTAGGTGCTTCCCCACCCTCAGCCTTTTCATCCTCAGCCCTTTTCCCTCACTGGGATCTCACCTCCTCCACCGTGAGACTCCCTCCCTACTGAGATGGTTCTGAATTCTGGGGCTTAGAGTCCAGGGACTGCTTGTAGTCCCCAGTGCTGGCTACTGCTGCCTCTGAACTATGGAGATGCCTGCCAATCAGAATGGCAAGAAGCAGTCTGAGGCCAGACTTTGGCCAGACATTACCATCTCCAACCCATTAAATAGACGCTGGGATACTGTGATCAGTGAGAATTTGTTCCCTGCCAATTCTTCAGGTAACCCAGAGATCTGAAAAATCCTGCTGTGGATGTGGTTTTCCTGTTCAAAGTAACTGCAAACCAAGGGGCAAACTTTCCATTCTGTGGTGTGTTCATGGCACATGAATACCAGCAGAATGTGGAAGGCATTTCCTGGCTTACAGTGTCTGAAGTGCTGCAGAGCTGGGGTTTAAAAATGGCACTAGCAGCGTGAACTTCAGAAGGACCATGGCAGCTATGATAAAATATTATGTGAATGCTAACTCTAAAATGTCACATTTTGCCAGGATCAGCAGTCAGTGCTACTATCTGAATAATGTGATGTTATGTAAAATGCCTTATATTAGCTTGTTGTAATTCCCAAACTGGCGCTTCTGACCGAATAAAGGATGTTGCACGGAATGAGTGCGGTTAGAAGAGTAAAGAAAAAATTAGTACAGGATTTCAATATGTTGACATTTCTGTTACTGATATCGTTAAAAAAGTTTTTTTATCTTTATTGTCACAAAGAGTTGGCACTCAAATTAACACACCAGAAATATTTTCCTGAGATAATAGGAACTGCAGATGCTGGAGAATCCGAGATAACAAGGTGTGGAGCTGGATGAACACAGCAGGCCAAGCAGCATCTCTCCCTGTTTATTTCAGAACCCTCTTCCCCTCCCCCATTTCTGATGAAGGGTCTAGGCCCGAAACGTCAAGCTTTCCTGCTCCTATGATGCTGCTTGGCCTGCTGTGTTCATCTAGAAATATTTTCCTACTGTCTGTCAAATGCTTAAAGGTGGATGGAGCCATCAGAAAAACAGGAAAATTATGGCACGATAAACCTTTTTAAAACTATCAGCTCTATTTTTTGCTGTGAGTTTCCACAGGTTTCAGCTGTATGTTAGTTTCCTTTGTGCAATTACAAAGCTTGCCTTTCAAATAGACGATATGTTATCTCGGGTATCATCCAGCTTCCACGCTAGTCTGAGACAAAAAAATTGCAGATGCTGGAATCCAAGGTAGACAAACAGGAGGCTGGAAAAACACAGCAAGCCAGGCAGCATCTGGAGGGAAGAAGCAGTCAACGTTTCGGGTATTACCCTTCTTCAGGACTGAATGAATGTAGGAGGAGCTGCGGATGAATGGGGGCAGGAGTGGGGTTGCAGAATGGTGCTGACTGATAGTAGGTATGTCCTCGTTGGTCAATGGGAGGAATGAATCCTGTTGGTAGAGGGAAGGTAGGGCGAGTAGGTGGAATGGAAGGAAGGAGGCGGGGCTGGAAAGGAAGCCGGGGGTAGGTGGGAAGGTCATTTGAAATTAGAGAACTCAATGCTGAATCCTCTGGGCTGTCGGATGCCCAGGTGGAAGGTAGGGTGTTGTTCCTCAAATTTGCGATCTGATTCACTGCAACACTGGAGGAGGCTGAGGATGGACATAGCAGAGGGGGAGTGGGGGCGGGGAATTGAAATAGGCAGTGACCGAGAGGTTAGGCTGGCTATTACGGGCCAGGTGGGGATGCTCGGCAGAACGATTACCTAGTATACATTTGGTCTCACCAATGTAGAGAAGACCACATTGGGTGCGCCGGATGCAATAGATTTGGAGGAGATGCAGGTGAAGCTCTGTCTCACCTGGAAGGGCTGTTTAGGGCCCTTGATGGAGGTGAGGGAGGTGGTGTGTGGGTAGGGAGGGTACCAGGAGTGGGGGTAGGGGGATTGGAGTGGCTGGTGGGGAGTGTGGCATGAATGAAGGAGTGATGAGGGGATTGGTCCTTACGGAAGGCAGGGAGGAGTGGGAGTGGAAGATGTACTGGGCGGTGGGGTCTGATTGGAGTTGGTGGAAGTGTTTGAGGATGAAGAGGCTGGTGGGGTAGAAAGTGAGGGCAAGGGAGACCCAATCTTTATTATGTTTTTGGGGGGGTTAAGAGCTGTGGAACAAGAAATGGAGTGAAGGACTGTCTGAATGTCAGAGGGGGAAAAGAACATTGTTTGAAAAAGGAGGCCATCCGGGATGCTTGGGAGTGGAGCGTCTCCATGTCAGAGCAGATGCAACAGAGACAGAGGAATTGGGAAACGGGATGGAGTTTCATGAGGATACAGGGTGGGGGTAGGTGTGGTGTAGGTATCTGTGGGAATCTGTGAGTTTATAGTAAATGTCAGACTGTGAACTTTCGCCAGAAATGGAAACGGAAAGGTCAAGAAAGGGGAGGGAGGTGTCTGAGATCAACCGAGTGAATTTGAGGGTGGGGTGGAAGGTGTTAGTGAAGTCGATGAACTGCTCCAATTCAGCCTGGCTGCAGGATGCAGTCATCAGTGCATCAGCGGAAGAGTTGGGAACAGTACTGGCGTATGTACTGAAGAGGGACTGTTTGACATAACCTACAAACAGGCAGGCATAGCTGGGACCCTTGCAAGTGCCCACGGTCACCCCCTGGATTTGGAGAAAGTGGGAAAAATTGAAGGAAAAGTTATTGAGGGCAAGGACTAGTTCGGCGAGGTGGAGGAGGTTATTGATGGGGCTAAGAACTGGATGGGTCTGTTGGAGAGGAAATAACTGAGGGCCTGTCGGCCATCCATGTGGGGTATGGACGTGTATAGGGATTGCACATCCATAGCAAAGATGAAGAGCTGGGGACCAGGGAACTGGATGTTTCCGAAGAGGTGAAGGGAGTGGTTTGTGTCCTGGATGTAGGTGGGGAGTGCCTGGACCAAGGGGGAGAGAATGGAGTCAGGGTAGGAAGAGATGAGTTTGGTGGGGCAGGAGCATGTGGAGACGGTGGGTCGACTGGGGTAGTTGGGCTTGTGGATCTTAGGGAGCAAGTAGAACCGTGTAGTGTGGGGCTGGGTTTGCTCCCCAAGCCCCAGGCCCGCACTGCCCAGTTCTACCTGTTCCCCAAGTCCCATAAGCCCACACCCAGGCTGAACTGGAGCAGCTCATTGACTTCACTAACAACTTCCACACCATCCTCAAAGATCCTCGCATCCAGTCCTGAAGAAGGGTAATACTCGAAATGTTGACTTCTCCTTTCCTCCAAATGCTTCCTGGCCTGCTGTGTTCTTCCAGCATCCTGATTGTCTTCAATGTTAATCCATCTATTTTTTTCTCCTGCCTTCGTTTCTGAGGTTTGGACCAGGGCTTTTGCTAGATTGGTGCACATTTACAATCACAGTGCTACTGTGTACTTCCAGTGCCTTTTGCAGGATGGCCTGTCAGGATCCTCTCCCACTGTTGCCACCTATTATCAGATGCATTGAAAGGGTTTACATGCTGATAATCAACCTGTCTGGCTACATTAAGAACACGGCTAATAATTCCTAGCATAGGACTCGAACTCAGAGCTTCAGGCAGCCTAGAGGTCAGAATTCCATCGTGCCACAAGACATTCTCCAGTTTTTGTAAAATTATACATTTATGTTTTAGGACCATCACTTGGACAGGTTTAGCCGAACGGAAGAGAAGTTCCATTACTGCCCAGCAAAATAGTGTAAAGGCAACAAGAAAGACTTGTGATGAAAGAAAATACACAGATTCAAGCACATGTCAGACTGATTAAAGAAACCTAAACAATGAGAGGAGTTTTGTTCCTCGAAAAGCTGCAGATTTGGGTTGAGTGGATGTAAGTATTTAAACAATCTTGCACCCAAATGTGGCATACCCTCTCTGGTTTTAATGGAGTTGGACAGGGGAGGTTAGACCATAAGAGCATAAGATAAAGGAGCAGAATTAGGCCATTTAGCCCATCGAACCTGCTCCATTCTGCTAAAAAAGAGAGAGGCAAGAATGGACATTGGACTGCTGAAAAGTGAGGCTCAGGAAGTATTGTAATGAGGAACAAAGAGATGGTGATGGAACCTAATAGGTATTTTACATCAGTCTTCACAGTGGAAGACACCATTAGCATATCAGAACTTCAACAGAGTCAGGGGGACAGAGGTGAGTGTCGTGGCCACCATTAAGGAGAAGGTGCTGGGGAAGCTGAAAGTTCTGAAGGTGGATAAATAGGCTGGACCAGATGGACTACACCCCAGAGTTCTGAAGGAGAAAGCTAAGGTTGGTGGCAGGACGATTGTGTGATGTGGCAGAAACAGAACTTTTCCAAGGAGATGAATTGGCCGTTTAAGTACTTTAATGAGGCTGCATGCCTCATGTTTCTGATCAGTTTTAAATTGAATTGTAGCCTTTCCAAATGCTTGTGCACTAGGACAAGCATGGGTGCTTCCTCCCAGTATTCCCTTAACCTAACTTACTTTCTCCTTTCTGATCAAAGACCTCCTTGCTACCCAATTGACTTCCTCCTCCCATTGTCCCCACTAGTATCACCAAACCTTCCTACACACCACCCTATTTGATTACCAACTCCTACTGTCACAGTCTACAATCAGGTAATGCCCCAATCTCTGACACTTGCTTTCTACCTCCAACTCTCCAAACCACACTGAATACACCCTCCCCCTGCCACCACTTTGCAATCTCTATGCTAGATGCAGGAACCCCATTAGCTGCTTGTCTGTGCCCTTCCCTGTAGCATTCCCACTCCAAAATGGAGAAAAGCTGAGATCCTGTTTCCAAAAAGAAGGCCAAGCTCTCAGCACTGGGGAGACCTGACCTTTCAGCTTTCCTGAGATAACAAGGTGGAGAGCTGGATGAACACAGCAGGCCAAGCAGCATCAGAGGAGCAGGAAAGCTGACGTTTCGGGCCTCGACCCAGAAGGTCTGATGCTGCTTGGCCTGCTGTGTTCATCCAGCTCTACACCTTGTTATCTCAGATTCTCCAGCATCTGCAGTTTCTACTATCTCCTTCAGCTTTCCTGACCTGAATTCTACCACGCCTCCTTCTTTTGAAAACCACAGAAAAGATTATGGCAAATATGCCCCTAAAAAAATCAAAACAACTAAGTGGTAATGCTGCAACATAAAATGGAAATGAAAAGGGTAGAATGATTAGAAATACACAAAGCAAACGGAGAAGTTGACAGAGCTGAAACAGATAAAATAAAAGGGAACAATACTGAGCATAAATATGGCAAACAAAACATCGGTGGTGCCATTTTTACTTCAGATAAGAATATAACAAAAAAATGATGATCCTAACAGTGTGTGTAAAACTGGAAGAACAGCTTATTTTAATTAAGACAGACCACAGCTTCTTTTGATCTATTCCCTTTCAGTGAACTCTGACCCGAACTACCATGTCCCTTCTTTCCCTGAAGTTGTTTTTACTTATTGCCCCTATCCCAAACAAACGGAATCAGAATTTTGAAAGTGTCAGCAACTTTGCACAATTCTGAACCAAATACGCACACAAAAGGCTATGATTTACAAGAGTTCTGTGTACCCAATCGTCCTTAATTAAAAACAGTACTCAGCTTGTCTAAACTAATCTCCTTTGCTCACACATGTGCCAGATGCCACTGCACCTGTCAAAAATCAATGGAGAAAAATGATAAAAGTGAGTTGTTTTGATACTTTGAATAGGGTCAGTAATAGTTTATTCCTTGTTTTCCTCACCAACTCTTCGAGGTATGCTGAAATACACTGAAGCTTTGGTCCGTAGATCTCAGAATCCTCTGGCCTTGAGGCCCTCTAGTGCCTTGACCAAGTGCCCATCCATCTGATCTCAGACACAAATGAGAGCAGTCAATTGAAATTGAGAGAATTCCATAGGCAGCCCTGAACCTGTTGTTATTCAGAGTCTGAATACTTGTCCTTTGAAGCAGGAATCATGTGACAGCAAACAGAAACCATGTCTGCTTTATCCAACATTAAGCCACTACTGGTTAAGGTCAATAATGCAAGTTTTGAACTTGAGACTGTTCTTGTCTTAGAGCTAGGTACCAGACCACACATGCGTTTATCCACAAGGCCACCAGAGAAGCCAAGTTGTCTTCATCAAAAGTATTTTAGATTGTATTTGATAGCAGTGAAATTCACACTGTTTTTTTCCTTTTTTCTCACAACTACTTTAAATCTGTAAAGGAGAAAACAGAGTTAACGTTTCGGGTCCGGTGACCCTTCCTCAGTTCTGAAACATTAACTCTGTTTTCTCCTTCACAGATGCTGCCAGACCTGCTGAGCTTTTCCAGCAACTTTGTTTTTGTTCCTGATTTACAGCATCCACAGTTCTTTCGGTTTTTACTTTAAATCTGTGTTCACGTAATACCGCAATGTGCTGAATGAAACAAAATCGCCTGTAGTTTCTCTGCACGGTAGCCAGTTGTAAATCCAGGTTTTCTCGTTTTTTCCTGCATGAAATCATAACATCAAATATTCCAATAACTTGGAACAAATTGTAGGACTCTTGGCTGAGACACATTTATTGCCTGCTTTCTGTATCAGCTGTTAACCGGCTCTGGTAGGGGATAATTCACATGGCTCAGAGAAACACAGGTTTTCGTTATTGTAATAATTCATATTTAAAAGGGTCAAAATATAAACGAAGTTCAACATTTGATTAATTTTGCAAATCTCTGCAATCACGTTAGCTCGGTTTCCTCTGAGAATGGCGAAATACCCCATTCATTTTGATATTTCATAACATTTATTCTCTACTTAGACCTGAGGAAACAATTGCTACTGGTTAAGCTTAATGATCAATTGAGGGAAATTTATCAGAGAAGGCAAGAATAACAATGTCATGGCAGTATAAGCATGCCTAAATTCCCCTTAAAGTCATGCACCTCTTGAGTTGGTGTTCCCTCATTGTCACTTGAATTCTACATTCAGAATCTAATTCTATTGCTGGTTGGCATCAAAGGCCTACCTCCTTTCAACAGTTTCTTCAACCACACTCCCAAACCTGTAACCTAGATGGACAAGGACAACAGAACACCACATCCTTGGAGGCACACAGTCTCTCACTTGGCTGCCTCGCTGATCGAGGACGTTGGCAAAGCTAGGGAAGTAATCTTGTTGAAGTATGCATGAACAAGGTGGGAATAGAGGGATATGAACCATGTACAGGCAGATGGAATTAGTTTATAATAGCATCGTGGTCGGCACAGACGTGGTGAACTGAAGGATCTGTTCCTTTGCTGTACTGTTCTGTAGATCACACATTCTGCAGCCACTGTACAAGAACTGTTGGGCCAAAAGGACCTTGTTGTTGTTATTTCCATGTAAATTTCAAAGAGTTTATGCGCAGCTTTTCATCAAAGTAGACTGTAAATTTCACAGTCATCAAAGAGACTATGATAGTTCACACAGGACTGCTGAAAAGATCTTTAACAGTATACCCCACTCCCAGCATTAGTTCTTTGAAGACCTTTAATTTAGTAGCTGTGTGGTATAACTGACATATTACCTCCTAAAGTAATTTTCTTAATTCTAGTGCTACAACATGAGATATGGTTTTTTATATATAACAATGTTAGTCAATTATTCCTCATGGTCATAAATTACTGTGATGGGATCTTGTTCATCATTGCTATCATTGATGAGTGGTAAGATGTAAATATAAATTTAGTGAGTCCTCTTGTTCCCATTTAGTTGTATGATAGATGAGTGTGTCAAAGCTGCTCCCCAATAGGGAAATTGAGACTTTTTTAAAAAATCTGCCAAGAGATTATCTGGATTTCCGTTTCTGGGTTGCGTATGTGGAGGCAGAAGAAATCCCTGCTCTGTAAACTCCACCGTTAAAAATGGCAGCCTGCACATCTTTCTTCAGGGAGTGTGGGAGTTGGATTCGGAGTCCAGCTGAGTGACCTAGGAAGAGGCTAAGAGGCTATCAAGGCTCCAGGGCAATGTAGACAGAAAGCCTACTTCAGGGCTCCAGCACGGTGGCTCAGTGTTTAGCACTGCTGTATCACTGCACCAGGAATCTGGGTTCAATTCCAGTCTTGGGTGACTGTCTGTGTAGAGTTTGCATGTTCTCCCCATTTCTGCTGGGTGTTCCGGTTTCCTTCTGCAGTCTAAAGATGCGCAGGTTAAGTGGATTGGCGATGTTAAATTGTCTATAGTGACTAGGGATCTGCAGATTAGGGGGTTTAGTCATGTTAAATGCAGGGTTAGGGGGCCTGGGTCTGGGTGCTGGGTGGGATGCTCTTTGGTGGATTTGTGCAGACTCGATTGGCTGAATGGCCTCTTTCCACACTGTGAGGATTCAGTGATATACTCTGGACAAACTTTAAAAGTAAACGTTAAAGCATAAATGACTCTTCTGCTCATAGCCCCTTATCCCCACACACTCCTGGCCTCTGCCAAATTTTGCCCTCTCACCTTGGCTCCTCATACCCTCTATGAGAGTCTATGCCCATTTAATCCATTTACTATGGCTCTTTATAGTCCCAGTGTCAACTCAGGCACCTTATTTGCAACATTTTACCTTCCTTCTGCATGCCATCTTATCCTGTATCCATCATGGGCAAATCTCAGGAGGCATCCTGACAGTGTCTGTTGCTGATCTTGGCACTACTGGAAACAAACATGATAATAAAACAGGCATTTAAAACATTTAAATTTATTCAATTAATCTCAAAACAAACTAGAGAGCTTAATCCTTTATGTAAGTATATATTTCCATTCAATAAGCAGCTGGAGCTGTCCATCAGAATGCCCACTTGATCGACATCCCATTATGAAAATGATGGTTTGGGAAATCAGTAAAGCAGCACAAATCCCATTCTGGCATATATGAACAGACATTTTTTGTTGATTTTTATTTAACTCAGATTGTTGGACAAGTTCTTGGCACCTTTGGCAATCTCACTGAATTGACACACTTGTTTTCCATGCAATCATGCCATTTCCCAGTCCTAAAGAGGGCTTTACCTCCACTAAACAGTCCTTACCTCTCTCAAAGATGTCTTACCACCTCCAAAGGTGCTTCAAGATCAGATCCAAATGGGTATTTTATCACTCTAAACTGGAAGAAATATAAAGCATACCCTCAGCCCTCTCTCTCTCTCACCCTAACATTTTCCCCATGCCCCATCCATGACACTTAATGCCCTTGACCTACTCTAATAGCACTTTCATGTCTCCTTTGCCACACTACGTCCCTTTACCCTTGGCTCCTCCAACCTCTATTCCAACTTTGTTCCAATTTCCATCATCCAACCTTTCTGCCTTCACCTACCATGCCAACTCATTGAGTACCTGTAGCGTATGTAAGGTAAGGAAGCTAAAATCAGACAGGGTACATGAGGGATACAAAGAAAGCAGGAACGTACTCAAGCAGGGAATTAGGAGAGCAAAAAGAGGCCATGAAATGACCTTGGTACAATGGGTTAAAGAGAATCCCAAGGCATTCTATAGATACATTAAAAACAAGAGTATAACTAGGGAAAAGGTAGGACCACTCAAAGGTAAAGGAGTGAACTCGTGCTTGGAGGCAGCTGATGTGGGCGAGATTCTAAATGAGTACTTCATTATTGTTATTCATCCTTCATCAGGAGAAGGATGTGGAGGATAGTGAGATTAGTTTGGAGCATGCTTCTATGCTAGGGCATTTTGAGATTAAGAAAGAAGTGGTGATGGGTATCTTGAAGGTAAGTCCCTAGAGCTGATGATATCTACCCAAGGTTATTGAGAGAGGCAAGAGAGGAGATTGATGTGGCCTTGATCAAGATCTTTGTATCCTCGTTAGCTACTGGAGAGGTCCGGGAGGACTGGCGAGTATCTAATGCAGGAAACTATAGACAGGTGAGTCTCACAACTGTGTATGTGAAGCTATTAGAGAGAATTCTTATGGATAGGATTTACATGCAATTGGAAAAGCATGGCCTAATAAGGGCCAGTCAACATGGCTTTGTACCGGGCAGGTCATGTCTTACTAACTTATTGAATTTTTCAAGGAGGTGACGAAGATAATTGATGAAGGTAGAGCAATGGATGTTGTCTACATGGGTTTTAGTAAGCCTTTAGATAAGGTCCCTCAGGGTAGGCTCATCAGAGGATTAAGTGACTTGGCTGCGTGGATTCAGAATTGTCTTGCCCATAGAAGGCAGAAGGTACTGGTGGAAGGGTGTTTTTAAGGCTGGAGGTGATTAGTGGTGTTCAGGCAGGGATAAATCATTTGGATGAAAATGTAGATCGGTGGGTTAGTAAGTTTGCCAGTGACACAAAGATCAGTGGAGTTGTGGATAGCGTAGAAGGTTGTCAAAGACTGCCGCGGAATATAGATCAGTTGCAGATATGTGCGGGGAAATGGCAGATGGAGCTTAATCCAGGTAAGTGTGCTCTTTGGGAGATCAAATGTTAAGGAAAAGTATATAGTTAATGGCAGGACCCTGAATAGCATTGGTGTACAGAGGGATCTTGGAGTTCAAGTCCATAGCTGCCTGAAAGTGGCCACTCAAGTAGATAGGGTGGTAAAGAAGGCATGTGGCATGCTTGCCTTTATTGGTCAGGGAATTGAGTACAAGAGTCAGGATATCATGTTGCAGCTTTATAAGACTTTGGTTAAGCCACACTTAGAGTATCGCATTCAATTCTGGTTACCACCTTACGGAAGGATGTGGAGGCTTTGGATAGGGTGCAGAAGTGGTTGCCTGGATTAGAGGGTCTGAGCTATAAGGAGAGGCTAGAAAAACTCTGATTGTTTTCTCTGGAGGGGTGGAGCTTGAGGGAAGACTTGATCAAAGTCTATAAAACTCTGAGATGCGTAGATAGGGTTGACGTTCAGAATTTTTTACCCAAAGTTGAAATATCTAATACTAGGGGGCATACACTAAGGTGAGACAGGAAAAGTTCAAAGGAGATGTGAGGGGCAAGTTTTTTACACAGAGTAGTAGGAGTTTGGAACATGTTGCCAGGGGTAGTGGTGGAGGCAGATACAATAGGGGGTTTAAGGGACTTTTAGATAAGCACATGAATATGCAAGGAATGGAGGGATATGGACCAAGGGCAGGCAGAAGGGATTAGTTTCATCTGGTGTTATATCCGGCACAACATTGTGGTCTGAAGGGCCCATTCATGTGCTGTTCAGTTCTATGTTCAATGATTTATGTACCTCTGCACACCGGAGAAAAG
>JAHRHZ010000266.1:17820546-17865022 GCA_024137785.1 Ginglymostoma cirratum
AGTTTTCCTGCTCCTATGATGCTGCTTGGCCTGCTGTGTTCATCCAGCCCCATGCCTTGTTATCTCGGATTCTCCAGCATCTGCAGTACCTTTTATCTCTAAACTAATCCCATCTATCTGCACATGGTCCATATCCCCCTATTCCCTGCTTGCTCATGTGTCTGTCTGAATGCCTTTTAAATGTTGCTATCACCTGCTTCTATCACCTCCCTTGGCAACACATTCCAGGCACCTACCATCCTCTGTGTAAAAATCTTGCCTTGCTCAACTCCTTTAGACATTCCCCCTCTCACATTAAACTTATGTCCCTGAGTATTTGACATTTCCACCCTGGGAAACAGACTCCAACTGTCCACTCTATCCATGGCTCATATAATTTTATATACTTCTAACTGGTTGCCGTTCAGCCTCTGATGCTCTAAGAAAAGCAATCCAAGTTTGTTCAAACTCTCCTTATGGCTAATACTCTCAGGGTCGGCAATATCCTGCTAAACCTCATTTGCACCCTTACCAAAGCCTCCACATCCTTCCTATAGTGTGTTGATCAGACTGCATATAATACTCCAAATGTGGTCTAACTAAAATCTTAAGCAACTGCAACTTATTTTGCCAAATTTTATACTCAGTGCCCCAACCGATGAAGACAAGCATGCCGTACACCTTCTTTACCTTATCCACTTGTGTTGCCACTTTTAGGACGCTATATTCTTGTGCTCCAAGATCTCTCTGAGTGTCAGTGCTTGTAAGGGTCCTTCCATTTGCTACATATTTTCCTGTGGTATTTGACCTCCCAAGATGTATCATCTCACTCATGTCCAGATTAAACTCCAAATGCCATTTCTCCACCCAGCTTTCCAAATGATCCATTCTTGCTGTAAGCTTTGACCATCTTCCTCATTATCCACAATTGCACTAATTTTCATATTGCCTGAAAATTTACTGATCAGACCACCTGTGTTTTCATCTAAATCATTTATATAAATTATAAGTAATAGAGGTCCCAGCAGTGATCCTGGCAGAACACCATTGATCACAGACCTCTGGCCAGAAAAATATCCCTTCATAAATACCCTCTGTCATCTATGACCAAGACAATTTTGTACATAACTTGCCAACTCACCATGGATCCCATGTGACTTAATCTTCTGGAGCTGCCTGCCATGAGAGGTACTTTGTCAGTAAAGTTCATGTAGACAACATCTAATGCCCTCCCTTTGTGAGTCATCTTCGTCACTTCCTCAAAAAACTTAATCAAATTTGTGAGAAAAACATCCTTCTCCGCACAAACCCATGCTGACTATTCCTTACAATTCCATTCTTTTCCAAATGCGAGTAAATCCTCTCCCTAAGAATCTGCTCCAATAATTTCCCTACCACTGATGTAAGGCTCGCTGGTCTATAATTTCCTGGATTATCCCTGTTGCCCTTCTTAAACAAAAGGAACAAAAGTGGCCATTTGATGATACAAAGTTCTCTGCCAAGGCCCCAGCAATCTCCTCTGTTGCCTCCTTCTGTATCCTGGGATGAATCCCATCTGGTCCCAGGGAGTTATCCATATTAATGTTTTTCAAGACAGCCAACACCTTCTACCTCTTAATATCAACATGTCCTAGAATATCAATTCTCTAATATTACCATCATCCACATCCTTCTCCTTCTTGAATACCGATGTGATGTACTCATTAAGGACCTCACTCACTTCCTCTGGATCCATGTATAAATTCCCTCCTTTGTCCTTGAGTAGACCTAGCCTTTCCCTAACTACCCTCTTGGTCCTAATATATGCATAAAATGCTTTGGGATTCTCCTCAATCCTATTTACCAAGGATATTTCATGATCCTTTCTTGCCCTCCTAATTCCGAGTTTAAGTTCTTTGCTGCTTCCTTTATATTCTTCATAGGCTTTGTCTGAAATTCCATGTCATGATAGTGCATTTTACATCTGTGGGTTGGGAGGGGAGTGGTCCATCCAATTTGTGGCCATAAGATCCAACCCAGTCAAAGTAAATAAAAAGTTATTAATGTTAAGTATGTCTCATTATAAGTTAGAGATAGTGGGAACTGCCATTACTTGGACAATCTGAGATAACAAGGTGTGGAGCTGGATGAACACAGCAGGCCAAGCGGCATCAGAGGAGCAGGAAAGCTGACGTTTCAGGTCTAGACCATTCTTCAGAAATGGGGGAGGGAAAGGGGATTCTGAAATAAATAGGGAGAGAGGGGGAGGCGGATAGAAGATGGATAGAGGAGAAGATAGGTGGAGAGGAGACAGACAGGTCAAAGAGGCGGGGATGGAGCCAGTAAAGGTGAGTGTAGGTGGGGAGTTAGGGTGGGGGTAGGTCAGTCCAGGGAGGATGGACAGGTCAAGCAGGTGGGATGAGGCTGGTAGGTAGGAGGTGGGGGTAGTGCTTGAGGTGGGAGGAGTGGATAGGTGGGAGGAAGGATGAACAGGTTAGGGAGGTGGGAACAAGATGGGCTGGTTTTGGGATGACGTAGGGGGAGGGGAGATTTTGAAGCTTGCGAAGTCCACATTGATACCATTGGGCTGCAGGGTTCCCAAGCAAAATATGAGGTGCTGTTCCTGCAGCCTTCGGGTGGCATCGTTGTGACACTGGAGGAGGCCCAGGATGGACATGTCGTCCAAGGAGTGGGAGGGAGAGTTGAAATGGTTCGCGACTGGGAGGTGCAGTCGTTTGTCACGAACCGAGCATAGATGGTCCACAATGCGGTCCCCAAGCCTCTGCTTGGTTTCCCCGATGTAGAGGGGGCCACATTGGGAACAGTGGATACTGTATACCACATTAGCAGATGTGCAGGTGAACATCTGTTTGATGTGGAAGGTTTTCTTGGGGCCTGGGATGAGGGTGAGGGAGGAGGTGTGGGGGCAGGTGTAGCACTTCCTGCAGTTGCAGGGAAAAGTGCTGGGTGTGGTGGGGCTGGTGGGGAGTGTGGAGCGGACAAGGGAGTCACGGGGAGAGTGGTCCCTCTGGAAAGCAGGTAAGGGTGGGGAGGGAAAAATGTCTTCTCTATCCATCTTCCATCTGCTTCCCCCCCCACCTCTCTA
This sequence comes from Ginglymostoma cirratum, assembly GCA_024137785.1. Lineage (NCBI taxonomy): Eukaryota > Metazoa > Chordata > Chondrichthyes > Orectolobiformes > Ginglymostomatidae > Ginglymostoma > Ginglymostoma cirratum. The sequence continues at coordinate 17,823,611 of JAHRHZ010000266.1, forward strand.
TTTATTTCAGGATCCCCTTCCCCTCCCCCATTTCTGAAGATGGGTCTAGACCTGAAACGTCAGCTTTCCTGTTCCTCTGATGCTACTTGGCCTGCTGTGTTCATCCAGCTCTACACCTTGTTATCTCATTATAATGTAGATTGTTGAAATAAATGTTGCAATATCCACAGGGTTGGATTTTACACCACCTCCACTATCTATTGCGTTTTCAGCATTGGAGTACATTAAATCATTTGGGTTCCCAGTCCAGCTGCTTCTTGCCTACCTCTGACCCATTCTCCATTATAATGAATGGGAAAATCACCCACTAAATCACCTACTGGAGTCCTTAACTGCCCAATTAATTGGCAAAGTAAGAACCTCAATCCGACCTTAGTGCTATAAAAGAGTGGGCAGGGGAAGGGCTTTTGTGGCACAGTGGTAGTGTCCCTATCACTGAACCAGGAGATCAGGTATCAAGTCCCACCTACTCCTGAGGTATGTAATAGCATCTCTGAACAGCAAATGCCTAAAGTGCTGAGCACTGGCAGAGTGCAAATGATATTTTTCGAAAGGTCTTCTTTCAAATGGTGGGGAAGGGGAGAGGGATGAGGGCATATCAATCGGGGGAGCCCTGTACACATCAAGTTTGCCCCTCCAAAGGAAGTCCACAGATACTTCATTCTTCCCTCCAAATCCTGGCAGCTCAACTCGCTCCCTGCCCCCCCCCCCCCCCACCCCCTCCAACCACCACCATCACCTCTGTAGCCGCAGAAAGCCAATCAGATTGACTGGCAGCTCTCAGGGATGTGGCAGAAATCCGACACTGGCCCTGTTTGTCTGTCACCAGCATGTTATTGCTGCAGGGCGGACTTTTTAAAAGTCAGTTCATTTAGGACTGATCATCCTTCCAGGGGTGCTGATGGAGGCAAGGCAGTCAGCAGTATCCTTCATAGCCCATAAAATCTAGCCTTTTGCATTGAAAATATGCTTTGCTTTGTAAGTGGAAATGTGCTAAATATTTCTGTTATAAAACAGGCGAAAGTAGTGTGTTTTCAGTAAAATTTGTATTTCAGCTATTTGAACTATGCACCTGCAGCTTGAGGGATACAATCTGTTGCACATAATGTTGTAATTTTCTTCAGTATATCGCAGCAAAAAGAATATATTGTGTTTTATTTGGCGAATGGTTTGGTACCATTCAGTGCACTGAGAAAAAGTTCTAATTACTTGAATGTATGCCAGGGTTTTAATCAATATCAGATTAAGGACATTCTGTGTACTTCCAACATTGTGGAAGGATTTAGCGCATGGCCGCTTAAATGCTTCACTGAGCTTTAGCCTTGAGTAGGATTTACCAGTATTTTGTTCTCCTGTGATTGTGAATAGGAGAAGAAATGAGAGACCATCTAATACTTTGAGATGCATTTTCCTCTGGTGCAAAGATGCAGAAAATATATCTTACTAAACTTTCAATTGAAACCCTGACATTTTATTATAGGGTTTGTCAACTTAGCTTTGGGCACAGCAGAGAGTGGAATACATTGTCTTTTAGCTTTCTGCAATTTTCACTTGTAAAATATACAGCTCTTGCTTTCACAAGTAGTGCTGCTTCAGTCTTGTTTCATGTCAGGGTGTAACTTGTTTGTTTCACTCCCATTATGTAGAATTTTGTTGATCATGCTGAAAAGATTATATTATTGAGAGACAACATATTCAGGCACTTAATAAAAGTGCCTGAATGCTGTTGTAAAAATAAATCAGCAGGAACCTATCAACAACGATTTACATAGCACATTTCGCTGTCCCAAACTTCTCCTTCGAAGGACATTATCAAACTAAATCAAGGTCGACTAGTTATTGGGACTTATGCAATGAACTTCTGAAACCAATCAGAGAGGAAATACATTGGCCAAAATTTTTCAGTGCTGCTCAAATTGGTAGATTGGGTCTCAGGACTAGATTAGCTAAACCAACTCTTGTTCAAAGAGAAAGTGAGAAGTGGATAACACAATGTAATTAGTTTTATTTATTTATTAATGGGATGAGGGCATTGCTGGCTAGAATGCATTTATTTCCCATTCCTAATTGCCTAGAAGACAGTTCAGAGTCAATCACATTGTTGTGGGTCTGGAGTCACATGTACGCCAGACCAGGTAAGGATGGCAGTTTCCTTCCCTAAAGGACGTTAGTGAACCAGATGGGTTTTACCCCTGACAATGACAGTGGATTCATGGTCATCATTAGATTCGTAATTCCAGATATTTTTGTTGAATTCAAATTCCACCAGCTGCTGTGGCAGGATTCAAACCTGCATCCTCAGAACATTATTTGGGCTTCTGGATTAACTGTCCAGTGATAATACCTCTAGGCCATCGCCTCCCCCTTGGGCAAACTCTTAAAAATCATTAGAAAACATTTTGAAATGGATAATTAGCATTTAGAAATGGATAGGTAATCAGCGTAGATTAGTTGAAGACAAACCATATTTTTAAAAAAAATTGCTGGAGACCTTTTTTATGTGACCAATTCAAAGATAAAGGGAAAAAAGGGATTAGTTTTATATATACATATATATATTTATCAAGAATGCGGTTTGTGAGATGCACTGGCAAGGCCAACATTTATTATTCTCGAAGAAGGTGTCCTTTTGAATAGGTGAAGTGGATATTGTCTAACTATGCCAGTATTGCTGTCAGGGATGGAGTAACAAGATTTTGAACCTGCAACAGTGAAGAAAAGCAATATGCTGGGAAGTTAAAATGATATGTGTCTTGATAGAGCATTTGCAGGCAATGGCGTTCCCATGCATCTGCTGTCCTTGTTCTGCTAAAGGGGAGAGATTGTAGGTTTGGAAGGTACTGTCAGGGCAGCCTTGGCAAGTTGCTGCAGTGTGCAGTGGTAACGGGAGAGAATACTTAAGGTGCTGAATGGGGTGTTGAAGAGCAGCTACTGTGTTGTGGATGGTGTTGAGCTTCTCGAATGTTGTTGGAGTTGCACTCATCACAGCAAATGTGAAGTATTCCATCATACACTCTTGACCATGCCTTGTAAATGGTGGACTGTCACTGGAAGATAGGAAGTCAATTACTGTGTGCGGAATTCTTGGCCACTGTCTTTCTCTTAGTGACAGCAATCAGTTTATTGTTGGTGGGAGATTGTGGGAATCAGCAATCTTGGCGAGGGAAGATAGTTTGATTCTCTTATGTTGGAGGTTATTATTGCATAGCACTTTTATGGCATAAATGTTGCTTACCACTTATGAACTAAGCCCAAATGTTCCTCCTGTTCATTAAACAGAAGACATGTAAGAGGTTTCAGGAAAATACGGACAGGTTATTAGAATGGTTTAGATGATAGGCAGATGAGCCTAAAGTTAAAAAGTGTGAGGTTTTACATTTTGCATTTTACATAAAGAAGGATCAGGAGTGCACACACTAAAGTATGTGGAAGAACATAGAGACCTATTAGTTAAAATATCTAGTTTCCTGATAGTGTGACTAGGTAGAGCTTGAACAAATGGATATCAAAACTATTGGAACCACGCTGCAAATATGCAACAGTATGATACCTGGAATTTAAAATTATAATTTTTATCACCATCGATGGTTTACTAATTTAGAGTTAACTTCCATCGTGGGTAGAGGTTAAACTAAAATACGTTTGACAATCAATAAATTAGAAAAATACAAAAAAGGTTAGAAAGAGCAGAGCACAAACTACTGCATCTGATGAAACAACTAAATTGCTCCTAAAAGAAGCATTAAAAAGAAGATAAGCATAAAGTTTTGAGGAAAATGCTAAGATTCTGGCAATGCTCAGCATTGGTGTAAATGGGTAATATTAGATCAGACACCCATTATAAACACTGATTGTAAATTATTTTTGTAGTATAATGGGCAGTGAAGCCAATATCTGCTCTTCTATGTCATTGATGCAAGTTAAACTCATTCCTTTCCCCCAAGACTCTTTTCCCTGTAGCAATTAATACTAGGAAGAGGTAAAGGCAAAATTCTCCAGATACTGGAAACCTGAATTAAACTGAATTGTAAGATCATTATAACCCTGAAAAGAAACTTAGCAGATCTGACAAAATCTGTGGAGAGAGAAACAGATATAACATACCAAATCCTAACTGATACTTCTATGAACAATACTACTCTTCTTCAGCTCCTGTTTCTGTTTCTGTCTCCTTGATTTCAGGAGGAGATTTTTCTAAGACACTTTAAAATGCTTGAAGTATTTTAATATTTTGATTGGAGAAAGACTTTGCTTCTCCAGATCTGTTATCAGTGTGGCAGATTCCATAATATTAGTATTGAAAAAATATGAGGCTATGGGTCAAGTAAAAATTATTTACATGGAGGATTATTGAAGCATGGGATAGTTTACTGTTTCCTTAGGTGAAACATTAACAACATATCTAAGTAATTATTTCACTTTGAAATGTGATGAGGTTGTGTGTTTCTTTCTTTTGTATGGATGGCTGGGCTGGATATCACAGAAAACAATAATAAATATTTGAAGCAATGGAGTTAAAACAGCCAGGATACAGTGAGAATTGGGATTAGTTTTTTGATTGTTTTAGCTAAGAGCAATCCAAGTAGGATGGTAAATGTATGGTTCAGTGGACCAAAATGAGTGCTGACTGATATGAACATTTTTCAGATCTTATCATTATAGTTGTGACATTTCCATTCTTCACACATTCACTCATTACATTTTGTGTGGCATCTGCCAAATCTGGAGCAGGTCCCTACTATACTTATTAAATTGCTGGGGACTATATTCAGATTACTTGAACTCATTTCACTTAGTGACTCAACGATATTTGGCAAAGGATAATCTTTTTGTGCCATATTATTGGAGAACATGTAGACAGAGCGTAATGTTAATCCTGTCATGTTGGAAAGCAGTCTGGATTGGCTGTGTTTTCTTGCAAATAAACAAATGACAAAAGGAAATCTTGAGATGAAATTCTTCCTGAAAGTGTGAGAATGTTGTTATTTTTGTCCAGATCCTGTAATTAACACTCATCAGCATTTCAAAGATAGTCAAAGAGAAAAGCTGATTTTAACTTTAAAAGAAGTCGTTTCTTTCACCTGCCAGGTGCAATTTGTAAAAAAACGTTCCTAATTCAAAATTGAAAATCACCTGCACATCTGCTAATGTGGTATACTGCATCCGCTGTATCCGTTGTGGCTACCTCTACATCGGGGAAACCAAGCGGAGGCTTGGGGACCGCTTTGCAGAACACCTGCGCTCGGTTCGCAGTGAACAACTGCACCTCCCAGTCGCGAACCATTTCAACTCCTCCTCCCATTCCTCAGACGACATGTCCATCCTGGGCCTCCTGCAGTGCCACAACATGCCACCCGAAGGCTACAGGAACAGCAACTCATATTCAGCCTGGGAACCCTGCAGCCCAATGGTATCAATGTGGATTTCACAAACTTCGAAATCTCCCCTCCCTCTACCACATCCCAAAACCAGCCCAGCTCATCCCTGCCTCCCTAACCTGTTCTTCCTCTCACCTATCCCCTCCTCCCACCTCAAGCCGCACCCCCATTTCCTACCTACTAACATTATCCTGCCCCCTCGACCTGTCCGTCCTCCCTGGACTGACCTATCTCCTCTCTACCTCCCCACCTACACTCACCTTTACTTGCACCATCCCCGCCTCTTTGACTTGTCTGTCTCCTCTCCACCTATCTTCTCCTCTATCCATCTTCTATCCGCCTCCCCCTCTCTCCCTATTTATTTCAGAACCGTCTTCCCCTCCCCCATTTCTGATGAAGGGTCTAGGCCCGAAACGTCAAGTTTTCCTGCTCCTATGATGCTGCTTGGCCTGCTGTGTTCATCCAGCTCTACACCTTGTTATCTCGGATTCTCCAGCATCTGCAGTTCCTATTATCTCTGATACAATTTTAACCCCACTGCAAAGCCTCTTCTAAGGATGCCTACCCTGAAGAAGTTACCCTCCTCCCTCCGGACCAACCTCAGGGGATCTCTCTCCCACTGCAACTGTCTCATAATCTCTTCAGCCTTGAAACTGCTCGACCATGTCCTGAAGCAAACCAGGTACTACAGCTGCATCACCTCTCTTAGTACCTGCCTACAGAACCAGATCATCCCCAATGGACGACAGTCCACATTCAAACCTTCCCAATTTGGCCCCAACCGTGACAATTTCTACATTCAGAACATTGAGACCCTTCAGAAGCCTTTCTCCCTGCGACTCCTGAAACACACACTTGCAGCAATGCACCGGCATCTCCAGGCACTACAATCAAGACTACCCCAGCTCAGAGCCTCCCTCTCCCAGACCTGCAAAGGACCTCTCCTGTTTTTTATTCTTCGTAGGGTCCACAACCTGAACTCACAATTCTACTCAGCTTTATTGGACACTAAAAACCGTAAGTACAGTAAACTCGCTGGTGCCGACCACCCAAAACGGGCTTCCCCCACCTCCCAAATCCCCAGCCGTACCCAGGACCTCCCCCACAATGTAACTGCCACCATTGTCCATGAGGCCACTGTCGGAGAACCCACAGATGACGTCACATCCGCCACCGCCGGATACACCACTTCCGGGACAGCAAATGCTATCGCTGCTGAAGCCACCGCCTCCAGTTCTGAGATCAACACCACAGACACGACCGTCACCGCTGCTGCCGCCGCCGACCCCGCTCTGCCCATCGCCGATGCCGCTACACCCATCACGGACGCGGGCGCAACTCCGCCCACAGCCGACACCGACATCGCTCCGCCCACTGCCTCCACAGCCAGCAGCTCCAGAGGAGACAGCAGCACCCAGCCCTACCCAGTCTTCACCATCCCCCCCAGACCTTCCCCTTACTGAGGACGAATGGTCAGTCCTCAGGAAAGGGCTCACCTTTGTCCCCCTCCACCCACACATCAACAAATACCGGTCATGTTTGGACATTGAGCAGTTTTTCCATTGCCTCCGCCTCCGTGCTTACTTCTTTAACCGTGAGCCTAACCGTCCCTCTACTGACCCCTTCTCCTGCCTCCAACACAAGCCCTCCTCCTGGGCACCACCCCAAGGCCTCCTATCCTCCCTTGACCTCTTCATCTCCAACTGCCGTTGAGACATCAATCGCCTCAACCTCTCCACCCCTCTCAAACACTCCAACCTCTCCCCCGCAGAATGTGCAGCCCTCCGCTCCCTCTGCTCTAATCCCAACCTCACCATAAAACCCGTGGACAGGGGAGGCACTGTTGTAGTATGGCGCACTGACCTCGACATCGCCGAGGCCAGGTGCCAACTCTCCGACACCTCCTCCTACCACCCCCGGATCATGACCCCATCCCCGAGCACCAAACCATCATCTCCCAAACCATCCACAACCTCATCGCCTCAGGTGACCTCCCACCCACAGCCTCCAACCTCATCGTTCCCCAATCCCGCACTGCCCGCTTCTATCTCCTTCCCAAAATCCACAAACCTGAATGCCCTGGTCGACCAATTGTCTCCACCTGCTCCTGCCCCACCAAACTTATCTCCACCTATCTCAACTTCATTTTCTCCCCCTTGGTCCAGGAACTCCGTGCCTATGTCCGTGACACCACCCACGCCCTCCACCTCCTCCGGAACTTCCAATCCCAACACCTCATTTTTGCCATGGACGTCCAGTCCCTATACACCTGCATTCCCCATGCAGATGGCCTAAAGGCCCTCCGCTTCTTCCTGTCCCGCAGGCCTGACCAGTCCCCCTCCACTGACACCCTCATCCGCTTAGCTGAACTCGTCCTCACACTCAACAACTTCTGTTTCAATTCGTCCCACTTCCGATAGACAACGGGGGTGGCCATGGGTACCCGTATGGGCCCAAGCTATGCCTGCCTCTTTGTAGGTTACGTGGAACAATCCTCCTTCCGTACCTACACTGGTCCTAAACCCCACCTCTTCCTCCGTTACATTGATGACTGTATCGGCACCACCTCGTGCTCCCACGAGGAGCTCGAACAGTTCATCCACTTCACCAACATCTTCCACCCCAACCTTAAGTTCACCTGGACCATCTCTAACACTTCTCTCACCTTCCTGGACCTCTCTGTCTCCATCTCGGGTAACCACCTAGAAAACGATGTCCATTTCAAGCCCACTGACTCCCACAGCTACCTGGAATACACCTCCTCCCACCCACCTTCCTGCAAAAATGCCATCCCCTATTCCCAATTCCTTTGCCTCTGCCACATCTTCTCCCAGGATGAGGCATTCCACTCCTGTACATCTCAGATGTCCTCATTCTTCAAGGACTGCAACATCCCCCCCCCCGCCAAGGTCGAGAACGCCCTCGACCGTGTCTCCTGCATTTCCCGCAACTCATCCCTCACACCCCGTCCCCGCAATAACAATCAAAAAAGAATACCTCTTGTCCTCACATACCACCCCACCAACTCCGGATCCAACGCATCATCCTCCGACACTTCCGCCATCTGCAATCCGACCCCACCACCAAAGACATTCCTCCCTCCCCACCCTTATCTGCTTTCCAGAGGGACCACTCTGTCCGTGACTCCCTTGTCGGCTCCACACTCCACTCCAGCCCCACCACACCCGGCACTTTTCCCTGCAACCGCAGGAAGTGCTACACCTGCCCCTACACCTCCTCCCTCACCCCCATCCCAGGCCCCAAGAAGACTTTCCACATCAAGCAGATGTTCACCTGCACATCTGCTAATGTGGTATACTGCATCCGCTGTACCCGTTGTGGCCTCCTCTACATCGGGGAAACCAAGCGGAGGCTTGGGGACCGCTTTGCAGAACACCTGCGCTCAGTTCGCAACAAACAACTGCACCTCCCAGTCGCGAACCATTTCAAATCCCCCTCCCATTCCTCAGACGACATGTCCATTCTGGGCGTCCTGCAGTGCCACAACGATGCCACCCGAAGGCTGCAGGAACAGCAACTCATATTCCGCTTGGGAACCCTGCAGCCCAATGGTATCAATGTGGATTTCATAAGCTTCAAAATCTCCCCTCCCCCTACCTTAGATATGTTGATTAGGAGAATATGATGGAAAGGGATAGACTGGATCTAAAAATTAATGTTCTAAATTGGAAGAATTTTGATGGTATTAGACATGAACTTTCAAAAATTGATTGGGGGCAGATGTTCGCAGGTAAAGGGATGGCTGGAAAATGGGAAGCCTTCGAAAATGATGTAATGAGAGTCCGGAGACAGTTTGTTCCTGTTAAAGTAAAGGGCAAGACTGGTAGGAGTAGGGAATGCTGGATGACTAGGGAAATTGAGGTTTTGGTCAAGAATATGACCAAATCCCCCTCCCATTCCTCAGATGACATGTCCATCCTGGGCGTCCTGCAGTGCTACAGTCCCATCCTGTCCCTGGATGCCCTCACCCACTCCATCCCACAACCCCACGTTTCTAGCTCTTGCCAAGTTGTGTGATCTCTTCTTCTGCATTGACAGAAACTAGGGAGATGTTAGGAAGGGCGTGTGTTCAGATAAATGGAAGACAAAATTTGTAAATAGTGATAGTGAGGCATGTTGGTGAGAAGGAAATTAATTCAGTGTCATTGTGAGGATTGGCTGCTTAAATGGATGTATGAGGTACCTGCAGAGAAGGAATGAGTGAAAATGCAAGTATATGTCAGGTATAGACAGCAGAAATCGAGTGATTCCCTAGAAGAGTCTAAAGGCAGTTGGAGTATACTTAAGAGGGAAAGCAAGAGAGCAAAAAGGGGACATGAGATAGCCTTGGCAAATAGGGTTAAGGAGAATCCAAAGGGTTTCTGCAAATACATTAATGACAAAAGGGTAACTAGGGAGACAGTAGGACCCCTTAAAGATCAGCAAGACCACCTACATGTAGAACTGCAGGAGGTGGAGGAGGTACTAAACAAACATTTTATATCAGTGTTTGCTGTGGAGGAGGATATGGAAGATAGAGAACATGGGGAAATAAATAACAACATTTTGAAAGTGTCCATATTACAGAGGAGGAGGTGCTGGTCGTCTTAAAATGCGTAAAGACGTATAAATCCCCGGGACCTGATCAGGTGTATCCTAGACTCAGTGGGAAGCTAAGGAAGAAATTACTGGGCCCCTTGCTGAGATGCTTGTATCAAGTATAGCCACAGGTGAGGTGCCAGAAGACTGGAGGTTGCCTAATGTGGTCACACTATTTAAGAGGTGGCAAGGAAAAGCCAGGGAACTGTAGACTGGTGAGTCTGACATTAGTGGTGGGCAAGTTGTTAGATGGAATCCTGAATGACAGGATTTATATATATTTGGAAAGGCAAGGACTATTAAGGATAGTTAACATGGCTTTTTGTGTGGGAAATTGTCTCACTAACTTGATCGAGTCATTTGAAGAAATAACAAAGATGATTGATGAGGGCAGAGCAGTGGACGTGATCTATATGGACTTCAATAAGGCGTTCGACAAGGTTTCTCATAGTAAACTGGTTAGCAAGGTTAGATCACAATGCATAGAGGGAGAACTAGCCGTTTGGATACAGAACTGACTCAAAGGTTGGAGACAGATATTGTGGTGGAGGGTTGCTTTTCAGACTGTATGCCTGAAGCCAGTGGTGTGGCAGAAGGATTGGTGCTGGGACCGTTGCTTTTGGTCATTTTTGTAAATGATTTGGATGTGAACAGAGTAGGTATGGTTAGTAAGTTTGCAGATGACACCAGAATTGGAGATGTACTGGACAGTGAGAAAGGTTATCTCAGAGTACAACAGGATCTTGATCAGATGGGCCAATGGGCCGAGGAGTGGCAGATGTGAGGTGCTGCATTTTGGAAAGGCAATCAGGCAGGACTGATACACTTAATGGTGAATTGTCTTAGTAATGTTGAACAGGGTCCAGTTTATAGAAGTGACATCTGCAGTTCTTTTGCAGCTCCTATTGTCAGGTGCCAAGCCTTATCCTTTGATTTAGAATCATCATCATTGAGTCATTGGTCCAACTCATCCATGCCAACCAGAAATCCTAAATGATAATGTCCTGGGGAGTGTTGCTGAACAACGAGACCTTGGAGTGCAGGTTCATAGTTCCTTGAAAGTGGAGTTGCAAGTTGATACATTAGTGAAGAAGGCATTTGTCTGCTTACCTTTATTGGTCAGTGCATTGCATACAGGGGTTGGGAGGCCATGTTGTGGCTGTACAGGATATTAGTTAGACCACTATTGGAAAATTGCGTTGAATTCTGGTATTCCTGCTGTAGGAAGGATGTTGTGAAACTTGAAAGGGTTCAAAGAAAGTTTACCAGGATGTTGCCAGAGATGGAGGGTTTGAGCTATAGGGAGACGCTGAATAGGCTGGGGATACTTTCCCTGGAGCGAGGGGTGACCTAATAGAGGTTTGTAAAATCATGAGAGGCATGAATAGGGTAAATAGACAAGGTCTTTTTCCCAGGTTGGGGAGTCCAGAACTAGAGCACATAGGTTTAAGGTGAGAGGGGAAAGATTTAAAAGGGACCTAAGGGGCAACTTTTTCACACAGAGGGTGGTGTGTATCTGGAATGAGCCGCCAGAAGAAGTGGTGGAGGCTGGTACAATTACAACACTTAAAAGCATCTGGATAAGTATATGAATTGGAAGGGTTTAATTGGATATGGCCAAATGCTGGCAACTGGGACTATTTATTTAGGATATCTGGTCAGCATGGATGAGTTGGACTGAAGGATCTGTTTCCATGCTGGAGATTTCTATGACTCTATGACTTCATGACTTCCTTTTCTATTCCTTTGTGGGATGTGGGCATTGCTGGCTGCCAAGCATTTCTTGCCCATCCCTGGTTGCCCTTGAGAAGGTGGTTGTGAGCATGACTCTGACTCTAGTTCAAAGGATGAGGCTTGGCACCTGACAATAGCAGCTGCAGAAGAACTGCAGAAGTCACTTCTATAAACTGGACCTTTTTCAACATTACTAAGACAACTTACCAACATTGGTCAAATGTTATGAATGATGTTTCTATTTAAAAGTATTATAACATGGATATTTCCTAATCCACCCACTGTGAGATTGTATTACATACCTCTGGAGCAGGTGGGACTTGAACTAACACCTCCTGGTTCAGAGGTAGCAACATTCCCACTGTACCACGAGAACTCTGCACAGTGTCATGGTATATATCGATAATGACAGGACTTTCATTTCCTCCTCTCCAAAACAAGGCATGTTTAGTTAACATTTCAATGTGTCTCATTTTGCATTAACATCCAAAATCTAGGAATGCACATAACAGGATTGAAGATTGCTTCTAGTATATGGTGATGACTTCTGTTCAGTTCTACCCTTGAGACAGTGCTCCACTAAAAATTTGCCAGCTCTTTATCCTGCAACGTAATTGTCAATTTCTTGTTTGAGGCTATGATAGAAAGAAAAGTTCTTGTGGTATCTTATCTCAATTTAAAGTTATTAGCTATAATCCATTACAGACCATAGACATTTCACTCTGTTGAGAGAGGGACATGCAGTTATTTGCTGAAGAGCACTATACTTCACAACAAGCATGGGACAAGTCAAAAAGGTAGCCCTCCATAATCTATCACAGCTAATATGGGAATTGAACCCTCGCACTTGCCAATCCCCAGTATTTTCAACCTTCTTGCACCAATCCTCCCATTCACCACATCCCTCATTATGCTGAGGCCTCCACCCACCAACCCTACTGTTCTTCATTCTCCTACTCCCTGTTTTCTCAACCTGCCCACTCCATCCAACCTTGAGATCGTCTTGCTACCTAGCTCACTCCATCCTTTATGCCGCCCCCTCCCGGCTCACAGCGAGGATTTATGAGCTAGGAAGCAGTGATTAGGAGAATTGAGGAGGAGTAGAGAACAAGAAACTCATGAGCGGTGATGAGTGGGGCAGTCAGGAGAGGGGAAGCATTGAGAATAAGTGAGAGACTTAGGAGAGGTGATGAATGAGAAATTCAAGGAAGGTGGCGATGAAGGAGAGAGGCAGCAAGTTGGTAGAGGTGGCAAATGGAAGAATCTGGACAGGTCAATAGTTGGTGCAAGTAGTGAAAAGGAGAGGCATTTAGGAGGATAGGCAGCCAGGGGAGTCAGTAAGCAGGAGGCAGGAAGTGATGAGCAGAAGGTACGGCATTGTGGAATTTCTAATGGAAAATTACAGATTAGGAATTTAACCCCATGTAAACGTGTATTGCATGCTCTCCTACTGGAATGTGTTTCTCATTCAGTATATTTTCCAATTAGCATGCATTTTTCTGGGAACATATTAGGGTACAAAATGGCTTTCCCCTTTCCTGAGATAGTAGGAACTGCAGATGCTGGAGAATCTGAGATAACAAGGTGTAGAGCTGGATGAACACAGCAGGCCAAGCAGCATCATAGGAGCAGGAAAGCTGACGTTTCGGGCCTAGTCCCCTTCCTGAAGTCAGTTTGAAGCCAACGCCAAGTCACGCATATCTCTAAGAGTCCAACAAAGATATTGTCATTGAGCAACCAATCACATTGAAGTGTTCTGACAGACAGAAAGCCCTTAGTTATAACACATTCAATCATAGATTCCCTACAATGGAGAAGCAGCCATTTAGCCCACATCAATCCTCTGAAGAGCATCCCATCCAGGCCCACGCCATCGCTGTAACAGTGCATTTTTCCATGGATAACACACCTAGCCTGCACATCTTTGGACTGTGGGAGGAAACTAGAGCACCCAGAGGGATTCCACACAAACAGGGGGAGAATGTGGAAACTGCACAGCCAGTCATCCATGGGTGGAATTGCACCCAGGTTTCTGGTGCTGTGAGGCAGCAGTGATAACCATTGAGTTACCATTACACCCCAGTCCTTCCTTTCAATTCAGTTGTACAGAAAAGAGAATAAATGACTGGGACATACAAGTGGGATTAATGTACAAACTTTAGAAAGCATTTAAAATACGTGAATTAGTTCAGACAATGCTGGAGAAATCTGATACTCCATATATATTAAATTAGCTTTTTATAGACACTGAAGCTATTCCTCAGCGCACTATTTAAAACTCATTTACACCTTGTTCAAAAAGATGATTTAAGGGCTGAGAGCCGAGTAACGCAAATGAATAGCTTCGTATAGTTCAGTGATTTCTACTTGATTGCAGGCTGTGGCATAGCAATGGGAGAAGCGTAGAATCACTGACAGCAACTTCAGAAATCTACATGTGCTGTCGAATATGAAAATCCTGAACAGATGCACGTGTCGATTTCAGAAGTTGCTATCGGTTTCAAAGAAGCAACAATAACGAATTTTCCAGAGTCAGTCTCAGTTCTAATCCTACTTTTAATCTTACTTTTAAACAGGTAGGAAAATTCCTGAAAAACAAATTTGAAATCATTGAGTGAAGAACAAGAGCTAATGCAGTATTACACGTATTATAGCATTCAGTGTAATTATTAAAACAGTAACATCATTGTAGGGTTGGGTGAAAGCTGACAAAAGCAATACCCAAGTGTGTCTACATGTGCATTCTCAAGTTCGAAAATATTACTAATGATTGACTAATAAATTACTAGTTTTGCACCAGTGTTAATATTATATTATGAGGAATACATTATTATGCATGTGCCACTTAGGTCCTTTCAGTCTGAATTACGTCCTTACAGCATCAAGTGTAAAAAAACAAATTTTACAAATCATGCAATAAGTGCACCTTTTCTCAATAAAATATTTGGAGAAAAGAGCATTGTTGAAGGCTGAATTTTAGGCACTCCTCTGCCAGCATCTTAGAAGGTAGGAAGGCACTGATATTTTGTTTGTGGTCTTCCAACTGTCCATCTGTAATCCCCTCCCCATCTGAAATGTAACTGGAGTGTAGGGAAAGCATCAGGTGACTTCTTACCTTTTACCTTATTGAGGTCTAAAGTTGACAATAAATTGTCTCTTACTGGTTTCATCCTGTCTGATCCAAGAGCAGAAGATGCCTGGCAATTTCAACCGCTGACACTGTATCAGGCAAAAGGGGAATCTATTTTGTGGGATACCTGGGACTATCAGAGGTACCCCCCCCACCCCAAATTTTGCCCTGCCCTACTCTTTAACCCTTCCCCTACACTCATGAATCCAGACCCCAATCCCTTTCACAATATTTCATCTTCCCACCCCTCCGCAAATGGTTGAATAGTCTCTCACAAGGACTCTTGGCTGAGAACCAAGGCAAGAATTACTTTCTTGAAGTAGTGTTAGCTATGTGTACTATTTCACTGGAACAGGTGGTTCTGCTATCCTGGCTTTGAGTAGTTGCAAAGAGCTGCAACTTACTTCAATAAATCAGGAAGAGAAGTAAGTGACACTGAGGGAAGCACCCCCATTGAAAAGGACCTTCCTATCAGAAACAAGAAAGATCTATTACAAATGTATCCAGTGTGTTTTGATGAGATGGTCAGATGCTTTGAAGAACTTGAGTAGCACATCACTATAGACGCCATGAAAGCAAACTGAGATCCACGTTTCCCCCTCTCATAAAATATCTAAAGAGCTAAAAGGAAAACTTGAAAATGAACTTTGTGAGATGGAAGAAAAGAAAGTGATTGACAGAGTCATAAAGCCTACAGACTGAGTAAATCAAGCAGTAAGAAGAAAACATTTCTTATTCCAAAATTCGACCAGGTCATAGGCAGTGTTCCCTCCAGCTCCTCGGACATCCCGTGCCTGCTGATTTGGTTTCGAAAGACATTGAAACGCGTGGACCTCGGACGTAAATACAGCACAACATAATTAGTACATCACAGGGCGAAAGTTTTTAGCATATTTCATCCCAGAAATAGCCTGTCAAATGTGACACTTGACAAGAAATCTTCATTGTTGGCAATATTCTACACAGCCCTTTAATTCCAGTAATTCCTGCATTAGCTTTCTGGTCTTGAAATGAGATTATGTTTTCAAGTATAATACAGAGATATATGGAATTCCCTCCCCAAGGGCACAATGGGTCTACCTACAGAACATGGACTGCAGTGGTTCAAGAAGGCAGCTCACTACCATTTTTTCAAGAACAACTAGGGATAGGCAATAAATGCTGGCCAGCCAGCAATGCCCCCCTCCTATGAGTGAAGGAAAAAAAATACATAGGATATAAAGAAGCAGTTGATATACCTGATGATATCCAGATCTAGGACTGGTATTGGAAAAGGCCATGACCACGATGAAACCATGGAAAAAAACCAGGAGAGCTGGGTTCAAGCTAAACACACACAAATGCATTGTGAAAGTTTCGGAATGCCATTTCTTCAGAAAGTCTACACAACTGATAGGGTCAAGCAAAGTCCTGAGAAAGTTACAATTGGCTCTGTGATGAAAGCTCAATTGGAAACTCAATAGTCTCTCAACCCTGTACAGCCCACTTCTACCTCCTTCCCAAAATCCATAAACAGGACTGCTCAGGCAGATCCATTGTTTCTGTCTGCTGCTGCCTCACAGAACTCATTTCTTCCTACTTCAACTTGAATTTTTACTGTCCTTGTTCAGTCCCTTCCCACTTACATCCATGATTCCTCTGATACTTTACATCAGTTTCAGAATTTCCAGTTTGTGGGCTCCAGCCGATTCCTCTTTACTATGGATGTATAATCCTTTTACAGGTCCATTCCCCATCAGGATGGTCTCAGGGCTTTCTGCTTCATTCTGGAAAAAAGGCCTGAACCGTCCTCATTCATCACCTCCCCCCTCTGCCTGGCTGAGTTCATCCTCACTTTGAACAACTTCTCCTTTAAATCCTTTCACTTTCTTCAGATCAAAAGAGTGGCCATGGGTACCACTTATGCCTGAGAGATAATAGGTACTGCAGATACTGGAGAATCCGAGATAACAAGGTGTGGAGCTGGATGAACACAGCAGGCCAAGCAGCACCATAGGAGCAGGAAAGCTTGACATTTCAGGCCTAGACCCTTCATCAGAAAATCTTATGCCTGTCTCTTTGTGAGGTATGTGGAACATTCCTTGTTCCAGTTCTGCTCAGGAGCCCATCCAGAGCACTTTCTCCGGTACCCTTATGACATCATCCGTGCTGCTTCCCTTTCTCACGCAGAATTGGAAATATTATCAATTTCACTTTCAATTTTCACCCTGATCTCACCTTTACCTAGTCCATCACTGACTCCTCCTTTCCTTCCTTGACATCACTGTTTCCATTTCTGGAGATAGCTGGCCACCAATATCCACTACAAACCTATCAACTGCCACAGTTACATGGACTATGCATCCTCACACCCCGTTTCCTGTAAAGACCCTATGTTCCCAGTTTCTCATCTTCATCACATCTGTTCTGATGATGCCAGCTTCTACAAGGGCCTCTGAAGTGTCCACCTTCCTCCTCAACTGAGAATTCCCCACCACCATGGTTGACAGGGCTTTCAGCTGTGTCTGACCCATTTCCCGCTCTTCAGCTGTCACGCCATCTCTTCTCTCCCACAACAGCAACAGGGTCTCTTTTGTCCTCACTTATCTCCCCACCAGCATTCACATCCAAAGGATCATTAGCCGCCTTTTCCTTCACCTCCAGTGGAATGCCACCACCAGACACATATTCCCCTCTCCTTCCTTAGCAGCCTTCTGCAAGGACCATTCCCTCCAGAAGACCCTGGTCCACTCCTCCTTCACTCCCAACACCCTCCCACAGCCCTACGGCACCTTGTCCTGCAATTGCAGTAATTGTAACATCTGTGTGTTTATTTCCACCATCCTCAGTATCCAAGGTCCCAAATATACCTTTCAGACAAAGTAGTGATTTACCTGCACTTGACTCAACCCAGTCACCTGTATTCACTGCTCACAATGTGTTCTCCTCTACACTGGAGAGATGAAATGCAGACTGGGTGATGGCATTGAGGTACACTTACATTCTGTCTGCAAAAATAACCCTGAGCTTCCACTTACCTTCCAGCTCAACACACCACCGTGTTCCCTGGCCAACATCTCTGCCTCAGGCTTGCTACAGTGCTCCAGTGAAGCTCAGCGCAAGCTGGAAGAACAGCATCCCATTTTCCACTTGGGGACCCTGCAGCCTTCAGGGCTCAATATCAAGTTCAATAATTTTAGGGCCTGAGCATCTTCTCCCATGTCCTTACCCCAACTCCGACACTGCAGGCCCTGTCATCACATTGGTTGCTATCACAACCAACCCATTGTCAGCTACTAATGGCCCCCATTAGCAGCTATTCATTCTTCCAGGCTGACCTTTACCCTCTGCTTTGTCTGCCTGCCTGATTTTCACTCTCTCTCTCTTTGGGCTCTATCCCCACCTATTATTTACTCCTGCGCCTGCTCTCTACCCCATCATCAGCATATATCAATCTTTTCTTAGCCTGGTCAGGTCTAAGGAAGCGTCACTGCATCCAAAACATTAACTCTGCTTTCTCACCACAGATGCTGCCTGACGTGTTGCGCTTTCCCAGCAATTTCTGTTTTTGTTTCTGATTTCTGGAATCTGCAGTTCTTTGTTTTTTTTCATAATTGAGGAGTTTTCCTTGGTTTGATCCAGTCCATGGGTTCGTTTGTACATTAGATGTCAGATTATACAACTGTTTTACAAAGAGCTGATGAGAACTGGAAGCTGGTCCATTTCAAAATCACTGGGGCTGCAGTTCATAATGCAGTAAATATGAGAACCCAATGCACAGAAAATCTCCTTACAGCTTGAAAATTCCCACTCTCATTAAGGTTTCTGCTCCCTGATGACCCATTAGGTCCTATGTGCTCATTTACATGATTGCAGCCGCAACCAATGATTTACTCACAATTGTTCAGCTAAATTTTGAAATGGAAATGCATATACAGGCTAGCACAAGTTCAAGCTAGTCTTCTGGGACTGTGACCTGTGATCTGACAGAGTTGTAAGATGGTTTTAAGATGCAGGAATGGCACTGTTTGGTATAGAATGGGCTCTGATGTAGCATTCAAGGCCTTGGTACATTGAGATGGAGAGAGGCTCATTTCCCAAAGAACCAGGAGGCCCTACTGGCGGTCACTGTGAAGTCAGTTGGACCAGACAGCCACATAAGCCCCACATTCATTGCCACATTACTCTCTTTCTTGCAGGGCAAGTTGTCTTAAGGAAGAGTCAGCAATATTTATCTGGTTGGGGAACTTGCATAGCTACATGTCCTCACACTGAAGGAGAAGATGGAGCTCACTATCACTGGAGAGGCCATGATGGTATCTGTGGCCCCAGTGGGGCTGAAAACATAGATGTTGATCGCAGTAATTAATATGATTGCAAACATGGCCATCAAAATGGCCTGGGACTAGTGATATAAGTTACTAGTCTCAGCATACATGCACAAGTGGCTATTTTGCCATTACTAAACCAGAATGAATCTAGCCACCAGCACCAAGGGCAGTTAGGAACAGGCAGTAAATGCTGGCCTTGCCAGCGATGCCCACATCCCACCAGTGAATAACACAAATTGCTCAATCTACATTCTGTAGGAAATAGCATCAAATCAGATGCTTACACATAGAGAGCCCACTGAGGTAGGATTTGAGTGTCTGGGGGAGCCAGGACCTGAGAATCCAACTGCGGAAGCAAAGACCAAAAGGAATGTCATAGACCGAGGGGGACGCCAAAGTTGAGGATGCGGGCAAAGGCCAGGATCAGGTACGGGGCCAAAATCTGAGACCAGGAGAAAAGGCTGGGACCGGGAGCAAACGCCACTAACAGCAGAACTGACTCTTAAGCAGTGCAGCCTGGCAGCTCGTCGAGATGGGTGAGGGAGAGACAGCAGTTCCTGTAGACCTGTGAGAGCAACAGCAGCACCAAGTACTTTCCTCCCATTTGACTGGATGCTGTGGGCTATCTCAATAGATTATTCTTCTGGTTGAAAGGCAGCTATGTCCATTGTTTGGGAGTGATGTAGCCCTGCCTAGGGGAGTTTCTATGCCTGCTCACTCCTTGCCCCATCTAGGGATGGTGTTCCTTTGAGAAACAACATGTATGTGTATCTAATCATCCTTCTCACGTCTCTAGCCCCCTTAATCTCTTCTGATAAACAAGGTGCAGGTGGTTTAAAGGCACACCTTTTGTTTTTACCCTTCTTCCCTTGCTGCAACTCTAGCTGTGCCTTTTATCCTTTTGGATGCACAAGAACAGTGGTTCTCTGGATACTCACACACAGTGGTGCAAGAGTGTCAAGAACTGCTGTCTCTCCCTCACCCATCACAACGAGCTGCCGGGCTGCACTGCTTAAGAGTCAGTTCTACTGTTAGTGGCCTTTGCTCCCGGTCCCAGCCTTTTCTCCTGCTCTCAGATTTTGGCCCCATACCTGATCCTGGCCTTTGCCTGCACCTTCAATCTTGGCGTCCCCCTCGGTCTATGACATTCCTTCCGGTCTTTGCTTCCACAATTGGGTTCTCAGCTCCTGGCTCCCCCAGACACTTGCACACAGTGCAAGCTGTGGAGAGGAAAAGGAAGCAAATGAAGAAAAAACACAGTCACTCAATTTCACACACGCACAGCCACCAGCGTGGAGACTGTGTTAGCTTTCATTTCGGTTTTGTGGCCATTTGCTCAAGAATAAGTGAATCAATGAGTAAATATAATTTTATGAATTTAGCTTACATTACAAAAAATATCCTCACATAAAAAATGTCAATATCATGAAAGAGCCTGGTGATAAATATTATTATAAAAATTGCAACAGGCTATCTGTCTGTCACCACCTATGGGAGTGTTGAATCATTGAAATCTAGCAATTCCTGACAACAATGGTCTTATTGTTGATAAGCAACTTGATATCTGTAAGATGGAATTTCCTGTAATACTGTCAAAAATAATTCAGTAATTTCTCAGGCTGGATGTCATGACTTGGCTTTCTTACAGATTCTATATCACAAAATTAATGATCCTTCAATTTTTGTATCATGTCCAACTTGAAAGTGAAACATAAATTTAAAGGAAAGAGCTAGTGAATCAGTTGGGGGTTCTGGGATTTGTGTATTGTGCTTATATTTGCCACTGTATAAAATATTTTCTTCTACTTCTGATTATTGTTTAAAACCATGTTTAAAAGACCTTCAGCTTGTTTTAAAGCTGCAAAGTGGCTAACCTTCTGATTTTCCTCTTTCTTGTTAATGAAACAAGAAAACTATGTTAACGTAACATTTCTCCAAAAGAAATTAGTCTTTCTAAATACTAAACAATGGAGCCTAATTTCGAGACATATTAGGGGCAAATTCTGAGTCCTCCAAAGCAATCTTAATCGGCCCAGTCCAGATTAGCACTTTGGAGCCAAAGCTTGTCCCATTTCACTTATTTGTTTGTTTCATTGCTAATCCCTCACTAACATGTTTACCAAGTTTTCTGTCAGCTTGCTTATTTAAAGTAGGATGGTGCTATAAGAGTGCCTGAATACAGAACACACGGCTTGATTTTGAAAGCTTCATGTGTCCTGTGGTGAAAAATCTATTTTTCACTGATACATTTCTGAATAGTGTAAAGTGTTTCCAAAGATTTCCTTTGTGGCAGTTATTGGAATTGAGGTCTAACAAGTTAATCTCTAAATTCCCTGTTAAGCCATTTTTGTGTTGTTTGTGTTTCTACTGGACACATTTGGTGAGTATGCTTTAATCAGATTAGCATTTAATTCTGTGCAAGTACAATTTGTTTTGATTACTAACCCAAGACATTGTTCATGGTAGATTCAGGTAGGAGAGTTTGACAGGAAAAGAGACTGATTTATCCAAATCTAGTCCATGTAAATAATTTTGAAGAATGTTGTCAGGAGAGCAGCAGAGGGATGGAGAATTAGGCTGGGACCAAGATTCACAGAGACTCAGCTCTCTTCGTAGGATACTTAACTAGGGCGTTTGTCTAGTTCCCAGGGGTTATGGCAGAAACAGAGGACCGTTCCATGTACTGCTGAGCGGGACACAGGTGGGCATCCAGACATCCAACCTTTGAAGGAAAGTTACTTAGCTCTCACCATAAGGTATTCGATGATCTGCTAAGGCAATTCAGCACTATCCCTGAGAATATGGAGGAACTTGTTTCTGGCCAGTATGGTTTCATTTTACATGGATTCAGCATTCTGCCACCTGCTTTGGATAATGCAGTAAAAAAGGGAGCTGGTATTACTATTGACCAGTCTTGAAATCCCTTATTAAGAATATTAAGGGCAATGGGACAAAAGTGGATATTTGGAGTTAGGCATAGCAATCAGAATCTCATTGAATGGCATGAAATAAAGGGATCAGGGGTTATTGGGAAAAAGCAGGAGAATGGAGTTGAGAAACATATTAGTCATGATCGAATAATGGAACAGACTCAAAGGACTGAGTGGCCTAATTCTGCTCCTATATCTTATGGTCTTATGGAAACTGGTTCAAGGGGTTAGATGGCCTTCCAGTCTTGGCAGCTTTGTTGAGTGTTCAAATAACTATTGTGTAGCCTCTGGTCTCCATATCCAAGAGCAAGGTGTCCGCCCAGGATAAAATTGTGAATCAGAATGATGATGTGGAGGTGCCAGTCTGTTGGACAATAACCTGGTGTCGTGTGACCTCTAACCTAATCAAAACGATGGTCACTAAACTCAGTTAGCCCAGAAAACCTGCACAAGAATTGTTATGTGCAATTAACCTGCATCCATTGCTTCTAGTGTCTGCAAACCTTCTGCACAATTAAATGTTGTCTGCTTCCAGTGTGTACAGTTGCATTAGAGCAAATTTTGCAGAATTGTGAGAAGTAGCACCACTTTAAACTAAAACAAAAGTTGCTAGACAAACTCAGTAGGCCTGGCAGCAGAAAGAGGGAAAAAAAAATTAACCATTCAAGTCATGTGACAATTCTTCAGAATACTTCAAACCAGCCTGCACTACTTACAGCTATTCTCTACCTTTTAAAGGGAAAGTGCATTCTTCCTGAAGGAGATGCTGAAAGGGTTGCGCAAGTGTACGAGCAAATTAAACACTGAACTATTGTGCAAGAAACCAAAGAATTTGCACTGATAATTTGCAATGCTGAGCTAAACTTAGACTTTGGGTGAGGAGACCAGGAAGCCATCCACATCATGTCACCAGAAGCAGTGGGGAGAGAAATGTTGTGATCTATCCAGCCATCTAGACCTAAACTCCAGGATGCAGTACAAAGTTCAGTGACCTCACTTGAGTTTTCAACGTCTGTAAATGTACTCTTAAGTATCACAACTAATTAGCTGCAGTGCTTAAAGCATACACCCCCTATAGCTCCCCTACCAACAACTTTTATCAACCACATCTCATATCTAACATTTATATGCTTCACTTCACCCCACAAACTTAGCACACCTGCAAGCTTCATGTCCATATGACCACAATGGCCACTTAACCCAAACACTTTGGACCACCCTTTCTGGCAAATGTTTCTCACTCCGACAGGATAAGATGGCACATAACTGCAGGCAGTAGCACCTTACTGGGGGATGGACATGGCTTCATGATCTTATCCTGATGGAGCTGATGGTGGTCACTGTCACTGGATTAATCATGACCATGATGTGGAGGTGCCAGTGCTGGACTGGGGTGGGGAAGGTCAGAAATCTCACAACACCAGGTTATAGTTTGAAACAAGTTTATTTGAAAACACAACCTTTTGGAGCCTCACCCCTTCGTCAGGTGTTAATGAGAGAGGTGGTATCAGACGCAGAATTTATAAGTAAAAGACCAAAGAGTCTACCAAGAGGAAACGTTTCTCCCTATCTTCCCCGTCTACGCCCATCAGAACTTCTTATACCTCTATCAGACTCTGCCTCGGTGTCCTCTGCTCTAAGGAAAACATCAACAGCCTATCTAGTTTTTCCTCGTGGTTGAATCACTGCAACCCAGGCCACATCCTGGTGAATCTCTTCTGCATCCCTTCTAGTGCAATCACTTCCTAGAGCAGCACACAGTAGTCCAGCTGTTGTCTAACTGACATTATATAAATTGCGCATCATATCCTGCCTTTATATTCAGCACTTTGAGGAATACCACAAGTATCCCATATGTCTTCTAAACCACCTAATCTAACTATCCTGCTGCCTTCAACATGAACACCAAGATCCCTCTGACTTTCTCAGGTCATACTATTCACAGTGTGCTCCCTTGCCTCATTAGTCCTCTCAAAATTCATTGCCTCAGATTTTTCAGCATTAAATTCCATTTGCTACTGTTCAACCCACCTGACCAACTCTTCTATATTGTCCTGTAGTCTAGGCCTTTCCTCCCCATTATTTACCACACCTCCAATTTTCATGTCGCCTGTGAACTTACTGAATAAGCCTATAGTTTGGATGATGATGATTATTCTTATTATTATCATCATTGTCTCGATCATTAATATATGCTGCAAAAGGCAAGGAACCAACACCCACCTTGTATTACACCACTGGCTGCAGGCTTCCAGTCACAAAAGCTGGTTCCTGCCACTAAACCAATTTTGGAATCAATCTGCCAAACTAGCCAGAATCCTTAACCAAGCTGCCATGTGAGACCTTGTCAAAAGCCTTACTGAAGTCCACATAAACTAGATCAACTGCGTTACCCTCATATACTTACCTGCGCAAGAAATCCAATTAAATTTGTTAGACATGATCTCCCCCAACAAAGCGCCGATGTTTGTAAGCAAGAGACCTGAGCACAAAAACTGAAGTCCGAACGATGCCCTCCACCATGTGCCATACTACAGCATGTGGATGAAAGCAACTTTAAAATAGCAGTACAAACTACCAAACATTTGGAGAAACTAAGCAGCAGCCGGAAAACATCAATCCACAACTATTCTGAAAGTAACTAATGATTCCTTTAAATAGTATTGGTGAGGGGTACTTCCTGCTACTGAATGCACAGTCAGCTGTGCATGTATAGGAGACAGTGTTAGCTGGAGTTTTTAGCTTAAAAATGGCACTACTGGCGTCAGTTCAGTGTTAAATGTGGGCTGACCTCTGGCTGTCTGCATACTTCCAATGCACAGTGCCTGCACTACACCAGTGACCTTACTGAAACAGTATCTGCTGTGATCAGCATCAAAATTGTGCGTGCATTCTGCAGACTAATTTTGCAACGGAATACTGTGGCCAGGATCTTTAAATTCACCAACGCCAACAGCTCAACTGTACCTTCAATGCTGACTGTGGGACTTTGAAATATACACAGTGATGACTGATCACCATAGTGGCAATGATTCAAAATATAATGAATTTTGTAGATGTGCTTTGAAGTGTGCTGAAAACCATCTAAGGTCAATCTAATTTGGTGTCACTGAGAGAGGTTAATGGATTGGCAGATGTTTGCAAAATCCCTAGCTCCAGGTTAGAAAAAAAACACTCTAGGAAATGAGTGGCTTCTTTCCTATTTTTTTGAAGATGTTCCATATTCAGGGATTGTTATCAGTTGACTTGTACCTTTTTGCTCTTTTGTCAGGATGCTACTTGAATCAACAGGGAGCAAATACAAACTCTTTCAGTACGACATTTGTGGCCATATTCGATGCTGGATTGTTATCTGTATCAACTGATCTCCCATGGTATTTGTAACCTTAACTATCAGATGCAATTTTTCAATGACAGGAGCTTTATACCATGAAAAGTAAAATGTTTTAACATAGTTAGGCAAAGTGATTCGATGCTGTGCAGACTCTCCAGCCAAATCCTATGATTTTCTGCCTGGAGCGGAACATTCCAGTCAATTTCCTTACTTGCCATCACTATTAATCAGCAGCAGGCTTTAAAATGTTGGCATTATTCCTCTTTCAACCTGCTTCAGGATGAAGAAATTTTTCAGCTGGTTACAGTAACAGCTGCTGTAAAATAAGCACGCATGCTATTCACCAACCACCTAATCCAAGCTCTAATTTTAAACAGTGCTGAATGCTTGGTGACTACATTTCCAGCTGTTAAAGTGACAAGCCACAAATTTTCTTCAATGTTCAATGAGTACTCCTCATCAGTGCTTCAAATTTATTCAGTGGCAAGTTCAAACTTATTCAGTTCTGCAGGTAATGTTCCCGTGGTACACATAACAATGGACAGTTTAAATAGTATTACACAGAATTTATTCCATTCAGCTGAACTATTCATGTCAGTGTTCATACAATGCACAGTACCTGCATCTCATCAGTGACCTTACGGAAACAGTATCTGCTGTGATCATGTGGAATACTTCTAAAGTCATGAGTCTGTTTTGTTTTCATATCACTTTATCTCACATGCCTTCACCCACTTGTAGGGATGGAGATGATACCTTTGTCTACGTGCCAGGAATGAGAGTTTTATGTGCAGGAATCAAAACACTTGCATATTTATTAAATGGTCAAATAATGTGCTCACTAACAACTGCGCATTGAAGGAAATGTACTCACAGATAAAGGAACACATGGCAGTGCTTTGCTGTAACACAGTCAATGAGTTCACGGAGCAGTCTCATGCTGTTTATACATGATTACTACATTTTGTGTGCATTCATATATGTACAAACCCACCACAGGTTTGCGATGCAGAGTAACACCAGTGTGGGTTCAAATCCTGTACCGTTGAGGTCAGTATGAAGGCTGGACCTTCTCAACCCTTGCCTAAGGCATGGTGACCCTCAGATTAAATCTCCACCAGTTGTCTTTCTGTAATGAGAGAGCAGCTTTATGGTCATCTGGGACTATGCCAACTTTTCCTTTTTAAATTCACTAATGAGATATGGACATCTCTGGCTAGGCCTGCATTTGTTGGCCATCCCTAACAGTCAACCACATTGCTGGGGTCTAAAGTCACATGTAGGCCAGATCAGGCAAGGACGTCATATTTCCTTCCCTAAAGAGCATTAAGGAACCAGATCGGTTTTTCCAACAATTGACATTGGTTTCATGGCCATCATTTAGTCTTTAATTCCACATTCTTGTTTTTTAATTGAATTCAAATTCCACGATGTATCATTGTAGGAATTGAACCTGGGTCCCCAGAACATTAGCCAAGTTTCTAGATTAATGGGCTAGTGATAATACCACTAGGCCATTGCCTCTCTTTGTCTTTTCCTTTCTTCTCCACCCTCTCCCAATATTCCTGCCTATTCCTCCTCTTTAGATTTTTTGAATATTTAGAAAATGTAGAACTTGTAATGTAAATTTTAGACAGGCTTTTGGGTGTCTGGAGGTGAGTTACTTGACACATAATTCCCAACCTCTGACCTACTGTCAAAGAACAACTTTTTTTTCATTGTGGTAATTGCCATCTACTGGGGTTAAAGGTCCCAAAGCATTTTGACAAGCTGTGGAGAGAAGTTAAGTGTATAAGGTAAGAGGGTGAGAGAGTACAGTGGATAAGGTGTTAAGGTATTTGGATGAGGTGTTAGGGTGGCAAGAAGATGGGTAAGTTGAGTGAAAGGTGTCAGTCCTTGGAAGTTTCAGATCAAGGCATTGCTATCTCACGCCTCATAACACAACTTTCAAGGTACATTTCTACAATTGCTATATTCCATTTTGACGATCTGAGATATGAGTGCAATGTTCCATTTCCTTAAGAGATTTGGGAACAATGAAGAGAAATATTAAGAAATACAGGGAAAATGAAAAAAGTCAGAACCTTGCATTAAGAAAAAGTTTCTGATTTTCCCTTAAGATTTAAGTAGCAACAGCAGCTTGCTGCTTGTTTCTCTGGGCCCTCATCTAAGGTTTTCTTCACCTTCTTCATCTTTTGTGAATCTCACTCAAAAAAATGTAGGTCTGAATTTTCTCATTTTTCTAGTAAATTGATTTACGAGTGTGATTCCTTGCAGCCAGCTCTCCATTGCCCCAGCAATTTTTATCACCTAATTAATTGTGCAACTGGCCTCCATGGTGCCTATCCTGAGGAATTGTGTGGCAGGAGACGTGGAAGTGCTCACTGCTGCCAGTGCTACATGTATAAACACTAGCTGCACACCAATGTAGGCCAAGAACTGCCCGTCACAATGTGGTCCTGCATCATTATCCCAAATGAAATGGTCCAGATAGGCAAGTTAACATCTTTGTTCAACCAACAAGGACTTGGAGATGCTGGTAGACAGGATGGTGGAGAGGAAGGTGGTGCGTTTCATGCTAATTGGCAAAGGAGGCCACACCACCAAACTCAGCCACACCACCAAACTCAGCCAGCCTGAACTGAGATAGCAGCGCAGGTCAGCGCAGTGTTCCAGATGAAGTGCAACATGCATGGTGTGGTTGGTTGTCTCACCAAGCTGGATTGTTGTTCCACTGACGTTTCATTACCCTGCTGGGTAGCATCATCATTACAGCCTCCAATGAAGTGCTGTTGTGTTTCCCCGCCTGTTATTTAATCTCTGGTGTCCGTTGGAATGGGTTACCTCACTTCTGGTTTTCCTTCACAGTGGTGTATGTATAGAGTCTAGTTCTATGTGTTTGTTGATGTCCTTCTTAGTGGAGAACCATGCCTCTAGGAATTCTGGTGCTTGTCTCAGCTTGGCCTGACCTAGGATCCTGACATTGTCCCAGTCGAACTGATGGTTCTTATCCGTGTGAATGGAGATGAATGAGTATTGGTCATTTCTTTTTGTTGCCAGTTGATGTTCATGTACTCTTATGGCTAATTTTCTTCCTGTCTGTCCAATGTAATGTTTGTCACAATCTTTGCAGGGGATCTTGTATATTTCATTGGTCCTGTCCATAGTGGGTAACGGGTCTTTGGTTCGGGTTAGCAGTTGGTGTAGGGTTGATGTGGGTTTGTGTGCTACTCTGATGCCCAGTGGTCGTAGGAGTACATAGGAGTAGTGGTTCGAGGCTGCACTGATGATGTTACCCAGCAGGGTAATGAAACAATGAAGCATCAAACCAGCTCGGCGAGCCTACCAACCACAACATCCACAACCCAAGCTACAAATCTACTCAAAAACCTTAATGGTGAAGGTTAATGATCTTCTGTGATCCACAGAAGTGAGTGCCTCCATTTTCTCTCTGCTACCTCATACTCACAGGATCACCACTCACTCCGGCTCTGCCACTGCACACACATCTCACCAAGGCTCAAGGAAACTCATTATTGCGTGCATTGTGTCCACTCAGTGACTTTCTCCAACCTCATGTTCTCAAGCTATTAATCCCTTCAGGCCTCTGTGCTTCCTACTCAATCAATCGATACACGCCACTTCTTCCTGCATCACTGCTAACTGGTCTTCCATCCACTGTCACTATACTCAACCCATCTCTTTGTCTCACAGCAGGAGAATGGATGTTTCCACAACACCTTGACTGACCGGTCTGAAATCCCTGGACTGACTGCCCTTGACCTGTAGGGCCCTGTCTATGGCCAAACCCCTGGATTAGAATCAAACGAGGCTCTTGTGGTGCCCCCCCGACTGATCATAGTCCCCCTTGATGCCACTAAGGACTGGTCCCCTTTGACTTTCCCATATAGCTATTAACCTGTACATGCAGTATCTTTGCCATACAAGCTGCTGCCACATGCTATAGGTGTGACATTAATCTAGCATGGTGCTGTACAGCAGCATGTTCTCCCCACTGACTTTTCAGTGCTCTGAACTGTTACAAGCTGCCTGCCTATCTCTCTATACTAAAAAGCAAAGCAAGCCACAGAAGCTGGCAGCATCTGAGTAAATGCAAAATGAAAGAACACTAGGAAATGAAGTTGGGAGCTAGAATATGCATCCTGTATGGATGCATGAAATAAATGTGTGCCCCTTCATGCAAAGCAACCAAGTAAAAGCATGCAAGACAAAAGTGTGCACTAGCTCCAAAGTGAAGTCCTGAAGGGCTGAAGTGAAGTGTGAGTTGTCCAAGAATAGGTACAATGATGTGGTGAGGCTGGTGGTTTGTTGATACTGACTTGTTGGATGAAGTGTTGAGGAAGATGGTGTCAATGGAACAAACAAAGACATTATGCTGAATGAAGCCTCAAGTAGCAAGTAGTGAGCAGCTGCCCCCAGCTCTGGCTATCATAGAAACATAAAAGTTAGGAGCAGGAGGAGGCCATTCGGCCCTTCAATCCTGTACCACCATTCTTCATGACCATGGCTGATCGTCCAACTCAATAGCCAAATTCTGATTTCTCCCCATAACCTTTGATCCCATTTGCTTCAAGTGCTATGTCTAGGCACTTCTTGAATACATTCAACATTTGGGCTTCAACTACTTCCTGTGGTAATGAATTCCACAGGCTCACCACTTTTTGGGTGAAGAAATGTCTCCTCATGTCCTTACATCATTTTGGGAATTAGCATCATCTAGTTTCTAGGGTACAGAGGGAAGAATTGCAATTTGCATAGAAATGAGACAATTTGCTTTATTAATAAGATGCTAGTGCCATTCATCAGCGCGATGCAATTGCCGTTCAGCCCTTCAACCCTTGATGTTCCCCTATGTCAAGATTCTGATTTTTCACTTCCCCGTAGTTTTTCATATTTATTGCCATTTCCCATGTCAAGGGAGCAGCCAAGTTCCACCCATGGATACAGCAGCCTGGGTGAGTGCAGTGTCCTGGATGAAACGCAACTTATAACAATGCAGGGTGAAGGTTAATCATCTTCTATGCTCCACAAATGGGAAAATTCAGCACTTTGTATCTGAAACTGAACATTAGCATTGAATATTTACGACTATTGCTCCTTAAAGTGTTTGAAAGTGCTTGCAATGTCACATCTTCCATTATATTCTTGTTAAAGCAGTACATGCTCCTTGTGGTGAAGTTGGTTCCTCAGCCTCTTTGCTGGGATTTGCTGAATTAACATATGGACATTGCCTAGCTTGTTGTGCTGATTCTCCGAGGGTTTTAGGTGGCTCCTGTTCATCAAATTTTTCCCCAAATCACAATATCAGTACAAATGTTAGGTAAACATATACATGTCTCCAGATGCAATTTCGAACATTTTTATGAACATTCAAATCAACATTCAGAGCATGGTTCATCTTTCTTTGAAAGTGGTCAATTCTAGCATTATACAGTACTGTCATAAGAAAGCATTGTGATTACAAAGAATCTTGCCAGAATTAGTAATGGAGGCTGGTGCAGATCATTTCAAGCTGAGGAGATGCACCACCCTCTTCTCAATTTTCAGTAAGCGCTTGGAGCCCCTGGGGCCCTGTTTGGCCTAGCTGTCTTGGCTTGGCAATTGAATACTATCTTTGGTAGGTTCCCTAACATTATTGAAATCCTGTGTGAATTTTATGGCAAGTCTGCTTTAATTGTCTTAGGTTCATGCAGTCATTCCTCACCCAATCCCCTCCCCATAGTGAAGTGATCATTCTTTGTTGGTGAATTTCCAAAAAAAAATGGGAAAAGGGGTCCGCATTCTTTTTCAATGCATGGAATAAGATGTGCCAAATTTCCACAAGAAGATCCACATTTTCATGGGAAAACCTTGTTTCCTGCCATCTTTTCAACAACGAAAATTCAAGTTTCTGATGAATTCTGTTGGTGCAGTTAATCTGGAGGAGGTCAAGTGCTTTTTAAATTCTTCATCTGTAACCATGAGGTAGCTGTGATTTTGTGGCTGTTTGCAATTAAATATCAACACATAAAGTTAAAGGACAGTTGGTGAGTTGGAACATTTGTTGTTTCAAGCATTCCATCAGAAAGCTGTGAATGAAAATACTTGTCCTGAATTTTAAAATAAATACGACTTCTTTGTAAATATTAAATTCACAGTTTAATGTATGATAGTCTCTCAGCCCAAATGGAATCCTGCCAGTACAATCTTCCTTTTTGGGAAAGAATTCCCCATCCTGTTCCTTGGAGTAAATTTCAACAAAAATATTAAATCTTCTCACCACCAGCCCCCGTACCCTTTCAATTTCTCTTTCTCTTTCTCAACAAAGTGCATCTAACAAATTTGAAATCTGTTCGCTTTTCCATTGCTTATTTTTATACTCAGAGGATAGGAGACATCACTGTTTCCAGGGCATTTTCACTGGTCAGTCTTTGTTTGATTTCTTTCTCTTTGTGTCTCATAAATTTGCGGGAAAGCACTTAATTATAATCAATGTGTCAAGCTATTTCTCACGTTATAGTAGACGGGCTAACTATGATTGATTAATTTTTCACAAGAGATTTGCTATACAGTGCAGTGCAAGTATAGAGTTGCATCTGTTGCAGCTTTCCCCCTTGTGTTCCACTCTTTTATAGCACTGAATGATTTTACGTGCCAGAAAACAGCTGATCCGAAACTGAGCTTGTTGATATTGCAAACTTGAGGGTAGTTGTGTCAGTTGTTAACAGCCAGTATGTAGTTATTGTTTCTGTTTCAACTGCTATTACAGATGAATTTAATAACTTTCTAGTGTCAGAAGTCTATTACAGCTGTTGCATGAGCTGACCTGCCTTCCATGTCTTGGCAGACTGTTTTTTAACAAATAAATGTTGATTAGAAAGGCACACTACCAGCAGTACTTTAGCATCAAAAGGCTCTGTTTATGATGCACTTTGGGCCACCCTAAGATATGCAGTTTTAGATGTAAATACACTAATTCTGATTATAGCTCTTGGAATCTGGCCAGGTTAGCAGTGGGCCTGAGGGTTGTACATTAAAACTGCGAAGCTTGACGGAATCAGTGCGTCTGACATAAGACAGCTCCTTGATTAGCATGGGACTGGGTGGCTGACTCGTTTCCTGCCGTTCAATAGCTGTTCACTGTATTCAGAAGCAGGGAGCCATTCATCAGTACAGCAGCCAGAGCAACACAGCAGACTCGACTCTACGCTTAACAAAATTTGAAAGCTAAACATTTGGAACCACTTGCAGTCCAGCTTTTCTCGTCCACACCGAAAAGTGGAGACCAGTCTCTGAGAAATTTCTGAGAAGAGTGAAAGAAAATATGGCTATGACGTTGGGTCTTCATTACTTGCGTATCTCTCAGGAATAGATTGCTTCACAGATACCTGCAGGAACTCTAATCCTCAGCTGCGGACAGACGTACGCTTACAACCTCTCTATGTGAAAGCAGCTGCAGGGCTTTTGAACTGGAGATTGGTTTCTGATTTATGTATTCTGCTCATCCTTTTCCACTGATTGGATTCTGTTGTCGGCAGAAGACCACTTTCGCTGTCATCAAAGCATTATTCTAATCTTGTGACAGAGGGGATTGACGTTGCATTCTACAGTTCCTGGGTGTACTGTTGGGGTTAAAACCCAAGGCTGGGTTTCTAATTTGTTTGGGCCTTTTGTTTTCTGGCTCACAGTTAGCCAAGTGCTCCTACGCTGAATTGAGCTATTGTCTGAGATCCCAAGGCTTTTCACGCTGCAAATCGCTGCCTGTTCTTTGGCTGAGAAGCCACATTATGTGCCTTTTTTTTCTTATGTGAAGCTGGAAACTATAAGCAGTGGCAATTTTAAATGAAGTGTAATGCATTGTGGGATGTGTGTAAAATTGGATCAGTCAAGGTATAGGAACAAGCCTGCAGTTCACGATGTGGAGGAGGCAGTACCAGAATATTTGCTAATTCTTCCAGCACGTTGGCTTATTTCTAATCGAATAGAGCACAGCAAGAGATATGGAACCCGATTCACATTGCTAAAGGATTAGATGCATGTAGCCTCCAAATGAAGAAAACAAGGAGTACAACCTTAAGGCGGGCTTGGCCTAGCTCGGATTTTTCAGACCGGGCCTCAGACCGCATTAGGTCCCGCAGCGAAAAGGACTACCGTTTGCACAAGCATTTCCCACCTGCTTTTATTTCTTCTGCATCACGGGGTTATCTGACTTCAGGTTTGTGGGCTAATTTTCTGCTTTGGGGTAGGAACAATTAGGTTTGTCACAATGCTGTTGTAACTCAATGAGTGGATGAGTGATAACATATATGAATCTGATTAATGTATAACCTGTATTTTGACTTGCTAGTGAGATACAAATTGGAATCTTCTAAAATAATCGCAGCCAAAATGTCATAATTGATCGTACATGTATTGGTTTTACAGAAAAGCAGTAATTAATAACAAGATGTAATCTGTTGCCATGGCAGCAAGTCAGCGCTCTGTGGATTTTAAGGATTTTACATTAATTTTGTATTAACAAAGGCTTCAATTTCTTTGTCATCCCAAGAATTAATGAATTTTTCTGCAGCGTGCTGATTTGCAGCCCCTTTTACCCATTATTCATGTGTTTTGTGAGGAAGTTTTACACAGTGTCTACTGTACATTTGATACTTTAGTGTAGAATTACAGATCTTGGAACTGATCTGTCATCAATTGAAACTCCTTTATTTTGAGACGCTCGGTATATGTAAGGGAATTAGTGACGAGAAGTTGATTCTGTTAAATTGTTTGTATTTATTTTATAATTTACAAAACAAGCTTCAGTAAATCAAAAAGCAAATGGCCACCATATGCAACCATCTTTTGTGTTGTTGTGCACTTCTTTGATTTGTGGTTTGAACAGCAATGTTGTCTTTAGATGATGCAATTGATGTTGCACACGTAGAGCTGGGTTTCGGTGTACGGCAGTTGCAATGCAATTGAAGCCTGATTCTGGAATCAGTGACGCTTATGACCTGATGCCAGAACAAAGGTATAATTTTACAGGGGAAAAATTTAAAAGGGACCTGGGGAGCAACTTTTTCATACCGAGGGTGGTATGGAATGAGGAGCCAGAGGAAGTGGTGGAGGCTGGTACAATTACAATATTTAAAAGGCACCTGGATGAGTACATAAATAGCAAGCATTCAGAGGGATTAGGGCCAAATGCTGGCAAATGGGACTAGATCAGTTTAGAACATCTGGTCAGCATGGATGAGTTGGGCTGAAGGGTCTGTTTCCGTACTGTATAACTGTATGAGTCTAAATGGAACTGAGACTCTGCCAAGGAGAGAATTGCATATTGCTTAACTTTGGAATGGGTTCAAACCTACACATATAATAACCCCTCACAAATTTAACGTAATGAAGAGGTGAACCAGCTTTGCGGGAATACTAAAACTTGTCGCATGAATGAACTGGAATTGTAAAACAGTTATAGAAACAGGAAGAATGATGTAAAACTACATTTAATGCCTAAAGTGATTTGCAAAACATAATTGTAGATCAAAGTCCACAAAGATAAACAATGTATTCTTGAGCTCAGCTGAAATTTACAGTGGAATAAGAATTCCTTAATTTGTTTATCTTCATGAAAGGTTTGATGTACAACTTTTTAGTTAACTTGAAAATTTTAGAATTGCCATAGAAAATTAGCCCTCAGATTACTGCCAATCCCACTATATAGTCAGCTAGTAGAAGATGGGTGAGAGCAGCTTGGGTGTTCTGTTATTATGTGCAGAGAAATACTCGGCCTCAATTCAGCAACTCTTCACGCTTGCGATCAGGAACTAGCTCTGCAGGGAATTGTGGAAGTCTTGGTGCCAGCACACAGTGCTGTGGAGCAGCATACTGGAGATCCAGGTTTTTATTATAACATGCTGACCTTGGATAAATACAGTTCTCTATTACTAATAGTAAAGATATTTTACTCTGGCAAACCATCAAATTTTGTTTTAACGAAATGAGTGGAGCTCTTGGCTCAAATATGCAGCATCGTTTAAAAAAATACCCCCTCTACTAAGTTCAAGTTGAGCCGGGTTTGACAGAGCTATTCTGCTTTAGTATTTGGACTACTCCAGTGTTTCAAGGAGCAAGTGCCAAGTATTTTCAAAGGAAGTAGCCAATATAATTGATGGTTTTGGCAGCTGCAGGAAACCTATGTATGTGTTTTGCTTCAGTTGCTATAGTGGTCACACAGGAATGTTTTCAGAGAGTCCCCTAGAATTTAAGCCACATACGTGATTTGATCTGAAATAATAACAAGGATAAATGCTTTATTCATGCCACGTGTGCTTGCAAGCTGGAAATATTAAAAAAATTCAGAATTTGCACTGTGCAACAATTTTCAATTAAATTTCCTTTAATAATTATACACTATTAGGCAAGAATATGTTCTGCCTATATTTCTGTTGCGAACAAAATATATTTGTGCTATTCAGCAGGAAAAAGATGTACTAAGAGCCCTGCTTTTCTCTCTTGATTGTTTTCAGAAATTGTAAAGAAAATGTTCACCCAATTTGTGTCCAGGAGCAATTTTGACATTTTCACTTCATGTACGACTGTGGCTTATATTAACATTCAAATATTCATGAAGAGGTATAGAATGGCCTTGATGTGGCTACATTCTCCTTGTCCGTGAGAGCAAATATGTGCAGAATCCTATCTTTGCAAAATAGTTTTGCAAAATAATTTGCTTTTTATCACCACCATTTTATTGAAGATGTGTGCATAACATTATTCTGATGAAGGTAGAATTTAGAAGTAATACGTTATGCGCAGCTAGGTCTATCCCTATTTTATTTGTGCTT
Organism: Ginglymostoma cirratum; assembly: GCA_024137785.1. NCBI lineage: Eukaryota > Metazoa > Chordata > Chondrichthyes > Orectolobiformes > Ginglymostomatidae > Ginglymostoma > Ginglymostoma cirratum. The sequence goes on from JAHRHZ010000266.1 coordinate 17,859,855, forward strand.
TATATTTATATAGTAATCCACAGTTAGTACTGACTTCTTTTTCCGTTTATTTAATTCAGCCTGTTTGATCTTACTATCATAGCCCTCTCTTGCAAAATCTACCCAGCGCTGTGCAAGATAACATGCAGTGCAAAAAGGAGGATGTAAATTTCATCAGGTACTAATATGATGACTTTATCTTTTTATTTTGGGTAAGATCACTTTATGACAATCTAGCAACACTTGGAAAATGGATCCAGACTGTTTATTTTCACAGTTTTAACCTCTGACCCCCCACCATTCTGAAAGGCTGCTGTGCCAAGCAATCAGAAAACAGAGCTCTAAGGGAGAGGGTTAATTATTTCATGTTGTACTTACTATAGAACACACTTCATCTAGCAGCTGACATTTTTACCTAATGATCAATATTCTTGCCATAAAAATATGAATGTACTCAGGCATGGCTAAGTAATCATTCATTCATTTCCTTAAGGAAGCTACTTTCTTCACAGGAAGCCTATAGGAAGTGATCTTGTTAAAAAGCCTGCTGTGATTTAAGATAATGTGTTCTTTGTCACACATCGTCTAGTACATGGGAGGACCTTGAAGCGAGTAAGTTGTTTTCCATTTGTGAAATTAACTTTAATTGTTTCTAACATTGTCAAAATCCCTTTAAAATGAAAAAAAATTGGAAAGTGGAGATTGCTGTTCAGTCAAGAGTGAGTCACCTGGTAGACTTGATAAGGCAAGTAACATAATTCAAGCTGCCAGTTGTCATTGATTTGTGGTGTACCCATAAAAGAACTAAATATTCTAGAGCAGTCAGTGGATATAAAGGTGAACTATCTTCAGGGTAGTATTAACATTGTAAAAGGTTTGGTGTTGTTAAGCTGTAAAAATGTCTGGACTGGCTGATTTTAATGTTGTGTAATGCTAATGTCAACATGATATTGATTCATCGCCTCTTGAGGATATTTAGTGACATCTGCACTCTGAAATCACATAAAGTGTATGTTGTGTTGATGATAATTCATGTTAAAGCATTGCCCTGTGAAAAAGCTTTATCATAATAGTGCTACATTTAAAATAATGCTAAATCTCAAACCACTTTTAATCATCCTGCAAGTAACTGAAGACTGTACATCAAGATTCATTTGCTGTGTTTCTAAATGTAAATTTCAATGATTGCCCTCATCCCTACACCTGACTTGACAAACATTAATTATTAGAAAAGAATAAATTTCACCAGATTTCTTAAATCTTGCAACACCATGTGATCTGGCTGGGCATAAACTGTTAACAAAACTGATAACTCCTTCATTTAGTGTAATTTGCCAAATGATTTTGATTGCACCGAAATGATCATTTATTCTAGATGGCTTTATCAAAAAGAAACTTTTATAATGCCATAAGGCATTTTTGTACAATGAGCTAATGTTCTTACCCAATATAGATAGATATGAACTTTCCAAGAAGGGACTCCGGTTAGCATTCGGCATCCAAGCGAGATTTCCAAGCCCCACGTACCTAGGTCTATGGTGCCGTAAGTTGCGACTTGTAAACTTTTCACTGTACTCATTTGAGTACATGTGACAATAAAGGTAATTCAATTCAGTTCAACTCTACAACTGAGTTGACCGAATCAGCTATCAGCATTGCCTGAAGGTTGTGTTTAGTGCCTATTGATTTGTATGGTGCTGCATTTTTTGATCCATTTCCCCATGAGATTATCAAGCAGTTCAACTAACTATTTTACTTAGACTTTAGAACATAATCTAGTTTTGCTTTAATTAGTGGCCTGCCTACACATTCAACTTCAATCCTGAAGTGCTTGAATGGAAGCTGCCAGCCTCCATTGGCAGAAGAATTTCCATTGGCGGAACACAGAGTTCTTCTTCATCTTGGGCAGTTCCTTGGGGTCAAGGCCATTCCAGTTCACTGGGTTCTGAAATGGCTGATAAGTTCAATGGGGAATCTGCAGACTCAGTCAGTCGTGGGACAGATCGTGTTTAAAGGGTTGGGTAGATGGAGGATAAAATTTTCCCGACCCTTGAGTGATGGGGGAAATGCTGAGAAACATGGGAAAATAAAAAAATCTGATTCTCAAAACAGACTCAAGTTTCCCTTTAAATTTTCCAAAGCGAGTTCTGAATCTCATTAAAAAGTGAATACAATCTTAATTCCTTATATTTGCATCTTGTTATTAGTTCACCTCACCGCATTAGTATGCAGTTCACAATTCTGTCATGAACTGCCAAAATAAAATTTAGTTGTCACAAAGTGTTTGGAGGTTTGTACATTCTCTCTGTTGTTTCCACAGTTTGTTCCTGACAAGTGATCTCTTGATGTTGTCATGATTCAGTTGGGAGGAATGTTACGACAATTGAGTTCCACTATTCCACAAACCATCACGAATGTGTCATACCCAAATCAACCACCAAGATTATTGATTTGCTTGACTGATTGCTATTCAGAACAAAAGTAATTCACAATAGATTTTGTCCATAGCAAGAAGATAACCGTTTATCGTAAACAAACTTCTTCTTTAACAAATGGTAAACAAAAGTAAATTCCGTATTATTACTATGCAACTTAAGAACAAAGAACAAAGAAAATTACAGCACAGGAACAGGCCCTCCGGCACTCTAAGCCTGCGCCAATCCAGATCCTCTATCTAAACCTGTTGCCTATTTTCCAAGGATCTGTATACCTCTGTTCCCTGCCCATTCATGTATCTGTCTAGATACATCTTAAATGACACTATCGTGCCTGCCTCTACCACCTCCGGTAGGCAATGCGTTTCAGGAACCCACCACCCTCTGCACAATGAACTTTCCACACATATATCCCTTGAAATTTTCCCCTCTCACCTTGAAATTGTGATCCCTAGTAATTGAGACCCCCACTTTGGGAAAAAGCTTCCTGCTATCCACCCTGTCTGTACCTCCCATGATTTTGTAGACCTCAATCAGGTCCCCCCTCAACCTCCGTCTTTCTAATGTAAATAATCCTAATCTACTCAACCTCTCTTCATAGCTAGCACCCTGCATACCAGGCAACATCCTGGTGAACCTCCTCTGCACCCTCTCCAAAGCATCCACATCCTTTTGGTAATGTGGCGACCAGAACTGTACGCAGTATTCCAAATGTGGTCAAATCAAAGTCCCATACAACTGTAACATGACCCGCTAACTCTTGTACTCAATGCCCCAACCAATGAATGAAAGCATGCCGTATGCCTTTTTGACCACTTTATCGACCTGCATCGCCACCTTCAGGCTACAATGGGCCTGAACACCCAGATCTCTCTGTGCGTCAATTTTCCCCAGGGTTTTTCCATTTACCGTATAGTTCGCTCTTGAATTGGATCTTCCAAAATGCATCACCTCGCACTTGCCTGGATTGAACTCCATCTGCCATTTCTCCGCCCAACTCTCCAACCTATCTATATTCTGCTGCATTCTCCGACAGTCCCCTTCACTACCTGCTACTCCACTAATCTTAGTGTCATCTGCAAACTTGCTATCAGACCATCTATACCTTCCTCCAGATCATTTATGTATATCACAAACAACAGTGGTCCCAACACAGATCCCTGTGGAACACCACTGGTCACAGTTCTCCATTTTGAGAAAATCCCTTCCACTACAACTCTCTGTCTCCTGTTGCCCAGCCAGTTCTCTATCCATCTAGCTAGTACACCCTGGACCCTATGCGACTTCACTTTCTCCATCAGCCTACCATGGGGAACCTTATCAAACGCCTTTCTGAAGTCCACGTATATGACATCCACAGCCCTTCCCTCATCTCTCAACTTTGTCACTTCCTCAAAGAATTCTATCAAGTTGGCAAGACGTGACCTTCCCTGCACAAAACCATGCTGCCTATCACTAATAAGCCCATTTTCTTCCAAATGTAAATAGATCCTATCCCTCAGTATCTTCTCCAGCAGTTTCCCCACCACTGATGTCAGGCTCACCGGTCTATAATTACCTGGATTATCCTTGCTACCCTTCTTAAACGGGGGACAATATTAGCAATTCTCCAGTCCTCTGGGACCTCATCTGTGCTCAAGGATGCTGCAAAGATATCTGTTAAGGCCCCAGCTATTTCCTCTCTTGCTTCCCTCAGTAACCTGGGATAGATCCCATCCGGACCTAGGGACTTGTCCACCATAATGCCTTTTAGAATACCCAACACTTCCCCCCTCCTTATGCCCACTTGACCTAGAGTAATCAAACATCTACCCCTAACCTCAACATCCGTCATGTCCCTCTCCTCGGTGAATACCAACGCAAAATACTCATTAAGAATCTCACTCATTTTCTCTGACTCCTCACATAACTACCCTCATTTGTCCTTGAGTGGGCCAACCCTTTCTCTAGTTACCCTCTTAATCCTTATATATGAATAAAAGGCTTTGGGACTTTCCTTAACCCTGTTTGCTAAAGATATTTCATGACTCCTTTTAGCTCTCTTAATTCCTCTTTTCAGATTGGTCCTACTTTCCCAATATTCTTCCAAAGCTTCGTCTGTTTTCAGTCGCCTAGACCTTATGTATGCTTCCATTTTCCTCTTTGCTAGTCTCACAATTTCACCTGTCATCCATAGTTCCCGAATCTTTCCCTTTCTATCCCTCATTTTCACAGGGACAGGTCTGTCCTGCACTCTAATCAACCTCTCTTTAAAAGCCTCCCACATATCAAATGTGGATTTACCCTCAAACAGCTGATCCCAATCAGCATTCCCCAGCTCCTGCCAAATTTTGCTATCGTTGGCCTTCTTTTCAGACCACTGTCGTCTTTAAGCTATACACCTTTAAAATCCCAAACACAAACACATTCATTTGTGAGTAAGACAGACAAAAACAGAGTTTGACGCAAATATTTTGGGAAAACAATTTAAACAGAGAAAATCAAATTTTGTTGTTCAAGAGTCCTAACCGTGTCGGGTGGGATGAGTTTTTTCCCTTAGTTCTTTTGACTTTTTTTGTAGTGATGTTAGCACAATATTGTCTGCAGAGTGATGGTCAATCTTTGATGTAGTTTTTATTTTCTTATGTTCGAACTGTCTCTTTTCAGAGTCTCAGAGATAGTAGGAACTGCAGATGCTGGAGAATCTGAGATAACAAGGTGTAGAGCTGGATGAACACAGCAGGCCAAGCAGCATCAGAGGAGCAGGAAGAAAGA
>JAHRHZ010000266.1:17880022-17912041 GCA_024137785.1 Ginglymostoma cirratum
ACCCTTTTTTCTGAAGAAGGGTCCAGACCCGAAACGTCAGCTTTCCTGCTCCTCTGATCCTGCCTGGCCTGCTGTGTTCATCCAGCTCTACGCCTTGTTATCTGAGACTGGCAAGACACGTCTTTCGCCTCACACACTTATGACCTGCCAGACTGGCAGTAGAATGGACAACACCTGAACAAAGAAGGAGGTGGTGCTGGTTAAAGAAGACCTGCTGACTTACATTTAAGGATGACCTCCAAGAGCAGGAAAACAGGCCTCTGACAAACAGTGTTCCAGAGGGATAGGTGCTGGGTCCACTTTTGTTCGTCATTTATATAAACAATTTAGTTGAGATTATAGAAAGCATGATCAGTAACTTTGCAGATGACACCAAGATTGGTGGTATAGTGGACAGTGAAGAAGGTTTTCTAAGATTACAAAGAGATCTTGACCAATTGGGTCAGTGGGCTGAGGAATGGCAAATGGAGTTTAATTTGGATAAATGCAAGGTATTGCATTTTGGTAAAAAAAACAAAGACAAGACTCATAGAATTAAAGATAGACCCTTGGGCAGTGTTGTAGAACAGAGAGACCTAGGAGTTCAGGTACATAATTCTTTGAAGTTTGCACCACATAGAAGGCATTTAACATGCTTACCTTCATTGCTCAAATCTTTGAGCATAGCAGTTGGGATATTGTGTCAAGGTTATACAGGACGTTGGTGTGGCCTTTTCTGGAATACTGTATCCAGTTCTGGTCTCCCTGTTGGAGGAAGGATATTTTAAAGCTGGAAAGGGTTCAGAAGAGAATTACCAGGATATTGCTGGGACTGGAGGGTTTGACTTATAAGGAGAGGCTAATTAGGCTGTGATATTTTTCACTGGAGCATAGGAGGTTGAGAGGTGACTTTTATAGAGGTTTATAAAATAATGAGGGGTATAGATAAGGTGAATAGCTGGTGTTCTTTTTTCCAAGCGTGGGGGATTTCAAGAATGGTGGCATATTTTTAAGGTGATAGGAGAGAGATTTTAAAAAACTATGGGGGCAATTTTTTTACACCAAGTTGTTTGTGTTTGGAATCAGCTTCCAAGGATGCTCTGGATGCAGGTATAGTTACGTTTAAAAGACATTTAGATAAGTACAAGAATAAGAAATATTTGGAAGGATATGAGCCAAGTGCAAGCTGGTGGAACTTGTTTAGTTTAGTATTATAGTTGGCATAGACTGGTTGGACCAAAGGGTCTGTTTCCGTGCTGAATGACTTTATGACTCTATGACTCTTTAACATGTTGGCTGGAGCATAAAAGGTTGCAAAGAGTCAGCAGAGGTGATGTAATCTTCTTCCTATCCATTCAAAACTTTTCTCATGCTGTATAAGTTTTTGGTTTGTTTGAAATTTGATATTCTGTCCGGATGAGTGCAGGATGAAGAAGTTTGGCAACATGTCTCTTCTTTTAGCAAATCTTGTTTTAATGTTGCATAATATACAGCAGAGGAGATGGTAGCATGGCTATAATCACACTGGATTAATAATCAAGAGGCCCAGGCTAATACTGTGGGACGTGATTGAAGACCCCCTACCAGGGCAAAATTACTGATAGTTAAACTCAGTAAGGGTGCCAATGACCCTTACTGACTGCTGTCAAAAAGACACCTAATGTCTTTCAGGGAAGAAGATCTGCCATTCTTTCCTAGTCTTGCATACACATGCTTCCAGATCCATAGGAGAATGGTTGATTCTTTATAGTCCTCTCTAATGGCCCGGCAATCCACTCAGTTCAAGAGCTATTAGGAATGGGTAACAAATGCTGGCATTGCCAGCATTGCCCAAATCCAATAAAAGAATAAAGAAAGCTTTTAAGATCGCAGAATGACACAATGCACTTGAGGGCCAATGGAGTCATTTGAAATAGTCACTGTTGTAACATAAACAACGATAAAAAACAGCATTAATAATAAAAGAAAGTGTAATTATATCAATTATTATATAACAATTGCTCATTGTGTGTCATGTCACTTGTGTGCCAAAAGCAAAAATAGTAATTCATATGTGGAATTGCTGGTAAAGCTGGACCAACGCACAGAATAACTTTCCTGGGAAAGGTTATGAACAAAGCCAAAAATACTTTTAAAACAACTCCATTACTTTCTGTTACTTATTTTCTGTGGTCAGGGTTAAACATAGGGAAAGTACTTCGCTGTACAAATGGCAATGATTTCCACTCTGCTCAACTAATGTTTGGTTCCATGTCTGTGATTGGCATTAATGAGCATAGCAGAGCATTCCAGAGGTCAGAGTCATTTTTAAATTAAAACACCATTGGCAATGTCATTTCCCACCACAGAAATCATGTACACTGCAAAAGAGTTACTGGAAAACTGTCATATTCCACCATGAGAAAAATCAAATTGCGAGTAAATCTGCTTTAACACTTGCTACCATAGTGAAGGATTAAATAAAGGTTTTTAGAGATTTTGAGCTGAATTTCTTTTTCCATGGGTTTCAGAACCACAACATTGGGGGAATTAATGGGATCCTGAGCCTGATTGGCTGCAAACCAGTCTAGCAGAGCCGTCTACCCACAAGGGACCTCCTGATTAGTTGCCTCTGTGGTCATTGTCTTATTGAGGGTGACAAGTGAGTTGTTGTTGCTGCTGGCTCAGTCAGAGTTCAGGCAACTCTGGAGCAACCAGAAGAAGTCAGTGCCACTGAAAGAAGTCCAGAGAGCGAGGGCACCAAAACCTGGAGGGCCGAACGTCAAAACTTAAAACAGCTGTGATATAAACCAGTGGGTTATTGGAGGTGGAGGAGAAACCTGATCTCAGCCTTTTTGTCACATCACCTTCTGCAGCCTGGGGCCTCTCCCACTGATGACTTGTCCAGCCTGCTGTGAGGATGCTGCTTCCATTGAGCTAGCAGGAGGCTGCTGTGCCACTGGCAAAATGACAAGAAAGTCATAGAGTCGCCTCCGACTGGGGCCTTCATTATTGGCAGTCTGCCACTATGGAGCAATCCGCTGACTCTCTTCCCAACCACACACACACACACACACACACACACACTCACACACGTGCACATCCCTCACCCCCCCCAATCCCCAGCGTGGGAAGATTTTAGAAGATAGGCCTTCCTCCCCGTCACCTTCAAGCCCGCCAAAACAGGGCAGGGAAAACTCACCTCTGTGTCATGGAGATCTTCTGACAAGTTTATTTGAAATTGGTTTTATTTCCTCCAGAAATCTTGACGAATAACCTTGGTCTGTTGTGCAAATACTGGTTTTGTTGTGCTTCATATTTTCCCTTTTTCATTAACTTCCACCATTCCAATTTTATCCATCTCTTGTTGAGCCTTTTTTTTTAACAGCTGCTTTCTAGTGAGAGAAGTTTGCGAATAAATTGGTTGGCACTCAATCTTCATACAGCATGGCCCGAAAGAGGATCACCTAAAATTGATCCTAGGTATTATCATAATATTTCAGGGAAATGCAGTTTTGCTTTCAGAGGCGGCTTGGCAATGTGGAGTACTTTGATCGCTGGTTGCCTGCCTCACATACAGCACCGAAAGCTCTATCGGGTGCTAATCAGTTAGTTCAGTTGACAGGACAGCTGGCTTGCAATGCAGAGTGATGCCAACAGCATGGGTTTATTCCTGCACTCTCTTTCTCAATCTCTTTGTTTACCTGAGGTGCGTGACTGTCAGGTTCAATGATCACTATTCACCCTTTCTGATGGGAGAGCGGCCATATGGTCTGATAAGACTATAGTGAATTTTTCTTTCCAGAGAAGTTGGGGGAACAGTTGCAATATTTGTTGTCATTTTATTGTTTTATTATTATTGAGAGCTTCTGCTCAGGTCACATGTAGACTGAAATGACTGCTCCAATTAGACAAATCTTTGTATGAGGTGTGCTCTCAAAGAAGTGTTAGGTTGTTTTTTGTATAGCTGTAAGGGTCTACAGCCTGTATAGGCACTCTCATCAAAATGCCTCTACAATGTCTAACCAATATGGAGCCAGATATGTTTTTTACATTGTCTGCATGTGTGAGGTCAGCCCTGAAATTGGACCCCCAGGCATCCATTTAATGGAAGCAGGAAAAGGGTGCAACAAGGAGCAATTTCACATCGAAAGTCACAGGAGTTACTTAAAGAGGAGTTTAATTTTCACTATTATCACTGGAGAAGAAGCGAGGAAACAAAAGGATGGAACCCAACAATGAATTCGGGAGTTGTCGTGATGTGGTGTAATGGTGATGTCACTTAACTGGTAATCCAGAACACAGGCTAACAGTCTGGAGACCTGAATTCAGTCCCACCATGGAGGATCATGTAATTTGTAATCATTATTGATTGTCATGAAAACTCATCTGGTTCATTAATGGCCTTTGCTAGGACCTCTAACAAGAGGCAATGGGAATCAGACAAAATACTCTGTGCTGTTGCCATCATACTTGACACATAGGAAGTTAGTTGTGCTTGTTAGAGACCAATCATCTCAGCACCAAGATATCTCTGTTCCTCGGGGTAGTGACCTAGGCCCAAACACCCTCAGCTTTTCCATCAGTGACGTTCCTATCTTCAGAAGCTCAGGACTGGCACTGTTCACTCAGGGTTATACAATGTTCAGCACCATTCTTGATTCCTGACATAATGAAGCAGCCTGCATCCATAAGGACCAAGATTTGAAATACTTGGAGGGGGCAGAATTCTTAAAATATATCCAGGAGAGCTTTTCAAGCTAGCATATAGAAAGTCCGATGAGAGAGAGCATTGCTTGACCTAATTATAGGGAACAGAGTCAGGCAAGTGATAAATGTGGCATTGGGAGACCATTTCTCTGATTGTGGCCATAATTCGGTAAGATAAGGTAATTATGGATGAGGACAAAGAGAGAATGGAAATATATGTGCTGAATTGGATGAAGGGCAATCTTAATTAGAAAAGACAGGACATGAACGAAGTGGACAGGGAGCTGTTACTTGTGGGAAAATCTACCTCAGAGCAGTGGGAGACATTCAAAAGGGTAAGAGTGAGATTGCAGGACCAATATGTTTTTGTAAAGGTAATGGGTAGATCACCAAGTGCAGAGAACCCTGGATGCCAAGGGGTGTATGGAATTGGATAAGAAAAAGAAAGAAGCTTGTCGTAGATACCAAAGGCTCAAAACAGAAGATGCCCTAGAGGAGTAAGGAAGTACAGGCTTTCTTAACAAAGAAATTAAAAGATTGAAGATGGGCCATGAGAAAACACTGGCAAGTAACATTAAGGAAAACCCAAAGGCATTTTATAAGTATATTAGGGACAAGATACAATCAGGAAAGAGCAGGGCCCATTCAGGACCAAAGTGGCAATTTGCGTGTGGAGTTGGAAGACAAACCTAAAGTTTTAAATGAGTACTTTGGATCTATATTCACTATTGAGAAGGAGGATGTAGATTGAAAAATCAGGGAGGGAACAGTGATATATTTGATAACATTAGCATTGAGAGGGAGGAGGTTGTAACAGGCTTTGAAGTAGATAATGAGATGCATCCAAGACTACTCCAGGAGGCAAGGGAGGAGATTGCAGGGGCTCTGACATTAATTTTTAAACACGCTGTACTCATAGGAGGGGTGCCAAACAAATGGAGAATGGGTAATGTGGTATCATTATGTAAGAACGGTGGTAGGGATAAACCAGGAAACTCCAGCCCGTGAGTCTGACGCCTGCCGTATTGAAACTGTTGGAAAAAGTTCTCATTCATTGTAGTAAAAACTCTGTGACTCTATAACCAAGACAACAACCAGGTTTGGACTCACAAGTGTTACTTACCAGGCCATGACCGTCTCCGATAAAAAAGAGCTTAACATCACCTCTTGATCTTCAGCCATTGTTGAATTACTCAGTATCAATATCCTGGGAGATATAATTGACCAGATACTGAACTGAGCCATCAATTTAAATGCTATGGCTACAAGATTGGATCAAAGGCTAGAAATCTAACTCATCTCCCATCTCCTTAGCCTTTCTATTTCGAAGTTTAAGTTAGGAGTATGATGGAATATCCTTCTTGGGTGGATGAGTGCAGCCGCAACAACACTCAAGAAGCTCGATAACATCCAGGATAAAGCAGTCCACTTAACTAACTGTCCATCCACCACTTTCAATATTCAATATTCCTAACAGCGTGGTACCTGTATCTATACCCAGATGGGTCAAGCGTAATTAGGTGTGGGCAATAAATACTGGTGCAGCCAGTACAGTCCACATCTCCGGAGTGAAGTAAAATAACTCCCTTCACCCCCAGCACACAGTAGTGGCAGTGTGTGCCCCCTACAATATTGTGCTGTGGTACCTCACTAAGGCCCAGTGACTGCAGTTTTCAAAGCTGTGATGTCTATCACCTAGAAGAAAGACACTTGATACATAGGAACACCACCACCTACATGCTCCCTTCCAAGTCATTCACCATCCTTGTCACTGGGTCCAAATCCTGGACCTCCCTTCCCAACAGCACTTTGGGGGTCATGAGACACCAGAGTCTGCAGCAGCTCAAGAAAACAGCTCACCACCACCTTCTCCAAAGAAACTAAGGATGAGCAGTAAATGCAGGCATAGTGAGCAACACCACATCCCATGAACAAAATAAAATGAATCTGAGGAGGCAGAGCATTTTTCTAAAATCATGGGATTGAATCATTCTGATTAATCAGTATGGATTGAATGTGGAACTGTGTGCCCAACAGTATTTGAGGCAAACAGCTTGGATACATGAAAAGGAAATCTAGGTAAGCCTATGAAGTGGAAAGGGATAGAAAAATATGCTGAAAGATGAAGTAAATGGAGTGCCATGAAGCTAGTGGAGGGTATAAACACCAGCATAGAGTCAAATGGCCTCTTTGAGTGCTGTGAATTCTATGTAATTCTGTATAATCAGAGTGCTGAAGATATTTGGGATGGATCAAAAATTGTGCTTTCCAATTCTGTATGGGACCTAGCAGAAATGAAGGTGGGAACTTATGTGAAGATGCCGAAGATATGGGAAGACTTTTCATTGATTTTTTTTTCTCTGTATTCACAAAGAAGGGGTTGATTTGGGTATAGAAGTCCAAGAGGAGCAGTGTAATATATTGTACAAAATAATCATAACAAAAAAGGTGTTAGACCAGTTGGAATCCTTGGAAATGGATAAATAGCCAGGCCCAGATGGAGTGTTTCCTAGGATGTTGAAGGAGGTCAGGAAGAAAATAGCAGATGCTCTGAGGATTATTTTCCAATTTTCCCTAGAACATAGGTCTGTTGCTGGAGGACTAGAGGAAGGAAAATGTTGGTTCAGTTATGTAAAATGGGTACAAAGGAAATGCCAAATAATTATAGGCCAGTTAGTCTTACTTCAGTGATGGGCAAGTTGTTAAAATTACTCCTGAGAGATAGATAAACTGTCAGTTAGAAAGGTTTGGACTAGTCAGCATGGCTTTGTTAAGGGAGGGTCATAGCTTACAAATATGATTGAATTATTTGAGGAACTGACAAGGAGGATCGATGAGACTGGTACAGTAGATGGTGTCTACATGGATTTTAATAAGGCATTTGGCAAGGTCCCACATGGCAGACTGGTCAAGACATTAAAAGCCCATGGGATACAGGATAATGTGTTGAATTGAATGCAAAATTGGCTCAGTAACTTGAAACAAAGGGCAATGGTCATTGCCTTTTTTTTATTTATTCATGGGATGAGGGTATCGCTGACCAGGCAGCATTTATTGCCCATCCCTAATTGCCCAGAGGGCAGTTAAGAGTCACCCACATTGCTGTGGGTCTGGAGTCACATGTAGGCCAGACCAGGTAAAGATGGCAGTTTCCTTCTCTAAAGGACATTAGTGAACCAGATGGGTTTTTCCAACAATCGTCAGTGGAATCATGGTCATCATTAGATTATTAATTCCAGATATTTATTGAATTCAAATTCCACCATCTGCCATGGTGGGATTCGAACCTGGGTCCCCAGAACATTATATGGGTTTCTGGATTAACAGTCCAGCAATAACACCACTAGGCCATTGCCTCCCCTTAGGCCATTGCCTCCCTCCCCTGACTTGGTTATTTGGAAAGCTGATTGAAGAGGTGTTCCACAGGGCTTGGTTTTGGGACTCCAGCTATTTGTTCTATATGTTAACAATTTGCACTTGAACGTGGGGAGCGCAATTGGGAAGTTTGCAGACAGCACAAAAATTGGCCACTTCATGGATAGTGTTGAGTATAGCTATGAGCTCCAAAATGATATAGATGGTTTGGTGGAGTGGGCAGGAAAGTGGCTAATGGAATTCAACTCTGATAAGTGTGAGGTAATGCATTTAGGGAGGTCAAACAGTAAAAGGGAATACACAATAAATGGGAATGTACTGAAGGCAGTAGATGAAGTGAGAGATCTTGGTGTGCAATGCACAAGCCCCTAAAGTACAGGTAGAAAAGCTTATAAAGAAGGCATATGCAACACTGTCCTACATTGAAAGAAGTATAGAATACAGAAGTAGGGACATAATGATGAAACTGTATAAGACCATGGTGGAGCCACAACTGGACTATTGTGCGCAGTTCTGGTCACCATGTTACAGGAAGGACGTAATTGCTCTGGGGAGAGTGCAGAGAATACTTACTAGAATGTTGCCAGGGCTGGAGAATTATTGCTACAAGGAGAGATTGGAAGGGTTGGGTTTGTTTTCCTTGGAACAGTGAAGGCTGAGGGATGATGTGATTGAGGTGTGGTGGCACAGTGCCAGGAACCTAGGTTCGATTCCATCATCGGGCTTCTGTCTGTGGAGTTTGCATGTTCTCCCCATGTCTGCATGGGTTTCCTCCAGGAGCTCTGGTTTCCTCCCACAGTCCAAAGATGTGCAGGTTAGGTAGATTGGCCATGCTAAATTGCCTATAGTGTCCAGGGATGTGCAGGCTAGGTGAGTTAGCGATAGAGGGTTACAGGGTAGGGATTGGGTCTGGGTGGGATGCTGTTTGGAGGGTTGGCATGGACTTGATGGGATGAATGGCCTGCTTCCACACTGTGAGATTCTATGAAAATTGTGAGGGGGAGAGATAGAGTAGACAGGAGGAACTTGCATCCCTTGGCAGAGAGTTAAAAAACCAGGAGTCATACATTTAAACTAAGTGGCAGAAGGAGTAGATGGGACAAAAACAAAATAGTTTTTTACACAGTGGGTGTTATGTGCATGTAAAATTCACTGCCTGAGTTGGTTGTGGAGGTAGAGACCCTAAACCCTTCTAAAAAATACTTGGATCTGCACCATAAATGCTGTAAGCTGCAGGGCTATGGGTAGAAGGGATTAGAAAGAGCACCCAGGTATATTTGGCTTGGCATGGACTAGATCAGACCAAATGGCCCCCTTATGTGCAGTATCATTTCAACAGTTTCTATGCTGTCTATGTTCAGTGTTCCTAAGTATCAGAACAGGTGTGCAAAAAAACTGAGCTACCGGGGAGCCATACAATCTGTCATTAACTCTCAGCAGTTGTTTACCAGAAAAGTACTAGTTCTTTGTATTAGATAGGTTGTCAATTGTAACAAACTGCACCAATAACTATAAACCTCTTGTGTATGAAACACTTGTGCTCACTCTACAGGAATATCTTGTTGCTTTCTCATGCTGTGAGTTTATGCAGAAGGATTAAAAAACCTGTAAATGAAGCTCAAGGTTATTTTCCTTTGAGCTCAGCCGTGTTTGTACTTTGATAGCAAAGAGCCTGTATCGGAGCTGAGTGCATTTTCTAAAACAGGGGAATTAACTCCTCATTTAGTACGATATCACTCAGTAGTAAACATCCCATTTGCCTTGTTTAATTTTACAGGTTTCACATAATAGTGTAATTTGTGGTTGGTAGTGACCTTGCCAGCTTTGTAATAACACTGTTGAAAACTATCGTCTGGCAAAATAGTGTATCTTGAAAATCTCTCTTCTCAGACACCCTACTCCCAACCAGTTGATACTCTCATTTTAATAGATCATTCCCTCCCAAAGTACATATACTTTGACAAGCCCCTACAAAGATAATAGATGGGACTGTCAATTCAAAAGGAACAAAGACACTTTAAGTACTTCAACTCAGATCTCCCTTTCCTGCCCTGACCCTTTCCCATCCTTTTCCCACGTTGTAAGCAGACTGAGTGGCCCCTCGTCTACTTTGCTGAAATTAAGACAAAGATCTTGACACTAGATCTTAAATTCAACGCATGCAGGCTGCACTCTATAAATCATCATGTCACAGATGACCTATAGTATTCTGATAAACAGGCTTGAATCAGAACTTGAGCCTTACGGCAGCCAGTACTGACATTGAAGAAGCCCAACAAAGCAAGTCAGTGATGATGAACACAAGGACACAGGAAAGAGTGTGGTGTAGGGTGTGTGGTAGGATGGGCAGGGGTGGGGGAGGCGGAGAATAGAGATGTAATCCATTGCTGCTGGGATTCCACAAACCTCCACAAGCACCTGGATGGAGGAACCAAGACAAAGACTGGGGTCAATCTGGTACTGAAACTGGCAAGTACAAGGTCAGAAGCATCAGTATCAACGTTTCTGACAGCAGTGATGGCCCTTCTGTACTCAGATGCTGAGAACTGTGCACCTTTAGTAACTGGGTGACATGGTGGAACAGCGTTAGCACTGCTGCCTCACTGCGCCAGGAATCCGGGTTCGATTCCATGCTTGGTGGCTGTCTGTGTGGAGTTTGCACATTCTCCCCGTGTCCGTGTGGGTTTCCTCCAAGTGCTCCGGTTTCCTCCCACAGTCCAAAGATGTGCAGGTTGGGTGGATTGGCCATGCTAAATTGCCTGTAGTGTCCAGGGATGTGCAGGCTAGGTGGATTAGACATGGGAAATGCAGGGTCACAGGGATAGGATAGAGGGTGGCGAGTCTGGGTGGGATGCTCTTCGGAGGGTCGGTGTAGACTCAATGGGCCAAATGGCTTGTTTCCACACTGTAGGGTATTCTGTGATTCTATGAATTAATGTGGTCACATTCAAATTATTGACATTCAGCTAAACACTGAAATAAGTTGTGTCACTGGAATGTTCAAGTTGATACCAATGATCGAGTTACCTGTGCTGATACCCACTGCTTCCCATCTTTCAGCTCTGATGCCAACCCTGTGTCATGATGTGGAGGTGCCAGTGTTGGACTGGGGTGGACAAGGTCAGAAATCACACAACATCAAATTATAGTCCAACAGGTTTATTTGAAATCGCAAGCTTTTGGAGTCTGGCTCCTTCGTCAGGTGAAGTCACTTCCTGGTGTCATGTGACTTCTGACCTTAACCCTCCGTGGATCAAGGAAAATTGATGTTGTTCCGTCCAGATGGACCTTAACGCCTCATAACTCAGGTGCAGAAACTTCTGGCTGACTCTACCAGCAACTTGTTCGTATAAATAGAGAGAAAGATCAACATGGGCAGAAGAAGATGTGGCACAATAGAAAACCCAATTCATCAAAGTGGGGAGAACACAGCCAGAATTTTTGGGGTTAGACCATCAACATAAAATTGGTAGATGCCTGCACCTGTATCAGTGGAGATTAAATGTACGTTTGCCCCCTTGACATCTAATTCACTTCATTCCTCCTTTCTGTCTGAGCCCTTGTGTGCATTGTAGCTTCAATGGAACAATATACTTTGATTCTGTGTGCAGTTTTAAATAATTTTTTTGTATAAAACTTTTCACCTCTGTATGTATTTGATAGATAGCCTGATAAATTATCAAATTCTTCATAATAGTTAGGCTGTTGAGAAAGTAAGCACTTTCATTTTATTGGTCAGTGGCAGAGCATCTACTGTCTATTTCTGAAGGAAATTAAGCACCAAAGAGTCAGATGAAAAGCATTGTACATCCCACCATGGGTTCAAATCTTGCCATGGCTTAAGGTGAAATTTGAATTCAATAATCTTAAAAATTATAATCTTTTTAAAAAGTCATCTAATGGCAACCATGGAACCATTGTAAATTGTAAATAAAAACTCATCTAGTTCAGTAATACTCTTTAAGACAGGAAATCTGTCATCCTTACACTAATCTAGGTGACTCCAGACACACAGCAAAGTGGTTATTTCTTAACTGGCCCTGAAATGGTTTAGTGTAATGTTCAGTTCACAGGGCAACTAAAGGTGGGCATTCTTGCCAGTGTCACCCATATCTCATTCAAGGATTTTAAAAAAAGTCTGAAGGAGCCAATTGGCCTTCTCCTGAACTATGTTCCTATAGAAACAGGATATTCATCCACATAACAAAGTGTAGAGCTGGATGAACACAGCAGGCCACGCAGCATCAGAGGAGCAGGAAGGCTGATGTTTCAGGCCTAGACCCTTCTTCAGAAAATTTCTGAAGAAGGGTCTAGGCCCAAAACGTCAGCCTTCCCGCTCCTCTGATGCTGCTTTGCCTGCTGTGTTCATCCAGCTCTACACCTTGTTATCTCAGATTCTCCAGCATCTGCAGTTCCTACTATCTCTATTCATCCACATGTTGCCTTCTCCCTCCAGCCTCTTCTGGAGTACTGTGTCCAGTCCCGGTCTCCCTGCTATATGAAGAATATTATTAAGCTGGTGAGGGTTCAGAAGAGATTTGCCAGGAATGGAGGGTTTAAGTTATAAGGAGAGGCTGAATAGACTGGGACATTTTTCACTGGAGCTAAGGAGGTTGAGTGATGATCTTATAGACGTTTATAAAATCTTGAGGGATATGGAGATAGGATGAATGGCAGGAGTCTTTTACTTCGGATGGGGGGATTTAAAGAGTAGTTGGTATACTTTTAAGGTCCCAGGAGAAAGATTTTAAAAAGTTATGAGGGGCAACTTTTTTTACACAGACGGTGCTTTGTATGTGGAATGAATTTCCAGAGGAAGTGGTGGATGTAGGTACAGTTAAAACATTTAAAAGACATTTAGATAAGTACATAAATAAGAAATGTTTGCAAGGGTATGAGCCAAGTTCAGGCAGATGGGACTAGTTTAATTTGGGATTATAGTTGGCCTTAACTGGTTAGACCGAAGGGCCTGTTTCTGTGCTGAATGACTGTATGACGAGATATCTAGGCTGCACTGATACAGGTGCAGGCATCTACCCATTTTATGTTGATAGCCTAACCCCAGAAATTCTGGCTGTGTTCTCCTGACTCTGATCAATTTGGATTTCTATTGTGCCACATTTAAATGAAGGAGATGGATTCCACTATTCAGCAATATTATTTCTATTGTTTGATGAATCAAGCAGACAAAAAAGAATGATGGGGGAGGTTAATTTTTTTTAACACTGAGTGTGGTTTACCATTGCCTCTGAGGCAGATGGGCTCTATGTTAAATTCTGCTCTAGAAACTTGAACTCCTAGTCTAGTTTGACATTTCAGTATCATACTGAAAGTGTGCTTCACTGTCCAACATGCCATTCTTTGAATGAGTTGTTAAAGTGAGGTCTTATACCCTCATTGGTACGCATTACAGTTCCCATAGCAATACTGAAAACAGAGCAGGGGAGTTCTTCCAGTTGTTGGGCCAATATTTTTTCTTAAAGCAATGTCATGAAATAGTCATTGATTTACCCATGGTGTTTATGCAATAAGCAAATTGACTACCTCACAACAGTGACTGGATTTTGTTGTTCTTATGGACATCCTTCCACCTATGCAAGATGACGGCCACCGAACAAACTAATGCATTTCAGTTGGGAGTGTTTTCATATTGTGCAGCTTTGCTGGTGGCTGAATCATTGAGAGGCATATTCTGGCACATATGACACACTTGCATTTATCAAGTGTGCACAGTTGTTTTTGTCTTTGCCAGTTACTGTCAAGTCACAGTAGCCTGTGGTCATCGTGTAGATGCATGTCACTTGACAAGAGGTGTCATGATCTTTGTCTGTCATTGGCTCACGACTCACAGTGAGTCACGAACCAATGACAAAGTGATCAGGCAAGAGTCTGGCAGATGGAGTACAATATTGGTAAATATCAGGTCATTGATTTTGGTAGGAATAACAGCAAAGTGGATTATTATTTAAATGGTGAAAGATTTCAGCAGCTGCTCTGCAGGGGCACCTGGCTGACTTGTGCATGAATCGCAAAAAAAGTTGTTTTGTAGGTGCAACAGATCATTAAGAAGGCAAATGGAATATTGTCCTTCATTGTTAGAGGGATGGAGTTTAAAAACAGGAAGATAATGCAGCTGCTTCAGGTGCTGGTGAGGCCACACCTGTTGTACGGTGTACCATTTTCCTTACATGAGAAAGGATGTACTGGCACTGCAGGGGGTGTAGAGGAAGTTCACTAGGTTGATTCTGGAATTGAGAATGTTGGCTTATGAGGAGAGTTTGAGTAACTGGGACTATACTCATTGGAATTTAGAAGAATGGGGGTGTCTTATAGAAACATATAAAATTATGAAGGAAATGGATGAGATGGAAGCAGGGAGGTTGTTTACACTGGCGGGTGAAACTAGAACTAGGGGGCATAGCCTCAAAATAAGGAGAGGCTGATGTAGCACTGAGTTGAGGAGGAACTTCATCCAAAGGTTTATGAATCTATGGAATTCCCTGCCCAGTGAAACAGTTGTGGCTACCTTGTTGTATGTTTTTAAGGCAAAGATAGATAGATTTTTGAACAGTAAGGGAATCAAGGGTTGTGGTGAGTGGGCAGGGAAGTGGAACTGAGTCCACAAATAGATCAGCCATGATCTTACTGAATGGCAGAGCAGGCTCAATGGGCCAGATGGCCTACTCCTGCTCCTATTTCTTATGTTCCTATGTTCTTATAGCTGTGATAATTAATGTCTGGAACATTCTCATCATGCTTGCAATTATTCTTGAAGGGTCTTACTCGTCACCTGGCTACCTCAGCATTCAGAAAATCCTTAGCTATCAATAGGTAGGAAACACTGAGGTTGCCGAACATGCTACATAAGGGCAAATAATTGTTTTTGCAAGAGACTATGGAGGCAGAGATTAATAGGAGTGATTTTACTGACTTGCATTGCTGCAGTGCATTTGTTTCCTTTGAATTAGTTAACTTAAATGAGGAAAATATTTGAGTGGAGTAGACAACGCCAGTTCAAGAACAAGCACTACTCATGTGGGATGAGCTGAATGGCTTGATTCTGTCCTTTCAGTATTGTCATTACCCCGAAGCTAGATTAATCTTTTGTGTGAATTAATTCTAATAATAATTGCTGTGCTTCATTGGCCAGTAAACATAGGGGACAGGCTTTCCTGTGCTTTTCTTTTGAGGATGGGTTGTGGAGGAAAATCCGGAAGACAGCTGTTCCATGGTTATATTATAATGAGAAACATATGATGGGACTATATCATACAGCTTATGTCTGGTGATTGCTAGCCTATTTGTCCCCGGTATCCAGCATTGCTGAAGTCATGGGGGAGAAGAGGATTAATTTTAAACTGCAGTTGATGCAGAACAATAGATTGCATTAAAAGCGAGCTCCTTTAAGGAGGATTTTTAAAAATGACAGTGAAGCCCACTTATATTACAAGTCACTGCGATCATTTCCCTTCCCCCAACCTGAGGCAGATACCCCTGTGATGTACATATGCTTTCAACCAGCTGAATTACGATAATAGACATGATATCCAGAAATAAGCCTGAATTAGGTTGTCAATTGGCCAGAATCCACAACCCATTCCGCTTGCAGTGAAGGAGCAGGATCACAGCAACTTCAAGACCTTCCTGACTGTTTTGAAAACTACAATTTAATCGTTCCAATATTTATACAAATTTACATTTTGGATGTCAGGACTGATGTATGAAGAAAGACTGAATTGGTTTGGACTATATTCACTGGATTCAGAAGAATGAAGTGAGGTTTATAGAAACCTATAAAACTCTTAAAAGGATTAGGCAGAGCAAACATAGGAAGGATGTTCCCCAGTGACTGGGAAGTCCAGAATTATGGGTCACAGTCTAAGGATAATGGGTAGGCCATTTAGGACTGAGATGAGGAGAAGTTTCTTCAGTCAGTGATGAGCCTGTTGAATCCTCTGTCAAAGAAAGTGCTTGAGGCCCAGTCATTGAATGTATTCAGAAAGGATATAGTTCTTAGGGCTAAGAGGATCAAAGGGTATGGGGAGAAAGCAGGAATGGGGGACAGAGTTGGATGAGCAGCCGTCATTTTAATAAATAATGGAGTAAAGGGCTAAATGGCCTACACGTGTTCTTATTTTCTATGTTTCTATCTTTACATTATATTGTATGGTGTTACAACTCCCTCTTCACAACTGCAAAAGTTTTAGTAATCTGTTTACAATATCTTCCCGAAAATATCTATTCAAAAAAAAAATTCAGCTAGTCTGATCATTATCACATTTCTCTTATTCACTCGTGGGAAATGGGTTTCGCTGGCTGGCCGGCATTTATTGCCAGTCCCTAATTACCCTTGAGAAGGTGATAGTGAGCTGCTTTCTTGGGTGCAGTCCATGTGCCAATGCCCTTAGTGAGGGATTTCCAGGATTTTGACCCAGTGATAGTGAAGGAATGGCAACATATTTCCAGGTCAGAACGGTGAGTGGCTTGGAGAGGAACTTAAAAGTGATGGTGTTCCCATGTATCTGCGGCCCTTGTCCTTCTAAATGGAAGTGTTTGTGGATTTGGAAGGTGTGTCTAAGGATCTTTGGTGAATTTTTGCAGTGCATCTTGTAGATGGTACACACAGCTGCTACTGAGATGGTGGACAGAAGGGATGTTTGTGGAGGCAGTGCCAATCAATCAGGCTGCTTTTTCCTAAATGCTGTCAAGCTCTTTGAGTGTTATTGGAGCTACACCCATCCAGGCAAGTTGGGAGTATTCCACCGCACTCCTGACCTGTAGCTTTTAATGGTGGAGAGGTTTTGGGGAGTCAGGAGGTGAATTACTTGCTACAGTATTCCTAGCCTCTGTCACACTCTTGTAGCCACTATGTTTATGTGGCAAGTCCAATTGATTTTCTGGTCAATGGTAACCCAAAGGATATGATAGCTGGGATTCAGTGTCAATGGCAGTGTCTTGACATTGAATGTCAAGTGTCTATGGGATTCTGCTGTACATGATTTGAATGCCATCTTTCAACATTATAACAGCACCTACGCCTCAAAAAGTACTTCACTGGCTGTAATGTGCTTTGGTATATCTGAAGAGTGTGAATTTCTACCTTTATGCATTCTCCAAATGGCCTACTGTGATGCCTAACATCATTGCCATACAAGCAGCAATTGTGGCTGGTGCCATTTCTTCACATATCAATTATCCCATCCAGCCTGGTCATGGGGGCAAACTTTGCCAAACTCTTTCAGCATTTTGTTAATTTTCGTAGAGCAATTTTGCATTATTATTGCATGAGTAACTACAAATGAATAAGCTTTCTGCCATTTATCCATGTTTTAAATGACTTATTGGCTGCTAAAAAATGTTGCTGTCATTACAGGTGCAATGGATTTTCTGAGTACTTCCTTGCCCTTATCAAAATGGAAATGCGTGGTTCAAAACTGCATGTTCCTGCAATAGTTTTAGTATTAATGTCTGGTTTAATATCCAGTCATTCAATAATGGTTGCCTTATATAGGAAAAATTGACTTTTCTCCCATTTTACCTAACATAAAAATAATTAGTCCCTCACCAACAAACCAATTTTTAGAAACATGTTCTCAGCTCCAAGATGCAAATAAAAATGCTGAGAAAGTAAGGTTGCACGAAGCCACAAATCATTTATCCCACTGCAAACATTCATTGGGAATTTTCACCATAAACTGTTCACATTTAGCCAAGTCCATTTTATTCATGAAGCAACACAATTCAATGCAGCACTGGGCTCATTCATATGCAGCTCTTAGTTTCACAGCTTTAAGTAAAATTGGCTGCCACATTTCCTACATTACAACAAATCAAAATTTCATTGGTGTTTATAAAACCATCCTGAAGTCATGAACGGCATTTCATAAATGTTAGTGTTTCTTTTCCTTTTATTATAGTCCCTAGAATTAACCAGTTTAATTGAATACCTTAATTTTAAGATCTTTAGTTTAGTAGTGGACTTTTTCATTTTTAGGAGCGATATCGTTCTCTTGTTCACCTAAGTGTACAGGGCAGAAATTACACTGTAAGCTTTTCCATGATGGGGAGAGTGATGGTCATCTGTTTTTGGAACCACGTTCAGCAGCAGTAACTTATTTCTATAAAATCATTTTTATTTAGCTCGTACTTTGGGAAGAATTGTCCCATTATTGCAAGCAACAGTCATGCAACATGTGCCAAGCAATGACTATCACCAACAAAAAAGAATCTCATCATTGTCCCTTGACCATCAATGCCCTGATCATTGATGAATCTGCCACAATTAAAAATTGACCAAAAACCGAATTGAATCAGCTGTGTAAATACCATGGCTACAACAACAAATCAGACATGGGGAAATTCTTCGGCGAGTAACTCACCTCCTGATTCCTGTTCACATCTGCAAGGCACATGTCAGGACTTTAACAGAATACTCTGCACTTGCCTGGGAGAGTGCAACATGCAAAAACCTCACCACCATCTAAGATATTCCAATTAGCTTGATTCTCACACCACCCACCACCTTCAACATTTACTCCTTTCACCACTGATGCACAGTAACAGTGGTGTGTACCATCTGCATGAGGCTCTGCAGCAATTCGCCAAGACTCCTTCGACAGCACTTTTCAGTTCCACAACCTCTACAAGGATCAAAAAGGGCATCAGATCATGACAGCACAATCACCTCGAGTTCCTCTCCACGGCTCTCACTATCCAAAATTGGAAGTATATCTATTTTCCTTCAGTGTCTCTGGGAAAAAATTCTGGTACTCTGTTCCAAACAACACTTTGGGTGTACCTCCACCAGATTCAGCTGTTTGATCATTTTCTCTAGGGCAACTAAAGATTGGCAATAAATGTTGACGTAATCAACAATGGCCATTTTCTGTGAAGGAATAAGTAAAAAGTAATAAGGAAAAAATAAGGTTCATGACCCTGATTTACATTACTTTTAAAAGTTTTGAATGATTTTTCCTTGTTTGTAGACAACAAGTTACTTAGCCTCAGATAGTCCATGATTGTTTTCTGAGGAAGTGCATTTTTTGTGCATGTGTAATATAATAGTGCTGATCTGCTTGTCCAATCCCCAATTTCATGGTAGCAGAAGGTAGCTTCCCTTATTTGTTTACATGATATCCAAGTCAAACTTTCAACACCTCTTACTCACATCTGAAAATACTTATCAAGTTTCTGTGTGAGATGTGTTAATTATTTCAGTTCAACCTGACCATGTTTGGAGTAGCAGACTTCTTAAACAACTGTACATAGGGAAAGAGCATAAAAATCCCTATTAATCAGAAACCATGCAAAGTGCCAGAACATTTAAAAGTCTTTTCCACATTTTCTGTTATTATTTAAAGAGCAAGTTAGTTGTTGTGAGATCAATCCAGTTGACAATACGTTTGGAATAATCTAGCGGTGACTAATATATGTTAATAACAAAAAGTCAGAAATTGTTGGAGAAGCTGAGCAGGTCTGGCAGGACATGCAGAAAGAAAATGAGTTAATGCTTTGGGCCCAGTGACCCTTTTTCAGAACACTGGACCCATAACATTAACTCAGCTTTCTCTCCACATATGCTGCCAGACATGCTGTGTTTCTCCAGCTATTTCTGCTTTTGTTTTAGATTTCCAGCATCTGCAGTTCTTCGTTTTAAAATGTATATAACATATATTTCAGACCATAACAACATAGAACTCCAACAGGCCAGACAGCAAAAAACTGCGGATTTTTAACGCTCTTACTATTATTAAAGCGAGTGACCAATAAGTCTGAATCTAAATTGGAATAATTGGGATATGTAAATATTGAGGATCTGTAAATTACTGCTGTCTAAAATTTCAAAGGGGTACCTAATCCTGAGAAAAGTATTTATTAACTAGTTTACCCAAATAAGCTGTTGCTGAGAATGGAGTGATTGATGGGTCCCACAGTCTTGTAAGACCATTAAAGTACAGTCTTGTTAAAGTTTTCTCATTTTGACACAGTCTTGTTTGTACCATCAAGTTTATCTGTCATAATTTGACTTCACCTGCTCAACATCAGGAGAAGTAGACCGTAAAAAATATGAATTGCAGTTGATGAATTTTGTAAAATCATTCAGTTTGATAGTGTGTAGATTGTTTTAGTCATCCGATATGTCCACTATTTAACAAGTTAATGATGTATAGATTACCTCTAACCCATTCCTATGCCTTTATAGTATGTGAAAACAGACTAAACAAAAATCTACATCCCCTGAGCCGGGTGTTTAGATAACTTAACAGCGAGTATGAATTCAAAAATTGACAGGCGATTGTAGTTCCTCAGTTCTATTCTGAAACAAGTGTATCCAGAATTACTGAAGAAACTAGAGAGTTCAGAAGGCAGCTGTGTAAATATTGCAAGGATCCTTTGAATTAGGCAACATGCTTCTGGATAATAGAATATGTCTGGTCCCTTTTCTGACCTTTTGGATCTAGCTCCCTGTGCAGGCTAGCTATGTGTCTTTGCCATCATAAACTATAACAACTTTTGAATAACGCTGAAGAATGTACCAGTTATATTGCCAAAGGTGCAAATGGCATTTCCAGATACCTGCTTATTTGCTAGATTTGAATTTTGTATATAGACATCTGCAGTACCTTTTATCTTTGAATTTTGTATATATGTTTTCCTGTCGCTGAATCCTCTCCATGGTATAAATGATACAGTTCAACAATGCAGTGGAGCAATTCAGCATAGTGAAAGGATATGTTTGGATGGCTGCTTTTCTTTAGTAAGTCTCAGACTCATGACCAATCCACTTGAGTGCTTATTGTCAAGTTAGAGTTGAGAGGTCATTGCCTCCCAGGCCTGTGGTCAACTTTCCCAAAACTGACTGCTTGAGTTCATCCAGTTGGCCTCTCTGTTTCCTCAGAATTGAAAGGAGTCTTAAATCCCAGATGACATTCTTTGTGACTGTGATCCTGGATTATTGCTGGTCGTCCAAAATCATTCCCTCTGTGGCAAGCAATGCAGCTGACCAAAAACCTCTTTTTGATCACTGATGCCCTCCTACAGTTTTTTCACCATCCCTGTGACAGCTTTCCCCCTGGGTCCTCTAGCTGCTTTGTGGGCAATAACTGAAGAAATAAAGAATGACAAGGAATTGCTGCATTACTGACAACACTGATTTGTTTGTGAAGTCATTCATTTGCTTGTAAAACGTAGGATTGAAACAGATGTTGCAGTATACAAAGAAATTTAATATGTTATTAAATAGCTTTGGAAAGTTATCACAATTAGGTTTCGGAGATGTTGTATAAGTAGCAAAAGATATAAAATTATGATATGAGGTAGAATTCTGCTATCTTCTGCTACTTCTGCAATTGTGAATTATATTTACAGTGATTGTTCAAACAAGGTAATAAATTATTTGTCACAAGATTTAATACCCTTTTTGATTTGCATGTGACAGGGAATCATTGACAATTCATTCTTTCACACCAATTGTCTGCTCTTGTTTATTATTACTGTCTCACCCGCTGTTCCCTATCATTTCTTCTACATGACATACATCTCATAGACTTGACCCTATAGGTCACCAGAAGCTTGGAAAGTTTCAAAGCAATTGTATTGGAGAGTCTGTTGGAAGTCTTGGGATTTCACATGACCTAATGCACAGTTACCGGACCTTTTTGGAATCAGATAAGATACATACGTACACATGTAATTGTAATGAAATATGACCCCTCCCCCACACCATACTTGTTTCAAAGCAAGAAGATTTGGAAGGTTAAGATTTCCCCCTTCATACTTGCTGTACCCAGAAGAGTATTAAAGACAGCCATTAAGGCTGCTAAGTCAGCTAAATCAATGAAATCAACATTACAAGAGTGACTACACTTCTGAAGTCCTTCACTACTTGTAGAACACATTGAAACATCAGCGGCCATGCAATGTGTTATATAAGTTCTTTCCTTTCAATCAGCGGGTATTGATTAAAGCTGGGTAATAGTCCACAATATGCCAAACTGCAAATTGATGGAAGGCATCAGCAGTTACACTGAATGCAGGTTAGAATGAGTTGGACACCCATGGCCTAATGCATTCTCCAGCCTTCCTGTTTCAGCAAGTCTTTTTAAGTTGTAAAACTATAGCCACTGATGTATTTGCCTTTCTCCTTCAGTGGCTGACTGGAAAATTAAAACACAGACTTAACACAATCTGGTATGGCTTCCTTTATTGGTTTTGCAAACTCCCAATGGAATTGTCAGCTGTTTTTTTGCTAAAAATCTGATGGATAAATAAAACAGGGTATAGTGGGGCTGGTGGAGCGCAACAATCTACAATACAATTTTGTAGATTGGAAAAATGTGGAATTTTAACTGCATTGTTGAAACGACTCCCATGGAAACATAAAAACTCAGAGCAGGGGCAGGCCATTTGGCCCCTTGAGCCTGCTCCAGCATTCAATACAATCATGGCTCATCCTCTATCACAGTGCCATTTCCCACTTTCTCCCCATATTCCTTAGTGCCTTTAATATCGAAAAATTAATCTTATTGCTTCCTGAATATAGTTAGTGATTTAACTGCCACAGCCTTCTGTGAAAGAGGATTCCAAAGGTTCACTACCCTTTGAGTGAAGACCGTTATCCTATCTCAGCCCTATCCTCAGACTGCAACCCCCAGTTCTAGGCTCCCCAAGCAGGGAAAATATCCTTCCTGTATCTATGTCTCGTCAGCCCTGTTAGAATTTCGTATATTCCAGTCGGATCCCCTCTCATTCTTCTAAACTCGAGTGAATACGGGCCCAGTAAGACCAATCACTCCTCATAGGACTGTCCTGCTATGGCTGGTATCAGCCGAGTGAATCTCCACTTCACTCCCTCTTTAACAAGTATATACTTTCATAGGGAGACCAAAACTGCACGCAATACTCCAGGTGTGGATTCACCAAAGCTCTCTATAATCGTAGTGCAATATCACTACTTCTGAACTCAAATCCTGGTCTCAAGTGTAGTATATCATTTGCCTTCCTAATTGCTTGCTGCACCTGCCTGCCACCTTTCAATAACAGAAATTCCAGAACACCCAGTAATGGAATATCAGCACCCAAAATCTTTACGGTGCTGGCCAGTAGACAAATTTCAATGAGAAACTAATGTAATACAACATCCCAAATACGTATTGAGGCCAGGAGTGAGCATAAAAGGTATGGAGGACCACTGGAAGTGGACAGGCATGAGATTCCATTAACTTGGCATGGGATTACGGAAGTGCCATATGAAATGGGTGAATGGTGGTCATGGAGTCATACAGCACAGAAAGAGACCCTTTGGCTGAATTAATCCATGCCGAACATAACCCCAAACTAAACTAGTCCCACCTGCCTGCTCCTGGCCCATATCCCTCCAAACCTGTCCTATTCATATATCCATCCAAATGTCTTTTAAATGTTGTAATTGTACCCACATCCACCACTTCATCAGGAAGTTCATTCCACATGTGAACCACCCTCTGTGTAAAAAGTTTGCCTCTTATGTCTTTTTTAAATCTCTCTCCTCTCACCTTAAAAATGTGCTCCGTTGTCTTGAAATTCCCCATCTTAGGGAAAATACAACTGCTATCAACTCTATCTATACGTCTCATTTTTATCATAAACATCTATCAGGTCACCTCTCAACCTCCTACGTGCCATTGATGTGGTTTGTGTGCTGGAGCGTCTAACACATTGCCAAATAACCTGGTCAAAGTCCCAGACAACCTGGGTGGGCTTTCCAAGAAGACTTGCCACTCAGCCAGCCATTTGGACTTCTCCAGCCCACTTCCAGGAGGATGAGCCGTACTCCCACCCACCTCCTCTGAGTGAGACTAGCTTATAAGGGGGCATTTTATATTGAGGAAATTGCCTGTCTCGGCAGACATGCCTCAGTAGTGAAAGATCTGCCCACTGAGTCATAATTTGTTATCCAGCAGGAAATAATTAATATTTTATTTTACTGATTGTGGCTGATTGTTATTAATATTTAATTTTCTTTTTTGAAAGGCACTGGGTTAAAGCCCATAGTTTAAGGAAGTCCGTGACAATTTCAATGGAGGTTAAGTTTCCTTTCTTAAGCAGGATTGAACCAGCAAGTGACTAAGTCTTCCATACAAGGACAGTTCCAGGATGGACTTTTGATCTGTGCTAAGTTAGGTGATTTCATTCACGGCAGCACTGAGTGCCTTAGTTCACCTTGGGGAAAAGGAGAGAGCAAAAGTTACTTTTCAAACAGTAGCATAAATGTTTAGTTTTGTCTCCACTTAATTTATGGAAATGTTTCACATTTTCAATGATTTAGGTGCGTGGATAGGAGTCAGATAATTGAAAACACATGTTGAGTTTTTTCAAATAACCCATCAATCTAATGTCTGATAAATATCTTTTGTCTGATAAGTAAAGTTACATTCAGTTTGCAAAGTACAGTAATTATTCTTGAAATGCCTTTCAGGCATTGACAATTTATCCAATTGATGCATTATTCATTGTCCAATAGCACATTTCTCAGCAATCCATGGTGATTGCCATGACCTTGTAGTCTATATGAGTTGGAATTTTGTGTCATGCATGATTGAAATTCTCATGGTATACATCTGTTGACAGAGTTAATATTTATGCGTCAGACCATAGAATAATGTCACAGAGTGGTTACAGCACAGAAGAATACACTTGGCTTGTTGTGTCTGTGTCAGCTATTTGTAAGACTACATTAGCCAGTTATGTTCCAAGCCCCTGTCTTGTATCCTAGTAATTCTTTCCCCTTCATCTACTTATCCAATTTCTTTTTGAAAGCCACTTTCAAACTGCACTCACCACTCTTTCAGGCAGTCACTCACTTTCTTTTTGAACCAAAGAACCTTTGGCTCTTTTGCCAATCACCTTCAATCTATGTCATCTGATTCTTGATCCTTCTGTCAATGGATACTAATTTGCTTTGCTATTCTATCTAGAAGAAGCATGATTTTGAACACCTCTATCAATCTCTCCTCAAACTTCTCAAAAGAGAAATCCCCACCCCCTGGCTTATTCAAACTTACCATCTTTTCTGGGCCTGGTGACAAAAGGTGTGTGATTTATATATGTGATAATATCGCTTTTAAAAATTTGAATTTTAAACGAGTGGCAGATGGGCTTGTAAGAAATGTAATCCAAATGTAAGAAAGCAGGGATCCCAAGGAATGTTAATAGAAGATTGTTGGTAATGACTTATGACATGAAGTACCAGTATGAGTGTAAGCATTGAAGGCCATTAGCTTGTTTTTGTTTCAGGATAATCAAAGATTGACCTCAGCTTAGAAAACCCCGAGAATGAAAACTTTTGAGTTATTCGTAACAGACCTGCCTGGGGTCGGAAGCAAATATAGTTTGTCTCCTACAAAAGGAGTATCAAACAGATTAGGAAAGTACGGTTACCTCCACAGAAAAGTTTTGTTATTCAACTTCCAAATAAGGAGTATTTAGCTTGAGATCTGCAGTTTAGTAAAAAGCTGAAAAAGTCTAAGCTCTCAGTTTTGTGAGTATTCATGTAACAACTGTTAACAGCTCAGTTCACTGCAAAGTATGGAGCTAAATCCAAAGATTTGATTTACAGGGGTAATTTCTTTGGATTTAAATTACTGTAAAGTGATGGTTTTGGATGACAGATTGAAACTTTGTTTTAAAAGGCCATAGACATAGGAACAGAAGTAGGCCATTCAGCCCATTGAATCTGAACCACTATCCAATGAAATCATGGTTGATCTGATAACCTTCAACTCCACTTCACTGCTTTTTCCATATAATCCTTAATTACCTGACTGATTAAAAATTTGCCTATCTAAGCCTTGAATATACATAATGATCCAGCCTTAACATCCCTCTGCAGCAAAGAATTCCACTAATTCACAACCCTCTCAGATTGGAAATTCCTGCTCATCTGTTTTAAGTGGGAGACCCTTTATTCTACAATTATGCCCTCTGGTCCTAGACTCTCCCACAACAGGAAACAATCTTTCTGCATCTACCCTGTTGAGTCCCCTAAAAATCGTGTATGTTCCAATAAAGTCACCTCTCATTTCTTTAAATTCCAATGAGTAGAGATCCAATCTACTCAACCTCTCCTCATAACATAGTTACTCCATACCTGGCATCAACCTAGTGAACCTTCTCTGGACTGCCTGCAATGTCAATATGTCTTTCCTGAGATGAGAACCCAAACTGTTCTCAGTATCAATGGTCTGACTGTGCCTTTATGTATTTTTCGTAAAACTTCCCGATTTTCGTACACTATTTGCTTTGAAATGAAGAGCAACATTCCATTTGCCTTCCCTAGTACAGACTGAACTTAGATGCCAGCTTTTTGTGATTCATAGACGAGGACTCCTAAACCCTCCAGCTCCATAGCTTTCTGCAGTTTTTCTCCATTTACATGATATTCAGATCCTGTATTCTTCCTGCCAAAATGCATAGCTTCACATTTCTCCACATTATATTCCATCTGCCAAATTTCTGGCCACTCACTTAACCTGTCTATATCCCTTTGCAGACTTTGTGTCTTATGGAACAGGCTTGAGGGTCGCAATTGCCTAGCTGTTCCTATTTCTTATTGTCTTATGGTCTCATCCTCACTGCTTGCTTCCCCATCTATTTTTGTGTCATTCATAAACTTGGCTTTAGTACATTCACTTTACTCATTCAAGTCATAAAGGTATATTGTAAATAATTGTGGCCCCTGCAGTGATTCTTGTGGACCACCACTTGTTAGAGGTTGCTATCCTGAAATAGTCCCCTTATTCCAACTCTCTGTCTTCTGTTGGTTAGCCAACTCTTTGTCCATGATAATATATACTACTTCCAACACTGTGGGCCTGATCTTATTAAATGGACGAACATGTGGTACCTTATCAAATACCTTCTGAGAATCCAAATATTGATTGTGTTTCCGTTATTTACCTTCTCAAAGAATACTGGTAAATTTATCAGGTATGATTTCTCCAACATGGAACATGCTAACTCTGCTTAATCATAATATATGTTTCATTACATCCTTTATAAACAACTCTAACATTTTCCCAAGTTTTACTGGCTGGTTTGACTTTTTTTTTCTGACTGTGTTATATCTAGATGACTTGCTTAAACAAAAAAATAAGAACTACAGGTGCTGGAAATCAGAGACTAAAAACAAAAACAGAAATTGCTGGAAAAACAGTTCTGAAGAAGGGTCCCGACTCGAAATGTCGACTTTCCCGCTCCTCTGATGCAGCCTGACCTGCTGTGTTCCTCCAGCTCCACACTGTGTTGACCCTGACCAGCATCTGCAGTTCTTGCTATCCCCCTGCTGGTAAAGAAGCTCTGCAGACTCATGTGACTATATTCAATGAATGATAACCATGTTACTTAGATAAAATATATGATCTATCAGACCAGATTTCATTTGGGGATCTGACTCGTCCAGTAGATTGTCAGATGGAATCATAATAAATCATCTTAAAACAATCACTTTCTTCCTAAAGTATGGTGCCCAGAATTCCATTCCGGTTGAGGTCAAGTTAGTGTTCTCTAAAGGTTCATTATAATTACCTTGCTTTTGTACAGTATGCTTCTGTTCATAACCGTTGGATGCTTTATCCTTAATTAATTTCTTTTTCATCCTGCCCCGTCACTTTCAATAATTCTATAATCCCAAATATCTCTGATCTACATCCACATCAAAATTCTAACCATTAATTTATATCCATTCTCTTTTTAATTTTTACCAAAAGGAATCACTTCAGAGTTTTTTTGCATTAAATCTTATCTGCCACATGTCCTACCATTGAAACCTATCAGTATCCTGTCAGTTCTCACTGTACCCCACTGTATCACCTTCTACTATTCTGTAAGACAACTGACTACTCTCCTACTTCCATTCTGCCAACGTAATAAACATAGTACCACTGTCCCTTTTATTTCACGGGCTTCAATATTGCTGACATACCTGTTATATAGCATTTATCAATGCCTTTAGAAAGTCCACAGAAGTGGCTGTTTTACAGAATAGTAGAAGGTAATACAGTGGGGTACAGTGACAGGATACTGATAGGTTTCAATGGTAGGACATGTGGTAGATAAGATTTAGTGCAAAAAAATCCAACCCCACCACCAAAGACGTTTTTCCCTCCCCACCCTTATCTGCTTTCCGGAGGGACCACTCTCTCCGTGACTCCCTTGTCCGCTCCACACTCCCCTCCAGCCCCACCACACTCGGCACTTTTCCCTGCTACACCTGCCCCCCTCACCCCCATCCAAGGCCCCAAGAAGACTTTCCACATCAAGCAGATGTTCACCTGCACATCTGCCAATGTGGTGTACTGAATCCGCTGTTCCCGTTGTGGCCTCCTCTACATCGGGGAAACCAAGCAGAGGCTACACTCGGTTCACGCTAAACAACTGCACCCTCCCAGTCGTGAACCATTTCAACTCCCCCTTCCATTTCTAAGACGACGTGTCCATCCTGGGCCTCCTGCAGTGCCACAACGATGCCACCCGAAGGTTGCAGGAACAGCACCTCATATTCCACTTGGGAACCCTGTAGCCCAATGGTATCAATGTGGACTTCACTAGCTTCAAAATCTCCCCTCCCCTACCACATCCCAAAACCAGCCCAGCTTGTCCCCGCCTCCCTAACCTGTCCTTCCTCCCACCCATCCCCTCCTCTCACCTCAACCCCACCCCATCTCCTACCTACTAACCTCATCCCACCCCCTTGACCTGTCCATCCTCCCTGGACTGACCTATCCCCTCCCTAACTCCCCACCTACACTCACCTTTACTGGCTCCATCCCCGTCTCTTTGACATGTCTGTCTCCTCTCCACCTATCTTCTCTTCTATCCATCTTCTATCTGCCTCCCCCTCTCCCCCTATTTATTTCAGAACCCCCTTCCCCTCCCCCATTTCTGAAGAAGGGTCTAGGCCTGAAACGTCAGCCTTCCTGCTCCTCTGATGTTGCTTAGCCTGCTGTGTTCATCCAGCTCCACACCTTGTTATCTCTCATTCTCACCAATCCTTTGTTAGACCATGGAAAGATTGGCAGAACTTATTTTCTACATAATTGACAGGTTGGAAATGGCCAACACTGGTATACCATTTTCATATTAGTATCCATGAGATTTATTATTACAGTAAACATCTTACTTATATGGTATGTCTAAATTCTTGAAGATGAAGCTATTTTTAGTCAAAGGAATTCATAAAACATTCCCTATGCTGTGGAGTCTCCTCCATTTATAACACAGAACAGCATTGTCAGCAACAAAAACTATCTATACTTTTGTTTCAAAGTTGTAGATCACAATTTGCATTTCTTCCACGCATGCTTTTGAGAAAGGTATATGCAACTAAGCAATTGAAAAATGTTAACAAAAGTAGAAGTTGCTAGGGAGCTCAGCAGGTCTGGCAACATCTATGAAGAGAAATCAGGGTTAATGTTTCGGGCCTGGTGGCCCTTCCTCAGAACTATCCTGAGGAAGAGTCACGGGACCCGAAATGTTAACTCTAATTCCTCTTCACAGATCCTGCCAGACCTGCTGAGCTTTTCCAGCAATTTCTGTTTAGGCTTCTGATTTACAGTTCTTTTGGTTTTGAAAAATCTTAATGCAAGCATATCCCAGATCATTTTCAATTCTCTCATTCAGTGATGTTAAAGTTAACGACCATACTTTTGTCCCTACATGTAATCATGTTTTATGTACATAATAACCCATACAAATTCTGTTAAGCATTCTAAACTGCATTCTGTAGGTTATATTTGCATACCTTACTTTTCTGATACCTGCAAATCTAATGAATTTAGAGTGGATGAGGTGTCTAGTACTACAGATGCTAGTCTTCAGTCAATTAATTTCATTCTATATGATATGAAGAAATGGCTGAAGATATTAGATACTGCAAAGACGATTGGTCTTGATAATATTCCAGCAATAGTGCTGAAGACATGCACTCTTGAAGACATGGGAATTGTGGGAAAATTCTCTGCTGGTTGGAGCCATGTCTAGCACAGAGGTGCCTAGGTGCAAAAGTTGTGGTTGTTAAAAGTCAGTGATCTCAGTCCCAGGACCTCATTTCAGGATTTTCTCAGGATAGTGTTCAAGGGCCAACCACCTTCAGCTGTATCATCAATAACATTTCCTCCATCATAAGGTCAGAAATGGAGATGTTTGCTGCTGACTGCATCATTAACAACTCTTCAGATACTGAAGCAATCTGTGCCGGTATGCAGCAAGACCTGGACAATATCCAGCATTGGGCTCATACATAGGCACGCAACATTCATGCCACTCTAGTGCCAGTCCCTTATCCACCTAGCTGGAAAGGACAGAAATTTTGCTGTATATTTTTCTATCATTTTGGGGAAGGGAAAATGATGGTAATATGCTTTTGGAGCCACAGACAGCAGCAGTAACTTTTCTAAAAAATAAATTCTGTTTGGCTTGTACTGCTGGAAAAACTATCTGTCTTGTTATTGCAAGTAGCATTAGCGTCACATAAGTTCCAGGCAATGATCAACCATCGCCCCTTGACATTCATTGATGTTACTGAATCCCCACTATCAACATCCATGAAGTTATTAAAGTTGTGAAGTTTACATTATCGTAGATCCCACACGAAGTGAAATTTGGAAGATTTAATACTGAGTCAGGTGAATATGGAGACAGAGGGGATCATATTACAAGGCTCTGGTATCGGAGAAGAACTTTGTAAGTGACAAGTGCAACCTGAATTTCAGAGCACATTGCTGTCGCTGTGTTTCCACTATCACTTTGATAGAGTGTGGAGTTTTGCAAAATAGAAAAAATAGACTGTAATTTTGGGCCAAATGATTGTAAACCAGAAATCTGCAGAGAAATTACAAGGATAATCAATGTTGGAAATGATGAAGTTGCCAAGATAGGGTGAGAGATACCCTTCTGGAGTTTGGGCAAAGACATATTGATGGAGGTGTGAAAGGTTGGTCTGCTTTGCTTTGTGGGATGGGGGTTGGGGTGGGATGCTAGTAACTAAGGCACAGGTTTAAGATAATTAGCAAAAGAATCTACAGTGAAGTGACGAAAATGTATTTTTACACAGCAAATTGTTATAATTTGTAACGATGGTGGAAGAAGATTTAGTAAAAACATTTTGAAAAAAGACTTGGATAACAATATGATTAGGAAGAAATTGCAGGGCAATAGTGAGTTTAATGAGGCAAGTCTTTGAAATACCCAAGATAGGAATTATAGCCCAAGTGGCCTCCTTTTGAGCTTTACAATTCTATGATTGGTCTCCGGGTCTTATACCTGAACCAGGAGTTCAGTTTTCCAAAACTAGTTTGCTGCACCTTGAGCATAAAAATGCAAGACAACAAGTGATCTATTGATATTTAACACATTGAGAAGATATCAAGTGATCTCCCCCTGTTTATGACATGAAAACTGCCTATTTAAAAGTAGCCAGAAGCTACGTTTGATAGTCCTGAAAATGATGCCAGACCACCATACCCAATTTGTGAAGAAGTCAGTTGCTAATACAGACCCTGAATGTTGCTGAGTAAAGAGACAAGATGTCATTGCTTTTTGTTTTGCAATGGTCATGACAGAATCACAAGAATTCCAAATCCCAAAGTGAACAAAAACTTATAATGTATGAGAAGAGAGTGCTGATTGGATGGCAACTGGACTTTTATTAATAGAGGTATTGCCATGGAGAGTGTACCAGACAACAGTTAACTGCCAAGCATTTGTTTAAATTCAAACCAGGCAAGTTGACTCTGATTGATTGTTTAAGGAATGCACTGGGGAATAGCTGTCTCCAAAACTTAAAACTGTGTAATGGGTGGTCAGAGATAATAGGAACTGCAGATGCTGGAGAATCCGAGATAACAAGGTGTAGAGCTGGATGAACACAGCAGGCCAAGCAGCATCATAGGAGCAGGAAAGCTTGACGTTTCGGGCCTAGACCCTTCATCAGAAATGGGG
>JAHRHZ010000266.1:17912441-17988060 GCA_024137785.1 Ginglymostoma cirratum
GAGGAGGGGATAGGTGAGTGGAAGAACAGGTTAGGGAGAAGAGGCTTTGCAGTGAGAGATTCTCCAGCATCTGCAGTTCCTATTATCTCTGATACAATTTTAACCCCACTGCGAAGCCTCTTCTCCCTAACCTGTTCTTCCACTCACCTATCCCCTCCTCCCACCTCAAGCCGCACCCCCATTTCCTACCTACTAACCTCATCCCGCCCCCTTGACCTGTCCGTCCTCCCTGGACTGACCTATCTCCGCCCTACCTCCCCACCTACACTCACCTTTACTGGCTCCATCCCCGCCTCTTTGACTTGTCTGTCTCCTCTCCACCTATCTTCTCCTCTATCCATCCTCTATCCGCCTCCCCCTCTCTCCCTATTTATTTCAGAACCCTCTTCCTCTCCCCCATTTCCGATGAAGGGTCTAGGCCCGAAATGTCAAGCTTTCCTGCTCCTATGATGCTGCTTGACCTGCTGTGTTCATCCAGCTCTACACCTTGTTATAATGGGTGGTCATATTCTTTCTGTGGTCGGTTATTTGGCTGGAATGCCGGTTTACAGTGCAGAGCGACACAGCTGAGGTTACCATGAAGGTCCCACCTTCTCAACTTAGCCCTTTGCTTGAGATGTGGTGACGCTCAGGATAAACGACCACGAGTAGTCTCCCTATAATGAGACAGCAGCCCTATGGTCCTCTGAGACGTTGGTCTCTTTACATTTACCATATTCTTTCAATTTGCAAAGGACAGAGCTTGGAGTGTGAACATGTGTAGCTTCTAGGGCACATAGATGAGCCAAGTTGCAGGCCCAACAGATAATCATAAATTGGTTCTTTGTATAATTCGTAGGACAAACAGGATTGTTTAGCAAATGATGTCAAACTGGGGATTGCATTTGCTGTTCTACAGCTCTGTTCTGAGTCCAGTCAGTATTCCACCTGTTGTGGACAACCAAGGGGACATGCTGTTTGATGAGATACACCAGTCAATAGGATATACAGTGGAGATGCACAATTAACCCATATTCGTTGGCCACAATACAGGCAGCATGTGAAGTTTGAACTGCCTGCTGTTTAAGTGCTTAGTGTATCCAGTTGGTATGAACTGTTATTCATTGGTTGATTACCACTGCAGGGGGCAGTATTGTTTGTGGCAAGCACCATGAAACTTAGACTGTACTACTTTAAAACTAATGTACGCTGAAGCCCCAACTGTGAAGCCAACCTGTGAAATGTTGAATAATGGCATGAAATGAGGTTTCCAAATGCTAGTCTGGAAGCCTTGTTAGAGGAAATGGAAAATAACAGAGATATCCCATGTCCATGTGGGTTCAGAAGACTCTCCAGGTACATTGTCTAAAAGAAGTGAGAGCAGACACAGTGGGTGTCAGTAAAAGGAATCAAAGTGTAAAAGTTATGTATTTTTGGCTAAGTCTGAGTTGTGTTTTTTTTGCAAGGGTTTTTACTGTGAGTCGTCGCAAGTTCTCTTGTTAAATCCTACCAAACTTGCATCATTAGTAGCTATCCTATGGTGTTCCTCACATCTGATTTTGGTCCCATCTTGTTATGCATCATTCCCAGAACAAATCATCACTCACAGAATTTGTTGGCATCTCTTCACATGCGCCATCTTTGAAAGAGCATTGTACATCCAGACAAGCACTATCTGACCAGAACTGCCATGCATGGTTCCTGACATTTGTCCCAGATATAGCAGCCAGGGGAAAATTTGTATCTTTCTTTGTAAGTAGAGCCCTGGTAATCCTGCTGGGCAGGGTGGTGCAGAGGCTGGACTTCCTGTTCCCCAGGACCAGCTGTGGAGGCCACAGCACTAGGCCATGTGAGCCTGGTCCAAAGTTGCCACCCTCATTAAAGTATTCTCAGCCATCTAGAGAAATGCTCAACAATGTAGGAAGAAGGTCAATGTCCTTTCCCACTCTGCTGGCATAAGTGCCACCAACTGGTTGATTACCTCGCACTCTTTGTACCTCTACTGTTGTACCCATCTCTCACCGAGGTTCATGCTTTGCTACTCTCACTATTACTGACAACATCTTCCCTTACCCGCTGTCACCCACATCAACCCCCAACATCACTAATCCTGCATGCCCTCTGTGCTGCCTACTCACTCGCTTGGGACAACTCTCCACGAAATGAAGTCAACCAGCAACCAACTTTCAAGCAGCTGATGATCTATTTAACAGAGTTAAAGGGGCAATCCTTTTTGCTGCACAATGCATTTTCAGTTGTCTGAGGTTACCTGGAGAGGTGTTAGCTGAAACATTTAGCTGCAGAATTGCACAAGTGGCATCAACTCAGAAAACAGGGTGGGGGGCTGGTGGGGGTGGTGTAGTGGTATTGTCACTGGTCTAGTGGCCCAGAAACCCAGAATAATGTTCTGGGGACATGGGTTTGAATCCCACCATGACAGATATTGGAAATTTTAATTCAATAAAAATCTGGAATTAAAAGCTAGTCTAATGGCAACTGTGAAATCATTGTCAATTGTTGTTAAAACCCATCTGCTTTGCGAGTGCCCTTTAAGGAAGGAAATTTGCCATCCTTGCCTGGTCTGGCCTACATGTGACTCTGGATTCATAACAATGTGATTGACTCATAACTGGGATAAGTAATAACTGCTGATCCGTGTTGTGCTATCCATATCCCCAGGAACGAATAAAGCAAAGTACTGTACTCCATGCTTTGCCTGTTCTACATCCTTTCAGCAGCTGTTCACTGGACACACACTAACTCTTTCACAATGATATCCAGGATGAATCAGCTCAAAGTGGTTGCATCTGCACCTGGCCATTTCAGTTCTTTAAATGGCATCGGTAGGACCCAAATAATTAGCAATTGAATGTTAATGCGTTACCTCAGTGACATGCAAATAGTAATATGGGATGGGCTCAGGTTTGTATTGGTATATTAGCTCAAAATTTAGGCTGACAATCTATAGCAATACTGACGGAGCAATACTAAGAACGCAAGTAAGCTATTTCTCCCTCAAGTCTGTTTTGCCATTACTCAGTCATATTTTGGCTAGTTTATGACCTAGCTCCATATAAAGACTTAAGGACCAAGAGTACAAGGCAATTCAGTCCTTTGAACCTGCTCCGCCATACAGTATGATCATGGCTGATTTCAGCTTGGCCTCAACTCCACTTTCGTGCCTCCTCCTCATAATCCTTCAACAAGTTTCTAATGAAAAATTCTCCTTAAATTTACTCAATCTCCTGGCATCCACTACACTCTGAGGTAGTGTCTTCCACAGATTCAGCCCCTTTGAGGGAAGTAATTCTTCTTTGCTTCTGTTTTAAATCTGCTACCCCTTATCCTATAACTATGACCTCCTGTTCTGGATTGCCCCACAAGAGAAAATATCCTCCCTATGTCTACTTTGTCAATCCCCTTTAGCATTTTCTACACCTCAATTAGATTTCCCCTTATTCATCTAGAGAGAACTGCCTCCGAAGAAGCTACATCCCTCTTCAAGGAAGGGGACCAAAACTTTATGCAATACTCCAAAACAAAAAGGTGTGACCTCATTTATGCCTTATACTGTTGTAACACTTCTCTGTTTGTATACTCTTTTGTTTAGCAATGAATACAAGAATCCCATTTGCCTTCTTTATTACCTACTGTACCTGCATCCTAGTTTTTTTTGCAATTCATGCACAAGGACATCTAGATTCCTCTGCACCAAAACATTATGAAGTTTCTGTCCATTTAAATAATAGGTTGTCATTTGATTCTTCTGACTGAAATGAATTACCTCACACTTATCCATGTTAAAGTCTATCTGACACATTTTGGCCCATTCCCCTAATCTATCCATATCCATTTGTAAATTTCTTCTTTATTGCAATTTACTTTCATACCTTTCTTAGTGCATTCAGCAAATTTTGCTGTAGTACCTTCAATCCCTGCATCCAAGTCATAAATATAGACTGTAAATAGTTGAGGCCCAAGGACTGAACCTATTGTACCCCATTAGTTACATCTTACCAACTAAAAAAGACCCATTTATCTTGACTAACACGGTGTGGAGCTGGAGGAATGCAGCAGGCCAGGCAGCATCTGCTGTTCTTACTATCTCCATTTATCTTGACTCTCTGCTTTCTGTTGGTTAGCCAGTCCTCTGTCCAAGCAAATAAATTACCCCTAAATCCCATGTGAAATTACTTAGTCCATTGAACTTTTATGTCATAAAATGGCTTCTGGAAGTCCACATACACTACATCTACGGGATACCCACTATTCACTTTGTTTGTTACATCTTCGAAACACTACAAAATTAGGCAAACACGATTTACCTTTCTTAAAACCATGCTGACTGTGATGGATTGCACTTTAACTTTGCAAGTGTCATTTATTACTTCCTTAATAATGGATTCTATCAATTTTTGAACAAGAGGCATTAAACTATCTGGTCTGTAGTTTCCTACTTTCTGCTGTCTCCCTTTTTGATACCTGTGCCCCATATCCATTAATCCTATATTTAACAAAATTCCATAAATCTCAGACATTAACAATTAATCTAGCATCAGCTAACATTGCAAAAAAGAGTTCCAAACTCTGTGTGTGTGTGTGTCAATCTGTGCGTGTCGGGATGTTTCCTAATTTCGAAATTAGGTTATACCCCTGATCATAGACTTCTAAATCAGCAGAATTAACTTAACTCTGTCAAACCTCACGGTTGCCCTTAATATTTTAAAACCTTGATCACATCATGTGTAACCTTCTAATTTGTTGGGAATGTAACCTAATTTGTGTAGTCTTTCCTCATTTAACCCTTGAAGTCCAGCTATCATTCTGGCAAATCCATGCTGTGCTCCCTCCATGATCAGTATTTCTATGCTAAAGGATGCTTTGTCAACTGCTGCTCCAAGTACTCCATGTGTTGGTCTATCCAGAACTTTGCAGTAGGTGACTCATGACTTCTAACTCCTTATATTCCTCTAGGCAAGAGGACCAGCATTCTGTCAGTTTTTTGGATTATTTTCAATACCTGTTTGTGCCATTCTATCACTTATGTGCCTTGAACTGCACTCTCTCCTCAGCTCCCACACACCCAGGCCAGCTTTTAGGGGTTTTCACTGTTTCAGTTTTTCACCATTTAGGATGTACCATGTGCCTATCCATTACAGATCGAAAGTTTCTTTGTTTTGGAATTTGTTTCCCACGGTTTTGTTCGTTCACTTAATCAATCAATACCTCTTTGTAATTTTGTGCTTCCATTTGCATTGCTTATAATATGCCTAATCTGCATGTCATTGGCAAATTTGGGTATGCAGCTTTCCATCCCATTATTTATGTTGTTGATAAATATCATGACCAGTTGAGGCCCCAACACAAAGTCTTGCGGGTCACCACTAGTCCAGTGTGGCCAATTAGCGTATAGGTATCTTCAATCAACCTGCTCAGACATGTTGTGACACACCTCTGGAGTAGATGGGACTTAAGCCCAGGCCTCCTGGCCTTGTGGAAGGACACTAAGCTGTGCCACAAGAGACCTCATCAATGTTCAATGTTACAATATATTGTAAGTATATGTTCAATAACCCTTGTCTGTGTCTCGTGTCACTCAGCCTATTTGCTCATCAAAATCAATAATTTGCTTTCACTTCCATGAACTACAACTTTAACCACACTGTCTTATGAGCAGTTTTATCAAAGCCTTCTGAAAATCCACATAACTAATAATGATAGACATTTCCCTGTCTAATAACGCAGTCACATTTTCAAAATAATTCAGTTAGATTTGCTGGGCTTGATCTAGCCCTTTGGAATCCATGCCACCGTATCGTTAATTATGATTCTAGTAAATTCCAGAAAACAGATGTTCAGCTGATTAATCTATCAATTTTATTTTTGAACCCTCTCTCACCTTTATTACTTAATGTAGCAGATTCACACGTACACTTCCCATTTCTAGAGAAATAGTTCTCAAATCAAGGGAACTTTGGAAAATTATACTTAGGACAGTCGCAATGTTCTTACCAGCTCCTTTAAAACCTTGAGATGTGTATCATTTAGGTCTGGGGATTTCTCACTCTGCAGGGCAATTAAATTTTCTATGACTGCTTTTTTGTTTATATTAATTTTGTCTCATCCTTGACTCTGTTCAATGTTAGTTTTCTTGACAGCTCAACCGTGCAGGCACTGTCATGTGACTCAGTGAGTAACACTTTCATCTTTGAGTCAGAAGATTGTGAGTTAATGTTCTACAGGGGTTGAGCACAAAATACATAGCAGACATTCCAGTGTAATACTGTTTCTTTGTTCTCTCCCGTGAAGTGAGCATCACTGGCTAGGCCAGAATTTATTGCCTCCCCTTGAGAGGGTGATGGTGAGTTACTTTCTTGAACTACTGCAGTCCATTTAGTAGACCCTTAATGCCATTAGGAAACATGTTCCAAGATTTTAAGCCAGTGACACTGAAGGAATGATGATATATTTCCAAGTCCGGATGGTGAGTGGCTTGGAGGGGAACTTGCGGGTGGTGGTGTTCCCATGTAGCTGCTGCCCATGTCCTTCTAGATGGTAGTGGTGATAGATTGGGACTGTGCTGTCTAAAGTGACTTGTTGGTGAATTTCTGCAGTGCATTTTGTAGATGGTACATTCTGCTACTACCCAGCAGAGGTGGTGGAGGGATTGAATGCTTGTGGAGAAGTTGCAAATCAAGTGAGATAACAAGGTGTAGAGCTGGATGAACACAGCAGGTCAAGCAGCATCAGTGGAGCAGGAAAGCTGATGTTTTGGGCCTGGACCCTTCTTCAGAAAAAAGCCTTCAGAAAAAAACTCTTTCTGAAGAAGGGTCTAGGCCCAAAACGTCAGCTTTCCTGCTCCTCTGATGCTACTTGGCCTGCTGTATTCATTCAGCTCTACACCTTGTTATCTCAGATTCTCCAGCATCTGCAGTTCCTGCTATCTGTGCAAATCAAGTGAGCTGCCTTGTTCTCAATGGTGTTAAGCCACTTGAGTGTTGTTGAAGGTGCACTCATTCCATGTAAGTGGAGAGTATTTCATCATATTACTGACGTGTGCCTTGTTATATTCATAGTTCGACCCACAAAATTTGCACCAGTCAAAAACAATCTCCTATCTATTATAATTTCCAGCACTGTTGTAGAAGGTGTGCAGGCTTTGGAGAGCCAGAAGGTGAATTCCTCACTGCCTCTGACCTGCTGTTGTTGTCACAGTATTTACATGACTAGTTCAATTCAGTTTCTGGTCAATTTTAACCTGAAGAATGGTGATAATGGGGGATTCAGAGATGGTAATTATATTGAATGTCAAGAAATGATGGTTAGATTTTCCATTATAGGATATGATCATTGCCAGGCAC
Organism: Ginglymostoma cirratum; assembly: GCA_024137785.1. NCBI lineage: Eukaryota > Metazoa > Chordata > Chondrichthyes > Orectolobiformes > Ginglymostomatidae > Ginglymostoma > Ginglymostoma cirratum. The sequence continues at coordinate 17,919,782 of JAHRHZ010000266.1, forward strand.
TTGTCTGGTACAAATGCCCAAACCTAGATTTTGTCCATGTCTTGCTGCATTTGCTAATGGACTGCTTTTGTATCTAAGGAGTCACAAATGGTGCTGAATGTTGTGAAATCATCAGCGAACTTCCCCACTTCTGAACTAATGAGGGAGGAAAGGTCATTGATGATAAAACAGCTGTGGATAGTTGGGCCTAGGACTGTACTCTGAGGAACTCCTTCAGAGACGTCCTGGAGCTGAGATGGCTGACTTCCAACCACTACAACCATCTTTCTTTATGCCAAGTATGATTCCAACCAGAAGAGACCTTTCCCCCTAATTCCCATTCACTCCAGTTTTGTTAGGGCTCCTTGATGCCACACTTACTGAAATGTGGACTTAATGTCAAACTCAGTCACACTCACCTCTCCTCTGAAACTCAGCTCTTCTGCCCATGCTTGAACTAAGGCTGTAATGAGGCCATAAGCTGAGTGGCCCTGGCGGAATCCAAACTGGGCGTCACTGAGCAGGTTATTGCTGAGCAGATGTTACTTGATAGGACTGTTGATGACACTGTCCATCACTTTACAGATGATTGAGAATAGACTTATAGGGCAGTAATTAGGTTGGGTTTGATTTACTTGTTATTTAAAGGATAAATATCTGGGCAATTGCCTGTATTGTCAGCAAGATAACCAATGTTGTAGCTCTACTGGAACAGCTTGGCTCATGGTGCAGCATGTTCTGCAGCCCTAGTCTTCAGTATTATTGCCAGAATGCTGTCAGGGTCCATACCCTTTGCAGTGTCTAGAACTTCCATCCATTTCTTAGTGTCAGGTAAAGTGAGTGGAATTGATTGAAGAATGGCATCAGTGACCTGGGAACCTCTCGAGGAGGCCAAAATGTCATTCAGTTGGCACTTCATGCTGAAGTTTGTTGCAAATGCTTCAGTCTTATCTTTTGCACTGATGACACACCTCTATCATTGAGGATGGAGATATTTGTGGAGCTTGATCCTCCAATGAGTTGTTTAATTGTCCACCGACGTTCATAGCTGGATTAGACAGGACTGCAGGGCTTAGCTCTGATCCCTTGGTTCTGGAATTGCTGAGGGTGTGCCATGTATTGGAGGTGCTGTTTTTCAGATGACGCATTAAACTAAGGCTTGATGTGCTGTCTCAAGTGGACATGAATGTTTCCACAGCAGTCTTTTGATGAAGGGCAGGAAGGTTATCCTTAGTGTCCTGAATCAACAACTGGAATAACTGGTTGTTGTTGCATTGATGTGTATGGGAACTTGCAGCACATTGGTTGCCACATTTCCTACATTATATTGCAGCTCAGAAAACATTCAATTTCTGCAAAGCCCTTTGGAACAACTTGCAATCATGTAAGATGTTACATAATTTTTTTTTCTATACATAGGTTAATTCTTTCCTGGGATATGTATGTCACCAGCCAGGGCAACATTTGTTGCCCATCCCTAATTGCCCCCTGAACTGAGTGTCTTTCTGTGCTATTTCAGAGGTCTGTTAAAATTCAACCTTATTAAAGTAGGTCTGGAGTTGCACATAGGTAAGACCAGGTAAGAATTACAGATTTTCTTCCCTAAAGGCCTTTAATGAAGCAGTTGGATTTTTATAACAATTGACGATAGTTTCGCAGTCAGTCTTCCTGAAATTAACTTTCAATTCCAGATTCATTAATTGTAATTTAAATTCCACCAGATGTTTTGGTGGGATTTGAATCTATTTCCCCAGAGGATTAGCCTAGGTCTTTGGATCACCACAGCCTGGTTACATTACTAATTTGCCACAGTCTACCTCAAATGCGAATGTAAAAGTAATTATTCAACATAAGACCATGAAACCGAAAGACATGGGAGCATAGGTAGGCCATTACCAATTCAGTCCAATCCACCATTCAATGAGATAATTGCTGATCTGATAATCCTCAACTTCACTTTTTTGCCTTTTTACCCATGATTCCTTTACTTTTTAAAAATACTGCCTGTCTCAGTCTTGAACAAATTTAACGACCCATCCTCTGCCTTTGTGGTAGCGAAAGCAGATTCACTATCCTCAGGGAAGAAATTCCTTCTCATCTCTGTTTTAAATGAGAAATCCTTACTTTGAGATTATACTCATCACATCCATTATTTCCCATTTTTCCTATAAGACCTGTGCTTTGCTTTTGCACCTTTGTATGCTTTCTTTGTTTACTTTGTCTCTCACCTCTTACTGTATATTGTGGCAGGTAGAGTTTGTGTCATTTGGAAGTCATAATTAACTTTTTGAACTTCTCCCAATATCCTGTGATGTTACCCATTGACCGTTTGCTGTATTTACTGTGGATAGTCTGTATTGAATTCAGCCTTATCTACATCTAGAATATGAGTAATTACTTTGCATTTATAACTTTTAACTATTAGTCGAATGTATTCATTACATCCCTGCACTAATCCAAAGTGAAGTACGCTGTATAGTTCTATGGTCAGCATCAGTCCTCCAGTATTTTCTCAAGCCATTGTTCTTCATCATTTGTAAGAATAGACAGTCAGCAGTCTGCTGATATTCAACCATGAGAGTCACTATTAGCAGAACCTGGTCTTGTTCTTGCCTGACATCCATGTAGTAGACCTGCCTGGTGCATTATTTCCTAGAAGTGACTCCAGTGGAATGTTGATATTTCTTGTTGATATTTCATGTATACACCCACTTAAAAGACTCAGTTCCCTCTAGATGGGTCCCATGAGAAGACAATACAGGTTAAAACTCCCAGCATAATGTAAACATCACTACCATATTTACATTAAAGGTGTACAATTGATGACAGGCTTGTAATTCTGCAGTCAGCATCGATCCTGACTATATCAAGCCAAATTTACAAGAAACCAATGCATGATTGAAATATGAAAAGAAATCAACAAATTATCACAAAACAGAGAGAAAAGAAAGACTGGAAGAAACACAAGAAATAGGCAGAGGAGTAGGATCCCCCGCCGTTCAACAGGCTCATGGCTGATCTGATATTCTGCTCATCCATTTTTACTGCATTTTCCCTGTAACCCTTGATTCTGTACTGATCAAGAATCTATCTTAGCCTTAAATGTACACAGCTTCCTGTGACAAGGAGTTCAAAACACTCTCAGTCCTCAGAGAAGAAACCCCTCCTTATCTCAGTTTAAAATTGGTTCCCCTTTATTCTGAGATTATACCCTCCGGTCCTAAATTCTCCCATGACGGAAACATCCTCTCAGCGCTCACCCTTTCAAGCTGCCTAAGAACACTCCATGTTTAAATGAGAACACCTGTCATTCTTCTAAACTCCAGTGAGTAGAGTCCCAACCCATTTAATCTTTGCTCAATCCCTCCATACTATGGACTGCAGGGACAAAGATTTGCATTTATCTTGCTTCTTTCACAACTTCAGATCATCTCAAAACACTTTACAGTCAGTGAATTTCTTTTAAAGATTAGTCACTGTTGTAATGGAGAAAACACACTGGATAGTTTACATATATCAATATCCCACAGGTAGCACTGAGACAATAGCCAGATAACCTGCTTCAGTGGCGTTGATTGAGGGATAAATATTGGTCAGGGTACTTAGAAGAATACACCAGTTGCACTTTGAAGAATGCCATGAGGCCTCTTATGTGTACTTAAATAGACACATGAAAAAATATTTTCTATATCAACCTGTTGCAGAGTTGTTATTACACGCCTCTGGAGCAGGTGGGACTTGAACCCAGGCCTCCTGGCCAAGAGGTAGGGACACTACCACTGCACCTCATGATAGGCAAGGTCAGAAGTCGCACAACACCATATTATGGTGCCACAGATGCAGGAAGGATATTCCTGACAGTGGGTGTGTCCAGAACCAGGGGTCACAGTATGAGGTTTTGGGGTAGATGATTTAGGACAGAGATGAGGAGACATTTCTTCACCCAAAGAGCGGTGAGCCTGTGGAATTCATTACCACAGGAAGTAGTTGATGCCAAAACATTGAATGTGTTCAAGAGGCGTCCAGATATAGCACTTGGGGTGAATGGGATCAAAGGTTATGGGGAGAAAGCAGAATTAGGCTATTGAGTTATACGGTCAGTCATGATCATGAAGAATGGTGGAGCAGGCTTGAAGGGCCGAATGGCGTCCCCCTGCTCCTATCTTCTATGTTTCTATGCAAGTGGTTTATTTGAAATCACAAGTTTTTGGAGTGCTAATCCTTCGTCAGGTGAAGTCAATAACCTGGTGTAGTGTGACATAGAACAATACAGCACAGTGCAGGCCCTTCGGCCCATGATGTTCCACCGAACTTTTACCCTAAACCTAAGGTCTATCTAACCTCCACCCCTATCCTATACTGTCATCCATACGCCTATCTAATAGCCGCTTAAATGCCACTAACGAGACCGAGTCCACCACCCTCTCCGGCAATGCATTCCATGGCCCTACCACTCTCTGAGTAAAGAACCTACCTCTGGCATCTCCCCTATATCAACCTCCACTAGCTTTAAAACTATGCCCCCTCGTAATAGCTACCCCCACCCTAGGAAAAAGTCTCTGGCTGTCCACTCTATCTATACGTCTGATCGTTTGTACACCTCTATCAAGTCACCTCTCATCCTTTGTCGTTCTAAGAGAAAAGCCCTAGATCTCTCAACCTTTCCTCATACAACCTTCCCTCCATTCCAGGCAACATCCTGGTAAATCTCCTCTGCACCTTTTCCAACACTTCCACAGCCTTCCTGTAATGAGGTGACCAGAACTGGACACAATATCCAGATGCGGCTGAACCAGACTTTTGTATAGCTGGAGCATAACTTCATGGCTCTTGAACTCAGTCCCTCTATTAATGAAAGCTAACACACCATACACCTCTAACAACTCTATCCACCTGAGTGACAGCTTTCAGGGAACTGTGAACATGAACCCCAAGATCCCTCTGCTCCTCCACACTGCCATGAATCTTTCCGTTAAGCCTGTATTCTGCTTTCAAGTTAGTCCTTCCAAAATGAATCACCTCACACTTTTCCGGGTTAAACTCCATCTTCCACTTGTCAGCCCAGCTCTGCATCTTATCAATGTCCCTTTGTAGCCTAGAACTGCCCTCCGCACTATCCACAACTCGACCCACCTTCGTATCGACCGCAAACTTACTAATCCACCCTTCCATTCCTTCATCCAAATCATTTACATAAATCACAAATAGAAGAGGACCGAGAATAGACTTCTGGCCTTGTCCACCCCAGTCCAACACCAGCACCTCCACGTCATGGCCATCAAGATAGACAGACGGAAGTCTCAGTTGATGGTCTTATTTGAAAAATGGAACCTCCCACAACCTGCATTGGTGTGTCAGCCTTGGATTTGACCTCAGATTCCTCAGCAGAGACATAAACCCATAGACTTAGAGACACAAACGCTGACATTCAAATTCAAGTACCCACCACAGGACAGAGTTTGGATAAGGGAATCTAAGATTATCAGGGCACATGGAAATGTGGGATTCGAAACACATATAGATCAGTCATGATCTTAATGAATAGAGAAATCAGGCTTGCAAGATTCAAAGGCCTACTCCTGCTCTTACATTTTATGCTTGTACAAATTTTCTTTCCACAATAGTATTATTTTTTTTTTTAGAAACTGATGAGAGTAATTTAACAGTAGATCTCCAGGCTTATTGCAATCACACGTTAAGCATAAGTATAATGCCGTGCTGTTTAAAAAATGCAACTACATCCTTCGTGCATTGACAGTCCTTTGGTAGCACGGAACTTGAATATTACCGGAAAAAAGACAGATTTTGCAAGCCACAAGGCTTCCACAAAATGAGAGATAACAAGCAGGGGGTTGGATGAACACAGCAGGTCAAGCAGCATCATAGGAGCAGGAAAACTTGACGTTTCGGGCCTAAACCCTTCATCAGAAATGGGGGAGGGGAAGAGGGTTCTGAAATAAATAGGGAGAGAGGGGGAGGCAGATAGAGGATGGATAGAGGAGAGGACAGGTGGAGAGGAGGCAGACAAGTCGAAGAGGCGGGGATGGAGCCAGTAAAGGTGAGTGTAGGTAGGGGGGTAGGGAGGAGATAGGTCAGTCCAGGGGGCGGGATGATGTTAGTAGATAGGAGATGGGGGTGTGGCTTGAGGTGGGAGGAGGGGACAGGTGAGAGGAAAAACAGGTTAGGGAGGTGGAGATGAGCTGGGCTGGTTTTGGGATGCGGTTGGGGGAGGGGAGATTTTGAAGCTTGTGAAATCCACATTGATGCCATTGGGCTGCAGGGTTCCCAGGCTGAATATGATTTGCTGTTCCTGCAGCCTTCGGGTGGCATCACTGTGGCATTGCAGGTGGCCCAGGATGGACATGTCATCTGAGGAATGGGAGGGGGGAGTTGAAATGGTTCGCGACTGGGAGGTGCAGTTGTTTGTTGCGAACTGAGCACAGGTGTTCTGCAAAGCGGTCCCCAAGCCTCCGCTTGGTTTCCCCGATGTAGAGGAAGCCACAACGGGTACAGCGGATGCAGTATACCACATTGGCAGATGTGCAGGTGAACATCTGCCTGATGTGGAAAGTCTTCATGGGGCCTGGGATTGGGGTGAGGGAGGAGGTGTGGGGGCAGGTGTAGCACTTCCTGCAGTTACAGGGAAAAGTGCCGGGTGTGGTGTGGCTGGAGAGGAGTGTGGAGCGGACAAGGGAGTCACGGAGGGAGTGGTCCCTCCGGAAGGCAGATAAGGGTGGGGAGAGAAAAATGTCTTTGCTGGTGGGGTCTGATTGCAGATGGCGGAAGTGTCGGAGGATGATGCGTTGGATCCGGAGGTTGGTGGGGTGGTATGTGAGGACGAGGGGGATTCTTTTTTGGTTATTATTGCGGGGACGGGGCGTGAGGGATGTGTTCTGGGAAATGCGGGAGACATGGTCGAGGGCGTTCTCGACCACTGTGGAGGGGAAGTTGCGGTCCTTGAAGAATGAGGACATTTGAGATGTACGGGAGTGGAATGTCTCATCCTGGGAGCAGATGCGGCGGAGGCGAAGGAATTGGGAATAGGGGATGGCATTTTTGCAGGAGGGTGGGTGGGAGGAGGTGTATTCCAGGTAGCTGTGGGAGTCAGTGGGCTTGAAATGGACATCGGTTTCTAGGTGGTTGCCTGAGATGGAGACAGAGAGGTACAGGAAGGAGAGAAAAGTGTTGGAGATGGTCCAGGTGAACTTCAGGTTGGGGTGGAAGGTGTTGGTGAAGTGGATGAACTGTTCGAGCTCCTCGTGGGAGCACGAGGCGGCGCCGATGCAGTCATCAATGTAACGGAGGAAGAGGGGGGGTTTAGGGCCAGTGCAGGTACGGAAGAGGGATTGTTCCACGTAACCTACAAAGAGGCAGGCATAGCTTGGGCCCATGCGGGTACCCAAGGCCACCACCTTTGTCTGTAGGAAGTGGGAGGAATTGAAAGAAAAGTTGTTGTGGGTGAGGACGAGTTCGGCTAAGCGGATGAGGGTGTCGGTGGAGGGGGATCGGTCAGTTCTGCGGGACAGGAAGAGGCGGAGGGCCTTTAGGCCATCTGCATGGGGAATACAGGTGTATAGGGACTGGACGTCCATAGTAAAAATGAGGTGTTGGGGACCGGGGAATTGGAAGTTCTGGAGGAGGTGGAGGGCATGGGTGGTGTCACGGACATAGGTAGGGAGTTCCTGGACCAAGGGGGTGAAAATGGAGTCTAGGTAGGTGGAGATGAGTTCGGTGGGGCAGGAGCAGGCGGAGACAATGGGTCGACCAGGCCCCAAGAAGACTTTCCACATCAGGCAGATGTTCACCTGCACATCTGCCTGATGTGGTATACTGCATCCGCTGTACCCATTGTGGCCTCCTCTACATCGGGGAAACCAAGCGGAGGCTTGGGGACTGCTTTGCAGAACACCTGCGCTCAGTTCACAACAAACAACTGCACCTCCCAGTCGCGAACCATTTCAACTCCCCCCTCCCATTCCTCAGATGACATGTCCATCCTTGGCCTCCTGCAATGCCACAGTGATGCCACCCGAAGGCTGCAGGAACAGCAAATCATATTCAGCCTGGGAACCCTGCAGCCCAATGGCATCAATGTGGATTTCACAAGCTTCAAAATCTCCCCTCCCCCAACTGCATCCCAAAACCAGCCCAGCTCATCTCCACCTCCCTAACCTGTTTTTCCTCTCACCTATCCCCTCCTCCCACCTCAAGCCACACCCCCATCTCCTATCTACTAACATCATCCCACCCCCTTGACCTGTCCGTCCTCCCTGGACTGACCTATCTCCTCCCTACCCCCCTACCTACACTCACCTTTACTGGCTCCATCCCTGCCTCTTTGACTTGTCTGTCTCCTCTCCACCTATCCTCTCCTCTATCCATCCTCTATCCACCTCCCCCTCTCTCCCTATTTATTTCAGAACCCTCTCCCCCTCCCCCATTTCTGATGAAGGGTTTAGGCCCGAAACGTCAAGTTTTCCTGCTCCCCTGATGCTGCTTGGCCTGCTGTGTTCATCCAGCCCCACGCCTTGTCATCTCGGATTCTCCAGCATCTGCAGTACCTTATATCTCTTCCACAAAATGAGTCGTTTTTTCATGCATTATTTGTGTATTGAGGAAAATAGAATGTTTTCTGGACTAAGATTAATGATAAAACTGTTCTGAGACTGTAGCAGCCTGCTCGTCGGTGGGAAAGATGTTTAGGCAGAAGCCTGTTTGTTTTTTTTCAGCCTTTAAGCGAAACTCAGGTGTTAAATTTTTAATTGTGCGACAGGAGGAACGTGCTGGGATCCAGTTAGAGAGCAGCCAAGCCTTGTTGCCATGCCAACAGGTGCAGCAGGCCGCCCACTGGCGTGTCAATGGCCATTATTGGAAGGAGTTTTCAAACATTTGCCTCCCAGATCTCAATGCAAATAGTCACACCTCTATTGTCTTTATATGGCCTGCGCATTCTGGGTAAGAAGGCAAAGTGAATACACTAGAAGGGTGCATTGGAGAAATGCCTCAGACTCTTCACTGGAGATTAAAGCGTTTGTGGGAAGCCAAGATATGAAGGATCCTGTTTCCTTGCTGCACTAGCTGCTAAATGTGGCTGTGTGCTCGGGAGCTGCACGGGGATTTCAGACAGTGTGGAAATGCTGGAAAGCCAGGAAAGAGGAGGTGAACTGTTTAAACTGGAACAACAGATAACATTGAGTCATGATGTCATGTGTTTAACAGCTGCTCATGGCTGTTTGTGTTGTGTGTGTGTGTGTGTAACGAGGATTGAAAACCTAAAGGAAACGAGTGCAGACTGAAGCAGAGAGAAAGAGAAAGAGAGAAGTAATATCTTAACCTTCATGATCTGAAACCAAACGACCAGGTTAATATATGGAGAATTGTTTTGCGTGAATTTTTTTTTCTCTCTCTCTCTGTTCTCTTGTCGTTTCCTGCATTTTTCCCGTGCGCCAAAAAAGGGTCCCCATTTTTGCCTTTCAGAAAAGCTGCAGACATAATGAACAATTCAGGTATAATTTTGTACGCGTTAAAGCCTCCTTTAAGATTCGGTGAAATGATTTTGGTGCGTTCATTGACTGCACCTTCACCCTGATGCAGTATTTGATTTGCTGCATCAGTCCTCTGGGCTGCAGAATTCAACATTCTTTAACTGGAATTGATCTGACAGTTAATAAAGGACAACGTTTGTTGATATTGAGATTATAACGACATTGTGCTTAGTTCTGATTTTTTTTTTAAAGACTAAACGTATTCTGTGAATTTAACTTTGTGTGTGTGTGTGTGTGTGTGTAGTTTTCGTGTTTCTACTAATCGAGGGTACCGTAATTAAAAAGAACAGGTCTGCACTTGCTACTCGAGCATTCCCAATTCTAGCCTGTCTTCCAGATTGTTTTCCAAGTTTAGGGGCCTAGTTTAGTATATTTCAGTAGACCAGCATAAGCAAACTTTAATTTTAAAGTGTACGTTATTTTTGGCGCAGGGCAAGCAATTACACAATTTCTTTGGCATGATATGTGGCAAAAATGTGGGAGACTGGGAATCCCTGTTGTACAGAGTTCAAAGAAAACATGCACAAATCAGACAAATTTAAAGTGAACTTTGGCAGTAAGGTGATTCCAGCAGTTGCCTTGTGTTTACATCTACTTGAAACACATTTGTACACTTGATTTAATGCTCAGACATTTATTTAATATGTAGATCTAAATTACGTTTTGTAGGAATGGCAAAAGGTAGAGATCAATCTGTCCTTTGCTTTTCTTCCTCATGTGAGAATCTCCACCATACTGGGATGACATTGGTGACCCTTCTTGGTACTGTTGTAACTATGTATATTCATTTACGTACTTGATAATCTGTGCTGTTCCTGATTTGAAAAACGCCTCAATTCTCGTGATAGTAGGAACTGCAGATGCTGGAGAATCTGAGATAACAAGGTGTAGAGCTGGATGAACACAGCAGGCCAAGCTGGAGACGGGGATGGAGCCAGTAAAGGTGACTGTAGGTAGGGAGGAGATAAGTCAGTCCAGAGAGGATGGACAGGTCAAGGGGGTGGGATGAGGTTAGTAGATAGGAGATGGGGGTGGGGCTTTAGGTGGGAGGAGGGGATAGGTGAGAGGATGGACAGGTTAGGGAGGTGGGGATGAGCTGGGCTGGTTTTGGGATGCGGTGGGGGGAGGGGAGATTTTGAAGCTTGTGAAATCCACATTGATACCATTGGGCTGCAGGGTTCCCAAGTGGAATATGAGGTGCTGTTCCTGCAACCTTCGGGTGGCATCGTTGTGGCACTGCAGGAGGCCCAGGATGGACGTGTCGTCTGAGGAATGGGAGGGGGAGTTGAAATGGTTCACGACTGGGAGATCAAGCTTCAAAATCTCCCCTCCCTCTACCGCATCTCAAAACCAGCCCAGCTCGTCCCCGCCTCCCTAATCTGTCCTTCCTCCCACCTTAAGCCCCACACCCATCTCCTACCTACTAATCTCATCCCGCCCCCTTGATCTGTCCATCCTCCCTGGACTGACCTTTCTCCTCCCTACCTCCCCACCTGCACTCTCCTTTCCTGTCTCCATCCCCATCTCTTTGACCTGTCTGTCTCCTCTCCACCTATCTTCTCCTCTATCCATCTTCTATCCACCTCCCCATCGCTCCCTATTTATTTCAGAACTCCCTTCCCCTCCCCATATCTGAAGAAGGGTCTAGGCCTGAAACGTCAGCCTTCTGCTCCTCTGATGCTGCTTGACCTGCTGTGTTCATCCAGCTCTACACCTTGTTACCTCAATTCTCATAATGTTTTCAAATTCCTCCATGGCTTTCTCCCTTCCTATCTGTTGTCTCTTTCAGCCAATAACGCCTAAGATATCTGAGCTGTTCCTAGTCCATCCTCTTGAGCTTTATTATATTACGAGTAGGCAGCATGATGGCTCAGTGGTTAGCATTGCTGCCTCACAGCACCACGGACCTCAGTTCAATTCTGCCCTCAGACGACTGTCTGTGTGGAGTTTGCATGTTCTCCCTGTGTCTGCATGGGTTTCTCACAGATGCTCCAGTTTCCTCTCACAGCCTAAAGGTGTGCACGTCAGGTGGATTAGCCCTGCTGAATTGGTGTTGCGTCAAGGGATGTGTAACTTAGGTGCATCAGCCATGGGAAATTCAGGGCTGTAGGGATGGGGTAGGTCTGGGTGGGAGTGTCTGTGGATTCAATAGGCTGAATGGCCAGCTTCCATACCGAAAGATTCTATGACTGTAATATAATTACAGGTCACCATTGCAATTGTTTAGCAGCACTGCCTGCAAAAGGTATTATATCTACCTGGGGGAGGCTCTTGTAGTGCACTAGTAGTGTCCCTATTTCAGGTTCAGTGGTATGTGTGCTAGATGTGTAATGCCATCTCTGAACAGGTTGATTAGAAAATATCTGCTTTGTCTGACAGAGTTGTAAATTGGTTATGTGGGCACAATTTAACTCAGGCAACAGGGCAGCTTCCCTGCCAGTTGCAGAGTTTGGCAAGAACTCCATGTCATACAACAGAAGTGTCAGTCACTTAAGTAGCAAAAGGTTGGCCTTCTCCAGGATGAAAGATCCCAGGGACAGAAATACCACTTCCCAAGAGGTGCCAGTGATCAGAGGCTGATAGTTCTTCATTGCAGCAGCACCACCGGAGGTGTTTTCCGGCAGCGTAGCCACCAGAACCCGAGGTTGTGAGAGTGCAGTGGAGGTCACAGAGGAAGAGGAGGGAACCGAAGGCAAAGGCAAGGGGTTGGTTTACAGTGGGCACCCCTCCTGTCTCCCATTACTGATTCCCTTGGACACACTGAGCCCCTGATGATGGGGGTCCCCTGACCTGGAAGAGGAGAAAGAAACACAACAAGCTGACCATGTTGCAACCTTACTTCTGTGCTGCCTGTAGATGAATACTCAGGGGAAGAGAAGAGAAGAGAGTGGCGTTATGTGCGTGGGAGGTGATTAAAAACAAGATGAGATATTAATGTGGGCAGTTAATTAAGGAGTTGTGGTCTTGGCATGCATTAGGCCATCTTTGGTTGAGGTGAGAAGTTTCTTCATTCAGGGTGGTGAACCTGTGGACTTCTGTACCAGAGAAGGCTGTGGAGACAATGTCATTGAATTCATTTAAGGAAAGAGTGGTTAGATTTCTAAAAGTGTCAAGGAGCATGGAGAGTGAGCAGGAAGACTTTGAGATAACGGATCAGCCATGGTTGTTTATTTTTACTCACTCATCGGACATGGGTGTTGCTGGCTGGGCAAATACTCATTGTCCATTCCTACTTGCCTTTGAAAAGTTAGCTGCTGTCACCTTGAACTGCCACAGTCCATTTGTTGTAGGCAGATATATAATTACATTAGGGAGGGGGAATTATAGGATGTTGACCCAGCGACACACAGGAACGGTGATGTATTTCCACGTCTGGTTGGTCAGTGGTTTGGAGGAGAGCTTGCAGCTAGTAATGGCCATGGCTTTGGAAGGTGCTATCTAAGGCGCCTTGGTGAATTTTTGCAGTGCATCTTGCAAACGATATGTACCGCTGCTGCTGAGCTGCATCAGTGGTGGAGGGAATGGATGTTTGTAGATGTAGTGCCAGTCAAGTGGAATACAGAGTACTGGGCTAATGGTAAGATTCTTGGTAGTGTGAACGAGCAGAGAAAGCCCGGTGTCCATGTGCATAGATCCTTGAAAGTTGCTACCCAAGTTGATAGGGTTGCTAAGAAAGCGTACAGTCTGCTAGGTCTTATTGGTTGAGGGATTGAGTTTCAGAGCCGTGAGGTCATGTTGCAGCTGTATAAAACTCTGGTGCGGCCGCACTTGGAGTATTGTGTACAGTTCTGGTCGCTGCATCATAGGAAGGATGTGGAAGCATTGGAAAGGGTGCAGAGGAGATTTACCAGGATGTTGCCTGGTATGGAGGGAAGGTCTTATGAGGAAAGGCTGAGGGACTTGAGGCTGTTTTCGTTAGAGAGAAGAAGCTTAAGAGGTGACTTAGAGGCATACACGATGATCAGAGGATTAGATAGGGTGGACTGTGAGAGCCTTTTTCCTCGGATGGTGACGGCTAGCACGAGGGGACATAGTTTTAAATTGGGGGGTGATAGAGGTAGGTTCTTTACTCAGAGTAGTAAGGGCATGGAATGCCTTGCCTACAGCAGTAGTAGACTCGCCAACGTTAAGGGCATTTAAATAGTCGTTGGATAAACATATGGATGATAATGGAAGGTTAGATGGGTTTCAGATTGGTTTCACAGGTAGTTGCAACATCGAGGGCCGAAGGGCCTGTACTGCGCTGTAATGTTCTGTGCTTTTTCTGGATGGTGTTCAGCTTTCTGTGTTGCTGAAGCTGCTGGAGATAGAATAGTTAGGGAGGAACTGTTCACTCTTGTAAAGGAAGAGGGTGGGGGTAGGGGTAAGAGAGAGAGAGGAGTAGATTTAAAGTGATGTGCAAGTGTGATGTAAGTAAAAACTTTTTCATACTGACTAGTTCAGGTATGGAATGTACTGCCTGGAAATGCGGTGGAGGCAGGTTCAATTGAGGCATTTAGAATGATTATTTGGAAAGAAATACTGTGCAGGGGTGTGGGGATAGACAGGAGACTGACTTTTGGTACTAGAACCAATGCTAGCATGATAGGCTGAATGGCCTCATTCTGCACCATAAATGAGTCCATGAAGATGTTTCCTCTTGTGGGAGAATCTAAACCCAAGGTCACTGTTTTAAAAATAAGAGATTTAAGAGGCAAGGAGAATTTTTCTGTCTCTCCAGATGGTCATGAGCTTTTTAAACTCCATGAAAAGGCAGAAGTATTTAAATTCTTAGTAATCAAGGGGTTCAAAGATTATTGATGGTGGGTGGTAATATTGAATCTGATCAACCATGTACTCTGTCCCCCTATATATTGTCAGAGGGGTGAAAGGCATTTTCGTTCCCAAAGAAGTACATTCAGGTTCTAGTTCATATAAAACTACATTTCTGTTGCAACTCCAGCATGGTGAAATATCCCACGGGACTAAAGTCAACCAAACAAATTTTGAAATCATGCTCTGTAATAAGTGATCGGGCCTGGTGCCCTGTTATTGGATGAAATGTTGGGTTTAGAAACATGAATCATTTAAAAATGAGAGAAAGTAGGCCATTTGGCTCCTCAAGCCTGCTCTGTATTCAATATGATCATGGCTGAATCTATCTCAACACCATACTCCCACTCTCTCTATCCATTGCTGTTTTCACTGTCTAAAAATGATCTATTTCTATATGGTTTTAATGAATATCTGAAAAGGAGGAAAGAATGGTAAAGTTCAGAGATAAGAGGAAATTCCAGAACATAGCTTCATCTTTAGCTGCCTGGATGCTATGAGAATGAAGGTTAGGAGACCAGAATTGGAGGAGTGCAGAGATTTTGGATTATAGCTGACAATTGGATGAAGGGTGCTATAGAGGACTTTGAAAGCAAGGTTTGGGGGAGTAGGTGGACCTAATGATATGATTTCCATCCAGTTCAATGTAGGCCAGAATGATGGCTGAAATGGATTTGATGCAAGGTCATTGTACGTTGTGCAAACATCTATCTTTGTTTTTTGGCAATACTCTGCATTGGGAGAAATGTGGATTAAAGGACTGAGACAGCTTGAAAGCACTAGTTTTTGGCTGTTAGCAGGATACTAAGCAAGGGACTTGGTGACGAGGATGGATTTCCATACATGAGCAGACACATTGGCTGGTTTGTTGCCTTTCATGGTTGCTTCACTGAGCTTGCTGGCTGCCTGTGCTGAGTAAATTTTCATTTTAAAAATAAAGCTCTTGTTTTTCCAGTTCCATGTAGAGACATTTTCTTTAGAAAAGTGTTTTTTTTTTTTTTTTGGGCCAAAAATGCTGCTCTATGAAAAGGCCAGCTAAAAGATCATCCCTTCGTTAATTTTAAAATGAAAAATCAATGGCGTCTATCATACCACAAAATCTTGCCCTGTTTAATTGCAGCACTTGGATTTAATCGGTCATCCTTACATCTGAAGGTACTGACTCAAACCTTTAATTTCACGGTTGGGCATAGTATTCCTGCTAGAATTCCAAAAAAAAGTATCTTTAAAAATTTAGCACAAAGGCTAGATTGTGACCTATGCAGTATTAAACAGATGTCAGTTGGAGGGACAGAAGCAGGTCATTGCTTTTGAAGGCAATCCAATTTAGCAGTTCATCTTTTGTGTGAAAGCTAGCAAAAAGGACAAGGTCCAGTATAGCAGCAACCTGCATGGAGTGGCATGGAGTCTGTTTCTATTTCAAGAGAGGCTCAAAAATGAAAAAGTATCCTTTTCATAATCTCCATTGATTTCTTTATTGATTGGTTAGGTTGCTGAAGCTTGCTGGGGGTTTGGGGCGTGCAGGTAAAGGAATACTGGATGGGTCAAACACCTACAGCACTCATTGTTGACCATCTTCATTGGGAACTACTGCAACAGGCATTAGGCTCCTTTCTGCAAACAAGATGTACAGTGAACTTGCTCCAAATCCAGTTCAGCCATCACTCTTGTGTTTGTTGAACTACATTGGCTTCTGGATTGGAATCACCTACTGCCTGTTTTAAATGGGTGCTAAGAACATGCCAATATCATCTGATCTAACATGGTCATATGTATATTACAGCCACCCTTAATTGAGATTTTTGGCCACAGCATTGGGAAATTCTGTTGCTCCAGTTGTTTTGTTGAAAATTGGGTGCAGCCGAATCTAACTTCTATCTTACTCTTTCATTCTTGGTTGCATGATGTATCCTTCATTTAATAAACTCTAGATCCTGGTCAATGATGCACTAAGGCTTGTATTCAACTGTTTATCGAGGAGAGTCCAGTGTGTTTGTGTCTGTCAAATGCGATGCAAACCATAGACCAATCTACCTTCCTGATTATTCAGGTTGATGTTAAAGATCCCGTAGCACAAATCAACCTCTAGGAATTTTACTTCAGAACGTCAAACTGTTCTTCTGGTCAAAAGTTTAAATATTTATGGACAAGTATGGGTCCCTAAATCGGAATTTAATGACCTACTGTGAAGCTGTTTTATAGCTTCATGTCGTCCTAGCACTTTAAAAGTGAAGAATATGCATACATAACTTCCCAAAGGATCAATGTATTACATTTGGAGTTTCACAGACCAGGAAATTCCAGGACCAATTACTGGTCTCTGCTGAGTTGGTTGATTTCAACATTGTATCATTTCCAGGCGTAGTTTTCCCCTCTTTTTCCTGAAATCCTAAACTTGATTTATTGTGCTTTATCCGATCTCTACCATGTACGTAGCAGAATGCCTTCAACATATGGCAACTTACATCTTATCCAAAACATAGTTGTTCATTCCTTCATTCTAGCCTTTGGCACGCTGCACTATCCCAATAAATAGAGTTTAACCTCATGTAGTAACTTTCAAATCTCTTCAGTAGCCTTGTCTCAGCCTATCGGCTTTTTTTCTCTTTTCTTGGCTTTGCCATCCAACGTTCCCTGATGCTGGGTTACTCTTGATTCCTAGCCCTTTGCACCATTATAGTCAACTTGTCCCTCAGTCATTAGATTCCTGACCTCTTCACTGCAAATTCTTCAGCATTGTCAGCACTTTCATTTGTTATATTAAATTTCCTAAGAACTTTTCTGATCAGCCACATCTGACCTTTTCAGATTTTACACAACAGTGTTTCTCCTTTTCTCGGTCTCCAGCATTGCTTTTCCAGCAGGATAGCTTCAGTAACCACAGGGTAGGGAGAGGAAGATTTGATGAAGGCCCCTATTATCCTGATGGTCAGCCAATAACAGCTGATTTAAATGCATATATCTCAATGCTAGGATACAAGAGAGTCAATCCCAGCTTTGATGCTTACATCGACAAGCGAGTACTAGTATAAACAGCATCCAGCTTTACAAAGGAATTGCCTATACCACTGAAGCTCCAGAAGGATCTCAGTTCCTTCTGGATTTGTGCGCAAGCATGAACTACTACCCTCATGGAAGCGAGATTTGATAAGAAAATTGCAGAGGAAATAAATACCACTTTTTTTAAAAAAAATGGATGTATTGCTGAGAGAGGAGGCATATACCTTGTTGCCTTCTCCATGTCAATGTCTAGGCAAATCAGAATTGACCTGCCATCCAATCAGCACCTGTTTTCTCTATCATGTAGACAGTTCTGATTGTCTGTCTGTAAACTGTCATTTTTGCTTACATCCTGATGAACACAAGATGAAAACCTTTAGCTCTTTTCAGCAACATTAAAGTTCTGTACCACACAGGCAGCTAATTAAATATAATTCATTAGTTTTGAACCGTGGTTATCCTACTTAACATCTAGTGACATGGATGTGTTATTTCCTTCCAAAACAACCAATTTAATCATTATATCTGCATGTATAGTTTATGATCAAGAAAAGTTTTGGTTAGCTTAAGTTTTTGAAAAGAAAAATTGAAGCAAATTATTTTTAGTGTAAAAGATCGAGGTACTTTTGGGACTTGGAGCAGGAAATTAATCTTAGTCTCCATGCATGAATAAATTATACAAAGAAACACTATTGAATGTCAGAAATATATTCAGCACTCCAAACCTCATGAGTGTAATAAGTAGGCCTTGCGTGAGTTTGGACATGAGTGAACTAGCCCGATTTTCATTTTCCCATGTTTACATTGTCAAACTTCACTCGACCAGAAGTAGAAATGCATTTTGCTATAGTAAATGCAGTACTAGAACATGCCAAGCTGAGTGCAGTACCATGAGTTACTGGAATACCAATATTGTTACAGGTGTATTTGTTATATGGTAATGTAGACAAATGGATGATTTATTATATGCTAAATTCACATTAATTTGTTCAGTATTATTTCATTGCAGAAAGAATGTCAAGAAAGAAATTGTCATGCTTGTTGAGCCTCTTAAGTTTTTTTGTGCACAATCTGACAGTTTTGAGGAATTGAATATGCAAAATATCTCAGCAAAAAATAAAGCTTGTACACACAAGATGGTAATTGTGTCCAAACTACAATTAGATAGGAAGGAAGACCTTGTGTTTGTATTGAACCTGATGTTTTCTCAGTCAAAATCTTAACTTCTGAAGTGCAACAACTGCTGTTATATTGCTGCATATTTTGTAGGTCTGAATCCAATCTC
Organism: Ginglymostoma cirratum; assembly: GCA_024137785.1. Taxonomy (NCBI): domain Eukaryota; kingdom Metazoa; phylum Chordata; class Chondrichthyes; order Orectolobiformes; family Ginglymostomatidae; genus Ginglymostoma; species Ginglymostoma cirratum. Next base: position 17,938,403 of record JAHRHZ010000266.1, read on the forward strand.
TCCTCTGTTCCAAGGAGAACAGCCCACCCCATCCAATATTTCCTCCATAACTTCTTAGAGTTCTGGCAACATCCTTGTAAAACTTGATCAATCCATTGATATCTTCTGTAGTCTCAGCTTTCAACCAAAAGGTCAATTTTACTGTTATTTACAAACTTTGTGATCATGCCCTCCAGATTTACATCTACACTGTTAATATATGCTACGTAAAGCAAGGGACTAGGACTGAACCCTGCAGAATCACCTTGAAACAGCCTTCCAATCTTCCTAAAACACCAGCCAATTACCCTTTGCTTCCTGCCACTGAACCAAGTTTGCATCCAGCTTGCTACGTTCTCCTGGATCCCATGAGCTTTTTTTTTTAAAGTCAATCAATCATGTGGAATCTTGTCAAAAATCTTGCTGATATCCATGTAGGCCACATTAATTACACTACCCTCATCAATCTTTCTTGCTATTTCTTCAAAAAATCAAATCAAGCTCATCAAATCTTGACTGAACAAATCCATGCTGACTATCATTGAGCATCTATTTTCTTATCAATCTGTTCAGGGATGTTATTACACACTTCTGGAGCAGGTGGGACTTGAACCCAGGTCTCATAGCCTAGAGCTAGGGACACTACCACTGCACTACAAGAGCCCTTCCTCCATGGCTTCTTTTAATATTCTGGGGAAAAACTTCACCTAGCCCAGATTATTTTATCCACTATAACGGATGTTAATTGCATTAGTGCTTCTGCTCTCCCTTTGTTTATCACAGCCGGTAATTCATGCTGATCCTCATTAACTATGGCTGTTCCAGTACAGCTACAACCTTGGCATCTATCCAAAAATGTGGAAAATTGCCCAGGTATTCCTATACGCACAAAGTAGGACCAGTTCAATTTGGCCAAATACATCCTATCAGTCTTGCTCTCCATTTATCGGTAGAGTGATGGAAGGTGTCACCATCAGTGCTATCAAGCAATATCTATTCAGTAATAGCCTGCTTGCTGACACCCAGTTTGGGTTCCACCAGGGCCACTCAGCTCCGGACCTCATTACAGCCTTGGTTCAAACATGGACAAATGTGCAGAATGCCAGAGATGAGATGAGAGCGACAGCCCTTGGCATCAAAGCCACACTTGACCAGGTATGGCATCAATGAGTCCTAGTAAAACTGGAGTCGTTGGGAATTGGAGGAAAATTGTTCTCTGGTTAGCATCATACCTGGCACATAGGAAGGTGGTTGTGGTGGGTTTTAGAATTAGAATCCCTGCAGTGTGGAAACAGGTCCTTTGGCCCAACAAGTCCACACTGACCCTTGGAGCATCCCACCCAGACCCATCCCCCTATAACCCACACACCCCTGAACACTATGGGCAATTTAGCATGGCCACTCCACCTAGCCTGCACATCTTTGGACTGTGGGAGGAAACCGGAGGAAACGCACGCAGACACGGGGAGAATGTGCAAACTCCACACAGACAGTCACCTGAGGCTGGAATCGAATGTGGGTCCGGCGCTGTGAGGCTGCAGTGCTAACCACTGAGCCACCGTGCCGCCCTGAGGCCCTTCATCTCAGTTCCAGAATATCTCTTCTGACTTCCTCAGGATAATGCCCTCGTGTCTTTGGCTGCTTCACCAGTGACCTTCCCTCCATCATAAAGGTAAAGGTCAGATGTGGGAATGTGCAAGCCCTGGCGAACAATATTTAGCACTATTTGTGATCTCCAGATACTGAAGTATTGCATATCCAAATTCTGAAAGACCTGGATAATATTCAGACTTGAGCTGAAAAATTACAAATAACATATGTGCCACATAAATGTCAAGCTTTGACCATCTCCAGTAAGAGACTCCAGCTACTGTACAAGGCACAAGTCAGGACTGTAATGAAATATTCATCACTTGCCTGCTTGACTGCAGCTCCAGTGACACTCACGAAGCTTAACACCACCCAGGACAAAACAGCCCCTTGTTTTAACATTATATCCACAAACATCTACTCCACCATTGATGCTCAGTAGTAGCTGTGTATTATCTACAAAATGCACTGCAGAAATCAATCAAACATCTTTAGCCAGCACCTTCCAAACGTGTAACCATATAATCGAGAAGGACAAGGGCAACAGAATCATAGGAATGATCACCTGCAACTTCCCCTCTAAGCCACTCCCCATCCAGACTTGTAAATATATTGCAATTCCTTCAGTGTCTCTGTCAAAATCCTGGAATCCCCTTCATAACAGTACGCTTAGTCTACCCACAGAACATGGACAGCAATGTCTTGAAGGCAGCTCACCACCACATTCTCAAAGGCTACTACAGAAAGGCAATAAGTGCTGGCCTAGCTGATGATGCCCATGAGTGAATTTTTAAAACAGCATCATCTCCCTCTTTTGTAAAATAAATTCCTATCCAGTATTATGAAACACTTCTTATATTCGCTAACCCTTTTTGTTTTTTTTTTTTGTCTGCCTTCAAGAGTCACCCACTAAATCTCTACCTTCCATTTTCATTTCTGATTTTGTCCCAATACATCTGTTGTCAGGTGCAAACCCTCCCCAACAGTGCTAACATAATGCATTGCAGTTAACTCCGGCCAGGTTCTGTTCAGGCTAACTTGTACAGCTTCCGTTTTCTTCAGAGCCCTCCCTCCTCCTCCAGCACTCCAGCAATGCATTCATGTGTTCTGTCCTCCTATTGAAGGACCGAGGATAAAAGTCAAAAGTAGTAAAAATCAAGTTTGGGAATATTATGTGAGGAACGCTTCTTGGTACAAGGTGCTATTATCTGAAATGGTCTTCTAAGGATGATAGTGTTGGGGACCTAAGGAGATGAGTTGACTGTTCAGCTTTTGAGACTGCTCTGATGTTCAGTCAGGTAGTGGTTGCACTATACCTCTATTCCATCACCTGCCTTTTGTTGTATGATGCTCGTGCCTAACAAAAACTTATCAATTTTAGATTTACAGGTTTCTTTTAACCTAGAATCCAGAGCCTTTGGAGAGAGAAATCCAAATTTCTAATATCCTTCATGTGTGAAACGGTTTGATTTTTAGCTGTAATATTAAGATTTGTAATCTGTTGTTCTTGATTCCCTTATCAGAAGGAATAATTTCTTTGTATCTAGCTTTTTTTTCTTATTAAATCCATTTATCATTCGAAGTACCTTTTTTTTTAGAAAAAGATTAGATCATCTAAAGAAAAGAGAATGCAAGCGTTGAGGTTGGTTGGCTCACTGAGCTGGTTTGTTGTTCTGCAGACGTTTCGTTACCGTGCTTGGCAACATCCTCAGTGCAGCCTCTGATGAAGCGTCGGTGTGTTTTCCCGCCTATTTTTAAACTCTGGGGTCCTTTGCGATGGATTGCCTCACTTCTGGATTTCCTCCGTAGTGGAGTGTATATGGGGTCGAGTTCAATGTGTTTATTTATAGCATGCTTTGTGGAGTGCCATGCTTCCAGGAATTCTCGTGCTTGTCTCTGCCTAGCCTGTCCCAGGATCTTGGTGTTGTCCCAGTCGAAGTCGTGGTTCTCCTTGTCCATGTGGATTGAGATGAGTGAGTATTGGTCGTGTCTTTTTGCAGCCAGCTGGTGTTCATGCACTCTTGTTGTTAGTTTCCTTCCTGTTTGTCTGATTGTAGTGTTTGGACAGGACCAGTGTCATCTACAAGATCCCCTGCAGCGACGGCAAGAAACACTACAATCAGACAAACAGGAAGGAAACTAACAACAAGAGTGCATGAACACCAGCTGGCTGCAAAAAGACACGACCAATACTCACTCATCTCAATCCACATGGACAAGGAGAACCACGACTTCGACTGGGACAACACCAAGATCCTGGGACAGGCTAGGCAGAGACAAGCACGAGAATTCCTGGAAGCATGGCAGTCCACAAAGCATGCTATAAATAAACACATTGAACTCGACCCCATATACACTCCACTACGGAGGAAACCCAGAAGTGAGGCAATCCATCACAACGGACCCCAGAGTTTAAAAATAGGCGGGAAAACACACCGACGCTTCATCAGAGGCTGCACTGAGGATGTTACCCAGCATGGTAACGAAACGTCTGCAGAACAACAAACCAGCTCGGCGAGCCAACCAACCTCAACACCTACAACCCGGGCTACAAATCTACTCCAAAACCTAAGAGAATGCAAACCAACTTTATCAATATTTTTTGGAAATTACTTGAGGTAGTTAGATAGGAGAAGGTTGTGTTGTGGGGATGAACTAGACCAAATGGCCTCTGTTTTGTTTTAAATTGACCTTTTCATTTTGAGCCATTTGACTCAAATATTTCCCTACAGATACGCAATCGCAAACAAAATATTACTTTATTGATTGTTGTGCACTACTTATTGATCAGAATTAAGACAACAAACATTTTATAAAGGCTGGAGTAGGGTGGCAGTGCTGTATTTCTGTTTGTAACCATGTCTAGAAGATATTACAAATTTCTAAACTATTGAATCCTATATTGTGGTCACAGTGCCTCTTGGTCCAATGTTCCACTTTCCCTAAAATTGTTTATTGTGCAGTAATTCCAATTCATAAGTTCTTCTACGGATAGGGAGACATATTACCCAGCCAGATGGGTTTTGGGCAACTGGCCATGCAGTGGTTAACTGTCTTGTACTCACTAGTCTATCCTACAGCCAACTTGCAGATTGACCTGGCAACAAACAGACAGCTGACAATTAGAAACAAGCTCTCCTGACCAATTTTCTGCCAATAAACTTTTCACTGTGGGTGGGAAGGCTCATTGAACTAAGAGGAAATAGTACTAAACTTGGGCAGTCATTTTTGCAGTGCACTGAATTTAAAGGGTGCAGAAGGTAGTGATGAATGGAGCCTTCAGTAGTTTCAATATCCGTAGGGTATCCTAAAGTGCAGTCTTTCAAACGTAAACAATACAGCAGCCAATTTACACACAGTACAATCCCAAAAATAACAGATGTGGTGAATGAGCAGCTATTTTGCATTTTATTTTGTGCAGTGTTGATTTGAAGGAGGAATTTTGATCAGGCCACCACCAGAATCTGTCCCCTTTGAATCACAGCATCCCTACAGTGTGAAAACGGGTCATTTCAGACAACAAGTCCACACTGCCCCTCAAAAGAGTATCCCACCACGACTTATTCCCCTACCCCTGCATTTCGCCATGTCTAAGCCACCTAACCTAAACATCTCTGAACAATACGGGCAATTTAGCATGGCCAGTCCACCTACCCTGTATGTCTTTGGACTATGGGAGGAAACCCATGCAGACACTGGGAGAATGTGCAAACTCCAAACACAGTCACCCAAGGGTGGAATCGAACCTGGGTCCCTGGAACTGTGAGGCAACAGTGCTAACCATTGAGCCACTGTGCCGCCCTTGTCACATGGTATGCTATGTTGCCACATGATATTTCAGAGCCACTCAAACAGACAAGTGTACAATTGCATGCACACAATTTTACAGCACATCAGTGTGCCTGTAATTGTGAGATGTTGCTGGTGTTACAGCTCAAGTTCAGGATATAAAAGTTTATTGGTGCTGGTAAAGAGAAAACCAGTTAGCATTTCATTCTAAAGCACCACAGTCATTTTTGTGTTGCCACAGGAATGTCATTTGGACCTCATACTTTAAATTCCTACACAACAGCACTTTTTTTAAAAAAAAGCATTGTAGTGGCTATTGTATTGAGAAAAGACATTTTTAAAGAAAGTTAGCAAGGTATCAATCAAAGTATAAAATAATGTGTGCATTGCAATAATTAGGGATGTTTTTACTTTACAAATGCAGACGACTTAAATTTGTAACCCAGGTTATACAGCGGTGCAGGGTTGAGAGAGACATATGGTTCTCCTTTTAGTATAAATGACCTGGTATTCGGGGAAATGATCCTGTTCTGGGACTACAAATCTGCACTTGCTTATTTTTGTAAAGCAAAAGCAGAAAACTTATACTCTGTTTGTGAGCATTAAGCAATAAATCCTGCAAGTGTTGCAGAGACTGGCTGGCTGAAAATGTTAGAATTAGAGGAAAATCATGGTTCACAGCACACTCAGCTGGCAACAGCAGGTACAAAAGGACATACATTTGTAGTTTTCTTGCAGCAGATTAATCTCTTGGGTAGAAGAAGGTCATTTGTCCATCTAATCTACCCTTCCGAACTTGCCATAGAAAGGAATTCTATGTTTTATAGAATAACATATCTGCTTACCAGACAAAAATTCACCATTTTTTTAAAAAAAATTGGAATGGGTCTGAATTTTGCCAAAAATTGGTTTAGTATCAGTTTGAGGGAGCTATGTGGAGGGTTTGTCTCCATGAGCTCCAGTGAGTTAGCTCCTGCAATTTTGCTGTTTTATTTACTTCATTTTGTATGTATCCAATAGTGTTGCTTTTTAATTGATTTACTGTCACCTGTACTGGAGTACAGTGAAAAGCTTTTGTTTACGAGTTGAACAGGCAGATCAGAGGTTCTAAAAAGACTTAGACAGAGCAGGTTACATTGCACAGGGCATGCACTGGGCAAGATCAATGTTAGCGAGATCAGCATTACTTGAGGCGCGAGAATCCATTCATCAGCCTAATAACGGCCAGAAAGGAGCTGTTCCTGAACCTGCAGGTCCGTGTGCTCAGCTTTCTGTATCTTCTGCCTGATGGAAGAAGTTCTGAGTTCATTACCAGTGTGCTATGGGCCTTTTGATGTTGGCCGACTTTCCGTAGTAGTGAATGATGTAATTGGAGTCCATGGATGGAAGGTTGGTGTCCGTGATGGCCTGGGCCGTGCACACCACCTTCTGTAGTTTCTTACAGTCTTGGACAGAGCAGTTGCCATACCAGGCCATTATGCACCTGGACAATATGCTTTCAGTGGTGCATCTGTAGAAGTTAGTGAGGGAACTTATGGACATGGCAAATTTCCTGAGCTGCCTGAGGAACAAGAGGCCTTCTTGACTGTCACATCTATGTGGGAAGTCCAAGACAGGTTGTCAGTTACCATCACTCCAAGAACTTGACCTACTCCACCCTCCCATTCTGTTGATTTTTAAACGGGGGTGCGTTCTCCACCTCCTTTTTTTTCTTTCTGAGCATCCCACCCAGACCCACCATCCTAACCAATCCCTGTAGCCCTGAATTTCTCATGGCTACTCCATCCACTCTGAGGTATGGTCCTGGACGCTATGGGCAATTTAGCATGGCCAATCTACCTAACCTGAAACTAGAGGACCCAGAGGAAACCCACTTGGATGTGGAAGTATGTGCAAACTCCACACAAACAGTCGCCTGAGGATGAAATCAAGCCCATGTCCCTGGAGCTGTGAGCAGCAGTCCTAACCACTGAGCTGTTGTCTTAGTGGCTGGGGGAGCGAGAGAAAAGCTTCTGAGAGCACATGTGACATGGGTGATGCTACATACATAAATGTATTACTGTTTACATCGCACCTTACATGCCAATGTTGTCACTGTAGCTACAAGAATCCTGTTAACAGATTACCCAACCATAGCGCAATACCATGTTTGACCCCTGTCTAAGGGAGTGTTACTCCTTCCCTAACTCCCAGTGTACCCTAAAATGTTTGTATTTAAAACTAACCGTGGCCTACCCCATGACCAAAGGGTGGCCTTGACTGATGAGTATCCAGATTCCTGACTGGTCTCTGTTTGATTGTGCTGGATCTGTAGGACTGACTATGGCCCGTTACAGTTCAGGGAATGACACAGAATCCCTGATTCTGATCATGTCTATGCACCTGGTCTGCTGTCAGATAATGTCCTTGACTTACTGCGCTGATTTCCCCCAGGAGTAGGCTGAGGACCGTTAGACTTTGAGATATGGCCATATGGTTGAAGCACATTCCATGTGTCTGTTGCAGAAAATGCTGGCACATGCTGCAGTGGGAAAGTAGTGTGTTTTTGATAGTGCAGAGTCGATGGGCCAAAAGGCATCTTCTGTACTGTATGAAGCTGTGTCTGTGTGGTGCAATAAAGTATCATGTCCTCTCCTTGACCGATGACTTGCGAACGTGATGCGCTGCATGGCTTTGTCTGCGAAAAAGCAAGGTAAGACAGAAGCCTGTCAGCTCTGAATGATGTGGCAACACATAAAAAGGCAAGGCAGGGATGCTGTAAGCGTTCAGGTAGGTGCAGAGTGAGTGATCTCTAAGAGCCCCGAGGTGCACCCTTTTTGACGCATCTGCCTGTCCCTGCATGCAAAGCAGCATGGCAATAGCACTGCAATGTGAGATGGCAGATTACTCCAAAATGCAGCATTGAAGTACAAAGTCTTAACTGAATTGCATAATGCAGCAAAGAAAAACCAAGGGCAGGTCTTCCAAAGCAGGATCAGATGAAAGTATTGAACAGAGAATTTGTCAAAGTCTGACATACAGCCTTTATCACCAAGGTGCTGAAATGTTATTAAAGAAATATTTCTGAGCCAGGAAAACAAGATAATGAACACTAGTGAAATGCTTTAGTAAAACTGCAGGCCCCCTAAGCTACAATCCCCAGCATCACCTGTCTTTTCAGAGACGAAGTGAGGTGTACTGTTACAGTCGTAAATAGCTTCATTGTCATTCAGACAGATGGCCGCAATTTTACCAGCCGTCATGCAAGCAATTTACTGAATCTGCCTTCCCTGCAAAAGAAGGGGTACATTCCTTATTAACATACTGCTCAGGCATCAGTAAACCTTTTAAATGATCAGCACACAGCTGGCTTTAAATCAACATAGGATTAACTCTTTCTTTTTTCTCTCTACTTTGCTTTTCCAGTCAGACCAGTTCTGGGTCTCCTGTGCTTGTGTTCACAAGTTTGGCCCACCATGCATGTGCTGCCGCTCTCCCTACAAGACATGCAGCGAGGAAGACTTGGGCAAGGTGTTTCACCCTTCTGTAGGAAAGATGTTGTTAAACTTGAAGGGGCGCAGAAAAATTTTAGACAGATGTAGCTGAGAGTGGAGGGATTGAGTTTTAGGGAGAGGCTGATTAGACTCTATTTTCCCTGGAGCTTCAGAGGCTGAGGGGTGACCTTAGAGGTTTATAAAATCATGAGGAGCACAGATAGGGTGAATGACCAAGGTCTTTTAGCCTAAAACTAGACGGCTTGGGTTTAAGGTATGAGGGGAAAAGATTTAAAAAGGACCTGGGGTGTAACTTTTTCACACAGAGGTTGGTGCAAGTATGGAACAAGCTGCCAGAGGAAGTGGTAGTGGTGGGTGCAATTACAACATTTTGAGAGGTATCTGGATGGCTACATGAATAGGAAGGTTTAGAGGGATGTGAACCAAATGCTGGCAAATGGGACTAGGTCAGATTGTCATGTCTGTTTGGCGTGGACGAGTTGGACTGAAGGATCTGGTTCTGTTCTGTATGACTCTCTCATTCCAGATTTGCTGCATGTCTCCCCTCCTGTGGATGTGCCCTTGGCAGAGCTCGAATAGGGGCCGCATGCCTGAAACTTGAACAAGGAGGTGTTGATAGGGAGCAGAAGATGGGAGGGAAAGGTACAGCAGGAATTTTGTCTACCAACTCTGGGAAGGACCCTTCCCCAGGTGACGTGTTGGGAGCAAGGTGAACAGGGGAAAGGAGTGGTAGTGAGGGGAGCCCACCAAGGAGGGAAATCTGCACATAATTGCAAAATCATCACCATGTGTTCCATTTAAATAGTAAGATAAGCTCACTGCTTTTTGGAAGGAGAGGGGCCCTTGTGTTGTAATGTGAATTTTGGTAATGCTGCAAATTTTAAAGTATAAATGAAAAATGACCATTTTTCAGCAACTCCAATTTAGCAGTATTACAGAATCTGGATTCAATCCGTCCATATAATGAAACCACAGTAATTTTATAACTCCAGGTTTGAAGTGGCAGGAACAGCGATGTGATTATCTCAGAGCCTCACCAAGTCCTGGATAATACACAACCTCCAGCTGAAACTATTTCCTCCTCTTCCGGCAATGCCACCTTTTTGAGACTGATTGCTGCTTTTGGTCACTCAAGCATGATGCAGAGTGCGTCTTTGAATGTGTGCGTTCTTTGTGTCACCACAGCATATGCAGTCTTGCCTGAGTCCTGTATCCTGATGGAAGAATCACAGATCTGTTTTATCCTGGGACTATAATTCTGTTGTGGAATATTAGCAAACCATGACCTGTTTTTGTTTTTGAAAAGTCAATTTTTTTTCATGACAATTAGGAAATAACTAGTCACTTATTCTGCAACATATAACTGTCCTCCTCCTGAGACCTCAATAGAGTCCTTTCATCACATTGCCACTGGAAAATCAGATAAATAAGGTAGTGACTGCAATGCAGTAAGCTTAATTGAAAGGATTAGTAAGGAAATGTGCCATCTTTGCCTGAGAGCAGGAATTATTAACTGCTTATTGGATAATACTTCTAGTAGAGTTGATAAAATTTGCCATTTATTTACAGTTCAGTTTTGTTGTCCTGGATAAAAATTTAGGTTGAGCTATGAGTTGAATATGAGCATGAGATAGGCTGAATGGAATAGAAGATATTAGGCCCAAACAGCTTTCTTGCAGAGGAAAACCATTCTGCTTAAAACCCTAGTTTACCCTTTGTTGTTTGAGACAGATGGATGCTATCGGAGTCCTAAGATATATATCACTTCTGGATTGGACATTCTGTTGTGGCTGGAGAGGCGGATTAATATATTAGTCCTTACCACAGCTGGCACAGTTGAATGGAGTTGGCTCAAGGAAAACATCAGTTAACCTTCCTGCAGAATCTTCTTTTTCCTCTCTGCCAGTTAACCATTTATTTTGTGTGCTGCTTTTCTCATGTCCCACTTGCCTCCAGGCACTCTGGTCACCAGCAAAGACTATGATCCGAATCAACTTGAGGACTCGATTGCAGCCATCCTTGTATCACAGAGCGGATGACCTATTGGTTTTGATCTTGTTCCGATAGCGAACATACCATTATGACCATCGTTCGTTTGGCCTACCTGACCCAGCCAGTGGCCTCCTCTTGGACTCTAGGTCAAACATGTTGGGGATCCCTGCATCCTGGTACACCTTTGTCTTGCCAGGAGATACCTTTCATTTTCCACTGTTTCAACATCAATCAACTTTCATTAAGAAGTTGCAAAGTCTTATCCTCCATTAATACCTATAACAAAACACTTCATGCTGTAGCCTTCAGTGAAATGAACGTTCACCTAATCACTCAGTTCACTGTTTTAATGGGCAGCTTCGTATGTGAACAAATTTTGCAAATATTTCAATAAACAAATTTTCAGTGGGTTGTACTACTCTTGTTCCTTCAGTCATCTAGATGTAATGCTTTTCAATTTCTTTCTGTAAATTCCACTGTCTTTTCTTCTTCCTCTTCTTTTCTTAATATCCTTTTTAAAGGCCATCTGTGACAAAATTCTTAGTTGTTTCTCTCCCATTGTCAGCTCTGCCTTGCCTTAGAACTTTTTATCCCATTACGAATCTGCAGAGTATTTTGGGATAATTTTGCTACTTTAAAGCTGTACAAAATGCAACAAGCTCCTGCTGTAGTGTTATAATAAAGACTTCCAAATTTCTTGAATCCTTAACAACTTAAATGTAGATGAATAAATAATCAAACCCAAATTACATTTTGTGGTTTAGCTGCATGCTGTTGATATTAATTTCTTAATTTAAATGTATTTTCGGTATGATTTTACACCAGCACGGAAGCTGCACATAATAGCAGGAAATCCTTTCAAAATTGTCATGACTGTGCCTCTGGCTTTTACTTATGCTGTTAAGTTGCTTTTTTTAAATTTTTAGACCTGTTGTTCCGCCAGTATCTTACTGGAATCTGTGGAATTTCAACTTCTCTCTGGTTTTAAACATTAGAGACAAAAACTCCATTATTTCAACACTTTTGCCAACTGCAAAAGGTAAACAGAGAAGGGGAAAACTCTAATTAACGCTGACCTGACTTTTCTCCAGTAAGGCTGTCTCCACATTAAGCTATAATATTCTAACTCTCTACGGTATAACAAGCATGGAAATATGCTCCAAATGTAGCATTGTGAGCTAGCAAAGAATGGAGTGCTAATCCCTAACTCACTTTGTGATTTTAAGTGCCTATGGTTTAGTTTCCAGAATTTTATTACACATCAACTGGCAAATAGACCTTCTGGTGAATAAATTAAAATGTCATAAACTTTCCATTTGTGCAATATATAACCATTGCAAAGCACTCTGTAGTGCAGGTGAAATTGACTAAAAATGTCAGGAAAGTGAGAAATGTAAATGAAGTACACATTACCTGATAAGACTAACAAATGATTTGACTTTATAAAACATTTTTGAGTAACTTTTGAAGTTCAGTTTGATTTTGGACATGTAATTTTAGAACCATTTGAGCTTGTTCTCTCGTATTAGAAAAATATAAAGGCAATGAGAGACAAATGCACATCTATATAATTTTAAAATGGTTTATCAGTCTGTATTTGTCTACTTTTTGCCTCATTTCTGTTGTGGGAAATCAATGGTTGTAGGTCAAATTGTACTGGTGCCGGAGGTTGTCAGTAAGAAAGAAGGATAATAGTGTCTCAGTGCACAAGAGAACAATACTGTTTTGTCACAGGGGTGAGAATTTATAGATTGGAACACAAAACTCATAATGTTGCAACTTTCAGTTTACTCTAGTATGTCATAGCACTAGACTCTTCGCAACTTCAATGAAATAGCATATATATTTGTACCTCGTCAATCCTGAGCATCTGCCATGAAAGGGGTTTCTTAAACCAGCCTTTCTAATAGCATCACACTTAGGGCTTTGCAGGAAAGAACTTAGTCTCTGAAAACATATTTTCACAATCCTACTTATAATTAACTGTGTTAACAATGAGCAAAAAAGCTTGATTTCTAGTAGGCATTTATTGTTCTAAACTATTCCTTAGATACACTTCACTCTCTTTGCTTAAGTTCCCCACTTGGAATTGCTCCAATTTCGATCCACTGCTCAAAAAGAGATTGATGCTGGGGTACTGTTGTACTCCCAATGGTGGAAGCGGTCCAGCATCTTGTTCAAGTTGGTCATTGTTCGTGTGTGGGTTTGGTCACTGGTAGTAGCAGTATATCAAACTGCAAATAAATCATAAGTGAACCTGATCCCAACTGTACAAGCGCTTGCAGCGGAGATTGCTGAATGCCAATTAGGAATCAGAATGCTGTTATGTTTTTTTCTTGTTTTCTCACCAAGCAACTTAACCTGTATTTGTCAATGATGGTAACTAATTTACAATTTGGACATTGTCTCACGTTGCGGTATTAAATATATTAGGCTTATGGCTGGCTTAAAGTACCGCCAACGGTCCTCCTTTTCTATGCTGAGTCTATGCTTCTAATTGGTTAACAATAAACTGTTACTATTTAGTCTTGAACAGAAGAGGTACTTGACAAGGTGTAGTTAATTGCATGATAGCAAGAGGTACAAGTTACATTGAAGAATAATGTATTATCATTAAGACTGAAAGGAGAAAGAGATGACATGTCTGACTCCATCAGTTCTCCGTTCAGCATTGTGAGAGATTATCAGATTGGTGGAACCTAATATAATCTCAACATTAGCCCTTTCAGGACTATTACTTGATTGAACTATATGTTCTTTTTCCCCTTGGTTTACACCTTACACATTCAAGTATTTTTCAATTTTTATATTGAGAGACTGCTGTGTGCTCTGTTTTTACAGAGATGTGGCTCACTCCTTCATGTGGCTGTGCCTTACAGCCTGAGGTTTCTCAGTTCACAGAATGGGTGGCATGGTGGCTCAGTGGTTAGCACTGCTGCCTCACTGCGCCAGGGACCCGGGTTCAATTCCAGCCTCTGGCGACTGTGCAAAGTACATGCAGACATTCTCCTCATGTCTGCATGGGTTTCAGCTGGGTGCTCCAGTTTCCTCCCACATTCCAACGATGTGCAGGTTAGGTGGCTTGGCCTTGCTAAATTGCCCATTGTGTCTAGGGATATGTAGGTCGGGTGGATTGGCTGGTGTTAGAGTCTGGTTCGGATGTTCTTTAGAGAGTCGGTGTGGACACGTTGGGCCAAATGGCCTGTAGCGATTCTAGTCTATGACCACTCGGCGTACTTGAGCAAGGCAAGGGGCAGTGCGGTTTGCCTCCTAATCACCAACACCCGGTGCTCGGACGTGGCGACCCTGGCGAGTTACCCTCCCCGGATCTAGAACCCCTCATAGTAAAGTGCCATCTCTATTGGCTGCTGCATGAGCTTACCTCCACTATCCTGACAGCAGTCTATGTGCAGAAGTAAAGAGTGCACTTGATGAAGTATATAACACTGCAAACAGTCTTGAGACAGAATACCTCAAGACCTTATTCATCATAGCCGGTGACTTCAACCAGGTCAACCTTAAGAATGTGTGCTACCAAAATACCATCAAGCTGTCTCCTATTCCACCAGAGATCTGATCATCTTTGACCATTGCTATACAACCATCAAAGATACCTACCACTCCCTCTCCGTCTGCATTTTGGAAAATCGGATTACAATGCTATACTATCCTCATGGTTTATAAGCAGAAATCGAAGCTTGAGGACTCCGGTATAGAAAGTAATGCATTCTACTCTTGCTTTGAACAGAATGTCAGTGAAACGATTTCACCTATCCCAACAGCCTCGGATGCATCTGGACCCATGGTCACTGCTGCAGATGTTAGATCAGTGTTCTTGAGAGTGAACCCATGGAAAGTGACTGGCCCAGACAGAGTCCCTGGCCGTGCACTCAGATCTTGTGTGGACCAGCTGGTGGGCGTATTCACAGACTTCTTTAATCTCTCCTTGCTACAATCTGATGTCTGCACCTGCTTCAAGAAGACCACCACCGTCCTGGTGCCAAATAAAAAAAAAAAAAACATGCAGTGTGCCTCAATACCTACCACCCAGTGGCTTTGACCTCCCATAATTATAAAGTCCTTTGAGACATTAGTCATGGCTCACATTAACTCCAGCCTACTAAATTGCCTTGATCCCTCGCAGTTCGCCTGCCAGTGCAACCGGTCCACAGCAGACGTCATCCCTGGAACATCTGGATAACAAGGATACCTTTTTGTCAGGCTCCTGCTTATTGACTACAGTTCTGTCCTCCAACACCATTACTCCATACAAACTCCTGTCTAAACTCCCTGACCTAGGTCTCCGCTCCCCGACTCTGTAACTGACTTGCTGACCCATAGACTGCAATCAGTAAGACTAGGCAACAACACCACCTCCTCCACCACCATTATCCTCAAACTGGTGCCCTGCTATACTTCTTTATACACTCATGATGGTGTGGCCAAATTCCATTCCAATGCCATTTACAAGTTTGACGACACCACCATTGTATAAGAGATCCCAAGCAACACAGACAGAATACAGGAAAGAGATTGAATGCTTAGCAGCATGGTGTAAAGACAGCAATCTCACCATCAATGTCAGCAAAATGAAGGAGTTACTCATTGACTTCAGGATGCAAAGTGAAGGGTGCGCCCCTGTCTGCATCAATGGTGCTGAGGTGGAGATGGTCGAGAGCGTCAAGTTCCTGGGAGTGATCAACAATAGTCTTTCCTGGTCCAACTATGTCAATGCAACAGCCAAGAAAGCCTAGGAGGCCAAAGAAATTCATGTCCACAAGGACTCTTGCCAGGTTTTTTTTTAATAGGATGCTTTCTATGGTGCATCTATCTGGATGTATCAGGGCGTGGTATGGCAACTACTTGGCCCAAGACCACAAGAGACTATAGAGTCATGAACACGTACATCATCTGTCCATGACGTTCATCCTGCAAATCAGCCTTCCATCCATTGACTCCATCTACACTTCCTGCTGCCTCAGGAAAGCCACCAACATTAATCAAAGACCCCCTCCACCCCAGTTATAATCTCCTTTTCTTCTCTCTGACCCTCTTCTGTCAGACAGAAGATATAAAAGTCTGAATGCACAATATAAATAGATTCAACCACAGCTGCTTCCCTGCTGTTATCAAACATATGAACGGACCTCTCAAATGTTAATTCTGATCACTCTTGCACTTCCTCACGCTCGCTGTGCAGCTGTAACATTGTGTTCTGCACGCTGTACTGCTACCCTGAAGCACCTTTTGTATGATACAGTCTGCCTGTATACTACACAAGACAACACTTTTTTTTCACCATCGCAGTACATGTGACAATAATAAATGAATTGAAATGTGCAAACTATTTTATTTCAACTTATTGGTGGGTTGGATGCCTCTATTCACTCTCTTGTGGTTGTCTTCCTAGTGAACAAGACATTTTAACGTGTCTTCTTGTGGTGCTACAGGATTGCTTCTTTTGCAGCATTATCTATGACATTGGTGTTGACAACTCTTTGAAAGACAAAAGGATTGAAACATTGAACTTGGGTCACCCCATATCCGGTATCCAAGTTTAAATCTACTGTGTTTTAGTTCAGCACACGTTTTGCTGTGTGAACAATATCAATTGGAAATTCATTAATGAGCCCATATGGGTTGTAATGCTCATTTGTTATTCCCAGTATTTGCTGCTTCCCGCAAACTTTGTTGATTTTATTTTGTCATCTGAATTGACGAAATGTTTTCCATTCCTATCAGCCTCCATAATGTTGCAGTCTTCCTTCATTGTAGACAGGAAATAGCTCTCTCTCTTTTTGCCAACGTAGGTAATCGCAATTGTTTATTTCTTCTCTAACGGTTCAGCCATGACACGAGGAAGCCACCATGATATCTTCCACCGTTTTGCCCCATTACTGATCAGTCAGCAAGTGGTTTGTTTCTGAACAGTCGTTCCCTTGGAACGTGTGGAATTTCTTCTGCGACTGCAAAGATGTGTGCGTCAAGAAATGCACGGGGGCTCAACAGAGAAGTTTTGCTTGTGAATTAAGTGCACATTTTTCAACTTTTTTTATGCTGTTTGCATTATTGCTTGTAGCATACTTATAATATTGGGACAAAAAACAAATTGCTGCAAAAGCTCAGCAGGTCCAGCAGCCTATCTTTGGAGAGAAATCAAAGTTAACATTTCTGACCCAGTCACTCTTCTTCAGAACTGTAATCTTAGTTGTTCCACCTGCACCATGTAGTTTAATCAGTGTAGACATTAACTTCTGTTTCTTCAGCCATGGTATCTGACCTGACAAGACAGTTATATTCATTCCTGTATCAAGACTTAAAATTTAATTAGGTATCCATTGGCATAAACCAGTTCTGTCAAACTCTGGTCGGATGAATTATGAATTTCCCCGAAAGAATGGCTGTGGTATCTTTTATCTAGCGGTGGAGTTTCAATCATATTAGCATCTTCGAAAACGTTTGGCTTTCTGCTGTGAGGGGAGATGACAGCCTCATGGTATTATTGCTGGACAGTTTAATCCAGAGACCCAGGTAATATCCTGGTGACCTGCGTTCAAATCCCACCACAGCAGATGGAGGAATTTAAATTCAATAAAAATCTGAATTAAGAGTCAATTCAGTCGCTGATTGTCGGTAAAAACCTATCCGTTTCACGAATGTCCTTTCGGGAAGAAAACTGCCATCCTTAGGGCTATAAATGCTGGCCTAGCTGGCAACACACTCTCGTCCCATGAATGAAATAAATAGAGAACTCTGAAACTGCTAGAGTTCCACAGCACGGAAACAGACTCTTCGGTCCAAATCGTCCGTGCCGGCCATGTCGTCTAAAAGTGACCCATAGATTTATAGATGTAACATTCTTTTGTCATAGTGGGCACTATGTGTGTTTTTTTTTTTTTTACAGCTTTTTTTGTTCACAGTGCTGACACTGACTCTTAATTTCTGCAATTTAGCCCACTTTTTTTAACAAATGGCTTCTCGCACATGCCTATGAATGTTCATAGCTTCTAACGTGGATAGTTTTTTTTTATTTTGGGGTCCTGTAGTAAGTCGGTCCCTTTCTTTTTACCCCCTCAGGATTTGTCTAAGTCTATCTGGTTTCTACTTCCAGGACAATTTGGAGAGCTTCCTGCAAAGTTAGATCTTCCTTTTTTGCCTATAATAAATGTGACAGACTCATAAATAATGTTAACGATACTGTCTCTTAACAAATTCTGAATTGAAAGTGCCATAATCGCAATGGCTCACTAATTTCTAGATGTCATTAAAATTATCTGATTTTTCCTGAATGCTGAACTCTTCTGTTAATTCTTGAAAGAGCAAGAATTTTATTGTTAGATTAAATTAATTATCAAATACTGTTAGAATTTCTTCAGAAGCATTTATGCTTTTTTTATATTTTGGCTCTTGCATCGTCAGCTGTAGGTCCTATTGACTATAACTAACTTGGTCATTTCTAAACTTAATTTTTAAAAAAGTTCTGTGTCTTAACTGTGGTGTCCCATCAGGTGTTCATTGTGACCCCTTTCAGATATCAAATCTCTGGTATTGTTGCTCCTGCCATTGGTTTCTCATGTGGTTATCTGTTAATATTTTAAGGCTGCTCCAAATATGCAGCATTCCAGTGCTGTTTGTAATTTGATGTCTTTTAAGCTTTTGATCTTGTAGTGTCTTAATGATGTTTCAATTGTCTTGTCTTTAAAGTCTGTCCGTGCTCTTAAACTGCCACAGTGTTTCCGTCTAATAAAGTTTTAAATTTTTGTATTATAACAATATTGTTTCACTGTTATGCTTCCTCTCAAACTGTTGGTTTCCTGCCTTCAGTGGGCAAAATGGAGTTTTCACTGTCTGCAACCTAGGCGAAGTTGAGCCATTTCTTCGTTTGCCACGTGGATGCTCCTTACTTTTTTCATGGCCTAATGCATGGTCTCAAATTTTCAGATAAACTTTGGCTGTGACCTTACTTTAATAATTATTCTCACACAACCTGTAGTTTAAAGTTATGAACCTCCCAATGGGGTCACCATCTTAAAATTTTCCTTTTCTTTTTCAGAATATTTTAAATTGTCCTTTTCATTACTATTAATCAGTGCTTTGTTCCTGATCCCACAAGCTTGGTATAGATTAATTTGATAATCTTTTGTTATTAATGTAGCTATGCCTCATGGAGTGCACTTGCCGTGGTGGCTTCTCTTGTTGTAAATGGTAATTGCCCTTTTCTCTTTTTTTGGACCTTCTATTTCTCCTGGTCCTTTTATATGTGTAATTTTAAAGATACTTACTTATTTCCTTTTTATCTGCCAGGATCTTTAACTTTGTTCCCAGAGCTCTGAGCCAAACCTTGAATCAGGATGCAACCTACAGATCCTTCCTTTTCTAAGGACTTTATATCTGTTAAGGAAGACTAGTTTCTTTACTTTTACAGGTAGTTCTCCTCTAACGCAATAATTGCTTTCTTATGTGACCTCGTGCTGAAGAAAATCATGTTATAGAGAAGTTACAATAGAAAATCACTATACCTGCGCAGCAGAAAGTTCATGTTATCCAGACAGTGTCCACTATTTGTCAATTGCATTATAGCCAATTCGCATTAACAAAACACACATTATAGCGGAACTCACCTGTACTACATTGTCTTTCCTGTACCTCCTTACCAACTCTGGTGAAGATTTTTCACCTCTAGTTCTACTTTGTGTTCTTGATTCTTCCACAAGTACTAAAGACTGTTTCCATGCTTAACCCAATTCACTAGCTGGCTGAGAATTCTTTCAAATGGAATGCTTGCTTCTATTTACTTTTGAATTTGTTTTCTCCTGAGTCAAATGGATTTTCTTCCCAAAATTGTTACCTTGATGTATTTATGCAATGATTCCACTGTTGATCGCCGTGTTGTACATTGTGTTACCAACCACAGCTTGTAATTTGGATAGAGTACATCCACTAATCTGTTTTTTCTATACGGAGTCTAAGGGCTAGTTGGTTAAAAGTGGCAGTGGATAAGCTATTGAGGCTTAACACGGAGAGGCACTTCTCTTAACAAAAGATGTAGTTTATTCAAGTTACATTGTCTAGTTGAGCATTTACCTAATTAGCTCAAACACATCATCTCTATATCTTATCAAGACCCGGAGTTGGACTCTTTTGATCTCCGTCTTGCGTGGAGAATCAGTTGAGTAGAGCCTGATACAAATTTCACCCTTGACCCATTTCAAAACAATTTTTTGAACAAAAGGAATGGTGCTGTTCTGTATGTATACTGTTTATGGTTCTAATGTAGTTGCATTGTTTTTATTGGTATTTTCATTAGCATATAGTTAAGAGCAGGGAGGTACAGAGTAGGTGTATGTGATTCACTTGCCCGCTGTTTGTGTCAGATTTATACGGTTTTCCAATATTGGTTACTTTTCATGCGTGGTTTATTTTGATGTGATTACATAGTTAATGTTGACACTGAATATTATTTCTTTTTATGACAAGTTTGTTTGATCTGTTGGACGTTGCGTGGCTTTTAAACCAAAAAAAGTTGTAGTTTATTCAGTGAACCTAATTGAGTTTATATCTCTTTCTGATCCGTAGGTGATGTCTCACCAATCAGTATGTCCCCCATTAGCCAGTCCCAGTTTATTCCTCTTGGGGAAATACTTTGCTTGGCCATCTCAGCAATGAATGCATCAAGGAAGCCAGTCACGCAGGAGGCACTCATGGAGCACTTAGCTACCTGTTTCCCAGGTATGTTTCCAGTGACAAATATTTAGCAGCATCTGTTGAGGTTAGCGCCAATTCTGAATTGAACAATACCAGGAGAGATTTTGTTTTCTGTTATGTTGGGATTTGCTAGGGGAGGGGGTGGGGTTGTCTAATAGTCATACTAATATTGTCATCAAAGCTGTATGACTGAATGGAGAACCAGTGTGTGAAAGTGGTGAGTACAGAAAACGCTGATCAGAAATAATCTGCACTGTCTGCCTTTTTTGAATCTTTATGTAAACCAAAAATAAATACTGAAAAATGTGTAGAAGGTCAGTGCTTGTCAATTAAGTAGATCATTTCTGGTATGACATGTCTTTTTACAAGTGCTGATTTGTCTTTCAACACTTTTTCTGTTCTGATGCTTTAGATCTCAAGGCTTTTCTTTGTAACTTGCCTTATGTGAAGCCAGTTTGGTCAATCTCATTATAGGTGTATGAATTTCCTTGTATTAAAATCAGTTTGACTGTTTGTAATGGCCAGCATTTTTAAAGTGCACATGTGTATAATTTATGTCAGACTTGTTCATGATCTAGTCAGTGGCAAAGCCCAATGATTTATCAGCTTAGCTTTACATGGGTACGGTTGACCTTTTTTATAATTAAACAGCCTCGTTACCAGTATTTGAGGAAAGAACTACATTCCAGCCAATAATTTCAGATCAGCGGTCAAAAATTTGGTAGATGATGCATAATGTAGGAAAGTGTGAGGTCATACACTTTGAGAGGAAGAATAAGAAAAGGACTCTTAAATGGCGAGTGATTTTCTTTTAAAAAGAAAATAAAGTGCAGGAACTGGGGATCAGAGTGATCTTTTACATGAAACACAAAAATGTGGCATTCACGTGCAGCAAGTAATTACAAAGCCAAATTGAATTTTGGCCTTCTTTGATAGGAGGAACAGGGAAGTCTTGTTACAATTGTACAAGGTGTTTCTAAGGCAACACCTAGAGTACTGTGTAAAGTTATGGCCCCTGTATTTATGAAAGGATATACTGGCCTTTGGAGAGAGGGAGAGGTTTCACTAGGCTGATGCATGTGACAAAGGGGCTGGCTTATCAAGAATGAATAAACAGTTTAGGCTTCTTATTCATGAGTTTAGAAGAAGAACAGATAACACCGAAGCAGAAAAGATTCTGAAAGGGCTTGGCAGGGTAGATGTTGAGAAGATGTTTCCACTCCTGGGGAATCTTGATCTAGGGACATAGTTACAGAATGAGGGGTATTCATTGAAAACTGAACTGTGAAGGAATTCCTCCTTCCAGAGAGTAGTGAGAGTCTGGAATTCTCTACCCCAGAGAGTTGTGAAGACTAGATCACTGGGTGTATTTGACTGGGACGTTAATAAATATCAAGGAGCTAAGGACCACGAGGAATTGGCATGAAATAGACTTTAAGACCTGGGGCACATCAACCATGATCCTTTTGAGTGGAGGGCTACTTTCAGGGGCTGAATGATGACTACTCCTATTTCGTCTGTTTATTCATGACACTATGCTCTCCACACAGCACCCTTTGCCCTTGCACTCGTAGGTATCCACCATAAATATATCTCTGCACCTATCATGAGATTGAAATAAAGTTCTTAAGTGTCTATTGATAAATTCATTATTGAGAAAAATGTTCTCATTTGCAAAATTCTGTTCATTAGTCTAAACACTGTTTGAAGCCCTGAAACAAGCATTTGAAGTAATTGTTCCAATTCAGTGTTTCTAATCACATGGAGCTCTCAATTAAATGGAAAACTTACTTATCTCATTGTGATGATGAAAGATTGTGAAATCAGTCATAGAATCATGGAATCCCTAAAGGAAACAGGCCAATTGGCCCAATTAGTCCACACCACCCCTCCGAAGAGCATCCCACCCAGACCCATGCTAACATGAATCCAGTAATAGTCATCAGTAAAATAGTAGACAGATTTTTTTTTCTTTTAAGTTTACAGCCCCCTTTTTTTGAAAAAAATGAAAAGTAGGCGATCAAATTGCCTTGATAGCTAGACAACTATCTTTTTGAATTTGCACCCAATTTATGGACGCACGTGTCTACCATTTAACAATCCAAGATGACTGCTGACCTTTCCCGAAGGTGTCCCACAACCAGATTCAAAGAGTATGCTGTGTCTCCTGAGAACCCCAGTATGTTGGATCTTCAATCAGTCGAAACCCCAGGAGTCATGGTTTGAAAATTCCACTCGCAAAAGTCTACTCTGACTGAGGCAGCTATACCTTAATATGTGCACTTGTGTCTATGAACCATAGATTTACAATTTCAGAATCAGCTGCTACTACCTGCAGAAATGGTAGATGCACATTTGGAGGTGGAACTTGTGATTCTGGACCTACTGCTATTTTTGTTAAGGCAAGAAGCTTCTCCATGTACATGAAAATTTCAGGCCGCACTGGTGAAGTAAAGAAGCTTTGCAGTATGTGTCTCTTTCATTTCAACAATCATAGGATATCCTATTTATTACAATTATGAATAGTGGAATTTTTATTGCGTCTCAGGAACTTGTAATTCTAAGGTTTTGGAGTAGATCTGTAGCTCGTGTTGAGCTTGGTTGGCTCACCGAGCTGGCTTGTTGTTCTGCAGACGTTTCATTACCATGCTTGGTAACATCCTCAGTGCAGCCTCTGATGAAGCGTTGGTGTTTTTCCCACCTGGTTTTTAAACTCTGGGGTCCATTGCGATGGATTGCCTCACTTCTGGGTTTCCTCTGTAGTGGAATGTATACGGGGTCGAGTTCAATGTGTTTATTAATAGCTATATTAAGCATGGTAACGAAACGTCTGCGGAACAACAAATGAACTTGTAATTGTCAAAGGTGCTTTCATAAAAATGAAACTTTTCTTGTGATTTGAAATTCCGGCAAACGAGAATGTCCTGAGAGCAGCTACAAAGCACACGACGTCTAGAATTTTGGGTGAAACCTGGATCTGATAAACCACCCTGGATCTAACCTTTTCTGCCAATTCTTGTTGGGGTGAGGGAAGCTGATGAATCTTCATCACGCCTTCCCCACTGCTCCTTCAATCATTTGCTGCAGGGCTTTCTGAAAGAATATTTTGTATTAAGATTTTTCCATCTTGGTGGAACAAATCGATGTCAAACTGGGGAAGTAAGAGGTAGTGAGAGAATCCTGGGATTTCACACGCTAATTAAAAATATGGATTTTTGTTTTTTATCGAGACAGGATGAGGATGCTGGTTATGACCCCACGTGCAACAATCCCAGTGCTGACAACTGCATTGCAGTGCTGGTGATTTTTAGACCATCTGCAATTTTTGTTGACTGAAACCAGCTTCTGAAAAAGATATGGTTCATTCACCTCTGAGGTGTTTGTGTATCAAGTCAGATTCACGTCAGTCGATGAGGCAGAAAACAAGATGCCTTTCTTTCTGTATAGTTTACTAACTCCTCAGTCTTGTAGCTCCATCTGCACTCCCAGTCCCACCTATTTATTAATCAAATAACTCCAGTCAGCTGCTGAATGACTGACTTGCTTTGTAGAAATTTTTTTAAATAAACCTGCGCAGAGATGTTATTACACACCTTTGGGGAACATGAGACTTGAACCCAGGCTTCCTGGCCCAGATGTAGGGAGACTATTACTGTGCAGCAAAAGCCCTAGCGATTTGCTATTTTGACATGATGAGCCATCAGTATAAACCATGCATGACATTGTGAATGGGAATTGTCAGTTTCCGTTTTTTGTTTTTTTTTTTTGCAACTCCTTTTTCAATAAACC
The DNA here is from genome assembly GCA_024137785.1 of Ginglymostoma cirratum. NCBI lineage: Eukaryota > Metazoa > Chordata > Chondrichthyes > Orectolobiformes > Ginglymostomatidae > Ginglymostoma > Ginglymostoma cirratum. The sequence goes on from JAHRHZ010000266.1 coordinate 17,962,741, forward strand.
ACCTGAAAGTTAAAAGCCAAATTTTGCTTTTTGGTTTAGATTCTAGATCCATGTTCTGTAGTAATTGTTAGTAATTTCATGAATTAATGTAACACTTGGCAAAAGTATCAGATGTCCTATATGTGAACTGATGTTACATGAAAGATCTGCTTACCCAACGGTTGTTTTAAAAACAAAAAATTAACTAATTAATGGCCAAGTAGAATAATATTATGTAACTGGAATATTGTGAACGAGCAGAATTTGGCTTTTACCCAAATGTTTTTTTAAAAAAACATTGCAATGTTTGAGATGTACTGCAAATTCCAGATGACTTTTTTAAAATTCACGGCCGACTGAGACCACTTATGATTCATTCACATATTGCCAGTGTCGGAGCTTTGTGGTGTAATAACAGATGTGTTTTGTGTATATAAGGTGAGCTTGTCTTGTAAGTATGGGCTTGCAGCCAAGTGAAGAAAGCAGAGTTGGCAATCGTGAATTGAGTTCCATTTAAAGAATTAATTTTTATAGAGTTAAGATTACAGGGTATGAACAGTAGCACATCAAGGTCTGTTTCACCAAGTCTATGATTGCAGTGACCTGTCTATTACGATAAAACACCCACAATTTGAATTGTTGTTTATGAATCTTCGGGCGCAACCAAATGGTAGGGTTATATTTTCAAAGTCCTGGAGACTGCACATGTCTTTAAAAATGGTACAGGACCTGGACTACAAAATCCTGCCTCCAATTCCAACACATTCCATTTCACTAGTAGGATTCAAATTTGAAACAAATTGTTTCAACTTTGAGAGAAACCCAAACTTAACAGGGCCATGTGAACTCAGTGCTGAGTCAAACCAGTGTCATTCTCCCTCAAATTAAATTTGAAATTCTACCATGTTGTGATCACAGAGTATCCTTAACTGCCAGATCTTATTAATCCTAGCACAGTGTACGTTACTCAATCTAAAATAGTCTGCTCCCAGGTAGGTCTGGGATATATTGGAATGGGAGTAGGATTTCTATGTACGTGTACTACACATAATTCCGAAAGACTTCCATTAGCAGCTGAACTCCATGAAAATCCAGCCCTGTGACATAATCCTGATCATGCATAGGTACAAATGGAAAGCTTTAAAAGTCTGATGTGTTGCACAGTCTTTTGAGAGAATTTCTTCTTGTAATAATTTGAAATATACATTTCAATGCTATTTCCTTTCCCCTCTGCGCAGGATTCTCAAATCCAAGATGTTTTATCCCTGCTTTATAGTGTGTGTGTGTGTGTGTGTGTGTGTGTGTCTACGTGTGTTTTGTTTCTTCATTCCACCAGAACTTTTGCAGACGGGCATTTTGAAGCAGTTCTGCAATAGAAACACACTGTTGCTTATTACATTTTATCATTTTAGGTTCAGATTATTTGCAGTAGATTAATTGCAGTTGTTGCATTTCTGGATCTAGGGGCATATTGTAGAAAATTTGTTATTCAGTGCCCTAGATTTTTCAGACAGTGGTGAAGCATAGACTTGCTGTTTGATCTTGAAAGCTGTCTAAGGTCTAGCTACTTCTATGGCATGGCTGTTCCCATAGTTGGACAGCTCCGCATACAATAGCAATGAGGTTGGTAAACTGGTAAGCAGTCACTGTCCATGAAGTATACAGATACAGCAAACAGAGAAGTTGAGTGCACTATTTTAACCAAGGCTCAAACAGACAGCAATAAAGCAAGCTTTCTCGGTAAAACTTGGAGCATCTGTGTACAGCAAAATTGAACACTCTACACTGAGGATGACGGGTTAACCTTCAGGGATGTAGTGTGCTCAACTGGTCTAGAGACCCATGCCCCAAATTTGCTCGTAAGCATTAAAATTGGTTTGATGAAAACCAATAGGGTAATCCTGAAGCGACTGAGGAGAAACATTGAGAGGGAGCCAATGACATCTTACCAGTATCCATTTATAGGGCATACTTAAACATCACCAGAACTGGCCAGTGCAAGCTAGGAGAGATGTAAGACTCTTTGTAACACTCATCCATACTGTACGACTCTGCAGTCCAACGTCATCAAGCAGCCGTCGTCTATTGATGAAGAAACAATCAACTGATTACTGTCACCACCTCTCTTACTGACCCTCCCACATTCAAAATGGTGAATACAATGCGTCTGATCATCAAGCTTTGGGAATTGATGCCATCGCAGCTATACCTGGAGGCCAATGCCTGGTCAAGTGGCTGACCTAATTCTTTGTGTATCTGTGAGCAAGGAACCATTCCTGAAAACCAAAAATGCTTCCTTTTGAGATAAGGTGTAGAGCTGGATGAACACAGCAGGCCAAGCAGCATCAGAGGAGCAGGAAGGCTAATGTTTTGGGCCTAGACCTTTCTTCAGAAATGGGGGAAGGGAAGGGGGTTCTGAAATAAATAGGGAGAGAGAAGATAGATAAAGGAGGAGATAGGTGGAGAGGAGACAGACAGGTCAAAGAGGCAGGGATGGAGCCAGTAAAGGTGAGTGTACGTGGGGAGCTCGGGAGGAGATAGGTCAGTCCAGGGAGGATGGACAGGTCAAGGGGGTGGGATGAGGTTAGTAGGTAGGAGATGGGTGTGGGGCTTGAGGTGGGAGGAAGGACAGGTTAGGGATGCGGGGACGAGCTGGGCTGGTTTTGGGATGCGATAGAGGGAGGGGAGATTTTGAAGCTTGTGAAGTCCACATTGATACCATTGGGCTGCAGGGTTCCCAAGTGGAATATGAGGTGCTGTTCCTGCAACCTTTGGGTGGCATCGTTGTGGCACTGCAGGAGGCCCAGGATGGACACGTCATCTTAGGAACGGAAGGGGGAGTTGAAATGGTTCGCGGCTGGTAAGTGCAGTTGTTTAGTGTGAACCGAGCGTAGGTGTTCCGCAAAGCGGTCCCCAAGCCTCCGCTTGGTTTCCCCAATATAGAGGAGGCCACAACGGGAACAGCGATGCAGTATACCACATTAGCAGATGTGCAGGTGAACATCTGCTTGATGTGGAAAGTCTTCTTGGGGCCTGGGATGGGGGTGAGGGGGGGAGGTGTTGGGGCAGGTGTAACACTATTTCTCCACCACCTGGGCTAGAGGAAAGGAGCTCTCCCATCTTGTAACAATTCTGGAGGAATCTTGCTCCGGTCCATTGCTGGTGATTTTCACTAGAATCCTTCTGAACCATTTGGTGCAACATTTCAACCAGGATCTAATGCCACATATTCCCTGCATCTTCAGAATGGCCAAGGAGCCACTTCACTGGTGTTTGCAGTTTGACAGCTCCAGGGGAAATGCCAAGAACACAACATTAACTTCTACACCATGTTTATTAACCAGATCAAGGCCTTTGACACAGTCAATCATGAGGAACTTTGCAAGGTAATGGAAAAATTCAGCTACCCTGAGAGATTTGTCTCCAGTTGTTCGACTGTTCCATGATGGCATGCTCGTACACGTTTTGGATGATGAGTCTTCTGATCCATCTTCAGTCGTGAATGGAGTTGATCAGGACATGAGGTACCATGCTACTTCAGCATTTTTTTTTCCTCCACCATGCTGTCTGATACCTTCAATTCTGGTGATCCTGGTCAGAATCTTACATATGGTCATGAAGGTGCTCAATCTGATACAATTCCAGACAAAGACCAAGGTCTGTAAAGTCATAGTTCGCAATTTCCTGTTTGCTGATGCCTGACTCTGTGTACTGGCCACGGGTTCAGAAATGGAGATGTGTTTATTTTCTGTTGCATGTGTTAACTTCAGCCTTACTATCCGCATAAAGGAAACAGAGTGCACCAGCTTGCTGCAGGAGACCTTTATCTTGGACCCAAGACCGTGACCGGAGCCTGACATCAGTGTACAAAATACACTTCCCTCCACAGGACACTTGTTCAAGCTCCCTATATTGATGAAGACACATTGCCAGCACAAGTGTAGCCTTCACTAGATTTTAGACATCAGTCTGTGAATGAAAAGGCTCCAAAGGGATACAGACCGGTTAAGTGAGTGGGCAAAAACTTTGATAGATGGAATATAATGTGGCAAAATGAGGTGGTGCATCTTGGCTACATGAACCATGTCTCCTCTACATCAGGCCCTTTACTCTTCCTGCCTCGGAGCCAGTGTAGGCAGTATCAGAAATAAAGTAACTCCTCAGTAATGTAATCGGTAGATATGTCATACATAATGCACAACATAGATTGAGTGGGCAAAAGACTTGCAGACAGAATATAATGTGGGAAAATATGAGGTAATGTATTCGGCAGGAAGATTGGGAGCTGAAAATAGTTTTAAATAGGGAAAGACTGCGGAAAACTATAGTGCAGAAGGATTTGGGATCTTTGTGCATAAACCGCAAAAAGCTAGCATTCAAGCTTAGCAGGTAATAGAGAAGACAAATGGAATAGTGATTTTTCTTTTTTAAATATTCATTCCCTTTAAAATAAAAGTAGGGAGGATTTGCTAAACCTATACAAGGCACCAGTTAGACCACACTTTGAATACTTATTAACAGGGTTTTGGGCCCCTTTGGCAAAGGAAAGATATACTGTAGTTGGAGACAGTCCAGAGAAGGTTCACTAGATAACAAGGTGTGGGGCTGGATGAACACAGCAGGCCGAGCAGGAAAGCTTGACGTTTCGGGCCTAGACCCTTCATCAGAAATGGGGGAGGGTTCTGAAATAAATAGGGAGAGAGGGGGAGGCAGATAGAAGATGGATAGGTGTAGAGGAGACAGACAGGTCAAAGAGGCGGGGATGGAGACAGTAAAGGGGAGTGTAGGTGGGGAGGTAGGGAGGGGATAGGTCAGTCCAGGGAGGACAGGCGGGATGAGGTTAGTAGATAGGAGATGGGGGTGCGGCTTGAGGTGGGAGGAGGGGATAGGTGAGAGGAAGGACAGGTTAAGGAGGCGGGGACGAGCTGGGCTGGTTTTTGGGATGTGGTTGGGGGAGGGGAGATTTTGAAGCTTGTGAAATCCACATTGATACCATTGGGCTGCAGGGTTCCCAGGCTGAATATGATTTGCTGTTCCTGAAGCCTTCGGGTGGCAGCATTGTGGCATTGCAGGAGGCCCAGGATGGACATGTCGTCTGAGGAATGGGAGGGGAAGTTGAAATGATTCGCGACTGGGAGGTGCAGTTGTTTGTTGCGAACTGAGCGCAGGTGTTCTGCAAAGCAGTCCCCGAGCCTCCGCTTGGTTTCCCCGATGTAGAGGAGGCCACAAAGGTACAGCGGATGCAGTATACCACATTGGCAGATGTGCAGGTGAACACCTGCTTGATGTGGAAAGTCTACTTGGGGCCTGGGATTCAGATGTAGCACTTCCTGCGGTTGCACGGAAAAGTGCCGGGTGTGGTGGGGCTGGAGGGGAGTGTGGAGCGGACAAGGGAGTCATGGAGAGAGTGGTCCCTAGGTTGATATGCAGTGACTGCCCAGTGAGGAGAGGGTGAGTAGAATTGGGCCAGAGGCCTTTTCTTAGGAATATAGAAGAATGAGAGGCCACCTTAACGATTCAATCTAAGATTCTCCAGGAACTTGACAGGGTAGATGCAGAAAGATTGTTTCCCCTTGTGGGAGAGTCTAGCCCTAGAGAGAATATTCTCTGAATAAAGGGGTCACATATTGAAAACCAAAATGAGGAGGAACTTCTTTTCTGGATCTGTGGAATTCTCTACTGCAGAGAGCTGTTATCTATCACTGCCTTTAATATACTTCATGATAAACTTTCATGCGTAAGGGAAAGTTGTGGGGAAAGCCAGGAAAGCAGAATTGAGGAATGTACTGGTGTCCCAACAAGAACCTCAACTGCTTTCACTTCAGAAGCTCCTGAAGATCAGGCGGCAGGGCTGATCAAGTATCCAGCCAACAGTGAGACAGTCCTAACAGAATTGTGCTGATCATGTAGTGAAAATGCCTCCACTTTGTGATTGAGTGTGAGGCAAAGAGAAATGCAGGGAGAGCAAATCCCAAGCCAGCAACTCCTCCAAGACTCAACTGTCTGCAGCATCCTGTTCCATTTGCAGTAAAACCTTCTAAGCCTAACAGGCACCTGTGCACCATGGGCCCCTAACCAGATATCCCAGGTGATGGGCATGGTCACCTTCACCTCAAAGGCTGAATAACAGGGAAGAAAACGCATGGCAAAATGAACCATTATGATTGGAATGAAGTTAAAAGCTAAAACAAAAGCAAATAAACTTAACAAAAGAAAAGATTTAAACATATTTTAATTTCTTCATGGGCTGTCACTAGCTAGGCCAGCATTTTTATTTAAAAACCAAAAGAACCTCTGAGTTTTGAGGAAGTGTCACTGGACTGAAAATGTTAACTCCTGATTTTTTTCTTTTTCTTCACAGATGCTGCCAGACCTGCTGAGCTTTTCCAGCAACTTCTGTTTTTGTTCCAGCATTTCGTGCCCATCCCCAATTGCTCTAGGCATTGGTAAACAGTTATTTCTGAATCACTCCGGCCTGAAGATGTAGCAAAATGTACAGTGCTGCTGGGGAGCGAGCTCCCACATTTTGACCCAGTCACACTGTAAGGAAAGACAATATATTTCCATGTCAGCATGTTGTGTAGCTTGAAGGATGTGGTGATTGTTATCTATGCATTCGCGACCCCTGTCATTTTTTTAGGTGTTAGCAATAATGGATTCAGAAGATACTGTTGAGCTTTGCTAAGTAGCTGTGGGGCATCTCGTAGATGGAGTAAATGCCACTGCTACTGTGCCCTGGTTTTGAAGGAGTTAGATGGGCTGTTAATAAAGCTGGATGTTTTGTTACTTAAGTGTTAGAACTGCACCCTGCAAGCAACTGAGAAGTACTCTGTCATATTCATAACTTGTGCTTTTCATAGCTGGTGAACAGGCTTTGGAGAGATGGGTGTGAGTTGATTGATTTGTAACAGAATTCCGTGCTTCTGGTCTGCTTTTGTTGCCTTTTCAGAGGACATTAGAGAGTTGTGACATGTAGACCCTACAAGTAAGCATGACATATTTCCTTCTCATAAAGACAATTGTGAACCAGATGGGTTACATTTGGAGCAGTACGTACAATTCTGGTCGCCCTGTTATAGGAAGCATACTGTTAAACTGCGAAGGGTGCAAAAAAGATTTACAAGGATGTTACCAAGATTGGAAGGTTTGAGTTATAAGGATAGGCTGGATCTATTTTCCCTGGAGTGTAGGAGCTGAGGGGTGACCTTATTGAGGTTTATAATCTTATGACCGTAATGTGAATAGCCAAGACCTTTCCCCAAAGTAGGGGAGTCCAAAACTAGAGGGTAGATGTTTTAATATGAGAGGCGACAGATTTAAGAGTGACCTGAGGGGCAACTTTTTCATGCAGGTGGTGATTCGTATGTGGAATGAGCTGCCAAAGGAAGTGGTAGAGGTGGGTACAATCACAACATTTAAAAGACGTTTGAACAGGTATGAGGATAGGAAAGGTTGAGTGTGATTCAGGCCAAATGCAGGCAGATGAGACTCATTCAGTTTGGGATACCTAGCCGGCATGGAGGATGAACCAAATGGTGTTTTCTTGTGCTGTATGACTGTGACTCAAATTGACTGGTTACATGGGTCACCATTTGCTTCATTCCAGATTTTAGTGGATTCAAAGTTCATAGATGCAGTTGGTAATGGGTTTTGAAACTTTGTCCCCAAAACAATAGGCTGAGGCCCTGGATATCTAGTCCAGTGACATTACCATGCCACTATCTCTCCAGCATGCCTTTTAGAAACCTAGATATGCCTCAGTCAACAAGTTGCAAGTTGTTTATAAAAACAAAAATTCTCAGCATATGAATGGAAGTTTTGGTCAGTTTAATTGGTTTTGATATTTTGCAGTCTGGGGGTGCCTTAACAGCATATCTTCTGGACGAGTGTAAAATCATACAAAGCAACTTCTAGATTTCCATTTCTCCGGTGTACACTCTACAACTGCTGCCTTTTTCTTTTGCTGGAATGTTGATAGCAATCACAACAGGTTCACCGTCATTATCACAGCAAAATCTGTTCCACTATGTTTTGTTTTGAGGTGTCAAGTTTTAGTATGTAGTACTTTAATCAACACTGCCGCTACTCTGCAAGCCCTCACAGAATTGCTTTTCCAACCCATGAGATTAAATGCTTTGATTCTCCCTGTGCCCAGGAATGTATTTATGTCCTCACTGTCCATCGTGGGATTGCTAGGTACATAAGAACACCCTGGAAAATTTCCACCATTGTAATCTGGTTTACTATATGCACTTGTAATAATTATGCTTTTCCACATTGTGCAAGGCCAGTGCAGGATTCAGACGCATGAGTCTCATGCAGGCTGCTGTACTTAAAAGATAGATTTGCTGCATTCATTAAAAGGGCAGAAATGAATGTTGTAATTTCCAACAGTTTTGCCTTCTAGCATTCAGTTAACTGCATGAGATTATATGAATTAGGAAGCAATGGTGCTAGTACAGCTTTTTGCCATTTTATACAAGTTCGTAGAATCTGAAATGCATTGCTTGATACAGCGTTTGGAAGCAGATTCGTTGAAGAGCTTTCGAAGGGAAATTGACAAACTACTTGAAGGAAAGAACTCATAGGGCTGACAACCAATGCAAAGTAGTTTCCAGTGATGTGCCGGTCTTGGGTCACTTTTTCTGCTTTATACCAATTATTTTGTTTTAAAATTTAAAATGTGGAGATTCCAAGGGATCCGAAAACTGTTTTGACCCAGATGGTGGTGGGTGTCTGAAGTTCACTGCCCTGTTCTGGTGATTTGAGGTGGCCAAGTACTCAACCCATTTAAAAGGAACCTGGATCTGTACCTGAAGCATTGAAACCTACGAGACTATGAGTGGGATGCTGTAAAATGGGATTGGAATAGATGGTTAGTTTATTCAGCCGATACAGACACAGTGGGCTGAATGGCCTTGTTAGGTGCTATAATATTTCACTGGTTCTGTGAACGGAGTATTGGGATGGTTTAGAAAGCACTTTTCAAATAGCTGGCTCAGGCAAGGTGGGATCACGGTCTCATTCTGTGCTCTATCAAAATATTAACTGATAGCACAAAAGTCTGTTGAACCTCTGCTTTCTTGCAATAGGCATACAAGTAATGACTTCTAATTAAATAGCATTAATGTAGTAAAGTGCTCCAAGATATTTTGGCGGAATGGTTACCAAACAAACCGATTTTACCCCAATCTGATCATTTTAGTACTAGGCACAGGTAATGGCAAGGGAAATATCTGAGCCAACAAACAGCACTGCATTTCTATTAGCGTGCTGGTATTGGAGAAGAGTCTGCAGGATAACTGAGGCATTGCTTGTTCCTCCAGTGGCATAGGTTCCCATCTCACAAACACCAGCAACTGCTGCAGATGACTAATTTGTTCTAGGATGGGAGAGGGAGACTGAACATTCAAGTAAAGAAAAGGCTTGCATTTGAGTCATGTTTCACAAATTCTGAAAGTCCAGCAATACGTTATGGCCAGTTAAGAACTTTTGTGAATTGTAATCTCAAATGTGGTAGCTAATTTGTGCGCACACCCCACAAATCACAGTGGGGTAATGACCCGATATTCTGTTTTAGTGATTGTTGGTTGAAGGATAGCCTTTGAGTAAGACAGTAAAGAGAACCTCCCTGCTCTGTTTTGTTTGAAATGGCACCATGGGATCATATCTCTGTTCAAATTTCATTGAAAAGATGATAATGCTGATGGTACAGCACTCCTTCAGTACTGCACTGGAAAGTGCGTGACAGACTCTGAAGAGGTACTTCAACTCGACACTTTTAACTCTGCACTGCGAATGATCCTGTCCGATAACATGGCATTAGCCACTTTAAATCTTATGCAGTCTTTGCATGCGAGTGGAGGAAATCGATTTCCAAAAACCTTTATGAAACTGCACAGGGACTCTCCCAATTCCTCTGCCTCTGCTGCCAAGATGGGGTGTTCCACTCATAAGCATCCCAGATGTCCTCTTATTTTGAGGACCACAACCCCAACCCCAACCCCCACCCCCCCCCCCCACCAACCTTCAGTGTTCGAAAATGCTCTCGACCGCATCTCTTGCATTTCCCGCACCCCTGCCCTCACACCCCCTCCCCTCAATAAAAACAAAGACAGAATTCCCCTTGTCCTCACGTATCACCCCACTAACCTCCGGATTCAACGTATCATTCTCCGCCACTTTCGCCATCTGCAATCCGACCCCACAACCAAAGATATATTTCCCTCCGCCTCCCTATCTGCCTTCTGGAGGGACCGCGCGCTCTGCGACTCCCTCATCTGCTCCACACTCCCACCACCCCGGCACCTTTTCCTTGCAACCGCAGGAAGTGCTACACCTGCCCCTACACCTTCCCCCACCCCTCACCTCCATCTAAGGACCCAGAACAACCTTTCACATCAGACAGGGGTTCACCTGCACATCTGCTAATGTGGTCTACTGCATCCGCTGTTCCCAGTGTGGCCTCCTGTACATCGGTGAGACCAAGTGGAGGCTCAGAGACCACTTTGTAGAGCATCTGCTCTCTGTTCGCGACAAACGACAACACCTTCTGGTCGCAAGCCATTTCAACTCCCCCTCCCACTCCCTGGACGACATGTCCATCCTTGGCCTCCTCCAGTGTCACAACGACGCCACCCAGAAACTGGAGGAGCAGCACCTCCATGTTCCGCCTTGGGAGCCTACAACCCAATGGTCTCAATGTGGACTTCACTAACTTCAAATACTCCTCACCCCATGACCAACCCTCCCTCTCGTCCCCGCCTCCTTTGACCTGTCCGTCTTCTCTCCCATCTATCCATTCCTCCCACCTCCCTGACCAATCCCCACCCCTCCCTATCTGCTCTCCCCTATCACCATCCTACCTACGTTCTCCAGCCCCACCCTTCCTCTCTCTCTTTATTTCAGAGCTGTCTTCCCCATTTCTGAAGAAGGGTCCTGACCTGAAACGTCAGCTTTCCTGCTCCTCTGATGCTGCCTGGTCTGCTGTGTTCCTTCAGCTCCACACTATGTTATCTCTGACTCCTCCATCGGCAGTTCTTACTATCTCAGAGAATCTTCTATTGTGTTTTAAATTGAAATAGATGTTCCAATTATCATTGAAATAGCAAAGCTAAACTTCTGAAATTTTGTTTCTGGTTTTCACGTGAGAGGTGACTAATTCTTGGCCAGTGACAAGTTGCTGGTGGTTCCTGATTTCTTGTCAAAGTGACTGTTCTTGATATGTGAGTCTTTGATGGTGACTGTTTGGAGATCACTGAAAGTACCTGATCCTTCTGTCGACCAAGGTCCGCACATACTTTTTGCAGATAATATTTAAAAGTGAAACCTCTATCTGAGTTTCTTTTTAACATGTCTCTCCCTAAACCTAGATCACTAAGTCGAGTTGTAACTACTACAGCTCTGTCCTGGATGAGATCAGCACAGACCGAGAATTTAAAATGAACCTTGTTAATCTGTGAATCAGCACCACACTACGGAGGGAGGATAGGGTGAGATTTTGCACTGTGTTTAATTAAATCATACATGCATTGTTTATAAATGCATCCATCATTTTACTACATTGCAAGGCTCTACTCATGGTCTGAACATGAGCAAAGATCAGAGATCGAGGCTTAACACTGTAAGTTCACCTCTGCAGTCCATGCTTCCGTCTTGACAAGGAGCCTCACCATTCAATTTTCATCATCACAGAGGAAGCCTTCCCCTGTGGTGTGTTTACTCCAGCAGCTGCCAAAACCTCCCCCACCCCCCAAACCTAATCCCACCCAGCCACACTTATATTTCCTTCACATTTTCTTTCCTGCTTTGTTTCCCTGGATTGTGCACACTGTTTCCTAACCTGCTCCCATTGCCAGTTCTTGAGCCAGCCACCAGACATGTAAGCGCATCTCTGTGTGACTGAACTGCCCCCAGTTTTCTCTCACTGCTCTTTAGGAAATGCTTGGCCTTTGCTCGATGGCTTGTCCAATGTGAATCAAATGTTTTAAACCTCCTTGATGGGAAGTTCCGTACAGGGATACAGCTACACCACAACCTAATGGCAAAACATAATCTTTCACCAGAGCTCAAAGAATTGCTAACAGTCTGATTTGTTAACTCTTTCCAAATCTGCACATTCTGTCTGACTGAGCTTTTTTTTCAACTTCAGATCTTGTCTTAAACTCCATTGAGAAAGGAATTTTAAGCAAGAAAAATTAAAATCTTCCCTCTTGATCACCTATTGCTTACCAAAACCTGTCCCACAACATTCAGAATATTAAGGCAACATGGGACATGAGTATTACGATGTTTTCCATCATCATTTTGTACCATCTTGCAGCTCATTCAGCAGGGATTCGTACCCCAGGGCAAGACAGATGGAGTGTCCTTTTGTTTTGACTGACAGTGCTGGAACATCCCAGTGCCTTGAGTGAAAAATAAAGTAACTAGTTCTCTGTGGTTACCATATCTGTTACCAGGCACAATTGCAGTACGGATTCAGATTCTTAGCCTTGGATATGTAGTGAAAACAATAGTTGTTATTTTACCAAGTCAGCATTCTGTAATTGTTCTCATTAATAAAGTATCTCATGAAGATTTTGTACTGAACTGTGATGTTCCTATACAAGTAGAGTAAATTACATTAAAGATCAGTATTATTTAAATGCGTAAAATCATTTAAATAAGTGATTTTTAATGTTTCAGTAGAACTTGAGGCTTTACAGTTTAATAAGTTATTAATTTGTAATAATTCTTGTTTAACCTTTCCTATTCTTTTAATTTGTAGGGGTCCCTACGCCTAGTCAAGAAATCCTTCGCCATACTTTGAACATGCTCGTTAGAGAGCGAAAAATTTACCCAACTCCTGATGGATATTTCATTGTAACTCCTCAGACTTATTTTATCACCCCTTCTCTCATTAGAACAAATAGCAAATGGTACCATCTAGATGAAAGGATACCTGACCGGTCTCGATGTACTTCACCACAACTTGGGACTATAACTCCATCTAACTCTGGCTGCCTCCGAGACCGAGCCCATCACAGAAACCACTGTGATTCTTGCAATTGCTTTAGAGAAGAATTCCACAATCACTCATCCACTCTACAGAAAAGATCGACGAAGGAATGTAAAGATTCCTATTGCCCTCCTTCTTTCAGCCAGATGCCAGTAACCCAGACTGAGAAAAGCAGGAGTACAGTTAACTGTTCGTACAAAACTGAAACATTGCCAAAACCCAAGGATGGAGAAAAACAGTCCAAAAAGTTTGGTTTGAAATTGTTCAGATTGAGCTTTAAAAAGGACAAGTCGAAACAGTTAGTGAATTTTTCAGCCCAGTTCCCTCCTGAGGAATGGCCACTGCGTGATGAGGACAATCCAACTTCCATACCAAGGGAAGTGGAACAGGAGATAATCAAACGCATTAATCCAGACCTGACTGTGGAAAATGTCATGAAGCACACAGCGCTAATGAAGAAGTTGGAAGAAGATAAGGCCCACAGAAATAAGGCAGGATCATCTGCCCAGCACAGCGGCAAGAGCAAGAAAAGTAGAAGTCACAAGAAGTCCCATGGTAAATCCCGGTCACACAGCAAGTCCAGGGCTCCGAAAGGGGAACAATCAGAAGATACCCATCTGGATGTCGCAGAATCCAGAGAATGTGAGTTTTATGATCCAGTTACCAGATCTCCATGTGAAAAAAATACCACCGTAGAAATGAAGGGTGATAATGGCTTTATCTCGCATGATAAAATGAATGTGGTTGAATCTCATTTTCCTGTGACCCCGGAGTGGGATGTGTCTGGTGATCTTTACAAGCGAAGGATGGAGAGCCGATTTCATGAACATCCTCGGGAAAGTTTGCAATCCAAGGTTCATCGGAGCCACAGCCATACTCAAGACAGAAAATCAAGAACTGATAGGACCAGCAAAGCCAAGGAGAGGTCTAGGTCAGTGGATAATTCTAATCGACTTCTTGGCACAACTTTGTCAGGTACAGCAGAAGAGTTGCAAGAATGCAACTTGGATGAAAGCCAATCAAATAATAACAAATTACGTTCTTCCAAATTACTCGGTCACCACAGACCCGGACTGTCATCGCATTCAAATCATATTACTGAGCCAAGCATACCGGAATGTGTTAATATTGATGATTCAGCAACATATAGTGAAGCCGGCAATCCAGTGGAACACACAAGACTTGGAGATGGTTTGCCCAAAAATGATGAACCTAACTGTGCTACCGATGCAAAAGCTGATTACTTTCAATGTAATGCACCCAAGGAGACTGTGCAGGCTGTGTCTTCTCCATCAGCTAAATGTAATGATGAGTGTCTGTTTAAAGATTATGATACTTTAACCTTGTCAGACGGTGTCAAGAAGCTGTCTCCTTTGGATGGGTTCTTGAAATACCCACCTATCGAAGAGAATGTGAATGGACAGCTTGAACAGTTGTCACTACAGCAGAAGCATTATCCTGAAACGATGGATATGAACAGCGTTAATTTGCCGGTAGCTGGGCAGTCATCTACCCCATCGTTGCCAAATGGACAAGTATTTAAATCGCAGTCAGAAATTCAATCTGTAAATCACATGGACAATAATTATCAGGAATCCACTTTGTATGAATCACAACATAACAAACCATCAGAAGTGCTTCACCCAGACTGTGAGAACTTTGGCTTAACAAGCGTGGCACAATCACTGCCTGTTCTACCGGGGCACGAGGATGAAACAGGACATCAGGAGTCTTCCTTTGACTATTACAACGTGTCTGATGATGACTCGGAAGATGGGACCAACAAAAACCAAGAGGAGGGTAAAAGCCGAGATGATGGTGGGACTGTGCAGTGGTTGTTAGAACGAGAGAAAGAGAAAAATCTCCAGAGAAAGTTTGAAAAGAACCTAACTCTTCTGAGCCCAAAAGAGAGTGACAACAGTACCAGCCAGAAAGCTTTGCATTCTGCTCGATTGGATAGTATGGACAGCAGCAGTATCACCGTAGACAGTGGATTTAATTCTCCACGGTAAGCAAGAAAATCAATCCAAACTCTCATTCGTTTGAGACATGTAGTACGTTTTTGATCTTGTGCTGGATTATTTCATGTACTGGACTTTGAAAGTAGCTAACACAAGGTAAAACATATAAACTATAGGAATAAAAAATTTGGTTTTGGCCTTGCACAAAGTGTGATTTACTATAACAGTATATTTAACATTTTATAGATGCTTTTGAGCTGTATTGAGAATTTTATAAACCAACTAATAGCTTTCTCTCTCCAGAAAAGGGAGATTATGAAGCGATCGGTGTAAATGGTCTAGACATCCAGTGATGCAGGTGCATGGGGACAGGAGTGAGGGGAGACGCAGATCTTAAATCCAACCACAGCAGCTGGCTGACTTTAAAAAAATCAATTAATAAATCTGGGATATAAAAAATAGTTAGTCTCAATGGTGACCTTAACAACCATTGATTAATACTAATAATCCATCTAGTTCATTAATTAAGGAAGGAGAGCTTCTGTCCTTACTTGGTCTGGCCTTTTTGTATGACTCAAACCCACAGCAGTGTGGTTGATTCTTAACTGCTCTCTAAAATAACCTAGCAAGTCACTCAGTTCAAGGGAATTAGGGGAACAAAGTTGGCATCTCATCAAAGAATATAAAGAAAAGTTCCTATGAGGCAATATGCTGACTTTTTGCTCCTGGTTCAAACTTTTTCCTCCTGCCCATGGAAAGTGTTTGTCATCCCAAATAGTTCGAAACACTTGTGCTGTGCACTGCCAAAATTCCAATATAATTTTCAGCAATGGTTACTTCCTGTCTGAAGTAATATATTAGAGTACCAAACCTGTTTAAGTTGAAAGAAAGTTGAAACAAAATACACAGAAAATTAGAAACATTTAGTGTATTGCAGTGACACTGTCAGTCATTTATGCAACAGAGCATTATCTAATAATTAGGGTGGCATGGTGGCTCAGTGGTTAGCACTGCAGCCCCACTGCACCAGGGACCTGGGTTCAATTCCACCCTTGGGCGACTATCATTGGTGTTTGCACATTCTCCCTGTCTGCATGGGTTTCCTCTGGGTGGTCAGGTTTCCTCCCATGGTTAAAAGATGTGTAAGTTTGGTGGTTTGGCCATGCTAAATTAGCCTATAGTGTCTAGGGGTGTGTATTTTAGGTGCATTAGCCATGGGAATTGCAGGGTTGCAGGGAAAAGGGTAGGGGAATGGGCCTGGATGGGATGCTGTTCACAGACACTGGTGTGGACTTGTTGGGTCGAATGGCCCATTCCCACACTGTAGGGATTCTGTTCTATTCTAATTTATCATCAGTTCCTCCTGCTTTAACATAATCCTCAGTTTAACTAAAAAGTCTCTGATGATTTTCCGATCTTGTGTTGAATTTTATCCTATTATTGTAATTGATCATCTGAGTAAAACTGCCTATTTAGCATAAAAATTATGGACTATTTTAATGCTTTGAATACATGCCCAACATTAACTGGTCTAAGATTCCATGTGCTTAGCCTATTTTGTATTGGAGCGTGCAAGAGGGCAAGGGGGTGGGGGGAAGAAATCTCATGCGAATGAGCTGGAATTACTCCAGGTTGGTGCAAACGCAGTTCTAATCCACTGTATCGTCTGGGCCTACCTCACCTAAATGTGAAGCAGGAGGAACTGAGGGGAGTGTGCCTGCATTAGATTTGATTTTAATAATAATTATCATAGTGGTCCCTGTTTCATTCTGACTGTTTGTTTGTTTGAATTTAATGCCTTTTCACTTTGTTGTTTCTTCTAAACCATTCATGATTTTGATTCATATGATAACTGTTAGCATTTTCAGCACAGGTTGCAGTTTGAGAAGATTAAAGGTTACATTTTTATATTAAAAGCACAGTCAATTTCATTTTATAAACTGAACCTGTACAGCTGTGAAAGATGTACCACTTGTGAAAAATGTGTACATACTGGTGAAGAATTGCAGTAGAATACTGTGTAGTTATTTTCCACCAAGTAACAGCTTCAAATGTCGTGCCAAAATCTCTGCATCGTTCTGAGTGTGTCTCCCCAGTTGTTTCCCCACTCCATTGCTAACAAAACTTCCAGAGCAATATCAGTTGACACACACTGGAACTTTATATTTCCTACACAATGGAGACTTCTGGCCTCTTGAGTTGAATTACCCAAGGAGGTCAAAAGTTGTGAAGGATTAAATGTTGCGGCATTAGTGTTTGGAAGCACTAATATTTTTCCATCCATGGTGTCTTTCAGTACTCGTGAAAGTCTGGCCTCTAACACTTCAAGCGTAGTAGAAAGCAACAGGCGTCAGAACCCTGCTCTTAGTCCGGGACATGGAGGCACGTCAGCATTCAGTTTCCGAACAACTACAGATCCTGCACCAAGTGAACCTGAAAAACTGCAGAAGCCCATGAAGTGTCTAGCTTCCATTACCAGTGTTTGAGCACTGTTAGTCGTAGCTGTCAGCTACAGATTCTGTATCACACCCTCAGCAGTTGTACACCTGCACCTCAAGTGATTTGAAACACAATGACACTATCAGGCATGCTCCTACATTTAAAAGAAGTGGTAAACTAAATATAGAAGCCATTTATATGATTTGGAGCTTTTTTTCATAAGTACTTATTAATTTTACTTCTTCATCCTTTAGGTATTGAGTGGGTAATGCAGCTTACTGCATGGCATTCGCCTACATCATACTGCATGAAACATCCATTGCGGTTTTGATAAAGAAGAAAAAAAGCACAAATTCGTTTGCACTTCATGACTTTGGTTTCTTGATGGTATTCTATGACAACTTCATGTTTATAAATAATCTTCTTTAGAGCGTTACGAAACCAGCAAATAACTGCTGTGATTTTGTGAAACCAGTGCATGTGTTAAATCTGAACAAGCACATACATGACTGTCTTACACACTGAAGATATTATCTTCAAACTTGTGATCAGTGATTTCCAATAAACATTGTGAAAAGCTATACGGTACCAACAGATACATGTTGCACTATTGAAAGGTAAAATAATGTCTGATTTTTTTTTATTGTACAAGATTATACATCTCATGTTACTGTACATAAATATTGAAGGTGTCAAAAGCAAACCCTGTAGAAAAAACAATAAAATTGCTACAAGTTTTACAGTTGTGTTTAAATCTTATATCAATATGATATGTGAATTTAATGTGCATTGTTTTCTTGTGCAAATAAATATGCTTCAGAGAAAATGCTGAATAAGCAGCTCTCAGATTAAGAAAAAATATTTTTTTGCATGTATGAAGAGAGTTAGTAAGCAGTATATTTGAGGTATTTCAATCACTGCGAGACAAAATTTGAGCAACTCAACACCTCACTTGGGTCCCTTTTAAATGTGTTGCTATAAATTGCTCCCTCCTGTAACTATCTAAAATACTTTCCACACTGTAGTTTATATAGGAGCTTTATAGTGGAACCTTAGCACCCTTGGTTGATAGTCTGAGGTCTGACAGTTTATCGTCAAATATTATCAATGAGCATGTATTGCTTAAGTGCATGATGCCACAGATGTTACAGATAAAATGGTGCTGGAAAGCTATTTGTTGGATATTGTGGCTCATGCAGCCTGGTTCTGTGTTGTATTTAGTACTAATTCTAGCACAGTGCCAGGTTCTTCTGTCACTTAAATCTAATTTCTAATTTGTGCCCATTACTCGCCTGTGTTCTGTGATGCCATTTAAGATATTTACATTACTTCATATTGTGGCTTTTGTTACACCAAAGCTTCTGATGATGCCGCAGTTTCACGTATTGGAAGGATGCTTCAATGTGAAGCTAGACTTCTAGTTTTGTATCTCCATGTTTAAATGGGTTGGGCTTTGTTGTCTTTTCTGCAAGTCTTATCCCTCAACAGGTGGGATATTTAAAAGAAAACAGAATAAAATTTCTTAATTGGAAAACCTGCAGTTATTATTGCTGCAGTAAAATCTGCAACATTGTAACAAAATACTTATCAGGCGTAAAGATGTTCATGACAGTAATAATATGAGAAGAATTTATATGTACCTTCTTTATAATTTGGTTTGTACGAAAACTATTCCTACGAAAAGGAAGATGCAGTTCGTTTTTAAACTGTTTAACTATGAACTGGCAAAGAAAACTTTTTTTTAAAACAAAACTTGCAATGTATATATGTTAACAAGATAAGTGTGCCTGATCTGTTACATCTACAATAGGATCTTTAATTGAACATTGCAGATGAGATGCGTTATCCTTATGGCAGTGGTCGATCTGAAATAGCCTTCAATGTATGTAACAAAGACATTTTTCACTGTAGTTAAGACGTTCATGTTGCACATAACTACCTCCATAAATTTATGAAATGGTAGCAGAACCTCCCAATGTAGCATGATTTTCTATCTTTATGACTTAACCATCCTTGCCCCTCCCTGCCCTGGCTTGCTTTCTTTCTTTCTATCTCTGTTACCGTCTCATAAATAAGCTTTCACCAGAGTATTGCTTCTGAAATTTTTACACTGGTGCTTTAACTCCTTGAAGCGTGGTTTCCAAACTAACTTCCATATAATAATAATAATTTAAATTCGATGTCTTGTTTTGAAACATATCAAAGCTCACAAGAGTAGACAACTTTAATGAGGAGATTGCATCAAGTGTTGGTCTATTTTTTACAGATTAAATTCAAAGGAATAAAGTTTTTTTTCTTGTGAATAACTGAGTGAATTAGTATCAAATTAAGTACAAACGCAAACAGCATTTTTTCTTCATGCAGAAGGGAGTAGAGCAGCCAAGACTGCCTTGCATAAATATGTTTGCACTGAAAAAAGATAACAAACATTTTTTTAAAAATGTGTCTTTCTGGATGCTGTTTAGTTATCCAGTTAGATGTGTTTATATATTGTAAAACTATTTCTTACCAAATTTTGGTTCATGGAATGTCTTCCCTAACGTTACTGGATTATGTTATAGCTGTCTATAACAAGCTTGTTTTTTTGTAAGTGTACTATACTGTAAAAATGTGTTTTGTCATTGCTTAGTACAATAACTTGAACTGTAAACAGGGATTTTTTTCATGTTCCTTATTTAAAAGTCCCTTTGTGTAAACTGTGTTTCTGTTGTTACTTTGTAGCTTGTGCAGATCTCCCCTTTGGGATTGTGTTATTTACTTTAAAGCCATTAAATAACATGTTTCTTTAACATTTTGAGATTTGTATTTTTTTTTCTTAAAAGAACACATGGGTTGTTTATGTCCTAAAACCTGTAACATGTTAACCTATTATTAGATCCAACTTGATTTCACTTGAGTATTTCCTGTTATAATTTTGTAATTTCACCACCCCCCCTTGACTCCAGCATAAATCTTTTTGTCCTTTTTCACAATTTGATAGTTTGGAAGTGTGGGTTTTCAACTTATCACCTCAATATAAAACCTGATGTTACAGATTGGTCACATGTTACAACATCAGCCCAATTGGTGTAATTTAATTCACTTGATCTTTTCTAGAACAGTTGGTCTGAAATGACAGACTTACAGTAATGCGATAACTTGAAAATATACTGTGTGCTCCTGTCAGCTTAAGTGCAGTTTCTAATTTTTAGAGAGAATGCAACATAAGCTATAACAAGTGTGTGGTGTAACCTGTAATTTAGTTCCTCATGCATACAGCCTCCCATTTTTAAGTTTTTGTTTGAAGAAAAGCTAGGAATGGAAAGTGGTAGAAGTTTAAAGTATTCCATCATTATAAGTGATCCGATTATTTAACAGCTTCAGTTTGACCTGGAAAATTAGCAACATTGTACATACTGAGGTTTCACCATCTAAATTCAACATGAAACCTCAACTTTAGATTTAAAAAATTGAACAAATGTTTGGAAAAATATTCTGCAGCCTTCTTTAAAATGCTTCTGTGTATGTTAATTTTCTGAATGTACGATAGTGGTTCAAAAAATCTAGAAGGTACTAGTTTGCATATTTGAAATTCTAGCTGGAGGGGGGGGAAAACTGATTTAAAAACATTTCTGGAAGTATTTTAGAACTGTATGAGAATCTGAAGGCCCCATTATGAGATCACATTCACTAACTATGAAATAGCAGCGATTTACATGATAGGCCATGTTCATAGCATGATCCTGTTTATCATTGTAGTTTACAAGGGTTTTGTGTTGAGTGTGCTATAAAATGCTTGCACTTCATATCATGTTTAAGACATAACTGGATTTCATATGGCACTGTGTGCAATAAGTCAAGAATATGGTCACTCTTCCCATCTCTGTAATTCTGTTGCTAATTCTGTTTCCTTTTCCTTCCCTCTGTGCCATAAATCTTTTTTTTTCACAAACTTGCCTGTCTTGCTGTTTCTTTTCAGAGGGAAGTTGGTGGTTATTTCGTGCTGGGGCAAGGAAGTTCAAATGACCATGTGCTGGTGTCTAATAAGTACAAGGCTGGAAAAGCAGTGGGTCAGACAGCATCCGAGGAGTAGGAAAGTCACTGTCTCAGCCTGAAACCCTCCATCAGGACTGAGGCTGCATTTGTATTTTTCTTTATTCCCAGATGTAAAAAAAAAAGCCACTTTCCTTTAAAAAATAATAAGGATCCATTTTAAATTGAGTATTTTGGTTTATCCAGTGCCATGCTTGGAAAAAGACAATACATACTTTATGACTTGGAACATGATAGGACTCTGTTTCAATCAGTTACGTAGATCTAAATTGCAGCAGGGATTAGAACTACCAAAGAAGGTGCATTGTCAACACCTTTTAATATATGGAAGCCAATTACCAGTTCTGATTTGTAATAATGCTGAAATGGCTAATTTTTAAATCTTACGAGTTCTCATGGGAAATTTAATATCTGAAGTTCACAGATAAAAGTATGGAACATTTTATTTAAGCTAACTATCTTCTTCAAGGGGTGGGGCAGAGAATACTGAATCAGGATTGCCAATTTATCTTAGAAATACACACATGCAGAAAGATGATACTTGCACTGTGGGGGAAAAATTGAGTTTCAAAGGAGTGTGAAAATAGAGAGAAGAAAATCGGTGAATGATCTGCAACAGCTAACACCACCCAGCCTAAACCTGGCCAGGAAACTGACTTAGTAAGCACAGCATGACGTAGGCTTATCAGTTGTGAGGGTTGCTTGAATAAAACAACTTAATAAATTGTCAAAGTTCCCTCAGCTTTACAAACCTATTTGCCCACCACAAAATCTCCATTCCTTTTCCTATACTTCTGTCCTTCGCTTCACCACCACCCCCCCATTCTTATCCAATGTACTTTTAGCTGAAAGGCCCACATTTTTGGGAATTCTGTTCTTTAAACCTCCCTCCTTATGAATTTAGGGATTCTTTAGAATTCACCTTTTGACTTTGTTTATGGTCTTCCATCTCCAGGTGTTGTGCTCTTGCTTTGGACTTGTACTGTTGCCTTTGAAATAGAAAATTTGAGCTTGGGTCCAAAATGATGTACCAGTACGAATCTGAGAGAGCAGTGTTTGGGTTCCCTTGCTTCAGGTGATAAGTTAAGCAAACCACACCTCTCTTTTGGAATGATAATAATGGACCCCTGTTGCAATCAAGGAAGATTGGAGTCCTTGGTAACACTTGTTGCTCCATCAAAGTCATTAAAATAGCCTGTGTTCATTCATTGGCATAGATAGAGGATGAAGCTCTGAGCCTTCACTCCGTTCCGAGAGCAGAGACGCCCAGAGGTGTCTCTGCTTAGGTAGTGGATAAAGAGAGAACAAAGCTTAGAGTCCTTACTCCAGGAGAGGAGGTACTTGGACTGTGGGGCACACCTCTACCTAGGGCCCAGCATGAAGAACAAAATCAAAAATGTGATAACCCATTTAAGGCCCATAGGGAATCCCTCATTAATCTGGAGTATGAACAGGCAATAGCTTGCCCAGCTGGAACTAATCACCTGCGCTCTTTTTATGATGGGTCTGCAGAAGCGTCTGTCTTGGGCTGGAAATAGAGCCACTATTCATTGTATACATATGCTATTTTGGTGTTGAACAGTAAACAATGTTCCTTCCCAGTCAGGTTTCCTGAACTATTACAGTAGGAAAATGAAGTTTAATGATTGATTGGTGACCACTGAATCTAAACAGTTTAAAACTAGAAAAACATATTATTTTTGAAGAAGAGGTAGCTAAGTGGAGTGAATTTTGGCAAAAGGAAGAGAAAATTAAATCATTCATGTTAAAATTGAATTACAAAGGATACCAAAAGAAAATGGAATTAAGTAATGTTGTTACTAGTAAATTTTATAGTTCAGTTTATTTTATTCCTGGGGAATACAGCTAGCGACATGTTCATGGCCCCAAAGTGTCTCTGCTGTAAAGTGTCTCTGGGTAGAAGGGCAAGAGTGATAGAGGGGGAATTCCACAGTCAGGTGATCAGAAAGGCATTTCTGCAGCATTCAATAGGACTCCAGGATGGTATGTTGCCTCACTGGTTCCAGGGTCATAGATAGCGTGGAGTGGGTCACAGGACATCCTTCTGGGGAGGGGAATCAGCCAGAAGTCAAGATCCACATTGGTTCCTGAAAGCAGATTTTAGGAAGTTAGTAAGGAAATGAAAATGTGGGACCTTGAGCAGTAATCTCAGGATTATACCCATTGCCATGTGATAATGGGCGTAAGAGCAGGAGGATGAATTGATTGAGATGCATACCTGGAGAAATGGTGTAAGCCAGAGAGCAGCATGTTCCGCAGACATGGGAACAATTCAAGGGGAGGTGGTAGCAGTACAAGCTGGCTTACACCTTAACTAGAGATAGTAGGAACTGCAGATGCTGGAGAATCTGAGATAACAAGGTGTAGAGCTGGATGAACACAGCAGGCTAAGCAGCATCAGAGGAGCAGGAAAGCTAACGTTTCGGGCCTAGACCCTTCTGAAGAATGGTCTGAAGAATCCTGATTGGAAGAAAGTAAAATTAGCCACAGGAAAGAGGAAAGCTGCTAGGGAGAATAGAAAATAGGGGAGACAAAACTGAGCATTGTTTTGAATGCCTTGAAAGTGGAATGATGTCAAAAAGACCAAGTTAATGGCAGTCTACGTGATTGCATGCATAATTCACAACAAGGTCTAAAGGACCAGATGGAAACACCTGGGTATGACCTAATTGCCATTACATGGTTGTATGGGGACCAGAACTGGGAACTGAATATTCAACTCCGGGAAGGACCGGCAGGAAGGTAAATGAGGTGGAATCGTGCTGATTATAAGAGATGGAATCAATACGTTAGTGAGGGAGGATCATAGACTGAAAAATTGGTTTGTGTGAAATTAAGAAATAGCAAGGGGCACAGACATTGGTTGGAGCCATTTACAGGCCACCAAATAGTAATGTTAGTGTTGGGCATGGTACAAATCAGAAGATGACAGAAGCTGTGGCATAGGCAACACGACCATAATGGGACGCCGCAACTTGCACATAGACTGAATAAACAGCTGAGCACTCAACCTGTGGAGGGTGAGTTTCAGCAGTATGTTATGGATTGTTTTCCAGAGGGGTATGCTTAGGATCCATCTGGAGGACAGACCATTTTAGCTCTAGCAATACGTAATGTAAAAGGGCTAATTAACAACCTTGTTGTGAAAGAACCTTTAGAGATGAGTAACCACAATATGATTGAATTTTAGATTATATTTGAATGTAAGGTAGTTCAATCTGAAATAAGACTGTTATTCTCGAGGAAAGTTAAGAATTTATGATGTACAAATTTGCTGAACTGGATTGGGAAATTATGTTAAAAGGTTTGGCTATACATAGGCAGTGGACAGTCTTTAACGAACGATTACATGGCTGACAGCAACTATATATTCTTTCAAGGTTATCAACTTTTAGGATGTTGCTGACATAATCGATAAACGAACGTAGTGTATTTCAGTTTTCATAAGGCTTTTGATAAGAGTTAGCCAAATTAAAGCACGTGGTCTGGGAGGTAATGTAATGACATAGATTAATGATTGGCTGTAGACAGGTAATAACATGGAAATAAATGGGTCATTCTCATGTTGAGAGATTGTGATTAGTGGGGTACTGGGCCACTAGATAGTCACAATATTTGATTCATATATCAATGATTTGAAGGTGAGGACCAAATATAATACTTCTAAATTTGCAGATGATACAAAGCTAAGCAGAAATGTGTGTTATGAAGAAGATGTAAAACAGTTTCAGGAGGATTTGGGATAAAAGGTACTGCGGATGCTGGAGAATCCGAGATAACAAGCATGGGGCTGGATGAACACAGCAGGTCAAGCAGCATCATAGCAGCAGGAAAACTTGACGTTTCGGGCCTAAACCCTTCATCAGAAGGGTTCTGATGAAGGGTTTA
>JAHRHZ010000266.1:18003761-18061116 GCA_024137785.1 Ginglymostoma cirratum
TTGTCTCCACCCACAGACACTGTGAAATCAGAAGAATGGGCGTAGCCAATGTAACAGGACATTAACTCTTTCAGAACCATTACCATTGTACAATACTCTTCCATCTTGTTACTGGTCTCAAGTTGTAATGAGGAGAACATTCCAGTGTTTGATGAGACATAGTTTCCTGATTTGATTGTCAAGATGATATGACATTTCTAACGAATGTGATCTCCATTGATGGTATCCAATTAAAAGACCACCTCAAAGGGCATTAGAGACAACCACAATAATGTGGAACTGGAGCTAAGCCCAGGTCATTCTAGATATTGTCCTTTCTCCAAAGTGCACCATTTGGATTTTGGCACCAATCCTACAGTTTTGATCATTATTTTGCTGATGTAGACGAATAACATGCCAGACATTTTTGAATTTAGTTCCACATCACTCTAAGATAGAATTTAAATTCATGACCTCCGGTACCTTGGCCCAGTACCCAGCATTCAACTAACATATGCCCAAAGTGCCAGACTAGACTTGGTTTAGCATTATGTTTCCTCAATACTGTGCTATGCTGGCGTGTCAATTTAGTTTATGAGGGCAAGTCTCCGTAGGGATCAAATCTTCATCCAGCTCTAAAGTTATGAATGAGATCAACTAAACTAAGTTGAATCACATGAGGAAAGCTAGTATCTGAAAATCTAGGTTAACAAGATATTTTTAAAAAAGTCGGATGCACTAAATGTGCAAATATTTCATTCACACTCTGAACTTCTACATTTTGCTCATATTTCCTTTTCATCAAAATAAGCAAACCATTCTATAGTTGGATGAATGGCCTTACATTTGCACTCCTGCTCCCTCTGACATATTAAAAAGCTGCAAATTGTTAACAATTACTTATTCCGTTAGGCCATTTCCAACCCTGAATCCAGCCTCCCAAAGGTTAGGTGTCAGGATTTTCTCACTCAGTCCTCAGGTTAAGATTGCAGTCCATGCCTAATGGAATAATTGAAACTGACCTGCACTGTAACCAAGGACCTGACTGGCTTCAGAAAATTGGGGTCAGTC
Organism: Ginglymostoma cirratum; assembly: GCA_024137785.1. Classification (NCBI taxonomy): domain Eukaryota; kingdom Metazoa; phylum Chordata; class Chondrichthyes; order Orectolobiformes; family Ginglymostomatidae; genus Ginglymostoma; species Ginglymostoma cirratum. Next base: position 18,004,812 of record JAHRHZ010000266.1, read on the forward strand.
CTTGACACCTCCAAGTCAAAAGTGCAGTCAGCATTGAGATGGGAGGCCTGCAGATGAGCATGCTACAACATTTTTACTGTTTATGCCCCCTACTGAACCCAGTTTCTGTGCGTTATGGGAAATTACAGTTCTCCTCATTACCTCCCCAGTTAGTGCATGTTCAGCAGTGCATAGTCATCTACAGTCTATGACCTTTCCTTACAAACCTGTGCTAATCCAAAGTAACTACTTTCCAAATCCTTGCTATGGGCAAATGGTCTACAAATTCTGAAATATGACATCCCCCATCATGTTTTACAAATCTCTGATCTTCTCTTAATCTTCTTTGATCTTGTGAAAAAAGCCCCAGTTTCATTCATCTCTCCTCATAGCGAAAACCTCTCATGCTTGGTATCATCTTGAAATGCTTTTCTTGAAATAATTTTGAGTTATAAATTAAATTATCTCATGAATGTATCGTTTGTGTTGGCTTGACATGAAACCTTGAGAAATTAGCTGGCTAACAAAAATGTTAAAAGACATGCCACAGCAAAGATTTTGATGTTACTGCCTGATTGTAACAAATCACATCTGGTTAAATGTCTCAAGCAATAAATGTTGAGTTCTGGGGCTTGTCCAGCTCATTAGAACAGCTGGTCTACTTAACTTTGATCGGGTGCTCACAACTCAAACATCCTAAAGGTTACAAAAAAATGTTCACTAATTATTATCAGTGCCGTGTGTTAAAGACAATTAAGAATAGAGTTTACATTCAGAAATTCAGCCACCACTACACCCGCAACCCCCAACTTCTTTAGGGAGTGGCCTTCAAGGCATGGTTCCTCATTCGAATGGAGGCTAATTCTGTCAATCAAGTTGGCTTCTGGGTGGGGAAGCTGTCACTGACATTACACATACATTGTGGAATTAAAACCACAGAGAGCTGGGAGCCTGGCTGTTTGCCAATCGCTGGGAATATCAAGGTGAAGAAGGAGGAATGATCAAGCCCTGTTGCATTGGAGTTTGTGGAGAGAAAGGTAACTGTGTGATTACAGCGAGTTTGGGACTCTTTAAGTTAAGGACTCAAGTCTCTTTCAAACATATTTCACATTCACACCCTTTACAAGCCGCTCCTGGGGGAAGGGTTTTGGGGGGGCTAGGATGGGGGAGGGGATTGGTAGATAACTGGCAATTTTCACCTTCCCAGTAGACCATTCTTTAGCTATTCAGCCCATCAAGTCTGATCTCTCATTCAATGAGATCATGGCTGATCTGATCATCCTTGACTCCACTTTCATGCTGTTACCCAAGAAACCTTTGATTTGCTTACCTAAGAGCTCGCTATCTCTGCCTTAATTATACTTAAAGATACAGCCTGGGCAGCCCTTTGTGATAAAGTATTCCACAGATTCACTAGCTTCTGAGAGAAGAAATTCCTCCTCGTCTCTATCTTAAATGTGCAACTCCTTGTTCTGAGGTTACGTACTCTGGTACTAAAATCTCCCACAAAGGGAAGGAATCTCTCTGCACCTACCTTGTTAAGTACCTTAAGAATCTTGTATGTTTCAATAAGGTCATTCCTCTAGATTCTAATAAGCACACAGCCAACCTACTCAACTTCTCATTAGTCAGTCCCTCTTTACCTCAGCCCAGTGAATGTCTTCTGGGCTGTGTCCAATGCCAGTCTATTTTTTGTTAGATAAGGAGCCCAAAACTGTTCACTGTGTTCCAGCTGCAGTCTTGTATAGTTTGGTTTGAAATAATGACCAACATTTCATTTGCCTTCCTGATTACCTGCTAAACTTGGGAGCTAGCACTTTGTGAATCATGCTGAAGGGCTCCCAAATCCTTATGTTTTGTAGCTTTCTGCAGTCATGGTTGGGTTATCCCATTTCTAGAATCTTTCTTCCTCACTGGTCTATGTGTTTGCTGTGAACTATTTTAATAAATGTATGCCATTTGTTCCTCAACTGTCCTTTCTGTTAATCCCCTTTCACAGCCCACTAGAGCCAGCTCCATCCTCATTCCTTTGCACTTACTCTCATGTAAGATGAGCACAGTTATTTCCAATCCAAGTCACTTCCTTTTAAACTGAATCTAAATCCTACCATGTTATGGTCACTGTTTTCTAGGGGATCTTTTACTCTGATATCATTTATTAAACCTACCTCATTATAGATCACCAAAATAGCCTGATCCCAGGTTGGATCCAAAAATATTGTTCTAGGAAACTGTCCTGAATAGTTTCTACAAATGCATGCTTGTCAATCTGACTGTCTCAATTTATATGAATATTAAAGGCACTTATGATTAATGTACTGCATTTGTTGCATGCCCTCATTATCTCCTGATTTATTCTCTGTCCCGCCATAAAGTCCCTGCAGTATCATCTTCCCCTTTTAATTTTCTTCTATATCTCTATCCATGCACATCCTATACCTTCCAATCCAAGATAATCTCTTGCTATCATACTTATTTCATCCTGTACAGCAATGTTATCCCAACACCTTTTCCTTCCTGCCTGTCCTTTTGAAAAATCATATACCCCGGAATATTTAGTTCCCAGTTTAGATCTCCTGTAACCATTTCTCTGTTAAGGCTATAAGATGATATTCATTAACTTGTTTTTTCATTAATTAATTTGATTTGTTCTGAATACTATGGGCATTCAAGTAAGCAGCGACTGATTTTTGCCTTTTTACCAGTTTTTCCCGTTTTGACCCGATTCGCTGCTGTTTCTCTGTGTTTACATATTCTGTTTCTCCCTGTACCGCTCTGGGTATCATTATCCAAATAGCCATCGTGTAGTACTGCCATATCCTCTTGCTTTGCAAGCCTACATTTCCCCTCTCCCAACACTATCCCTTAGTTGTTTTGAAGCCCTCTCTTATAGCCCTTGTTATTTGAATTGCCAGGAACTTGTTCCCAGCACAATTCAAGTGAAGCCTATTCCAATGGAACAGCTCCTTTCTACCCATGTACTGGTGCCAATGCCCTAAGAACTGAAACCCATTCCAGCCTCACCAATCTTTGAACCATGCATTTAACTTCTTGACTTTATTTACCCTGTGCCAGTTTGCTCGTAGCTCAAGTAGTAATTCAGAGATTACAACCTTGGAGGTTCTGCTTTGTAATTTAGCTCCTAACTGTTTAAAGTCTTTCAACAAAGCCTTCTTCCTATTCCTGCCAGTATTGTTGGTACTAATGTAGATGATGATTACTGGATCTTTACCCTACCTCTGAGGCAATGTGCTTAACTCTGGCACCCAGGAGGCAACTCAACCCTCAGGAGTACTGCTCACACCTTCAGAGAACAATATCTATCCCTTTAGTCACGCCATTTGTTACTACTACTACATTCGTAGTTCCATCTCCCACTTGCATTATTCCATGTACCACGGTGCCGTAGCCAGTTTGTTATCCTCTCTGCAGTCCCCACTCTCATCCACACAGCTTTCAAGAACATCATAACTGTTGGGACAATTGTAGGGGCTAATGTTCCTCAATTTTAACTCCCTGGATTGTCATACCTGCCTCAGTGACACCCTCTTGCCCCTGATAACAAAGCAGTTTTGAATAACTTGGTCTGAGGAGTATGACTACCCACTGGAGCAAAGTCTTGGGATATCTTTCCCCTTCCCTGATGTGGCTCAATGTCTGCATTTATGCTCTCACTGATATGTCAGGTAACCTAGATGTATCCTTAGTCAAGGTGGCATATGCCATTGTCTTGTTGAACAGGTCAAATTCCGTTTGCCTCATGAACATTGTTGAGCTTCATGATGGAGGCCCCAAGTGTCCACATTTCATCACTGAAGCGGATTGGTGGAGCCATCACTTCTAGGTGAATGAAAAGAAAAACTGTTAATGCAATGGAAATTGGCCAATTGTTATAACATCCTACCAAGTTGTTTCTCCAGGTGGTGAAGTTGGATGGGAGTGTGGGATTCAAACACAAATAGATCAGCCACAAACTTATTGAATGACACAGCAGGCTCAGGAAAGGGGTGAATGATTTACTTCTGTTGCTGTTTCATATGTTCATAAGTTTGCAAAATGATCCGAAACAGGTGATGTTTATCCTGTTCTGTTTAGTATCTTGGTGTGATATTTTTCTGTTTGCAATTAAACAGGGTTAACAGCTGAACCAAAGCAACAAGCAGAAAAAATATACAAAAAAATTAGTGACCAATGTAATTCAATATTCCACAAGGCATTTTAAGTATTTTACACTTAATCATCACATTAACCTTTTGCAGGTCTTTGCAAATAGCAATGATCACTTTGGAGTAATTATTACCGTTGATGATGGGATAAATGCATTGGTAAGTAACATCAACAGTAAACAGTTATGGTTTACATATCTATATGTTTAACTTCATATTAAGAATCAATTTTCAAAGCTTTTGTACCAAGACTGTACTGAATGTATTTGAGTTTGGTGATTCCTACAAAGTGTTTAAGGTCAATTTGCAAGTGAAACTTCCAAATAACCAAAATTCCAACCAAAAAGATGAGTCAAGCACTCTGATGCAAGATCGCCACATGGTCATTCGTGAGCTACCCAATAACCCTAGATTTCCTCTTCTGTGACAGCAGTGATTTCTGGGTGTTAATCTGAGAAAATGAGTGTGAAAGGAATATGGAAAAATAGTTAACATTATTTTACCTTGTATAGGTGAAAAAGACTTTGCATATTTATATCGAGGATATTAATGACAACTCGCCAGCCTTTAAAGGGTTACCGTATCAAGTTGAAGTTGCAGAGGTAACCAGTTTCACATGTTGAACTGTATCACTTTGAACTTGCAGCTTTAAATTATGGTCAATTACATGTTGTCAAAAATGACATAATAATGGCAAAATTGCTTCTAAGAACATATTATTAAGAACACCTTTATTTACTTTTTGAGCAGAATGAAAATGTGGGAACTGAAATATTCAGGGTATTTGCAAGAGACATTGATAGAGGCAATAATGGCTCTGTAACATATGAAATTCTAGAGGTAATTGCTGTACTTCCCTTTCTCTTATGCACTAATGTTCATTTTTCTAATACATTAAATGCAGTACTTTTCTTAAATTAAATATGTGACATACACTTGGTGGATGTATCCTCTTAATATTTCTGCATAGCTTCTACCCTCAGATAATAATGATTTATTTGAAATATCCAAAAATGGAAGCATTTACCTGGAAGGTCAGCTGGACTTCTCTATAAGCACCATTTATCAGCTTCTTGTCAAAGCAGAGGTATGTAGTAAAAGTCCAGGTCGTTTCAAAGTCTAAGCAAAATTTCAGTTGCGAAGTTTATTTACAGTTTTAAAAACCATGCCGTACCACTCAGTACAACCTGTGAGGTTTCATTTAATGTTTAATGACAAGGAGCAGATGTAACAGCTTGTCACTAGGCAGATATCTCATTAACTGAATTGACTAAAAGGGAATGCTCAGGATTAGGTTGCTAAAGCAGTAAAGTCAACCAACCAAGATAAATGTCTACCAAATGAATATATCGATAGACAACTGTAGGATGCAGGGTGATTTTTATCAACTTCCTACCCTAATTCATTCTTCTCGGGGCTCAAAACTATTCAAGTTCTTTCATCTCTCAGACCTCCCTTTCCTGCTACAGAGTTGCAAAAGGTTCTCTGTCACCTAACTATCTTGTTTACCTTTGCTTTTATCCCCAATTACAATCTTGGATGTACGTAACATTATAATTGTTCTCACAACATATTTTAAAGAAATAGTTTTTCATTCAAAGACAAAGTTGGTCAAGATTATCCCTGGATATATCGCAAGAGAGAGAATGAATCAGTAGTAAGGTTCTTGTAAAAAAAAATTAGTAATACCTGCTAGAAGGTGCATAACTAATCTCATTCTTTCAACAGGATCAAGGAGAACCAGAAACAAAATATTCTACTGCCAGATTGATCATAAATGTGATTGACATACCAAATAAACCACCAGAATATTTAAACTCTTTTTACTATGTTCGAGTTCCAGAGAATTTACCTGTGGTATGTTTAATAATCAATTAACAACTTTTGCAAAATGAGTTGTATTATTTCATGTGATTTCTAATTGACCTGGTGATGAACCATAAATATTCTTTGTTTAGAATACAAGTATCATCACTGTAACAGCAATTGATGGAGACCGAGGTATTAACAATCCAGTCAGGTATAGTATTAATGGTATGTATTTCAGCATTAATGTGAAATCCTTACCACATGAAAGAAAGATATAACACAAAATGATGCTTTTAATTCTTTTCACTGAACATCATTGTCTTGGTAGTTCTAAACTTGCAGATGCCAATTTGTCATCTGTACAGTACTGGGAATTATTGAGTGCTGGGAACGCCCTGTAAAGGGCAAGTTTCCATTATGTGATATTAAGCAGCAGCGATAACAGCTGAAAAACAGTGCTGAGGCCAGACTGCTCCATTCTGCCTGCTTTTGATGAGCAGATGGGAAAATTGCACTAGAAGGGCTGCAGAGGAGATTCATCAGGATGCTGCTTGGGATGGAAAACCTAAGTTATGAGGAAAAGTTAGTTCGGCTTGGTTTGTTTTGTTTGGAGCAGAGAAGCCTGAGGGGCGATCTGATTGAGGGGCATGGGAACAGTGGATAAGGAGCAGCTGTTCCTCTTGAAGGGTCAGTCATTTGGGGACGTGGGTTCAAGATGAGTGGCAGGAGGATTGAGGGGATGTGAGGAAAAATGTTTTCACCCAGAGCATGGTGATGGTCTGGAATGTACAGCCTGGGAGGGTGTGTAGAGGCAAGTTGCCTCACATCTTTTTAAAAAGTGCCTTAATAAGCACTTGGCACGTCACTACATCCAAGTACTGGGAAATGGGATTAGGTCAAAGGTCAGATGTTTCTCATTGTGCCAAAGGACCTCTTCTGCACTGTATGATTCTATGAATATATATGAATCATAGAATCCCTACAATGTGGAAGCAGGCCATTTGGCCCATTGAATCCATACCAACCCTGCGAAGAGCATCCCACCCATCCCCCTAGCCTGTCTCTGCAACCCTGCATTTACCATGGCTGATCCACCTAGCCTGCACATCCTTGGCACATATTGGCAATTTAGCATGGCCAATGGCTTTGGACAGTGAGAGGAAACCAAAGCACCCGGAGGAAACCCACACAGACACGGGGGGAGCGTACAAACTCCACACAGACAGTCGCCCGAGGCTGGAATCAAAGCCATGTCCCTGTTGCTGCGAGGCAACAGTGCTAACCGTTGAGCGACCGTGCCATCTCAAATGAGTGGTATGAAATGTAGAAGAGACAGAATTATATACATAAGACGATGAGAAATTCCTCAGAGAGCTGTTTGGTTAATTCATGGAAACATAAAAAACAGGAGCAGAATAGGCCATATGACCCTCCAAGCCTGCTCCACCATCAGCATGTATCTGGTGAGGTCAATTATTTCCTGTGAACTCTGGTGAGCACAAATTTCTTCTCAAAGTTGTCTCCTTCAGGAAAATGCCATTTCTTTGGTTAAGCACTTACAGTATTGAGGCTGAAGCCTCTCCATATATTTCACTTCATGAGAAGTCTCATTTATATGCAGTCCACCATCTTATACTTAAATGCTTACTGTGATTGGGGTGAATGATCAACTGGTCCCATAATTTAACCCAACATTTGCTTGGTCTTAGCTAATCTGACCGGGCTGGACAAATGCGCTTCAACTAAAAACAGAGATCAACTTAAACAAGGGTTTAACCTAAAAGGGAGATGAACAGAAAAGGTGGATAGAGAGTAGGATGGGTGGAAAGGAAAGGTAGAGAATGGAAGTTAAATCGCATGTTTGTTGGGTGGGCAGTGGAGGGATTTTGGGAAATAGAGGCAGAAAATTGAGATGTAGAGGGCAGGGAAATAGTAATAGAGATGAGAGGGACAGTGAAGATGGGAGCTGGACATAAAGGACATGTGACACAATGGAGTATGTTGGTGCGCTGAGGACAGGTGCAGTGCTACTGAGTGGGGGGAGGGTTGGGAAGTGTGGTCATGGTTTAGGGGTGAGGCTAAGCATGGGCATCTCAGCAGAAGTGGGATCGGGGAAAAGCTAGAACATTCAGGGAACCAGAAGATGGGTTGCTCGCTGCTGAATTCCCAATCTCTTATCTGCTCGTGGAACCACAGTTTCGATCAATGATAGCACCCAGAAAGTGGGGGAATGTAACAAAATTATTGCCTTGAAGATGGTCCCTAGATCATCCTGAATCGATTGGTTATCTCTCCCAGGAAACTATTCAGTGTTTACACTTTGCCTTAGTAGCTTGAGTGTGAAAGTGAGAATATTTAGGTTGCATTCCAGCTGTCTAGTGTCTGAAACCCTAAAGTTTCAAATGTGGGGTAGTGAAAAGATTGGACTCAATTATGAGGCTTCATGTAGTCAAATGGTCTGCTGGCAATGCTGAAGTAATTTTCCAGTTCAACAAAACCAGAATGGATGAGTGAGAAATCATAACTGGGTTCCAGCAGTTATAGTTGGTGGGTGAGCCTCTGTGACATCAAGAGGTCGCTCTGTCCATAGCCCTCATAGTCTTATATGCCTCAATCGTGTCCCCCCTCAGCCTTCTCTACTCTACCAGGAATAACATTATCTAATCTCTCCTGAAAACTCAATGGCTCCATCCCAGGCAACATCTTGGTGAACCTCTGTACCCCTGTAGTGCTACCACGTCCTTTCTGTAGTGAGGTGTTCAGAACTGCACATAGTACTCCAGCTGTGGTCTAACTAATGCTCTGTACAACTGCAATATTATATCCTTGTTCTAATACTCTATGCCATGACTGATGAAAGCAAGTATCCTCTGTGCCTTCTTAACTATCCTATCCCTGTGCTGTGCCAGTTTCAGAGATCTGTGAATAACTACCCTAAGATTCCTCTGTTCCACTGAATGTCCTGCCATTCATTAAATACTTTGTCATCTTGTTTCTTCTTCCAAAGTGCATCACCTCACCCTTGAGGGTTAAATAACATCTGCCTCTGCTCTGCCCATCTGACCAACCCATTTATATCTTCCTGCAACTTACAACCACTTCGCTATTAACCATTGTACCAATCTCTGTAAACTTACTTAACATTCACCCCACATCTTCATCTATATCATTTATGTATATAACAAACAATAAGGGTCCCAATACTGATCTTTGTAGGACACTGCTGGACACTGGCTTCCAGACACTTGGACAGTCTTCTACTGCTACCCTTTGTTTACTATTACTAAGCCAGTTTCTGATCCATCTTGCAAAGTTTCTCTGAATTCCATTTTTAAATTCCTCCTTATCTTTCTTAAATTGACAGCCCTTCATTCTGAGATTATACCGAGAGTCTTGGACTCTCGCATAATGGGAAATATTCTCTCAACATTTACCCTGTCAAGCCCCTTAAGACCCCAATATATTTCAGCGAGATCCTGCCTCATTCTTCTAAATCCCAGTGGGTAGAGTCCCAACCTGTTTAGCTTTTGCTCATTGGACAATTGGGGTAGATGATTGGCGACGGAGATGAGGAGACATTTCTTCACCCAAAGAGCGGTGAGCCTGTGGAATTCATTACCACAGGAAGTAGTTGATGCCAAAATATTGAATGTATTCAAGTGGTGACTTGGGGCGAATGGGGTCAAAGGTTATGGGGAGAAAGCAGGATTAGGCTATTGTGTTGGACTATCAGCCATGATCCTAAAGAATGACGGAGCAGGCTCAAAGGGGCTCCTCCTGCTCTTATCTTCAATGTTTCTGTGTTTCTTCCATGGATCATTCTAGTGAACCTTCTCTGAACTGTCTCCAATGAAATATATTTATGTAAATAAGGAGACCAAAACTGCTCACAGTACTCCAGATGTGGTCTCACCAGCAGCTTGTACAGTTACACTAAGATTTCCTTAGTCTTATACTCCAAGCCCCTTGAAATAAGACACAACATTCCATTAGCCAATATGTTGTGACGTTGTGGAATTCATTACCAGCATTAGTGATTGCAGCAACTACAATTGTTCTAAATGCTATATACATTTATGTAACGATGTTAAGGCTACAAGTTTGTTCATTTTGTCACTTTAGGTATGAAAGCATTTACTGTGGATCAAGTAACTGGTACAATCAGTACTGTTTCTTTGCTGGATAGAGAAGAGATGAGAGAACATATAACAATTGATATCACTGTAAGTCCTACTCAACAATGAAACTCTAATGTAGTGATTTAAAATACTTCTTTGCGCTAATGACTGTTAAACATCATTACAGATTTAAACTCCACACATTTCAGTATTTCAGTTATCCCTTCTTAGGGTAAAATTGCTGGCCAGATGCAGTCTAAATGTGTTAATATCATTCATATAATTTCTTTCATTCCATTGACAGGGGTGAGGACAGTAGAATGTAAGCACCCATGCAACTTATCAGCTGTAATATGCGGAATTCTGTATTAAATCAATACATGCATTTGCCTTTTAGTGTTCATTCAATACTTTCCGATTCAAGCCTTTAACATCTACTGTGGACAGACAACACAGCATTAATTTTGAAATGCTAGTATTAGCCGCAGAGCTTACAGTGCTTAGTTTAAAAAGAATTTGAGTTACACTAGATTAGGCTATGCAGATGTTTGGATGATTTTTGAAATCTAGAAAAAGTAGGTCATCAAAGTTGATGGGGGTGGGAATTATAGCAAATTTAATCCTTTTCGGTGCAGCTTTGTTGCATTACCTTGCTGCATTAATACAGATGCTCATTTAAATCACAGGAAAATAAAAGTGTTTTCTTTAATATAGGCTTTTGAACTTGTCGAGGGTGTTAAAGACCTTTCTGCTTCAACAACAACAGCAGTTACGGTATTAATACTTGACATAAATGACAATAAACCAGTATTTTACTCAGTGCATGGAGTGGCTACTGACACTTTTCATGTCAGTGTGCCTGAGGAGACTGCAAACGGTGTACCCATTCTTCACCTATTTGTACAAGACCTTGATCAAGTATGTTCATTTCAGTTTTATTTGACTTTCTTTAAAAAAATCAGAAGCAATTTTCTGGTAACTGAATTCAATAACATTTTGTCTATCCCCAACAGGGTTACAATGGGACATTTGAAGTGTTTCTTACTGGGGCAAATTCCACAGCTTTTAACTTGAATCAAAATTTTGTTTATAATGAGGGAATATTAACACTCCACGTGGCAAACTCTGAGACACTAGACTTTGAGAAGAGTCATCTCTTACAATTTCAGGTATGGTCAACTAAGTATCTTTTAATTTAATAACTGACCCACCATGATATTTTTAATGATGAATTGTCACTGAAAGGATTTGAAAAATTTGAGCGTGATATGTTCGACAAGAGCGACGTCTTTGATTGGTTCATAAAATATTAATAAATCTTGCTTTCCTTATCTAGAATAAGAGGCAGAAAAATAAATAACATTCAGTCAATTAAATCCCTTCAGAATCTCATATAAGAAAGGGAGTAGCAGTGGAAGTGTGCTTTTCAGAATGGAAGTCAGTAAGTAGTGGTGTTCCGCAGGCATCAGTGCTGGGGGAGACCTTTGTTGTTTGTAGTGTAGATATAAATGATCTGGAGGAAAATATAGGTGGTCTGATTAGTAAGTTTGCGGATGGCACCAAAATTGACAGAATTACAGATAGTGAGGAAAATTGTCAAAGGATATATCAGGCTACAGATAGTTTGCAGATTTGGGCAGCAAAATGGCAGAGTTTAATCAGACAGATGCAAGGTGATCCATTTAGGAAGATCAAATTCAGGTGCAAATTATACAATAAATGACAGAACCCTTAGGAGCATTGACATACAGAGGGATCTGGATGTACGGGTCCACATATCCCTGACAGTGGCAACACAGGTGGATGAGGTGGTGAAGAAGGCATACTGTGCGCTTGGCTTCACCGAACTGGGCATCGAATGCAAAAGTTCGCAATTTATGTTATAGCTGTACAAAACTTTAGTTAGGATACATTTGGAATATTATATGCAGTTCTAATTGCCACACTACCAGAAGGACATGGAGAGAGTGCAGGGAAGATTTACCAGGATGTTGCCTGGTCTGGAGGATTTTAGTTATGTGGAGAGGATGGATAAACTACAAAAGGGCACGGGTTCAAGGTAAGAGGGGGAAAGTTTAGAGAAGAAGCGCAGGGAAAATTTTTCACACAGAGGGTGATGGGTGCCTGTCAGTGGAGGCGGTGAAAGCAGGCCTGTTAGCAACTTTTAAGACTTATCTTGATAGACACATGAACGGAGACAAACAGATGGATAGAAACCTTGTATGGGCAATAAGTAGCTGGTCTAAATAAGGACTAGGAATTGGTGTAGGATTGGTGGGCCAAAGGGCTTGTTGACAATGATGTCCTCCATCCAAGTCCCACCCCACCCACATTCACCTGTGGCCTGGGTCGCTCAGCAATCCTAGGATTCTCCCCGAAAAGATATTTCAGCTTGAATTAAAAATGTATTCACTGTAATTATTTTTCAGTTAATTCTTTTTCTACATTTTTTCCCTCTCAATCTTTTCAAAATTTTTCTCATTTGCTTTCTGTCCCTTCTTGATTGTCTCCATGTTAACAGGAGATTTGTCTTGGGACCGAGCATGAAGCTGTGAGCAGAGGTTAAAAAACATAATTTAGCTCAGGGACTAAAATAAATAGGCAGTGAGCAGGAAATGCTGGAGACTAGAGCCAATATCCTTTGCCAACATGTGGAAAATTGAGAAGAAACCACAAGCAAGGGTCAGACCTCACACTATTGGAGGGGTGAACAGTAATAAATGGAAGAGAGCCAAAGAACTAGCTTGCCCATACAATGCCCTAGACCACAATTATATAAATGTGTACAACCACAAATTCCCAAAATGCTACTCCATCTTCCAAACTCACTGCTACACTCCAAAAAGATGGAATAGTTCATAGAGTTTGACAGTAACCCAAATGCTATTTTCTTACAGAACATGGGACCGACGTGCCTTTCTCATGAAAGAAACATTGATGGTATAGGGAAAAAGAAAGAGCTTGCACTTATATGGTCCCTTTTTATGATCTCAGGATAACCCAAAGTGTTTTGCATTTCATAAAGCCCTTTTGATGTGTAGTCCCTTTGTTTGTAATGCACAAAACAAATTTCACACAGTAAGGTTCCACAATATCAATGCGATAACGTGTATTCATTGTGGATGGTGGCAACACTGGTGGGCCAGCATTTATTACCCATCACTAATTGTCCTGTAGACGTTGGTGGTGAGCCACCTTCTTGAACTGCAGTAGTCCATGTGTATAAGAACACAAATAGTGCTGTTAGAGATGGAGTTCCAAAATTTTGATTCTCTGAAGACAGTTTGCAACAAGTAACATACTGACAGTAACCAAATAGCCTGTGCTGGTGAAACTCACAACACAGTGGGCAATGTTACATGTGATTTTGTGATTGGATAACATTTGCTAAATAGACATGAGTACGTGAGGAATTACACTGTCAGCCAATTTAGGATTGTCAGTTGAGCTCACAATGTGATGCGCTTATACGTACTGGAAGCTGTATGTCTCAATTAATCAGGCCCTGTTCTTTGCAGACAACAAGAACATGTACACACACTGCACCTCTTTTAGCTTAACAAAATAGGTGACCACATTCTCTGGTTCCTTTCTTAAGGCCATTTCTTCACCAACTATAGTGAATCTATCTGGTTTAAAATGTATATAAATCTTGGCACTTAACTGTCAGTCATCATCATTTGGTGCATTGTCCATGGCAACACCTCTACCAATCAGCGTCCACTTGCTAACTAACTAGAACGTTACTCTCCTACAGTTTATTTGACAATTACCACGTACTTTCATACTTCTTGTGAATTGTTCTGATGAGGCAAGATGAAAAGCCTTTAAAAAATGCCCTTTTTTCAATAACACTCGAGTTCTGTTTTCCCAAACAACTACTTATATCCATTATATAGCTGCTATATAATTTGGTGCCAAAACTGCATTCAATGCTTCAACTTTGGGTCCAACTAATATCTCGTTCAAGCTCAATGTTACCTCCACTGGCAATTTTCAGTTTTTCTATTGCGATTTCAACATTCAAGTTTTTAGTTTTTACTTTGCCGAGCCAATTATCTACCACCCATTCCTATGTTAGGCTCCAGCAACTTACCATCAGTGCCCTGGAGAAACGGTCCACCTCTTTGTACTCCTAGGGCTCTCTCTGCAAGTGCAGCTTCATTCTTAAGCCTTACATACATGTAATTGCTTGTATCATCAGGACCCTTATGTTTGTTTGATTTGGTTTGCTGGTTTTGACAGTGTCCCATGACAATCAGATAGCTAGCATTTTTACATTTTGCTTAAAGGGGAAAACAGCTTTGTAACAGTCCATGAAACAAAACTCAGCAGTATATGTCAGTGATATACTACACTGTTAATTTCATGGGGAGGGGGCTCACCACCTCAGATTTGACTCCTGTGTTACAAAGAGCAAGGAAGGCATCAGGCAACCCATCTACCTGTAGGCCTATTGAGGCTCTTGTGACCCAGTAGTTCCACCTCTACAGCTGGAAGGATAAGGCAGGTAGCCTGAAAGCATGGGTGCCATTCAGTAAATTTCTGCCTATTGGAAGCCTGCCCTGAGATGGTAATCCCAAAAAAGTTATCCCTTGTGCCCAGCCAATCTCTCAGACTTGCCCCTCAACTGCAGTCTACCAGTCAAGCCAGTCCACAAATGCCTGATTTACCTTTAAGCTGTGATCTCATCCCATCTTGTTTTCAGATTATGGCTGGGATCCCAGTAGTGGCTGCCAGCTCTTTGAGGTGGAATCTCCTCTGGGATGGGAATGGATGTCCATTTTTGAAAGAAATAAAGATTGTTGTCTGTGTAACGTGGCTCCAGGACAGCTGAATTTCAGCTTGGCAGGTTGATGGCTGTCAGGAAGAGTTTACAATGTTCCTTAAAATCTAGCCCAAAGTAAACAAAGATATTCTGGGAGACACGGATTAGTGACTTGAGTACGGAGCTCAATTCAGATGTTGGTGAGGTGATAAATTTTGTTAGGAAGACCGAGGAAAACCAATAGAAACTAAATAACACAATTTTTACCGTGATACAGATGAGTGAGCCCCAGGGAGTACGTTAGCAGTACAACAATCACATGAGACACAATTCTGATCCACGGATGGATCTGAGCATTTAGTCCCCAGTTCCAAATTTTATTCCAAAGACTTGGAGCATGCAAGTCCCTATCTGCAACTTCTGCATGAGTTTCAATCTCCTTCTCATGCATAGCCCATTTATGGATAACTTCCATTGCCTCAAAAATGATCTTCACCCAGTAAAGGTGAAATGTGGACTAGGTGAAAGTTCCGTAGCTACAAACTGCCATAAATCCTATGTTATATCATTTGGGAGGACAGATAGACTTATGTACAGTTCCTCATTGGATTTTGGCTTAAACAGAATTTGGTGGCCAATTGTAAAGTCAGAAGAAATATTGATGATAGCCATGAACTGTCCATTTGGGATGCACAATGTTTGTACTTTTTGGTATCCTAATGCTGCCATGGTGACATAGTAGGTGTCTCTAACTAAGGCTTATTTAAGAAAACGAGATAACAAGCATGGGGCTGGATGAACACAGCAGGTCAAGCAGCATCATAGGAGCAGGAAAACTTGACATTTCGGGCCTAAACCCTTCATCAGAAGAAAAGCCTGGTTATTTACCGGCAGCATAGACAATGAGTAGTTCTCATAAGAGGCAAATCCACACTGAGTTAGCTCTTCTTTGATCATTTCTTCTGGGCAGGCCCAGTGGATTCCCCCTTAATAGCATTGGAACAAATCTATGCCACTTGTGGATCCCTCTAGAACTGTAGCATGTCATTGTGACCCTTACCGAAACTAGCTGTATAGTGAAGATATAGGTATGTTTAATCAATCTGTTCAGACACCTGCTGAGGGCAGGTAGAGACCACTGTCCCATAAGAGCCCTTCTATAGTCGATTTGTAAATGGATTGAATTTAAATTCCACAGGCTGCGATGGTAGAATTTGAACCAACATCCCTGGAGCATTGGGCTGCGCCTCTGGGTTGCTAATCCAGCACGTTACCAATGTGATGGATTTCACCAATTCACAACAACCCACAGCAACAGAGGCAGTGGGGAAGCCAAGAAAAATGGTGAAAAGGTAGAACAGGTACGGATCAGCTCGCAGACAGAAATCAAACCGTGTCTGCAGATGTCTGCAAAGTGTAAAATGTAGATATGAAAGAGAAAGAGATCCACAAATAGATCTTTGGGGTACTCTAAAAGGAATAATCTCAGAGCTGAAAGACAAGCCATTTCTAGAGAAGCTCTGGCAATGATTAGATAAGACCGGAGCAAATTGCTGATGCCAAAGATCACAATGGGGTTGAAGATGATATTGATAAGTGCACCTTTGTAATGCCCACATGTTTCCCTTTGATTTGGATCACTCTGATGCTGTTGGAGCAGAATCCTGATTTAAGGTTGAAGTGTAGCAGGGTGAAAAGCTGAGATAGTGGAGAGGAATGGCAGGATGGTGATGGGTTTGATGTTTGCAAAGAAGTTTCAACACTGTCTATTTGTGAAGATACATATATTATGTAGGACTGAGGTAACAAGGTGTAAAGCTGGATGAACACAGCAGGCCAAGCAGCATCAGAGGAGCAGGAAGGCTGACGTTTCGGGCCTAGACCCTTCTTCAGAAAAAAAAGACTGTCAGGATTTTTCTTAAACACTGTCCTGCAAAACTGCTGAAACTTTTCAATAGTGCAGTTACCAATAATTGCCAACATTTAAAACAACCTTTGCAGCTTTAGTATTTCCAAGCAATTCAGAAGCCACCTTGATGTGCTGTCTTTTAAATTCATACAGACATGCTCCACATTGCCTTTTTGTGAATTCATCCCTTCACTAATGTCTGTGCTTGGTATATCTGATACATTTCAATGGCTTTATTTGTACTCAGCACAGTTCAATAGGCTGCACGCACAATGGATGTCTGTCTTGTTGCTCATGCAACTGTTTTCATTACAGTAGCATGCCTTTTCAGTTTGATGTTGTTCCAATCAAAACTGATTACGTTGATATTCGTTAATTTCATTGGTTCATTGGAGTTAAGAAAACAGAATAAATGTGATGAACCAAATGACTAAGGACTTGTGTTTGTAATTAATTGTTAAGTTGGCAAAATGCAGGTGCATGGCATGAAATTGATGTAATTTTGAGAGTTCTAACATTGAACAGCAAAGTCCTTGGGGATGAAATTCCTTACTCTTGCTTGCATAATTATTCTGAAGGAAAAGCAAGGGCAAGTTTTATCTTTGCAAGGACATTTAGCTGGAAATCATAAACAATATCAGAAATTGCTGGAAAATCACAGCAGGTCTGGCAGCATCTTTGGAAAGAAAGAAGAGTTTCAGGTCCAGTGACCCTTCTTTAGAATTGATTGTAGCTGGGAAAAGTTTGGTATATACGTTGGGGAAAGGATGGGGGCAAGGGGAAAGAGTAAATAATAGGTGGGGATGGAGGCCAGATAGAGAGAAAAATAGTTGGGCAGACGATGGAATGGGAAAAGGTGAACCTGGGGCAATGAATAAGTGCTAAAATGGGGACTGTTAGTAGCTGACAATAGGTTATTAGTGGTAGCAACCCATTTGATGACAGAACCTGGTGTGTGCGGGTTGGGAGAAGGTGCTCACTCCCTTAAATTATTGAACTCAATATTGAGTCCAGAAGGCTGTAGAGTTTCCAAGTGGAAGATGAGGTTTTGTTTTTCCAGCTTGCGTTGAGCTTTGCTGGAACACTGTAGCAAGCCTGAGATAGAGATGTTGGCAAGGGGGCACAGTGGTGTGTTGAAATGGCAGGTAACCAGAAGCTCAGTGTCATTTTTGCAGACTGAAAGCAGGTGTTCTGCAAAGTGGTCACCCAGTCTACGCTTTGTTTCTCCAGTGTAGAGCATTGTGAGCTGCGAAAACATTAGACTAGATAGAATGAAGTGCAGGTGAAGTGATTCTTCATCTGGAAGGTGTGTTTGGGCCCACGAATGCTTAGGAAGGAAGAAGTAAATGAGCAAGTGTTACACCTTCTGTGATGGCATGGGAAGGCACCGTGGGGCTGTGGGAAGGCATTGGCAGTGGGGGTGAAGTGGACCATGTTGTCCCAGAGGGAATGGACCTTGTAGAAGGCTGACAAGGGAGCGAGAGAAATATGTGTCTGGTGGTGGCCTCCCGGTGGAAGTGGTGGAAATGGTGGCTAATGATCCTTTGGCTGTGGATGCTGGTGGGATGGTAGATGAGGATGAGGGGGACCCTATCGCTGTTAACCCCCATCATTTTGATAGAGGAGAATTCAGTTTTGGTAATGGCATTGAATGTAAAGGGGTGATGGTTAGATTCTGCGTTGTTGGAGATTATCTTTGACTGGCATTTGCATTGCACAAATGTTGCTTGCTTCTTTTCTGCCCAAGCCTGGATGTGTCCCGGTCTTGCTGTATATGGGCACAGACCTGTACAGTATCTGAATTGACATCAATAATGCTAGACATTGTGCAGTCATCAGCAAACATCCTCACTTCTGACTCCATGAGAGAGGGAAGATCATTGGTGAAACAGCTAAAGATGATTGGATTAGGACACTTCGTGAGGAACTCCTGCAGGGATGTCCTTGAGCTCCAACTGATTGACATCCAGCTGCCCACCAGTGTGCTGGGTATACTCCAACCAGAGGAGACCTTTCCCCCATTGACAATTCCCATTGACACCAATTTTGCTAGGGCCCCTAATGCCGCACTCAGTCAACTGCAGCCTTGATGTTAAGGGCAGTCACTCTTACTTCCCCTTCAGAATTCAACTTTTGTTTCCATGTTTGAAACAAGGTTGTCATGAGGTTAGGAGCTATGTGGCCCTGGTGGGCCCCAAACTGAGATCAATGCTCAGCAAATGCTGCGAGAGATGATCTGAGAATAGACAGATGGGAGGTAATTGGCTGGGTTGGATTGCTCCTGCTTTGCAGGACATACCTGGGTAGTGTTCCACATTATTGTGAAGATGCCAGTGCTGTAGCCATGCTGGAACTGCTTAGATGGAAGCACAGCTGCTTTAGAGCATTTGTTCTTGAAACTGTTGCCAGAACATTGTCAGGCAGCATAGCCTTTATAATATAAAGTGCTTTCAGCTGAGTTTTGATATAATGTGGAGTGATTCTAATTGGCTGAAGATTGGCATCTGTGATGTTAAGGACCTCAGGTGGATGGATCATCTCCTGAGCACTTCTGACTGAAGAGGGATGCAAAATTTCAGCGTTTTCTTCTGCACTGATGTGCTGCCTTCCCCTTTATTCCCCCTTATTGTTGAAGAAGGGAATAATTGTGGAACCTCCACCTCCTGTTAGTTGCTTAACTATCAACTACCATGCATGATGGGATGTGGCAGGACTGCAGAACTTATATCTGGTCCATAGGTTATAGGAACCTGTCGCCTTGTAAATGGTAAATGGAAAAGCCCTGGGAAAATTGATACACAGAGAAATTTGGGTGTTCAGGTTCATTGTACCCTGAAGGTGGCAACGCAGGTCGATAGAATGGTCAAGAAGGCATACGGCATGCTTTCATTCATCGAACGGGGTATTGAGTACAAGAGTTGGCAGGTCATGTTACAGTTGTATAGGATTTTGGTTCTGGAATTCCAAATAAACATTTGGAATACTGCATACAGTTCTGGTCACCACATTACCAAATGGATGTGGATGCTTTGGAGAGGGTGCAGAGGAGGTACACCAGGATGTTGCCTGGTATGGAGGGTGCTAGCTATGAAGAGAGGTTGAGTAGTTTAGGATTATTTACATTAGAAAGATGGAGGTTGAGGGGGGATCTGATTGAGGTCTACAAAATTATGAGAGGTATAGACGGGGTGGATAGCAAGAAGCTTTTTCCCAGAGTGGGGGACTCAATTACTAGGAATCACGATTTCAAGGTGAGAGGGGAAAAGTTTAAGGGAGATATGTGTGGAAAGTTCTTTACGCAGAGGGTGATGGGTGCGTTGCCAGCAGAGGTGGTAGAGGCAGGCACGATAGTGTCATTTAAGGTGTATCTAGACAGATGGACAGAGAGCAGAGGGATACAGATCGTTGGAAAATAGGCGACGGGTTTAGATAGAGGATCTGGATCGGCACGGGCTTGGAGGGCCGAAGGGCCTGTTCCTGTGCTGTAATTTTCTTTGTTCTTTGTTCTTGTTCTTGTGTGTACTGCTTACACTGTTTGGTATGTAAGTAGTCCTGTGCTGTATATCCTAGGCCTGTAGCCTACATCCTAGGATCTAAAAACAAGTGGCAACAGAGATAGTAGATGCACTGGCAATATTACTCCAAAATTCCCTGGATTATGGAAAGGTTCTAGTCGATCGGAAAAATGCTAATGTAATACCCTTATTCAAAATGCAAGGGAGGCAGAAAACAGGAAACTACTGACCAGTTATTTATCATTTGTTGTTGGAAAATTGTTGGAATCATTAATAAAGAAGTAGTAACAAAACATTTGGAAGGTCAAAACGCAATCCATGGTTTTATGAAGGTCAGTGTGATTTTATGGAGGGTAAATCGTGTTTGACTAATTTGCTGGAGCTCTTTGAAGATGTAGCAAGTGATATAAATAGTGGGGATCTTGCAGATGTAGTATATCTGGACTTCCAGAGGCATATGTTACGGTGCCATACAAAAGGTTAATACACAAGATAAGATCATATGGGGTTAGGGGTAATATACCAGCTTGGATAGAGGACTGGCTGACTAACAAAATCAGAGAGTCAGAATAGATCTGTCTTTTTCTGGTTGGCAAGCTTGAACTAGTGGGGTGTCTTCGGGGCCCAACTATTTACAATCTAATTAATGACATGAAAGGAGGGATAGAATGTACTATAGCTAAATTTGCAGATGACACTAAAATAAGTGAGAAAGTCAGTTGCAATAAAGAAATAAGAAATTTACAATTGGATCTGGTTAGGTGAATCGATCAAGATTTGGCAGATAAAGTTTAATGTGAATAAATGTAAAGTTATCCATTTTGGTCTGAACAATAGAAAGACAACTTATTATCTGAATGGAGAGAAACTTCAGTGTGCTTCAGTGCAGAGGGATATCCTCATACATGTCTTGTAGGAAGCTAGTATACAGGTACAGCAGGTAATAAGGAAAGCATGTGAAATTTTGGCATTTTTTGGCTAAAGAAATGGAGTATAAAAGTAGTGAAATGCTGTTGTAATTGTACAAGACACTGGTGAGACCGCACCTGGAGTGCTATGTACAGCTTACTTGAGAAATGATGGAATTGCTTTGGAAGCAGTTCAGAGAAGGTTGACTCGGTTATTTCCAGAGATGGAAATCTTGTCTTTTGAGGAGTGTTTGAGCAGTTTAAGCCTATACGCTCTGGAGCTTAGAAAGATGGGAGGAGATCTAATAGAGGTATATAGATGCTAAAGGGGATTGACAAAGTGGGCAGAGAGTGGATGCTTCTCTTTCTGGGGAAATCTAGAACAAGAGGTCATAGTTTTAGGCTGAGGATTGGCATATTTAAAGCAAATATGAGGAAGAATAATTTCTCTCAAGGGGTCATGAGCCTGTGGAATTTGGTACCCAGAGTGTGAAGAAATCCAGGACACTGAATAAATTTAAAGAAGAGAATGGCAGATTTTTAATTAGCAATTGGTAAAGAGTTATGAGGAGCGAGTAGGCAAGTGGAGTTGAGTTGAGATGAGATCATCCACGATCGCATTAAATAGTGAAGCAGGTTTGAGGGACAGAATTCCCTACTCCTACTCATAGACCTTATGTTCTTACATTTTTATGTTCTTATGTACCTTTATCAGGTTGACACCTAATTTTAGGAATGCCCAGTTCTGCACCTGGCATGTCTTGCTGCACTCTTTACTGACCCAGGATTGACCTGATAGTAATAGTACATGGAAGATATGCCGAGCTATGAAGTGACAGACTGTGGCTAATACAATTCCACTGCAGTTGATGGCCCACAGCATGTCATAGATACCCAGCCATACATTGCTAAATTTGTTTGATGTCTGTCTTATGTGGCACGGTGACAGTGCCACAGAATGGGATTATCTTGTACAATTTCTTGTTCTAGGCACAACGCTTTATCAAGAATATGAAAGTATTTAGAGTGCAAAAAAAATTGACTGGAATGGTCCCAGCGATGGTGAAATACAAACCAAAAGAACTTTGGATGCTGTAAATCAGAAATGAAAACCAAAGGTGCTGGAAAAGCTCAGCAGGTCTGGCAGCGTCTGTGCAGAGAAATTAGAGCCTGATTTTTGAGTCTGGGGACCATTCCCCAGAACTGAACCTCAGAAATCAGTTCTGAGGAAGAGTCACCGGACCCGAAACGTTAACCCTGATATCTCTTCACAGATGCTGTCTGACCTGCTGAGCTATTCCAGCAAATTCTGTTTTTGTCCCAGTGATTAGACAGTTGGTTGCTTGAATAGATTGGAGATGCCGATGCTGTTCTCCTTGGAGAAGAGAAGATTAAGATGAGATTCGACATAAATGATCAAAATCATGGGGGCCCGCTTGAGTAGATAGAGAGCAGCTGTTTCCATTAGTAGAAGGGTTGACTATCAGAGGCCCTCATTTTAGAGGATTGACAAATGAAGCAATGGCAACATGTGGAAAACTTTTCTACGTAGTGAGTGATTTGGAATTGGTGGAAGCAAATTCAATGAAGGCCTTCGAAAGAGAATTCAGTTATTATTTGAAGAGAAAAGTTTGGCATGGCTATGAGAGATACAGTTGGAGAGTGGGACTAGATGAGTTGCTCTCACAGACAGTAGACACTGATACAATGGGCTGAATGGTCTTCTTAAATACTGCAACCATTGTATAATTAGAGTTTCTCTAGAAATAGCTGTTGTTATTTGCCTACATTGGTTACTAAATGATTTTTATTCAGTTGTTTAATTGGAATGACAGTTTATCAATGTATGCAATTTTAATTTTTTTCAGATATGTGCTGTTGAAGTGGAGACACAGGAATTGTTCAGCTCTGTTGCCGTTGTACATGTTGATATAATGGACAGAAACGACAACAGCCCTGTATTTGATCAAGATTATTTTTTACTGGAAGTCTCAGAAGACAGTCCAAATGGCTACAACATGACTTGCATCACTGTAAGAAATTACATATAGATTTTACTAAAATATATTTTTAAATCATTTATGTACAGTCTGTTTATTCATCTTTTTATGTTTACAAAGGCCACAGATGCTGATAGCTCTAATTTTCGCAGGATAACCTATCAACTTCTTGGATCTGACAGCGTGTAAGTTTCCTAATCTTTAGGTGTCACTGTTCACGGTGATACTGGTCATTCTGATTCCTGTGTTGAATCACCAATTTTGGCAATTTCATTGCACTCAAAGTGTTGTAGAATAATTCAGAAGGAAGCATTTACGTCTTGACATAGTAACAACTTGTTTATAGACTGACAACCATATTCACAACAATTGTGAAATTACTAATAAAACATTGATACTTATATATAGCATTGTTATATATGCGTTCTGATGAAGGGTCACGGGACTCAAAACATTAAGTCTGTTTGTCTCTCCATTGATGCTGCCAGACCTGCTGAGTTTCCTAGCAATTTCTTCTTTTGTTTGTTATGAATCTCCAGCATTCACTGTTCTTTGTTTTATATTGTGGTCTGAGCCTTCTTTATTTACTGCCGCATAGTCAGTTACTGGATCAGTGGTTTCCCCATGCAATGGAGTGAAAAGTTTCTCCATGCATTTCTCAATTATGCAATTTGGAGATTTGAGTTCAAATACAAAAGTAGGACACCTGGCATCCTTAGCTAGTCTGGCCTTGACATGACTGCAGTTTCACAGAAATCTGGCTGACTATTAGTTGCCGTGAAGTAGCCCAGCAAACCACACAGTTATATCAAACAACTGCTCAAAAGAGCACAAAGAATATACCGATCCTTGGGTTTACTGAATAAACTGTAGTGGTTCCAGAAGATGGCGCACTGCCCACCTTCTTAAAAGAAACATGTGACAGGTAATAAATATTGGCCTCACCAGAAATGTCAACATTCTTGTGAATGAATACAAGAAGGTTGGAAATATAATGATGCATGGTGCCAATTTTGCACTGGTACCAACTGACCACCTTGGCCCAAGCTGATATTTAATTCTAAGGCAGAACACTTTGAAAGTCCTTCTAACCTTCAAACCGGGGTATGACATTCAATGGATAAAATTATATCTAAAACAAAAACAGAAATTGCTGGAAAAGCTCAGCAGGTCTGGCAGCATCTATAGAGAGAAATTAGAGTTAATGTTTTGGGTCGAGCGACCCTTCCTCTGAACTGGTTATATCTGGTTAGACCATCCATCCAAATATTGAAACATAAGAGATTTGCCAACAAAATGTACACTTAAATAAATTGGTGATCTCATTCAAGCATTCAAAATACTTGACAGGCTCCACAAGGTAGATATAGGAAGAAGGAGCAAGAACAACGCAGCATAGATGTAAATTGATTTGCAAAAGGGGCAAATGTGATGTGAAAGAAAACTTTTTACACAAGGAGTGGCTCAGATCTGGAATGCGTGGAATTTTGGTGGAGGCAGGTTCACTGTGTCTTTAAGCAGGCCTTGGATGTTTAGTTGAATAGAAACAACTTGCAAGGACACAGGAAAAGTCAGGAGAATGGTACCAAGTCATGATGCTCCTTTGGAGAGCTGGTGAGGAAACAATGGGCTAAATGGCATTCTTCTGTGCTGTAACCATGCTGTGATTCTGTGATTCTATTTGTTTTAGAACTGGCAGGATCCAAGTTGCAAAATGATACTTTCACATAAAAAACTGACATGGTTAATAGCTTGACGTTTCGGGCCTAGACCCTTCATCAGAAATGGGGGAGGGGAAGAGGGTTCTGAAATAAATAGGGAGAGAGGGGGAGGCGGATAGAGGATGGATAGAGGAGAGGATAAGTGGAGAGGAGGCAGACAAGTCGAAGAGGCGAGGATGGAGCCAGTAAAGGTGAGTGTAGGTAGGGGGGTAGGGAGGAGATAGGTCAGTCCAGGGAGGACGGACAGGTCAAGGGGGCGGGATGATGTTAGTAGATAGGAGATGGGGGTGTGGCTTGGGGTGAGAGGAAAAACAGGTTAGGGAGGTGGAGATGACTAAGAAAGGTGATGTGGCTGTGGTACCTGGTTTGCTTCAGGACGTGGTCGAGCAGTTTCAAGGCCGAAGAACCCTCTTCCCCTCCCCCATTTCTGATGAAGGGTTTAGGCCCGAAACGTCAAGTTTTCCTGCTCCTATGATGCTGCTTGACCTGCTGTGTTCATCCAGCCCTATGCTTGTTATCTCGGATTCTCCAGCATCTGCAGTACCTTTTATCTCTGATACAATTTTAACCCCACTGCGAAGCCTCTTCTAAGGATGCCTACCCTGAAGAAGTTACCCTCCTCCCTCCAGACAAACCTCAGGGAATCTCTCTCCCACTGCAACTCTCTCATCACCTCTTCGGCCTTGAAACTGCTCGACCACGTCCTGAAGCAAACCAGGTACCACAGCCCCATCACCTTTCTTAGTCGTCTCCACCTCCCTAACCTGTTTTTCCTCTCACCCCAAGCCACACCCCCATCTCCTATCTACTAACATCATCCCGCCCCCTTGACCTGTCCGTCCTCCCTGGATTGACCTATCTCCTCCCTACCCCACTACCTACACTCACCTTTACTGGCTCCATCCCCGCCTCTTCGACTTGTCTGCCTCCTCTCCACCTATCCTCTCCTCTATCCATCCTCTATCCGCCTCCCCCTCTCTCCCTATTTATTTCAGAACCCTCTTCCCCTCCCCCATTTCCGATGAAGGGTTTAGGCCCGAAACATCAAGTTTTCCTGCTCCTATGATGCTGCTTGACCTGCTGTGTTCATCCAGCCCCATGCTTGTTATCTTGGATTCTCCAGCATCTGCAGTACCTTTTATCTATAGTTAATAGTTTAGGGTGTTTCAGAGATAGTAGGAACTGCAGATGCTGGAGAATCTGAGATAACAAGGTGTCGAGCTGGATGAACACAGCAGGCCAAGCAGCATCAGAGGAGCAGGAAAGGTGATGTTTCGGGCCTAGACCCTTCATCAGAAATGGAGGAGGGGAAGGAAGTTCTGACATAAATAGGGAGAGAGGGGGAGGCGGATAGAAGATGGATAGAGGAGGGGATAGGTGGAGAGGAGACAGACAGGTCAAAGAGGCGGGGATGGAGAAAGTAAAGGTAAGTGTAGGTGGGGAGTTAGGGAGGGGATAGGTCAGTCCAGGGAAGATGGACAGGTCAAGGGGGTGGGATGAGGCTAGTAGGTAGGAGGTGGGGGTGGGGCTTGAGGTGGGAGGAGAGGATAGGTGGGAGGAAGGACAGGTTAGGGAGGCAGGGACAAACTGCGCTGGTTTTGGGATGCGGTAGAGGGAGGGGAGATTTTGAAGCTTGCGAAGTCCACGTTGATACCATTGGGCTGCAGGGTTCCCAAGCGGAATATGAGGTGCTGTTCCTGCAACCTTCGGGTGGCATCGTTGTGGCACTGCAGGAGGCCCAGGATGGACATGTCATCTGAGGAATTGGAGGGGGAGTTGAAATGGCTTGCCACTGGGAGTTTAGTGCGAACCGAGCATAGGTGTTCCGCAAAGCGGTCCCCAAGCCTCCACTTGGTTTCCCCGATGTAGAGGAGGTCACAACGGGAACAGCGGATAAAATATACCACATTAGCAGGTGTGCAGGTGAACATCTGCTTGATGTGGAAAGTCCACTTGGGGCCTGGGATGGGGGTGAGGGAGGAGGTATAGGGGCAGGTGTAGCACTTCCTGCGGTTGCAAGGAAAAGTGCCAGGTGTGGTGGGGCTGGAGGGGAGTGTGGAGCGGACAAAGGAGTCCCAGAGAGAGTGGTCCCTCCGGTCCAGGCTGAGGCATTCCACTCCTGAACATCTCAGATGTCCTCGTTTTTCAAGGACCGCAACATCCTCCCCTCAGTGGTCGAGAACGCTCTCGACCGTGTCTCCTGCATTTCCCGCAACTCATCCCTCACACCCTGTCCCCGTAATAACAACCAAAACAGAATCCCCCTCGTCCTCATGTACCACCCCACCAACCTCTGGATCCAATGCATCATCCTCCAACACTTCCGCCATCTGCAATCTGACCCCACCAACAAAGACATTTTTCCCTCCCCACCCCTATCTGCTTTCCGGATGGACCACTCTCTCCGTGACTCCCTTGTCAGCTCCACGCTCCCCTCCAGCCCCACCACACCTGGCATTTTTCCTTGCAACCGCACGAAGTGCGACACCTGCCCCTACAGCTCCCCCCTCACCCCCATCCCAAGCCCCAAGAGACTTTCCACATCAAGCAGATGTTCACCTGCACATCTGCTAATGTGGTATACTGTATCCGCTGTTCCCGTTGTGGCCTCCTCTACATCAGGGAAACCAAGCGGAGGCTTGGGGACCGCTTTGCGGAACACCTACACTCGGTTCGCACTAAATAACTGCACGTCCCAGTCACGAACCATTTCAACTCCCCCTCCAATTCCTCAGATGACATGTCCATCCTGGGCCTTCTGCAGTGCCACAACGATGCCACCCAAAGGTTGCAGGAACAGCACCTCATATTCCACTTGGGAACCCTGCAGCCCAATGGTATCAATGTGGACTTCGCAAGCTTCAAAATCTCCCCTCCCTCTACCGCATCCCAAAACCAGCCCAGTTTGTCCCCACCTCCCTAACCTGTCCTTCCTCCCACCTATCCTCTCCTCCCACCTCTAGCCCCACCCCCATCTCCTACCTACTAGCCTCATCCCACCCCCTTGACCTGTCCATCCTCCCTGGACTGACCTATCCCCTCCCTAACTCACCACCTACACTCACCTTTACTGGCTCCATCCCTGCCTCTTTGACCTGTCTGTCTCCTCTCCACCTATCTTCTCCTCTATCCATCTTCTATCCGCCTCCCCCTCTCTCCCTATTTATTTCAGAACCCCCTTCCCCTCCCCCATTTCTGAAGAAGGGTCTAGGCCCAAAACGTCAGCTTTCATGCTCCTCTGCTTGGCCTGCTGTGTTCGTCCAGCTCTACACCTTGTTACCTCAATTCTCATGAATGTTTTCAAATTCCTCCATGGCTTTTTCCCTTCAGTTTCAGTTACAAGATTTATGTTACCAGATCTATTCTTATGCATATCGCAATAAATCCTGCTCAAATGTTTGTCCTGTGTAGAATGGAAGAGTTGAATCTGGTAAAGTTGTTTGTCTGCCAAAAACATCTACTGGGCTCGAAGTTGAAATGTATTCAATACTTTTTCTTTGAAATCTATTATTAAAAATTTAAGCACCAAAATCAAAATGCCGGTCAATAAAATAAAACACAAATGGATTGGAATGTTTACTTCAGAGGGCGGCTGGTGCTTATTTGTTCAGTATATTCAAGCCAGAAGTTGATAGATTTTGTTTGATACAGAGGGAATTAAGGAATGTGGAGATAGTGTGGGAAAGTGGAGTTCAGGTAGAATAACAGTCACGGCCTTAATGAACAAAGAGCAGACTCAAACGAAGGGCTGAATAGCTTACACCATCTCCAATTTTTTATATTATTCCTGAATCACAAGTCAGATAATGGTTTATATATGACTTTGATAATGACAGATTGCAGACATTTGACGTGCACCCACATCTTGGGACGTTCTTTGTGAAGAATAAAACGTTCTTGGACAGAGAGAAGAGACAGCAGTTTTTTGTCACACTGCAAGCTAGAGATGGTGGAGGACTTGCAACCAATGTACAGATAGAAGTTTCCATCTCAGATGCAAATGATGAAGTACCCATTTTCCAAAGAAACAGTTACGCTGGATTCATTAAGGAAAACGTAATCAAAGATATTGTCCAGGTTCAGGTACGAAGCAAATTCCAATGAAATATTTTTGTTTTTGAATGGGTCATGATGTGTTTGTGATGTTGAGGTCCATAGGCAAAAGGCAAGAGTGTAACACAATGTGATTTTTCACATCTGGAATATTGCAGAGCTCTATTCAGATCTTCTGGATAGTTGGAGGTTTCCAACTGACTTCTGAAGAGTTACCCTGGCCAACCATAAAACTGAATGACACACAGAGTCCCAATTCAATACCTGACTCACACTTGAGCCTACACATCAGTCTTCCTTCCCAACACCCAAACAACCCTAACAGCTGTGCCCCAAACCTGGAACCTGCCCCTGCCCCATCTCTGTCCCAATCCAACAATGGGGACATCAGGCTCAAAAAGTACTGGGAAGGTAGTTAGACAACTTTATCCAATCTGGGTCAAAAATGGGGGTTCCAATTGAGATCAAAGGATTTGGGGCAATCAGGGGGATTTTTGGTCCCTTCAGTCTGACATTACAGAAGACACAGACATGCTAAACAGCATTGATGTGAAGATTCCTTTTCTATACTAAACAGGGCAGACTCATCCCAATTCATGTTGTTGAACGTCAGACGAGCTATAACCCTTATAATCAATTTTGGGGCAACACAGTGGTTCAGTGATTAGCTTTGCTGCCTCACAGCACCAGGGACCCGAGTTCAATTCCAGCCTTGGGTGACTATCTGTGTGGAGTTTGCACATTCTCTGCATGCCTGCATAGGTTTCCTCTGCGTGTTCCAGTTTCCTCCCACAGTCCAAAGATGTGCAGTTTAGGTGGATTGGCTGTGCTAAATTGCCCATAATGGTCAGGGAAGTGCAGGCTAGGTGGGTTAGCAATGGGAAAGGCAGGGTTATAGAGATAGGGTAGGGGGTGTATGAACTCAATGGGCCAAATGGCTTGCTTCCACACTGTACGGAGCCTATACTTCTATCAGTTCATACCAGAGAGGGATTTGTGTCTGTTAACGCTGAACATTTTGGTGTACTGCCCAGCACTGTAATCTGATAACAGATGGGTATATTTCAGTTTACCCAACTTGGACACAGAATCCAGGGTTAAAGAATAGACACGGCGATGCAAGTTATGAAGATCTGTTGAAACCAACATAACAACTGCCCTGTATTTTAAGGGATAATCCTTTATTTTACCAATTTGTCCAGCCTCTCATCCATTATTTCTCAGACAGCTGCTTAGAGACTGAGCCTGAAAATCTCCAAAGTGAGTTAGAATGTTTTGAGCGAGCCTGTAAGTGAGACAGCAAGCAGAGAATGACTTCAACAAGATATATTATAGGTTTTTGTTGTTTTTAATTCCCTGGTTCGCATGCCCCTGTTCACATACATACCAACCACCACCCTCACTCCAGACCTCCTCACATTCTGCTACCCCTGGCTCCCTGATTGGAGTTTCCCTTATTTTGTTTCCTAAGTATCAGTTTTTCCGATTGAAACAAAATCATGTCTAACTTCTAGCCTTGCTTAAATAAAAGACAGGATCGACCTACAGAAAGTACTTGAGACACTGACCTTGACT
This sequence comes from Ginglymostoma cirratum, assembly GCA_024137785.1. Classification (NCBI taxonomy): domain Eukaryota; kingdom Metazoa; phylum Chordata; class Chondrichthyes; order Orectolobiformes; family Ginglymostomatidae; genus Ginglymostoma; species Ginglymostoma cirratum. Next base: position 18,035,333 of record JAHRHZ010000266.1, read on the forward strand.
TTTTTTTGGAAATGGTAAAATGTAAATCAACACTCCCTCAGGTAAAATAGTCATGAACCAGAACAATAATATGCCATGCCTGGAGTTTCCAGCCCCATTTTCTTTCTTACTCCTCTTAACCTAATAATCATATGTTTTTACATGGTCACACTTAATTATGCAATAATATAAAAGAGTTGGTTACTTTTAGAAAATGAGGTGTCTCATTCACCAATAGTTAAAATTGATCATGGGCATTAATGTAGAGTGATGACAAATCAGTAGCTATTTTATTGCTTGTGCGAGCTACTTTTCCATGTGTATGCTGTTGCTAACAATACAGAAGTAGGGTTTTGACTTTCATATTGCTGGCGCCGATTTGAGCTAGGTTCGGTTCCAATAAAATGTGAACTGTCAACATAATTACCCAGCTATCTTCAGGTAAGGTGAAGCTCCACACAAAAGTGGTTGAATACATTTGCTGAATTGGCTCAGATCAGTTAACACTTAGCCACTAAATCACCAAGAGTGCTGTTAGCCTCCAGATACACTGCAGCTGTTTTAGCCAACAGTTGACAAATTTGAGTCACTAACAAATCAGCTTTCAACTTCCAGTAAGTGTGATTTATGAAAGGCTGTGACTGCTTCACTGTTCTTGGACTTTCATCATTCACAGGCTTTTGACAGGGACCAGGAGGGTTCCCCAAACAGTAACATTATTTATTCAATCATCGAAGGAGATCCTGCTAAACATTTTACAATCAATAGTTCCACTGGAATAATATCTGTAGTCGCACCACTGGACAGGGAATCCATGGATGGTTCTCTGAATGGAATTATCAATTTAACTGTGCAAGCCAGAGATTGTGGTAATCCTGCACATAGCTCTACAGCACAGGTTGCCATCAAAGTGGAGGTATGACATGAAACAGTGTTTTTTTTTGTTCTCTCCATTTTCTAATAGAAGTGTCACTTTTACAGTGTCTGAGTGGAATTCCAATGGTAATGCCTCAGTCGTCTCAAGACTGGAGCACATTTCTGATATTTGACTCTTAACCTTTAAGGTTGCTGCTTAGCTATCTCCCTGTTCAAATCCAGGTCACTGCAAATGCTTTTTAAATTCCACTGCTCAATTAACGTCCAGCAAATCTCAGGCTCTGAGATTAAACAAATGGCCTTCTTTTTCAAAGTTGACTCACGTCTGTAAGGATTCAGAAAATTTTCTTTTGAAAAGAGCTCTCCCCAGAGAATTTTTTTTAAAAAAAATAGTTTTTGCAATTGCTTGCTGGAAAATTAATTGGGCTTTCATTTCATTATGGGCCGGGGCAGGTGGAAAGTAGTCAGGCCGTTTACTGAAGCAGGAACTCGGAGAAAGGTAAATGGTTTCCATTGTGATTTTAACCGTTTTGTGTCAGTCAATCTTCAGTGATGAAAATAGGCTGTTGCTTCTGCTGTTTCCCTGCCCCGTCACCAAAACCATGGTTCAGGTGAAGTCACAGGCTATTGTGGGAAATTATGTATATTCTGCCATTTTAATCCTGAATTAACTATTTGGGTGACTAAAATAATTTGCCTGGTTTCTCATCCTCAAAACTGGAATTGCATGGACTATTCGCCTAGTCTGCAACTCAGCCAGATGCCAGCTAGTTCCCATGCACACGAGCTTAATGGGACAGGGAGGCTGGAATGATGGCCATCACCTCCCAAAGCAGGTTGGAGACAAATTCGAAGCGACACTTCGGTTTGTTGGAACATTGTCCAAGTCAGTCACTGAGTGTGAGGCTCTCTTAAAACCCTCACACACCTCCTATTCCCCTCACCTCCCCACCTCTCAATGGTGCAATACATGCCCCATACCCTCTTGACTTCCCCATGTACACTCCATATCTCCATGGCCTCTCCATGTCTGCACCATAGCCTCATGACTTCTCCATGTTTGCTCCATACCCTCATGACCTATCCATACCTTCATACCCTTATTGTGCACTTTGTAGCCCATGACTTCCCCATGCCAACTCCATACTGCTGCTGCTAAGATTCCTCATGTGTCTCTGTAACCCATGACTTCCCACACCTACTCCATATCCCCATGCCCGGTCTGTACCCCAATATTCTACTCCATACCCCTATGATTCCCCCATTCCCATGGAGCTGACATGGGGTGCAGGGGTTATATAGGGACAGTGAGGTACAGAGTGATTTCTCCATGCTCACTGCCCACCCTACCCCTTATGATCCCCCATCTCACTTATTTACCCCCATGTCCATTACATATCCCCATGGCCCCAAAGCTAACTCTTTCAAACTCCAATGCTTACTCCACATCCCCATGACCTCTTATGTCCATGTTTTATTATGTTAAAGATGTTGTTCCTTGTTACTAATCTTACCTCTGGCTCAAAGGCTTTGGATTTGGCTCCAGAAGCTGGCCTAGTTTAGTCTAATCTTTAAGCATAGTTTGAAAGAATTCTTCATAAACATAAGCACTTAAGAAATAGGAGCAGGAGTAGGTCATCAGATCCATAGAGCCTGCTCCACCATGAAATAAGATATTTTCATGGACTCAGCTCCACTTACCCACCCACTCACTGTAACACTTAATTCCTTTACTGTTCAAAAATCTATCTTTGCCTTTAAAACATTCAACAAGGTAGCATCAACTGCTTCACAGGGCAGGAAATTTCAGATTCCCGAACTTTTGGGTGAAGAAGCTCCTCCTCAACCCAGTCCTAAATCTGTTCCCCCTTAGTTTGAGTATATGCCCCCTAGTTCTAGTTTCACCCACCAGTGGAAACAACCTCCCTGCTTCTCTTTTACCTATTCTCTTCATAATCTTATGTTTCTATAAGATTCTCCCTCATTCTTTTAAATTCCAATGAGAATAGTCCCAGTCTACTCAATCTCTCCTCATAAGCCAACCCTCTCAATTCTGGAATCAACCAAGTGAATCTCCTCAGCACCCCATCCAGTGCTAGTACATCTTTTCTCAAGTCAGGAGACCAAATCTGTACACAGTACTCCAGTGTGACCTCACCAGCATCCTATACAGCTGCAGCATAACCTCCCTGCCTTTAAACTCCATTCTCCTAGAAATGAAGGACAATATTCCATTTGCCTTCTTAATTAGCTGCTGCACCTGCAAACCACCTTGTGATTCATGCACAAGGTCATCCAGGTCTATCTGCACAGCAGCATGCTGCACTTCTTCACCATTTAAATAATAGTGCATTTAGCTGTTATTCCTACCAAAATTGATGACCCCATATTTATCAACATTGTACTCCATCTGCCTGACCCTTGCCCATTTATTTAACCTACCTATAGAGACAACACAGTATGGAGTTGGAGGAACACTGCAGGCCAGGCAGCATCAGAAGAGCAGGAAAGCTGATGTTTCGGGTCAGGACCCTTCTTCAGAAATGGGGGACGGGGAAGGGAGCTGGGAAATAAATAGAAAGAAGGGGTGGCACTGGGGAAGGTAGGTGGAATTGTGATAAGTGAGTGCAGATAGGGATTGGTCAGTGAGGTGGGAGAAGCAGATAGGTGGGAGATATGATGACAGGTTGTGTAAGGCCGGGGGTGGGGAGATTTTAAAACTGGTGAATTCTATGTTCAGGCCACTGGGCTGTAGGCTCCTGAAGTGGAATATGGGGTGTTACTCCTCCAGTTTGCAGGTGGTGTCATTATGGCACTGGAGGAGGCCCAGGATTGCCACATAGCCCAGAGAGTGGGAGTGGGAGGGGGAGTTAAAATAGTTGGTGACCAGAAGGTGTTGTCATTTGTCATGTACTTAATCTATCTATAGCCTTCTGCAGCCTTTCAGTGTCCTCTGCACACTTTGCTCTAAGACTCGTGTAAGCAGCAATCTGTTGGCTCAAAGTTTAAACTGAGGATCTGGCTACCTATTGAGGTAAAAGATCATATTGCATTGTTTAAAGAAGAACAATAAATTATTAACCAATATAGGAACAGGAGTAGGTTAATTAGCCCTGTGAGCCAGTTTAGTAGATTCTTCAGGATCTTTTCTATAAGAATGTTCAGGTAGTTTACACATTCACCACTTGGTCAGCCAGTTGCCTGCTGCCATTAAAGATGTCCCTGCAAGGTCATTCCATAAAGTTATTCTGGAGCTTAAGCAGAAGGTACTGCAGTGTCTATTTCATTATAGCACTTCTCATGAGTGTTAGACACTCATCAGGCTCTCGATGTAATACTTAGAGCAAAACTCTTTAGAAACTTAAGGCTCTGCTCCAATAAAAGCAACTTATCCTTTGGGGAGTATTTTAATAATTCAAGAAGAGAGAAACTAGGTAGATCTATTTCTCCTTTTATCTATTTTTGATAGCTGGTCAAGCAACAAGAAATTAAGCTCTGTGCAAAGTATAAAGTTGATCAATTATTTATAGAACCTGTCTTATCAAAGCAGTCTGATCAGTTCTGCGTATTGAGTTTTACTGACACAGTAACATTGCTAGTGGCAAGTTTTGTAAGACAGCTCAGCTTTTCTAGATCTGTTCACGTAATTCTTTGTCCATTCTATTTTGACTTTAGAAAAATGTTGAAAAGCCTGTCTTTTGTTAAAATCTTACCATCACTCTGACTTACCACTGGCCATCAAATCTATTATCGTGTTGCCTGCAAGCACAAGAGCATTTTCATGTCAATAGTGAGGTTGGAAGAGACAATTCAATTGTACAGTCTTAGTCAGATCTCATCTAGACTATTACCTTCCACTTTCTGTACTCAATGTTGTGTCAGGGTTTTAGTACCCTGGAGCAACCTTGCAATGATGTCACACAACTGCTCCTCACTTGTTATAAATAGCACAGTGTGGGTGAAGTTAAAAGAAGGGAAAAATGCAGAGATAGTTAGGCAGAAGCTTGAAATATAGCCACATGAATGTTAGAAACATGTGCAAAGAAACCTGTGGAGTAGAACAACTAGCATTAGGCAGTAGAGTTCATGGAGCAGATTTTCAATATTGTAACAATATGATTATAGGCTGGTGTATCTCTAAATACCATGTTTTAATATGTAATTACAATATTATAAAGACTTCTAAGCCTGAATACAAACCATGTCTTGTTTTTCCTTGATCGGAAAATAATCAAGAAGGCTAATGGAACATACACAGAGGGCTGGAGTATAAGGTTGCAGAAGTCATGCTGCAGCTATACAAAACCCTGGTTAGGCCACATTTGAAGTACTGTGAGCAGATCTGGGCACCACACCTTAGGAATGATGTTTTAGCCCCGGATGAAATACAATGCAGGTTTGCAAGAATGATACCTGGACAACATTAGTTATGAGGAGAGATTATACAAATTAGGTTTGTCTTCTTCTGGAATTTAAAGGTCAAGGCGTATTCTGAGCAAAATCTTCAAGATTTTAACAGGAAATAACAGGGTAGATAAACTATTTCCACTTGGTCAGAAATTCTAGAACTAGAGGCATAGTCCGAGAATTAGGATCTTTTGGGAGAGGATTAAGGAAGCACTCCTATACACGAAGGGTGGTGGTAGATGTTTGGAGCTCTCTTCCACAAATAGCAGTTGATGCTAGAGATGTTGTTAGTTTAAAATCTGAAATAGAGGTATTTGTGTGAAGCAAAGATATTGAGGGATATGGGCCAAGGGCAGGTATATGGACTTAGGCCACAGATGGGCCACGATTTTATTAAATGGGGGAACAGGCTGAGGGGGCTGAATGGCCTACTCCTGTTCCTCTGTTCATGTGTCACTATGTTCCAGTCAATATTTACCTTGACTCCAAGCCCATGAATGTGGGAATAAAATCCACACAACAAAAGGCCAAATCTTGGTGGGGGGTAAGGTGCACCTTATTGATATTGGAGTGGGTGCAGTATAAAATGAGCAGAATGGTTTTGGATGCCATGGTAGTTGAAATTTTCAAGACTGGGACCAGCGGATTATTCAGCAGGTCTGGCACCGGACCCGAAACATTAACTCTGATTTTTCTTCACAGATGCTGCCAGACCTGCTGAGCTTTTCCAGCAACTTCTGTTTTAGAGCATCCATAGTCCTTTCGGTTTTTACCAGTGGCTAATTTATAGGTAAGGGATTAGTTCAGAGGATTTGGACCATAGTCAAGAAAATGCAGCTAAGTACAGATCAGCCATGATCTAACAGAATGGCCTACTACATCTCCTACGTTCCTGAAACTTGTATGGTACATAGTTGTACAACTTACCGTTTCCTTTCAATCAAAAGGTGAAGGTGGGGGGCAGGGAGTGAAATAAGGTGGAACACTGCAAAACATTAAAACTTAGTACCTGGTAAGTGTATTTTGTTGAAATGAATAAACCATTGTTTAAATTTTATATTGCAGGATGTGAATGACAATGAACCAGTTTTTAACCAGAGCACCATTTTTGTTGCTGTAACTGAAGATCAGCTAGGTAAGAGGTATATTTTTGAGATGGATAAAAAAATTAAACCCAAATGATCTAACTCAAATGTTAGTAAATAGTTCATTACATGGTGGAAACTTACCCCCAAATTAACCAATTTCCATCAAATTTATCTGCATGCTATAAAATGAAGAAAAATTTAGTCATTGTCAGGAAAATTGATGTTTGTTTTTACACAGTGAGATCATAGCCACAATTATTTGCAGAAATAACAAATGGGGAATGCCAAAAATGTGATTCCACGTAAGGATCTGGAATTTCCTTCGTATTTGCACATAGAGACTTTGTCATCTGGGCATTCACCAGCTTCATAGACAAAATATCATTGATTTTTCAGCATAAGAGAGTTGCTTATTAAATGCAGTAATCCACAACCCCTCATCCCCGCATCCCCTTGATCATTTATGCTGACAATCCCTCCATACAATTTAGTTGCCACGCACAAAATTGGCCACATATCCCTTTACTTTGAAAAACGAGTCTCTACGTACACTTGTTTGAGTGAAGTTGTGTCTTAAGTTCCAGAAATTCCGATCGGTCAGAAACCCCGTGTCCCAACCTGATTGGATTTAAAATTACCCACTTACCTTTTGATGCCTTCTGTGCTGGAGATTCCTGGACAGGGACTTCCTGTCATGAACCTGTCTGGGAATCCTTGAGTCCAGAAGCAGAGAAAGTCATAGTCGGACGCACATTCTCTGCTGTTATGTGCCCAGCCGTTGTCAGCTGTTGTGAAAGGGTATACACGTAAAGTAAGTCAGAAAATGGGTGGTATGGGCAATGGAGAGTGGATGAGTATTTATAATGTCAGCTGTGTGAGGCTTTATAAAAGAATAAAAGAACAAAACAACAAAAGAGAAGTACAGCGCAGGAACAGGCCCTTCAGCCCTCCAAGGTTGTGCCAATCATCATACCCTAACTAATCTAAAAACAAACCTTCTGCCCTTATTCAGTCCATATCCCTCTATTCCCTCCATTTTCATGCAACCATCCATGATTGTGTCAGGTGGATGAGGGAGCTTAGGTGCCTGGTGGGAGAGGTGGAAGGATGAGGGAATCAGAGTGCCATTTGAGTGAGTAGATGAGGAGCAGCGTGCTAAGGCTGCAGTGTGTCATGGTGCCAGTAAACGGATGAGTGCTTAGGGTGGGTCGAAAGTCAGAATGTGCAAGTGGCTGGGTTGGGTTCAGTGGGGTTGGGTAAGGAGAGGGGAGACACAGGGATGACAAGTTGGGATGGAGGTGAACACACAAATGAAAATATCAAAAAGGGCCAGAAATAGACCATTTGTCCCACTGAGTCTGCTCCACCATTGAATATGATCATGGCTGATGTGTTTGTGTTTTGAGTCCCACATTCCCATCTAACCCCTGAGCATTCTTGATTCCCTTGCCGAAGAAAAATCTATCCACCCCTATTTTTAAAAAAATACAATGACACTGTCTCCAGTGCCTTCAGGCAGAGAATTCCAAAGTCACACAAATGCTCCAAGAGAAAACAAATACTCTTCTTAGAATCCCTACAGTGTGGAAGCAGGCCATTGGGCCCATTGAGTCCTCATTGACCCTCTGAAGAGCATCCCACCCCCTGTCCTCTCCCTGAAACCCTGCATTTCCCATGGCTAACCCACACAGCCTGCACATTCCTGGAGCACTATGGGTAATTTAGCATGGCCAATTCACCTAACCTGCACATCTTTGGACTGTGGGAGGAAATGGCAGCAGCCGGAGGAAACCCATGCAAACGAGTGGAGAACGTGTAAACTCCACACAGACAGCCACCCGAGGTTGTATTCGAACTCATGTCCTTTGTGCTGTGAGGTAGCAGTATTAACCATTGAGTCACCGGGCTGCCCAAATCTCTGACCTGAAGGGGCTGACCCCAAATTTTCAAACGGGCCCCCTAGTTCTGAAGCCACTCCACTAAAGGAAACATCCTTCCCATGTGTGCTACTGATCAAGAAGATTCAGCATCCTGCACACTTCAGTCAAGTCATCTCTCAATCTTCTAAACTCCTGTAGAAACAAGCCCAGCCTGTCTAACCTATCCTCATAAAAGAACCCATCCGTTCTCAGATATCAATTTCATAAAACTCCTCAGAACTACCTCCAATGCATTTACATCCTTCCTGTGTCAGGGCAGGCGGGGTGGGGGTGGAGGTTTGGGGATGGCTGAAGTGGGGGCCGCGGGGGAGATGTCAATTCAGGCCAAGGCGTGAGGTGTGGTATGGGGCTGTTAGGTCCAGTAGAGTGTCGAGAGTCTTGGTGGGATGGGGGATATATTTGGGGTGGGGGATTAGGGTGCCTTACTGGTTCAATTTAATAGTTACCCAGGAATTCAAAGTACAATCCTCCAACATTTCCTGGGTTACTATCACAATGTTAAGAGGCCATTTTGGAGAGTTCCAGACTCTGGGACATCGTTCATTGGAATTTTTAGTTTCCTGGGAAATTCCCTTAGAATCAGTTGTGTTGGGATTTCCACATGATTCTGACTAACATGGTGGCCATTGAACATACCTTGGCCTGATCTTTGATTCAATTGCTCTTTGTGGGACCTTGCTATGTGCAAATTGAATGTTGCTACATTACTACACTTGGGTGGCACAGTGGCTCAGTGGTTAGCACGGCTGCCTCACAGCACCAGGGACCTGGGCTCAATTCTACCCTTGCGTGATTGTCTCTGTGGACTTTGCACATTCTCCTCGTGGCTGTTTGGGTTTCCTTTGGGTACCTCGGTTTTGTCCCACAGTCCAAAGATGTGCAGGCTAGGTGGATTGGCCATGCTAAAAAGTGTTAAGGTGGATCCTACCTTTTTGTTTCTCCAGTAGACTGGTACAGCCTCCAGGGTAATGCTGTAAAACCAGGAAATGAGGATTTTAAGTTTCAGATTGGGATCCTGATATGATGCCTAAAGAAAAATGCTCCAGGAAACTTGAGGTCGGGAATTTTGGATGTGAAATATACAGGAAATTCTGTCGATTGTTGACTCCATTGTTTGTCATTCATGGGGTTGGGAATGGGGAGGTAAGGGGATGGTCTCTGGTCCAGTGGCAGGGAAGGAGTGAGTGTTGGTTCCCAGGGGAGAGGGGTGTGTCAGATCCCATTAGGGGAAAAGGAATATCAGCTTCTGGGGGTGGAGAAGGGTATGTCCAATCAGGGTCTGAGGAGTGTAAGGGTTCTTGGGGACGAGTCGTTGAAGGTGGGTAAGGTAAGCTAGGGGTGTCATCTTAATAGTTATCTGGGTTTCTAATCATCTAAATTTTCTGAGGAATTTTTTACTCAACCACAGCAGAGCCCTCTAAATTATTTGATTTAAATGGATACTTTCAGGGGATTCCAGGTACTGTGGAACTGCCCAGCAGAATCTTCAATCTTCCATGCAGTTCTTTCGGAATCTGCTACATCAGGGATTCCAGCAACTCCAACCTACACTGCAGTCCAACCCGAAATGTCTCATGATGCAACATTTTAAATTCTACATGAATAGAAATTGAACAGAATTTTCATGTTTTGGCTTCACAAATGGAAGTTCGCTTTTGTGGTTCACCAATGGAAAACTTCAGTTTTTATGATATTTCGAAATAAATTAACTGAGTTTTTTTCTTCCAGATCAGTGCATTGTTTCCATATGGGCCTTGGATAATGATGTCACTGATCCAAACCGATTATTGATCTACAGAATTGAAGATGGGGCCAGGGGACAGTTTATTATCAGCACAGAGAAGAGAGAGCTGCATCAACCTGCTGCATGTATCCGGGTAAACCCAGAGTCTAGACTTGATTACGATGGTGGGCCACGTAACTATAGACTGACAGTGGCTGCCAGTGATTTTGGGTTCAATCCCAACACCGGCTACACGACAGTTGAAGTGGATATCTTGGACGTCAATGACGAAACTCCTGTTCTGATTGGAAGTTCACTTTCTAATGTCTTTGCAAGAGAAAATGGGAGAATTAATGCAACAGTCACTGCCATTCAAGCTTTTGATCCAGACACTGATGCAGAACTGCACTTCTTTATTAGAGGAACTGAGTGCCTCGATGAGGATGAGGAAAGGCTGAGTAGTTCACTCTGTAAAAATTGGTTTCAAGTGATGGAGCAATCAGGGTTTTTGCTTTACAGTGGTTCAGTCGACCGTGAAAGTGTCCAGGCTGTTCGACTCAGAGTACAAGTCGTGGACTACAACACTGTTCTCTCTTCAAATATGAGCGAGGAAGGTCAGTTCCACTTGCAAAGCGGTTTAGAAACTTGTTTATGTGCTTTCTGCACAAGTAGAGATTGAAATCTGTGTGCACTGCTCAGATTTTTAAAGCATTCGAGTATCAAGGCAATATGCACCCAATCTATGCTGTTATTGGTCCCTAAAATAGTCTCGGTCTCTTAATTGTCTGTTAAAGGCTTTTTTTCAAAATTTGACATTAATGCGTTGCCCCTTCCAGAATCCTTCATTTTTCCCAATGATCACAAATATGATTAACACATCCAAATCTCAAAGACTATTGCTGGTCCCGTCCACAATGAGCCCCCACACCCCAAAAAACAATCAACGATCACCAGCTCACTCCTTAGAATTAAACTAGTTCTCACTAGTATGACAGAATTCCCGTGTCTGAAGTCTTACACAGATAATGTAAAGAAATGATAGTTGATATCTGTGTGTTATTTCATAAAGAGGTGACAATCTCTTGTTTAATTTATCAGTATTTCAGTTAAATACCAACTAAACTCTACAGAGCTTTTCTTAACATCTTCCACTGAATGTGTGAAGAGTTTTCCATTATTAATTATAATAGTTCTCATTCTGTAGAGTGTATAGCTACTCCTATTAGGAGATCTGCTTTATTCATATGTAACATTCGACTGTCTCGCACTATCTTCATATATTTACTGTAGCTCATCTGCAATCACTTTGCGATGTTGATCAGCAATCTTTGTTTGGATCAATCCCTCTTTCTGTTGCCCTCCACTTTGTTCTCTCGAAGAGGTCTCTGACTAAATTGTTAACTCATGTTTTTCAGGGCATATCAAAATAATCATTGCTGATGAAAATGACAATCCACCTGAATTTACCAGGATGGAAAATAAAAGTGGTGAGTAGTGATGTGAATAGTTTTGGTCTCCTTGCCTAAGGAAAGACATACTGGTATTGGAGGCAGTCCAGGGAAGATTCACTCAGTTAACCTCACATATGAAAGCATTTTCTTATGAGGAGAGGTTAAGTAATTTGGGCTTATGTTCATTGGCGTTTAGAAAATGCAAAGAACCCTAATAGAAAGATATAAAATTTTATGGGGGCTTATTAGGGAAGATGTGGAGAGGTTCTCACAGTGCCAGGCACCTTGGTTCAATTCCAGCATCAGGCAACTGTCTGTGTGGAATTTGCACATTCTCCCCGTGTCTGCGTGGGTTTTCACTGGGTGCTCCGGTTTCCTCCCACAGTCCAAAGATGTGCAGGTCAGGTGGTTTGGCCATGCTAATATGCCCATTGCGTCCAGGGATGTGTAGGTTAGGTGGATTAGCCATGGGGAATGGAGGGTTTCAGGGATAGTGTAAAAGGTTGAGCCTGGGTGGGACGCTCTTTGTAGAGCCAGTGTGGACTTGTTGGGCTGAATGGCTGTATCCACACTGTAGTGGTTCTAAGATAAGTTGTTTCCCCTTCTGGGAGAACGGCTGTCCATTTATAACAGAGGAGGAATTTCTTCTCTCAAAGGGTAGTGAATCTGTTGAATTCGTCACCACAGAGGCCTGTCGAGGTTGGGTTGTTAGGAATATTCAAAGCTGAGATAGACAGATTTCTGATCATTTTGGGAATCAAGTGTTATTGGGAAAAGACAGGGAAGTGGAGTATAGGATTATTAGATTAGCCATGATCTTACTGAATGATGGAGTGGACGCAATGGGATGAATGGTCTTCATCTTATAAATCTATGGTGGTCTTATCATTATCAAGTATAAAAGAAAATGGTGTAACAGCCATGACGTTGAGAATAACATGTTTCCTATGGACGTATCAACCAGACTAGGCCATTCTGGCTCTTCATTGAGAATGAACAATGTGAGCTGTGGGATAGGTATACACCGCAGGGCAAGAGTTATAGCTGGGGGAAAGGCAATTATGAGGTGATTAGGCAAGACTTAGGATGCATAGGATGGGGAAGGAAACTGCAGGGGCTGGGCACAATTGGAATGTGGAGCTTGTTCAAGGAACAGCTACTGCGTGTCCTTGATAAGTATGTACCTGTCAGGCAGGGAGGAAATGGTCGAGCGAGGGAACTGTGGTTTACTAAAGAAGTTGAATCTCTTGTCAAGAGGAAGAAGGAGGCTTATGTAAAGATGAAGTGCGAAGGCTCAGTTAGGGCGCTTGAGAGTTACAAGTTAGCCAGGAAGGACCTAAAGAGAGAGCTAAGAAGATCCAGGAGGGGACATGAGAAGTCTTTGGCGGGTAGGAACAAGAAAAATCCTAAAGCTTTCTATAGGTATGTCAGGAATAAAAGAATGACTAGGGTAAGAGTAGGGTCAGTCAAGGACAGTAGTGGGAAGTTGTGCGTGGAGTCCGAAGGGATAGGAGAGGCGCTAAATGAATATTTTTCATCAGTATTCACACATGAAAAAGACAATGTTGTCGAGGACAATACTGAGATACAGGCTATTAGACTAGACAGGATTGAGGTTCATAAGGAGGAGGTGTTAGCAATCCTGGAAAGTCTGAGAATAGTTAAGTCCCCTGGGCTGGATGGGATCTATCCTAGGATTCTCTGGGAAGCTAGGGAGGAGATTGCAGAGCCTTTGGCTTTGATCTTTTTGTCATCATTGTCTACAGGAATAGTGCCAGAAGACTGGAGGATAGCAAATGTTGTCCCCTTGTTCAAGAAGGCGAGTAGAGACAACCCTGGTAATTATAGACCAGTGAGCCTTACTTCGGTTGTGGGTAAAGTGTTGGAAAGGATTAAAAGAGATAGGATTTATAATCATCTAGAAAGGAATAATTTGATTAGGGATAGTCAACACAGTTTTGTGAAGGGTAGGTCGTGCCTCACAAACCTTATTGAGTTCTTCGAGAAGGTGACTAAACAAGTGGATGAGGGTAAAGCGGTTGATGTGGTGTATATGGATTTCTATAAAGCATTTGATAAGGTTCCCCATGGTAGGCTATTGCAGAAAATTCAGAGGCATGGGATTGAGGGTGATTTAACGGTTTGGATCAGAAATTGGCTAGCTGTAAGAAGACAGAGGGTGGTGGTTGATGGGAAATGTTCATCCTGGAGTTCAGTTACTAGTGGTGTACTGCAAGGATCTGTTTTGGGGCCACTGCTGTTTGTCATTTTTATAAATGACCTGGATGAGGGCGTAGAAGGATGGGTTAGTAAATTTGCGGATGACACTAAAGTCGGTGGAGTTTTGGATAGTGCGGAAGGATGTTGTAGGTTACAGAGGGACATAGATAAGCTGCAGAGCTGGGCTGAGAGGTGGCAAATGGAGTTTAATGCGGAAAAGTGTGAGGTGATTCACTTTGGAAGGAGTAACAGGAACACAGAGCACTGGGCTAATGGTAAGATTCTTGGTAGTGTGGATGAGCAGAGAGATCTTGGTGTTCATGTGCATAGATCCCTGAAAGTTGCCACCCAGGTTGATAGGGTTGTTAAGAAGGCGTACGGTGTGTTAGGTTTTATTGGTAGAGGGATTGAGTTTCGGAGCCATGAGGTCATGTTGCAGCTGTACAAAACTCTGGTGCGGCCGCACTTGGAGTATTGCGTGCAGTTCTGGTCGACCCATTATAAGAAGGACGTGGAAGCATTGGAAAGGGTGCAGAGGAGATTTACCAGGATGTTGCCTGGTATGGAGGGAAGGTCTTATGAGGAAAGGCTGAGGGACTTGAGGCTGTTTTCGTTAGAGAGAAGGAGGTTAAGAGGTGACTTAATAGAGACATACAAGATGATCAGTAGATTAGATAGGGTGGCCAGTGAGAGCTTTTTCCCTCGGATGGTGACGGCTAGCACGAGGGAACATAGCTTTAACTTGTGGGGTGATAGATATAGGACAGATGTCAGAGGTAGATTCTTTACTCAGAGAGTAGTCAGGGCATGGAATGCCTTGCCTGCAGCAGTAGTAGACTCGCCAACTTTAAGGGCATTTAAATGGTCGTTGGATGAACATATGGATGATAATGGAATAGAATAGGTTAGATGGGCTTCGGATTGGTTTCACAGGTCGGCGCAACATCGAGGGCCGAAGGGCCTGTACTGCGCTGTAATGTTCTATGTTCTATGTTCTATGTTCTATGTTTCAGCAACAGAATATCAGATCTACTGTAGCAATCCCCTCTCACTCTAATTCAGTGCATCATAACTTAAAGTTTATTTTTTGGCCGTGGGCATCTTAAATCATTTGAAGACAAAGGCTTAGTTTCAGCCCATCTGATACCCGAAGATCCTGGTTTCCAGAAGATGGTTATGACTGGATTCAACAGGCCAAAAACAATCTACTTTTTACTTATCTTGCTGCCAAGTCACAGGGCACAGAATTATAGAATGATGACTCTTCAGATTCTAAGAATCCCATTCTCCTTTGAAGGCTTCAGTTGAATCTTCTCCAACCAAATTCTCAGCCACTGCTTTGTAGATCTTAACAGCTGTTTATGTTACCATTTCTTTTTTGCCAAGGACATCAAATTCTGTTCTGACGAAGAGTCACCAAACTCAAAATGTCACCTTTGCTTTCTCTCCACAAATGCTGCCAGACCTGCTAAGTTTCTCCAGCAATTTCTTTTTTTTTCAGTCTCCAGCATCGTGGTTCTTTTTCAAAATTAAATCGGTGTTCCGTTTCCATGTTGAGAGAAAATAAAGATTTAAATATCAATTACCATTTTTATTATATTTTTAAAAATCCCATTTGTCAAACCCTGTTCAAAATTTTAAATCTTGTGTGTTTAATGCCTTTTATTCATACCTCACACCATAAACAGCTAATCTCTTTTAAAAACTCTTTAAGTTGTCAATCAAATTGTTGTGATAATTATAGCTTATGGAAAACAACCAGGAAATACAGGGAAATGTAGCAAACAGCTCTCGTAACTGCTAAATCGTTTTTTTTAACTTTCACTTACTTAGGCTGCCATTTTTAACTTTTAAAGGGCTGGCGATTCAAATAAGTTCACATCATGACATTTATCCAGCATTTATCTGCCCTTCATGTGCATTTCTGTCAACTCCAAAAATTTGTGACTTCAGCACGAGGTCTCTAGTGGAAATGTGGTCTGTTTGAACTCAGTATTGATTTCAAATTACCCTGCTGTTTGAGTTTCCCTCGGGTGTGAGGCACACCCTAACTCATTGGACTAACCAGCAAAACTAGGATCTTTCAGAATTGGATGTTGGACTTCTGCAACTGAGTTCCACCAGCCATTTATAAAGGTCCACGAAACCCCCAGGACTTTGTAAAAATCCAGCATTCCCTGCCTAGAAACCTTACACTTCCCATGATCTTCATGGTCCTGAGTAAAGACTGGAGCGTCTCTCTGCACTTGTGAGGCTAGGGAGAGAAAAGTGAAATGTTCAAATAAGTTCAAGACTCTGGGGATCAATGAGTAAGCAATGGAACATGCAGTTGGTTGTACCTATCTTTAACATCTAAGGCTGAAGATTTACCAGGGGTGTTTGCAAGTTCCCATAGCCCGGTGCTGCAAGATAAGGCTACAGGTCAAGTGTGGACTTGGCCCATGAAAATTCCTTGGTTTAAAAGTCCTCAGGTTACTTATACTTTCCAGAAGAACCCTGGCTTCTGCCAAGGATTCTCACTGTCAGAGGAAGGTTGGAGATGATTTGTGGCATTCTGCAGACAGTCACTTCAACCTCATTGTGTTGCCGTAGCAACGTTGGACACAAGGGATAAACTGGCAACTTGTACCAAATTATAGTTGGCAACATTTTATCATCACATTCACCACGTTCATTCATTTAGGCGTATAATATACTGCCCTCTCACATGTGGCACAAATAGTAGGTAATACATGTTCTTTCCCAGTCTCTACTGATATTACTCCACTGCTGCCCACAAATGGTGGACGGAGGCTGGAGGTTCCTGGCACAGCTCCATAAAATTCCTGGCCTTCCAGGAGTACTGGAAGCTACACCGAATGGTTAAAATTCAGCCTTTCTCAAATCTCCAGCCTCAGAACTTTTATGTAGCTGAAGCTTTCATGTTTGAGGGAGAAACAGGCCAGGAAACCATAGAATCGTAGAAAAGTTACAGCGCAGAAAGAAGCCATTCAGCCCATCATTCAGAAAAAGAGCTAGCCACTCATCCTAAGCAAACATTCAAGCACCTACTCCATGATCTTGCAGGTTACAACACTTCATGTTCAGATCCAGGTATGTTTTAAATGAGTTGAGGATTCCAACCAACAAACCAGGCAGCAGTTCCACATACCCACACATCTTTGGAAAAGGGAGGGAGTGAAAAAGAATGAGGGGGAGACGGTGCTTGTGTATTTTGTGTATGTCTCATTTCCTTGAGTGAATGCAATGTTTTT
This sequence comes from Ginglymostoma cirratum, assembly GCA_024137785.1. NCBI lineage: Eukaryota > Metazoa > Chordata > Chondrichthyes > Orectolobiformes > Ginglymostomatidae > Ginglymostoma > Ginglymostoma cirratum. The sequence goes on from JAHRHZ010000266.1 coordinate 18,052,271, forward strand.
ATTTGACTTAGCTTTATTGTCACATGAGTACAGTGAAAAGTTTACAAGCCGCCACTTGCAGCGCCATCTTAGGTACAAAGATACCTGGGTACAGATTCCTGAGCACAAATTCTTGAAAAGAAATTAGAAAAATATAGAAGTAAAACGTTCAGCATTACAGGCCTTCAAATGTACAAAATCATAGCCATAAATTAGGTCAATGAAGAGATAAAAGTTCAGAAGTATAAACAGACTAAATTTTGTGTGGGTGATATCTCACTTTTGGGCCTTGTGCTTTTGCGTATGGTAATCTCGTGCTTTTTTCCTATGAGAGTGTCTACGTTTTACGTACTCATGTTTGTGTGTTGTTGTATATGGCGGCTGTCATTTTCTTTGCATTGGGAATGACAATTTTATTGCATACGGGTTTCCAAATGATTATCATGTGATACGTATATAAAAATTACACATTCAGCCTTGGCCCATTTTGCTTAGTACCCAAATCTCATAGTCTGTAACAATTCTGTACAACCTCTGCAGCAAACTGTGCAGACTTAAATTGAAATATTGTCTCTGTCTCAGGAAAGTGACTTCCACGCACTATTCTCCTGCTTTTCGTGGGTGTTGCCTGCCATTGACCAGAGACACACATCTCCAAAGGAGACCAGGTCATACAAAATTACCACCCCTTACATTTACTTTCCTGCAACAAGGAGTCTTTATCCAATGGCAGACATGCATGTTGCTCCCCTGGGGAAATTTATATGCTTTTACTGAAGAGTGCAGCTAGTAGCAGAAGAACAGTGCATCTTAAGTTGATTACACTGTTGTAATGGGTCTAGGACTCCTTAATGGCCTCTTTGGCATCTGCCTGGCTCTTGTACATAAGAGACTAAGGTAATTGAAAGGCTATTGGGATATTTGATACCTCTTTTCAAATACTACTCAGCTTTTTAGAAAGTCTTTGATTAATCACAGCATTGTGTAATTGTACATTTATACCTTCTTAACTTTACATTCCTAACTTTCCTCAATTATATAGACAGTTAGTGCTATTATTTTCCATGCAAAGTATGTTAAACTTTAGGATGAAGCCATTAACCTAAAATTCCCAGACTTTGCAGTATGTTCTTTCTTGTCGACTATTCAAGCCAAATTGTGGAAATGAATCCTTGCACTTGGCACCATTCATGGACTTATAAACCTGTGATGCCTCTCCTAGAGATCCTCAGCTCACTCTGTGCTCTGCCGTTTACTTTCTTACCTTCCAAGCAGGGAATACATTTGTACAGAGCCTTGGCTAGACCACACTCGGAGTTCTATGAACAGTTTCACTCTTTATGTATTGTGAAAACAACCTTGAAGCCCTGGAGGAAGAGCAGAAAAACATTACAAAGTTGTTACCAGCATTGAGAAGGTTCAGTTTGTACCATGGAAAGTTGAACTGCCTGTAGCTCTTTACACTGGAAAGGAAAAGGAAAAAGCAAAGCTGATGCAAGTCTTAGAATCATCCATGAAATCCAATCTTTTGTTGTATGGTTTAATGGCAACTTCCATGGGTTTGGGTTTGGGACAGGCAGATTCAAGAGAAGACATTAACTAACTTAAGGCTTGAAATTCTTTGTAAGACTGTTTATTACATATGAAGACTAAACACTACAATACATGGTCTTCAGTGATATACCAGGCTCTAATCTTATTGTTACATTATTGAAAGACAGTTCCATGAACTCCACATGCTTCTGACCTTTTTTTGAAGTCCATCCATATTGTGTTATATATGTCCAGTGAAGACCTACTCAGTGACATCATTGCGAGGTTGCTCCAGGGTCCTAAAGCACTTACACAAACCCAGATTTCTGGGCTCCCCTTCACATCTCCCCGTTCCATTCCCACAGCGTTAGAATGTAAATAAAAAAATGCCTCTGTCAAAACATATAGATCACAGGAGGAAGCCATTCCAACCACTGTGTTTGAAAAATGTTCAGAAATTTGTCCAGCTTTCTTGCTTTTTCTCCTTGACCCTGCACATTTTTTCTTGAAAACTAAAACTTATCTTTAAAGTCGTGAAGGGTTTTGATGGAGTGATTGTGGAGGCATAGGTCCTATTAGTAGATGAGATTAGACAAGGAGGCTTAGTGTTGCAAGGGTGAAGTGCGTAGAGATGTTTTATGATGGTGAGGCATAATGAAAAGAATGAATACCAGATCAGGTCAAATTAAACCTTGACACAGAGTGTGAAATTTGTTACAAAGCAAAGTGATTGAAATGGTGATGGATTTAAGTAGATATTTACTACATGTAAAGAGAAAACAATCGGGAAAGACAGGGGCAGAGTGGTTAGATGTAAATGGAATGGTTGAGTTGATGTAGTGTATGAAGGTTGGAATAGACCAGTATTTTCACTGGCAAGTTTCTGTGCTGGGTATTCTCTCAAGTTCTATGTTAATCTTTAAATGCCCCCCATTTTCCCACCTCAAAAGGTCTCTTGTCAAATTTCCTATATTCTGAAGTAAAATAACCACCCATATTCACATGCAACTCCACTGTCCTGCCTGCTCTATGAAAACAACAATCACACTGTATCCATCATGACTCTCAAATTAAAATTTGTGTGCAGCCCATTTCAGCCTTTTAGGCCTAGAAGGTAAAGTGCAACCATTAAAATATTCTGCAGTTGATGGATTGCAGTCAGCGTCAATCCAGGGCCGATTAATGTGCTGTGAATGGTATTTACTCAGATCTTGGGAAATACTTATGGAATACATTTGACAAATGTGCAAATGGTGGGGAACAGATTTAATACACTAAGTAACCATAGGGGACCTTAAAGAACACAATCATCTTACTGGAATGTAAATGCAGACCACCAACTTCACGGAACTGCATAACTCTGGCAGTTCCGTTAAAGAAATCTGATTTTAATTAAATTGTGATAGACTATTGGAGATATTTTTAAACATATTATAGTAACTAATAGATCATTCAATTCCTCTCCTTCACCATTCAGTTGGATGATGGTTGATCTGTCCATAAACTCCATTTACCTCCACAGCTCTTGCTGCTGTAACAAAGCTCTCTTGATTATAATCTTGAAGATCTCAACTGATCCAGGATCTACAGCCTTTTTGGAAAAGAGAGTTCTCATTGTATGCGCACTAGCTTGTGCAAGTTACATAAACATAGGGTAGGATTTTTCAAGTGGCAGATTCTTTTCTGCCAAAGAGTCAATGGAATGATTCCCTGGCAACTTCAGAAGCCCCAAACCTACTGAACACAGCAAAGTGCATTCATTAGTTGGAGATGTGGTTCTCACCCCTCACCTGGGCTGACCTCCATCCTGGGAGCTCTCAGGCCAATCAGATTGGCAGATAGCTCTGCAGACCCAGTAACAGCAATCCGGCACTGGCCAGGACTGGGATTACAGCAATCCATAGATTCTAAAAGTCCCAGAACTTGGGGTTGTGGGGGGGGTGGAGTGCAGTATCTTGCGGATGGTGGTGTTTCCATGTATCTGCTGCCCTTGTCCTTCTAAATGAAAGTATTCATGAGTTTGGAAGGTGCTGTCTGAGGATCTTTGGTGAATTTGTACAGTGCATCTTGTGGATAGTACACACTGCTGCTACTGAGCATCAGTGGTGGAGGGAGTGGATGTTTGTGGATGTGGTGATAATCAAGTGGGTTGCTTTGTCCTGGATGGTGTCAAGCTTCTTGAGTGTTGTTGGACTTGTCCAGGCATGTGGGGAGTACTGCGGGGAGTATTCCATCATACTCCTGACTTGTGCTTTCTAGATAGTGGACAGACTTCAGGTGTCAGACTCACTGCAAGATTCCTAGCACCTGACCTGCTCTCATAGCCACAGTATTTTTTTGACAAGCCCAGTACAGCCTCTGGTTAAAGGTAACTCCCAGGATGGCGATAGTGGAAGATTCAGTGATGGTAATGCCATTGATTGTCAAGGGGCGATTGTTAAATTCTCTCTAGTTGGAGATGCTCTTTTCCTTGTGTGGTGTGAATATTATTTGCTGTTTGCTCCATTCCAATGGTATCCATCATCTAAGTCTACTCCCGCCTTATAAGGCATTGCTCCTGAAGTAATGCACTACTGGGTGGCTGTCTGCCCAGTGATAAGAACCCTTGCACCCTCACCAGGATGCTGTGTGCCTGGACAAGTACTGCCATTCTGGAACTGCCTGCTCATTGATGGATAGAATCTGAATATGTTGGAGAAGGTCAATCTCTGACAGTGGCCTGGAGGTCCTAATGGAGGATATGGTGTGAAAGAGAAATGTCCTCTTCTCAAAGGACCAGCAGAGGATAAGGTTACTGAGGCTTTAATGGAAGTACAACAAGGCTGCCTACTGTACTGCTCACCCAGCTGAGATACTGACACCTCAGTGGCAGTGTTAATCTGGTGAGAATCTCATGGACATGCTGGCACTGCCATGGCGAGCCAGGTCCAGTGCCCTTAGGGTCTGCTGGAGTGGTGCAAATACCTGCAGTCCATTACCCCATCACTCTGTTTGTCCCCAGGACCAAAGGCAGAGCAACAGTTGGTGAGAGCTCCAAGTGCTCCTTCCTCACAAAGAGACAGGGCAGTGCCAGGATCCACCCAGCTGGAGGTGGAACCACTCTCAGGCCACTCAAGGTGGCCGGATCTTCCTTCTGCATCCTGCTTGCTTCTCTCTCTGGCCCTTGGAAGTTGAAGTCAAAGAGACTCTCAGCACAATTAGGCCGTCCAGACAAAAATACCCCCATTAGCCACCTGACCAAAAGGTCAACCATTTCTACTGCCAAGTAGTCTCCCTCCCTCTACCCTCCTAGCTGTGGAACCAAGGACTACACTGAGATGTAGTGGGAAAGAGAAAGTAGAGAACGCATTGAGGGCATTTGGTGGCATGGGCTACACTGCACTGTAGATGAAATCTCTACAGCTGTTCATTTCAGTGTCTGTGTCAGCCCAAATGTAAGTGTGCCAGCATGTTCCCTAATGTCATGGATTGATATCTGTGTGGAGAGCCAGCTGCAGCATGTGGAAGCACAAATAGAGCAATGGTTTCTGTTGACACCATTGTCCCCTGTCCTACAACATCCCTATTCTTTCCATGACCTCTGTGTCTAAAAAAGTTGATGTGAATGAAATGGTCACCCAATGCGCCAATGCATTAGAAAGGCCAGGGATTGGCATCCCCGTAGATCAGTATCCTGTACAGTGCATGGTCTGTATGCAATGCTGTTTCCTAGAAAGGGTCACAGCGTGGGTCCTGCAGCCCCCACTCCCACAGGGCAAGACATTTACCCCATCCACTCAGGGTGTGGTTGCAACCATTTCTGTTCGCCTTGTACACTATTGATTTCCAGCACGTTGGAAGACGATAGTGAATTCTGTTTGGCCAGAGGATTGCAGAAGTGCCAGGATGTTCACGAGGGGTTAGCAGAAGTTGATGCCAATGTCTGTGGATGAAGGGTGCGTGCAACTGATGGCCATGGATAGTGACTGAGATATTGATTGGTGCTGAACATCGCTGGGGCTGCTCGCAGCCAGAAGGGATCTGAAGTCACCAGGTACATGCTTTGACACCCACGTTAAGAATTCTTGACGTCTAGCTTGCTTGTTGTCTTTGCTAAGATAGGAAGCTGAATATTAATGTGGTGAAGTGGGCCATTGATAAGGCATTTAACAAGCCGTATTCTCCTTTAATTAGCAACTCACTGCTACCTAGTGAGAAACTTGCCTCACCATCCAGCAAAAGTGTAAATGATGCAGCTAGTTACTCCCAACATCAAATTCAGCCTCACCAGATTTCTCACATGATTCTGCCACAAATGTTGCCAAAGCCCATGTCACTCAGATCGTTATAAGATTCTACCAAGGAGTTACATTTTGAGACATAGTCAGACCAGAAGCCAGTATAGGACAGTGAGGATGTGTCAAGGGATGAACTCAAACAATGTTATTTTTTGATTCCATCATGGAATGTAAACATTGTTGCTCAGGCTAGCATTAGTTGCCCATCCTTAATTGCCCTTGAGAATGTGTTGATGACCATCTTCTTGAATGGCTGCAGTCCATTTGATGCAGGTACACACACAGTGTTGTTGGCAAGAGTGTTACATACCAGTTAGAGGGTTGCCTGTGTAGAAGTCCCAACAAGTGACCCTTGTCCCCTTGGAGCAGGTTTGAGACACCTTGACTCCTATTTCATGCTGTGGAAAGTTAGATGGGTGGGAAAGCGAAATTAAAGTGCACTGCATCTTAATTGTGTGTAGCAACAGTTTGGCAGATTTTGGGATATAGGTCCTGATATAACTCAGGTTGGGAGAGTAACAAGTGAATTCGCATTTAACCAAGACTTGACCCTGCTCACACTTGAGCCCGTTGCTCCACCCTGTCTTGCCCACTATTAACCATTTCAGGCCTGCAGTGGACAGAGCTCTGGATAGTTAATTATACCCTGGGGATGAAGGGGGACTTTACTGATTATTTATCAGTTTGGTGTAAAATTGTTCAAAAAGCCCACCTATTCTGCCAACTGTATCTTTGACTGTGCAATACTATATGAACATACCATAATCTTGTCCATCTCCTTGTTCACAAATTGCTTTCTGCCGTGAACATTACACAGTGCCTCCTTCAGTCGAGAAGTATCTCCTCTTCAACATTGTAGTATATTGTAGAAAGAGAGAGAATGAAGAATGGCTTCTCCCTCTTGTGGTTGACCTGTTTCCCTGCCATTGTGCAGAATGTCAATCTTGGCTGAACGTGCAGTGGAACTGAAAACACACAGCTGCATTGGAAGTAATTTGCAAAATCTGGTGAAGTGCTGCTAAGGGCTACTCTGCACTGGATCATTTCCATATGCAGTGGACAGTTTCTTGGCATTTTGCGTATGCTTCGTTTGTGCTCAGACCTTTCTAAACTGATTTCAGAATGCTGAAAGATTGCAAGGAAAAGGCCAGACATCAGAGAATGAGAAATAAAAGCACAAAGTGCTGGAAACACTCAGTGATTCAGTCAGCATTTGTGGAGAGGACAGATGAGTTTGTAGACCCTTTCACAAAACTGGAAGAAATTATAGTTGAAAGGATCAGGACAATGGGAAAGAAAAAGGAAAACACAGAGAATATGTTAGGTGCTTAAGTGGAAAGTAAGAAATAGTTAAATGGTTCTGGTGATATGCAGGATATATGAGGCGTTTTTTTTCTGCTGAATGTTTTAAGTTAAACTTTTCTGGGTGATCTCTCAGCATTGCTTTGGATTTCTTTTTTGTAAAAAGGATTTTTATTCAGGTCATTGATTCTTTTCTAATAACGTTCTGCATTTAAATGAAGCTTGTGCATTCAAAGTGTTCCTTATTGTCTCTGTACAAGCACCTCCTTTGGGTGTTGATAACAACGCTGCTATTCCCACGAAAGACTCATTGCTATTTGGCAAAAATGTTATTTGTTCACACCCAATTGGCGGAAACTGTTGGCTTTTTGTCTCTGTCTGGACGCCATCTTGTGCCTTCGTTATCAGTAACATACAATGTCAGATTCACTTGTATTTGTTAGCATATATCATAATACACGAGGAAGCTCATTGGACTAATAGATCCATATAACAAGAACTAGCTTGTCTTAATTTGCTGCCGGCTGTAATTTAAGTGAATTATTTCCACAAATGACTGTCTTTATACATCTGTAGTGTCTGTAAACTATTAGCACCGAGAAAATATTTAAGGAACTGCAACAGGATTTTAATATAATATTTCTTTAAAGAATTCAATCAATTTAAGAAGGATTAATAATATGAAATTGAAAATATATAATTTACTTGGTCATTACTAACTTGCTTGATATTCAATTATGCAAATTTTCACAGGTCTTCTGACTTTCCAGTTATAGTTCATCCCATTAGGGCACCAGTCCAAATGAAGGAAATTCTAATTTGTTAAAGTGAATGTATCAATTACTTTAAAAATGTATTAATCATCAACTGTCTCTTGACTGCAGGCTGAGTGATGTATATCTACACCTGCACTTCTTTAAAATAATTTAATCAAACTATTGCTAAAAATAAAAGTATTAATTTATCAAAAATAATTTAATACCTGATTCTGGTTTCCCTACAGTTGTTCTATCTGAATTTATCATTGATGGTTTAGAGATTGCAGTGTTTGAGGTAAGATGTTTCTACTTTCATTAGCTTTGCAAATTTTGCTTGAGCTGAGGGGCTGGATTTTGGCAATGAGTGTGGATAACTCAGGTTAGGAAATTTCCAGACCCAACTTGGTAGAAAGTGACTTGAAACATGAGATTTCTGTTTTAACAGGGTAGGAGTGAGTGGGCTGTGGGATAGACTCTAGACAGTCATGGGATTGGACAAATGCACTGAGCATTGAATTTCACCCTCACTTCCCCAGGGTGGGAAATGTGAGCCAGGACTGTTTCTCCCACTTCTGTAGGACGTAATCCCAGTTGTTTTGAGGTTTGTTAGACTCTCGAATCATCGCTCTCACATACCCTCACTCCCATACACTCTTTATGGGTTTTCATACCTTGCATACCAATTCATCAACACCCGATGCCCCTTATATCCTCCTTGCCAAGTCCATGACCACTCACACAGTAACCACCATGGGCAGACCTCAGGAACTGCATGAAATTGATCGAAATACATTTCTAATGATTGTAGATATCTCTCGCTTGTACATACACCTTGAAAAAAAAACTCCTGCCCATTAGGCCTTATCATAGTTTTTAAATCTCTTCAAGTGGATAATCACTTAAAGAAATAAATATGCTTCTATTCAGATATCATATCAAAAACAGCGAATCTTATAATAAGCATGGGGCTGGATGAACACAGCAGGTCAAGCAGCAT
>JAHRHZ010000266.1:18061516-18110368 GCA_024137785.1 Ginglymostoma cirratum
CTTTAGATGACCAAAATCTCAACTTCACCAAATGACCTAACTCCTGATGCTGCTGGGACTAAAATGTTTACTTCAGCCAGTTAATCACTTTAAATGACAAAAATCACAACTTTTCCAAATGACCTAAGTTTTAATGCTGCTTTGACGGATATGGTTATTTCAGTGAGTTCAGCACTTTCGATGACAAAAATATCAACTTCACCAAATGAATTAAGTTTATACCAGAGTAAGAACAGCGAACGCCTCCGCTGCAGAAACAACCGCCTCCATCACCGAAACCAACACCGTCATCGCCGTTGCCGCCGCCGCCGCCGCTCCGCCAACCGCCGACGCCGCTCCGCCCACCGCCGAAGCAGACACAACACCCGACGCAGATTTCTGATGAAGGGTTTAGGCCCGAAACGTCAAGTTTTCCTGCTCCTATGATGCTGCTTGACCTGCTGTGTTCATCCAGCCCCATGCTTGTTATCTCGGATTCTCCAGCATCTGCAGTACCTTTTATCTCTGAATCTTATAATAAGCTGTTAAATTTTACCAATGACGGTGGAAGGCTGAGGTCAGAAGGGGAGCTTTGGCAGATAGGATAGTTTCAGGTAAGGAGATGCTTGCCCCCTTTCCACATCTCCAGGTTCAAGGAGGCAGCTCATCACCAACTTCTTAAGAGCAATTAGGAATGGGTGGTAAATGCTAGCCCAGCCAGTGATACCCACATGAATTAAGTTTAAAGAAAAGCATTCTCCTTGGTCACTTGGTCTCTTGATCTCTTGTTTGTTGACAAGACCCCTGACACCAGAAGGACCTGAGTTCCTCAGCACTGGGGGCTGCACTTAGTCCCAGCAGTGGCCACCACTTCTGAAGTGGGATCCATTCCACTCAATTTAGGCGTAGAAGCCTCATTTTGAAACAATTAATACTAGTCCCAGTCTTAAAGGAGAAGCTGTGAAATTGTGGGGTAGGATCCCCCTGGTCTTTGGACTGGGGTTATGGGGAACACAGCACCCTGAAAAGATCCAGCCTTTAAGACCCTCCATTGATGAAACCCTCTTCTCACTAATCATCTTCTAAAAGAGAGGAAGTGGCCAATGGGACTCGGGCCCATGCTGAAGGGAAATTCTGTTCCTTATATTTTGTTTTAACAATTTAGCATTTGGACCCAATTTAACAATTTCTTATTGAGATCCTATAGCCAAAACAAAATTGGCCCATTGGCTCCATTTGATCCACCTCAGAGTAAATTTGTGGGTTTGTTAGTATTTCATGTAATGTGCACCTATCAAGTTTCATTATTCAAACAGAAATCAGATCGTGGCTTTGGAAGTGAGCAATATAGATTTATGTTTTTAATAAAAGTAAAGACCACTTGTAGGTGATTAATTATATGAGTCACTGCTGCCTGCATGTTTCCCTTTGTCCCAGTTATGTGCATCCAAATGTTTTAGCATGTGCATACAGATATATTGGACTTGAATGTCTGATTTGTCCCTCTCCACATAGCAAAGCTTCATTCTGTAAATTACACATATAGGTGTCAATTAGATGCACAGGTATTTTGACAATTCTAACATTTCAGTGTGTATGTTTAGGCCACTGACTATGATGTCGGGAAAAATGGCATCATTACATTCTCCATTGTGGAAGTCATTTTCTCTGCAGCGGATGTACGACCAACAAACAAAACAGCGGCAGAGTCTTTTTATATTCAAACCTCTTTAAACAGCAAGCACTTCTGGCGGGGCAGTCTACGGTAAGTAACACCGCACTCGGACTGTTGGCATTGTCGATGAGGGGGCATAAAACTAATTGACGGGAGAAATCACAATCTGTGATATTGGCATCCAAACATGTCTGACCTGGGTTTTAGCCCCTCTTACTTCCCCCTCACCCAGTCCCCATCGAGAATGGCAGGCAGGTGGGTTCAAATGCCTGTAACATGGTCCTCACCAGTGGCAGGTGCTGCACATACGTCCCTGCTAATTTAACAGATGCGCTTTTGGTAACCTCATTCAGATTCAAAGGTAGAGGTTCAACACATTGCCCAGCCCATTATTAGCCCCTGCCCCAACCATGGGGAAGAGAGCATCAGCGGGATTGTGGTTTGGAGACTTGAATGTGGGAGCTGTGACCCCCGAAATATTGAATTCACAGCCATTTTGACCTCCCTTGCAGCCAACGTCGAAATATCAGGACCGGCAGTGGTGTGGGCAACCAATGCTGACCCCACCAGGGAAATTGGCACATCATAACAGCAGAAGTGTGAAACATTTCATTTGCTGCATTGTTTTTTATTCCTGCGTTAGCCTCTTTTAGAGAGAGGGAGTAGGGTAGTAGGAGGAGTGCTCCTACAAATAGCCCACGGAATCTGGGCCTCCCCTGACTGCTTCCACATTGCAGCCCCTTTCTCTCATTTTGCCAGGCGGTTTCTTGGCTGCAACTTTCAAGAATGTCAGCAAGAGCTGGATGAACATTGAAGTAAGATGTGGACGTGCAGGCTATTTAAAGAAGGGCAAAAATGGCTTGCACCTTGTGCAACCCTCTTGTCCTGAGTTACAATGGGTTGTAAGAAATGCCTTGGTTCTCTCTTTTAATTGTGTCAGCCATTCATTTATGTTAGAAAATCAGACGAAGAAATTTCATTCAAGCACAAAACTTGAGCAGACTTAATGGGCCGGATGGCCTTTTTATGCTATTATGTCTATGGAATAATTGCTCCTACACCGACAGCATACAGTGTTACATTGTGCTGCTGGATTAAACTAAAATGTCAGTGATTATTTCTTGCCGTGTACAGGAAAAACTTTTCAAAAAAAACCTCACTGCTGCCTGGAACCCACAGTAGAAAATAATTGTCAGAAATTTGTTCATTAACTGTCGAACAATTTAAATACTAATATTTGCAAAGCAACAGAGAAAGATTAACAACGAAAAGGGCAGCATTTCCAATGATCCATCATTGAACAATTAAGTACACACAATCTTACCCTGAAAACTGTAGGTGGAATGAGTTCAAGGATGGTGACAATGATTTGTTATGAACCATTATCTCAATAAGCACATCTATGGCAACATATTGCATTTATATAGCACCTTTGCGTAGAATTACATGCAGCACACAAGCTGGTCACTTGGCCCAACTAGCCATTCCAATTGCATCATCTCATCCTTTTAGTCAATCTACCTGTTTCCTTTCCTTCCTAACTGCATCAAATTTCTATTAAAGTAAATAAAAATAATTTAAGTTACAACTTTTCAATAATCTACAATTAATTTTTATTGTAACCTTAAATATTGGAAATCTGCCACTGAGATTCTGTTTTAAACTGTAAATCTTGGAAACATTTAGCATTTGGGATAGCATCGATTATGTGCAAATGATTGGTCTGTTTTATCCCTTACTGCTGACAAAATTGCGTTTCTGCAGAAGCTGACCACTGGAGAGTCTCAATTTCATCCTGTCATAGCAAATTCCACATTCTTAATACTTTCTCTGCTGAAAGAAATTTGTCTTTGTTTACTGCTTGTATTTATGACCCTCCACTATACAGCATGCCAAGACAATTCACAAGAGAGCCACCAAAGAATATTTAATACTGTTCCACATGAGAAACCATTAGGACGGGCGATCAAAGACTTGAGGCTGGATATTATTGTGCACTTCTGTTTTTGGTAGTTTAGGTGGGAATGTGATATTGGTCAGGTAGCTAGCCTATCAACTTTCCACTCACCCCCATCATAGAGAGTGGACACATGCTAAAAATGACATCCCACCCAGTAAATATAAATGAATAATCAAAAGCTCAATTGACCCCAACAACACACTGCCTATGTGATAAAATGATTGGTATGGGCAGGCTGGCAGGAGTGAGTGTTTTTTTTTGAAAAGGTAAGATCAGTGGGAAATAAAGGATGCTATCTTCAGCATAGTGCCCTTTACCCATCAGCAACAACCACACACCCCCCCCCAGAGAAGTTATATCCCCTTCCTTCCTGGCTGCAAAACTGATATGCCTACAGCCAACTCATTCTCACCCTCCTGAAGTGCTATAAAAAGCCTGACCCAAAGTTACCCACTAAACTCCTTCAGACGAGGATCCATTGGGTCTCCTCTGTGTGACTGCCTGTACCTCCAGGTGGCATCCACTGAGGATCTCTGGCACAGGGCAGACTGCAGGAGCTGACGGCTGATCAGATTGACTGGCAGCTCGAAATGGGAGGATTTCCGCCCAATGAGGGTTGGAATTATACCTGCCCACAGCCCGTTATTACTGTGAGGTCGGCAAATTCTGGGCCAGACAGCTGGCTGTGGACATTTTTTTTCCAGGGATTGCCATTCAAAATCACTCCCCCACCCCTCACCCTCCGCCCACTCTCAGGAATTTTTGGTCCTTGGTTTTTAAGGAAATTCATGAAGAGGTAGAGTCAAGAAGAGTTTAGAGAAGGGAACTCCCGAGCTCAATGCCCATCGCCAGCTGGAGAATTGGCCAGTGATGGTGGAGCAAAGAGAGCTAGTTGGATGTGCAAGAAGTTGGAAAGAAAACAAGGTATCTGGAATAATAGATTGAGTGTATCTGACCATCATAACACGTATTTAGACTTTGTGGACCTATAGGCAGCAAGACTCTGCCATTAGCCTAGGTCCATTGCAATACCCTTGCCTCCAGCCCAGGTCGCGCTCTTGAATGTCCTTCTTAAATGTACTTTGTCTGATCTTCTTTAGCTGAGCATATGCTTCTTTTTCCCAATTGCTGGTGTTCAGTAGCTGCCACTCTGGCAGACCATACTTCCAGGAGGCAGAATAGTGGCCTTCCAGTCTTAGCAACTGTGTGTGTCTTTTTTTTTAATCTCAAGAATAAGAAATCATTTGGACTTTACACTGAAGGGAGGCTGGAAGGTAAAAGTTGCTGCCACTGATGGAGGATTACCCAACAACACTGTTCATCACCTATTAGAAGTAAGTCTGTATTTCACTGGAGTTCTTTGTCTTTGAATTTTGGAATTGAAAGCGTATGATGTGCGGTGATAAAGATAGGGTAAATTTCTTTGGTGATTTTTTTTTGGCTGATGGTATTGCAGGTCTGTTCACCAAGATTTCTACAGCTTGACATTCTTTCTTACATTTTCAATGCTGTCTTTGCCAAAATCCACAGCCACAGCATCTTGGCATTAATGACCTTGAGAACTTCTCCCTATTCCCATCACCTCAAAAAGTGAAGACTTTGGAATATTCAGGAGGTTGTCCATGTAACTGAGAACACATTTCATGAACCCTTGCTCCTTCCTATTTCATATTTATTTGTTGTTCCTCAATAATACGACCTAAAGACATCAGATCCCACAGATTCGTTGAGAGCACTTAACTCCAATTCATTACCATGCCAGCACCCTCTCTCTGGTATGTCACAGACTGCTTGTCTGACACTCAAGCCGTTTGGAGGCCTCAGCTTATTCAAAATGGCATTGTAGTTCTGGAACCAGAGATCCCACCTCCATTTGCAAAAGGCATTTTTTTTGTTGATAGGGAAACAGAAGCAGGAAAAAACTCACAGAAATGGAAGAACACAAACTTAGCAGGTACATTTGAACACAGTGCTGAGTTCCAACAGACCTCATTTTTGTTGGACCAAACGCCATATCCTGCAGTTACAAATTGTTAAAGTAGTCATAAGTGCTTTAAAGAATGGTAAGGCATGTGAAACTGTTAAGCTGTCCAGTTATTTAAACATTCAGCCCTTTAAAAATTGAAATGACGAGCCCTATGAAATAGCTCTGCAAAGCCCGGTATCCTGTCACACAGTTACTGTTTATTTACATCTGCATAGTACATGACACAGTTCCAGCTCGCTCAGAGCCAAGTTCCTAGAGTGAGCAGAACCTCTGACACTCCTGTTTATATAATCAGCCAGGGCTCACTGATTGGACCAGATTAACAGCCCCAATCAGGGAACTCATCGTATGAAGTCCACCTGGCTGACCTTGTTCCTGACACTACACCTGTATGTATCTGGTGGTTGAAAAATATTGGCACTTGAAGTTTTAATAACTATTTGTTGACAGAGCCCTAAGAACAAAGAACAATATAGTACAGGAACAGGCCCTTCAGCCCACCAAGCCTGCACTGTCTGTCTACTTATTGCTTGTACGTGGTTTATATGCCTCAGTTCACCTCCTATTCATGTGTCTATCAGGACACTTAAACATTGCTAACATCCCTGTTTCCACCACCTCCACTGGCATTGATTTCCAGGCACCCACCAACCTCTGTGTGAAAAAATTTCCCCACACTTCACCCCTAAGCTTCTCCCCTCTCTCTTTGAACCTGTGCCCTCTTGTAGTTGACCTTTCCACCCTGGGACAAAGCCTCTGACCATCCACCCTATATACGCCTCTCATAATTTTGTAGACTTCTACCAGGTCGTCCTTCAGCCTTTGCCTTTCCAGTGAAAACAATCCAAGTTTATCCAACCTCTCATCATTACTAAAACCCTCCAGACCAGGCAACGTCCTGGTAATCCTTCTCTGTACCCTCTCTAAAGCATCCATGTTCTTCTGGTAGTGTGGCAACCAGAACTACACACAAAATTCCAAATGTGGCCTAACTAAAGTTTTATACAGCTGTAACATAACTTGCCAACATTTATATTTGATGCCCTAGCCAATGAAGGCAAGCATGCTGTATGCCTTCTTGACCACCTTATCTGCCTGTGTTGTGCCTTTCAGGAATCTGTGGGCCTGTATGCCCAGATCCCTCTGTATGTCAATGCTCCGAAGGGTTCTGCTTTTATTGTATAATTCACACCTGAATTTGATTGTCCTAAATGCATCACCTCACATTTGTCCAGATTTGGGGGCGGCATGGTGGCTCAGTGGTTAGCACAGCACCAGGGACCTGGATTCAATTCCACCTCGGGTGACTGTGCGGAGTTTACACTTTCTCCCTGTGTCTGCGTGGGTTCCCTCTGGGTGCTCCGGTTTCCTCCCACAGTCCAAAGATATGCAGACTAGGTGGATTGGCCATGCTAAATTACCCATAGTGTTCAGGGATGCGTAGATTAGTTGGGTTATGGGGTATGGGTCTCAGGGTTGGTGTGGACGTGTTGGGCTGAAGGGCCTATTTCCACACTGTAGGAATTTGATAATTATTCTTTAAATTCCATCTGCCTTTTCTCTGCCCAAATCTTCAATCTGAGTGCTAACTTTGTGTTATTACGACATGACAACTTCCAGAACAATAGGAGATGTATGTTCACAATTTGATTTATACTTACAAGAGATTATTAAATGATTGGCTGACATTGGTGTGGAATTATGAATACCAAGAATTAATTTTTAAGGGATTAAGTACATAAGTGAATTCAAACGTATTGAGTGGGTTTTCATGAATGAGTTTTTTTTTAATTATTGTAAGGTCTGTAGCAGATACTCGGAACATTATTCACCGCATCATGGCTTCCAAAATATATTGTGTGATTTGACCTGTTGAGGGTAATGACAGAGAATGTTAACAGTGTGGCATGGATTGAGATGAGTAGGCTCTAAATCAGAATGCAGGCTATAGGGGACATGAGGGTGATTTTATTTATTATTCATTCATGGGATGAGAGTATCATTGCTAGGGGCAGCATTTATTGCCCATTCCTGCCAGGGCAGTTAAAAAGTCAATCACATTGCTGTGGGTCTGGAGCCACACGTAGGCCAGACCAGGTAAGGATGGCAGTTTCCCTAAAGGACATTAGTAAACCAGATAGGTTTTTCCCAACAATGGACAATTGATTCGTGCTCATCATTAGGCGCTTAATTCCAGATATGTGGACGGATTCAAACCCATGTCCCCAGAACATTACCTAGGTGTCTGGATTAATAGCCCAGTGATCATACCACTACACCATTACCTTCCCTCTGGAGAGGCTTGGATTAACATGAAGGAATGAGGGTTTATGTGGCATGTGTGGGAGCATGGGTTGGCATGATTGGGCGTAAATGGGAATGGGAAGTGGATGAGGTGTGAGGGGTGAGTCATAGCGAGCCTAATATTTAATAAAACACTGGGGCAAAGACCTAATGAACTGTAGTGGGCCTTGAACCAGCCTGCCTTTGTACTTAATAAAAACCGAAAGAACTGCGGACACTGTCATTCAGAAACAAAAACAGAAGTTGCTGGGAAAGCTCAGCAGGTCTGGCAACATCTGTGAAGAGAAATTGGAGTTAATGTTTCAAGTCTGGTGACCCTCAGAACCCAGTTCTGAATCTCAGTTCTGATAAAGAGTCACCGGACCCTAAAAATTAACTCTGATTTGTCTCCACAGATGCTGAAACAGTCAGTCATGCATTAATTAAACCAAGACTCGGCTGTCCCCAGCGCTCTCCTGGTCAGCGTTCCATCTTTCACCTTCCGTAAGCATGAGTCCATCCAAAACTCTGCAACCTGCATCAAGTCCCTTTCACTCCTCACCCTGCTGTCTGACTTAGCTTGCTTTCTGGTTTTACAGTATCCCAGCTTTGATATTCTAATCCGCATTTTGAAATGCATCCAGGGCCTCAGTGGGAATTTACTCATTGTACGTTATCAACATTCCCAAGGAGTCCAGGAATCTTGACCAGAAAGTACCGTGGCCTTATTCAGAAAGATGTTGGAGGTGATCCCTTGTTCTCCATTGTAGGAAAGCTAAATTATAGAAGGAAGTTATGGTTGTTTTCCAATGACTGAGTTGGCCTCTACATTGACTGTTAGGCTAGTAGACCCAGGTCTTATTCTGCTTGCTACAAGGTTAGCTGCAGCAGGGCCTCCTGTCCTTAGGGATATTACCCCAAGCCATTTCTCCTTCTAGACCTTGATTGGAGTAGGTGAAAGCTCCAAAACAGTTGTTGCAGAAATGGGTAAAAAGAGATTGTGCTGTTTATAGCACAAACTCTATTACCCTATTTCTATTCATAAATATTTAGGGAAGGATGTTATGTGCTCACTGGCAAGATTACAGGCTGTGGAATAGAGGAACTGTAAAATCGCCCAGGTGGGCTTCCAACTGCTCTTCCATGTGCCCACCCCAGCTGTCTGTAACTCGACAGAGGGACATGTGAGGCCTGCGCCAGCCTGCATGCCCCTTATTCTGACTGAGGCCCTTAAGTGACCGATTAATGACTGCTTTGGGGCCATTTCCTGTCCTACTTCAATTTTGAAGTGAGCAGGAAGGAAATCTGCCAGGTCACGTCGCTGAGGTCTCAGGCAGGAAGATGTTGCCTCTCACTAGAGTCTCCTTTCCACATCTAACACCCTGCTCCCTCCAAGATCTGGGTCACTTTTGACCACTCCATCAAGAACCCCATGTTTCTCCCACCAAACCACACCCTCCCCCCACCGCAAACAACACTTCCCAGGCCTCAACTCCATACCTGCCTTGGGAATGAACTGCTCCCTGATCCTAGATTCTGCAAATTAACATCTGAAGACTTCTTATTGTCCCAGTTCTAACTGCCCTGGCTGCTTGGACTACAGAGGTAGTAGCCAATCAAGTTGTCCAGCAGTTCCCTAAGGAGGGACTTCCTCTCGAGCGAGGGTCAGAAGTCCCACCTTCAGTCAATTAATGCACCTCATCGTAGCTGTGTGGTTGTGTTCCCATTGACTCTTTGGGTGCTGTAGCAGGAAATGCTACCATCTAAAAACTCTTGTCCTTAATTTTTCATTCAGTTCCAGAATAATAGCATTAGAACAAGACTCCAATGTGGAACTTAAGTTTTAGAAAACATTTGAATAAAAATGTTAGTATGATTAGTGTAAAGGCGTATTCTGTATTAGCCTTTATTTTACAGCAACATATCTAATTTCCTGCACTTTAATGGTACCGTAAAGATACTTATTATTATACCCGTACATTTTGGTCAGATAAAAATTAGTGGCAATGTACAATTACCATGTATAGCTCATCAAATATTTTTGCTTCAGATCTTTGTCGTTGATGGGAACAGTAAGCTACAACTCATTTTTGACAGCCCACCAGGAAGTGTGCTTCTTAATGAGAAAAAGATACTGAGGTAGGCCACAGTGTTATGATCCCAGTTGAAATTATTATTGGACAAGTCAGATCACAGTCTGAAATACGGCTTGACAAATCATTTATTTTTGTTATGTTATAATGAGGAGGTGTCTTCCTGGGTAGAAGCATGTAAGATTTCGTTCTAACAATAAAACAGAAGGAAAACAAATGAAAATAAAATAGAATACAGCAATCTATTTACTCATAATACAAATTTGAAGAATTTTAAACATACAGTAAGGGTATAATCATAAAACACCCCTTTAGAAATTAAAAAAACAAAATCCCTTATACAGTACTTAGCAGCAAACCTTATACAGTATTCACAGCAAAATTATGTTCTTTAACATATCTGCACGTTTAAGTAACTTTAACTTAAACATATTGACTGGAGCCTCTGTTGTTTATTCTTGGAGCCATTCTATGCAACTTCAAGTAATCTCTTCAGGGTTTTGTCCCAACACTTCTTCTTTGGCGCTATCACTAACTCCTTACTATAATCTACTGTTACTATATTCGCCCTTTCTCAGAAGCTCTGCTGTATACATGCATGTTCGTGTAAGTACTTCACAGAAATGCCCCAAATAAAGTACAACTGAAAGAAGAATCTCTCCCTTTGATCTATGAATGTTTCCCCTAAATTTAAAGAGAAATCCTGAGTCTAGAAATTTCTAACACAAATCTTGAGGCACAATTGTCTACCTTGCTAAGTCCTAAAAGACTAAAAATCTTTTAGGTTATCAAAGAAGCGCTCAGAAACTGTTGTAAAAGAAATCACCACAGCATGGCCACAGAAAATCTTGCTAGTTATTTATTACCTCCAGACACGCAGAAAAATGTTACTAACTCAAAATTCAAACCCCAAACTTAAAATCATGAGTGTTAAAAGGGAATGACATATAAATATCTATATATCAAACAATTTATGTCACGAGAGGTATCAGAACTATATGTCAAAATTGTTTAATAACTTTTGAGGAAGAGCATTGATTTATTGGCTGCAGCTTGTATGCCAGCAGGAGAGTTGAGATTCATGGAATGGGTATAGTATATGGAGCATTCCCACAATCATGACTATAACATGTTTATGTTTCATGGATTTTATTTTGCCCCTTGTAGAAACCAATTATTGAACGAATTGATCTAAAAGGCGCATAAAATTTTCTAGGATGCTCGTGTGAAATATGGGAAGACACTGTTGTCCTTGAAGGCAGTGAAATGTTTATACAATTTTTTTCCTGGATTTTAGTCTGTATTCTGTGCAGACTGTTGCTTTTATTTTGGAAATACTACCTCCCATATGAGATGTTAAATGGAGGCGTGTTTGTTGATTCAACCGTTTTAAAGAGCAGGGAACTCACCCAATACAGTATCAGAGTGTGTGTTTCCAACATTAGTGAACCAGATGGGTGTTTCCCGACAGTCAGCAATGGATTCATGGTCATCATTAGATCCTTAATTCTAGATAATTATTGAATTCATCTGCTGTGGCGGGATTTGAACCCAGGTCCCCAGAACATTAGAGATAATAGGAACTGCAGATGCTGGAGAATCTGAGATAACAAGGTGTAGAGCTGGATGAGCACAGCAGGCCAAGCAGCATCATAGGAGCAGGAAGGCTGACGTTTTGGGAAGGCTCAAGGCCTTGTTATCCCCAGAACATTATCTGGGTTTCTGGATTAACAGTCCAGAGATAATACCACTAGACCATCGCCTCCCCTTAGATACAGACAAACTGGAGCTGAAGGTTTGTGTACAAATGGATATTTACTTGGCACAAGTAACTGACTGGTTTGTGGGCCGGTGTTTTTTTTTTAGACAAATATGTTGAGGAATGAACCAGAGAACATAACGTTCCATACAGGGTACTGTCAATGAGAAAGGATTAATTACCAAATTTGTTGTGCAGGATCCCTTGGAGAAAACCATAATATGACAGAACCTTCATTGAGGTGGAGAACTTTCATAGGGACTCTGTGATTCTATGAATGTCTATTTCAGTGTATTGTAATTCTTTTTGTAGTTGATAAATGTAATTCTCCACCTGTCTGGTGAATAGATTATTTATATTGGGGATAATTTATTTTGGTTATAAAATTAGAAAAGTACAACTCGTTATTGCATTAGATTATATTTCCCCAGTAGTTCTAAACAATGTTTGTTCCATTGCAGTGTTCTAGAAGCTGTTGAACCTGAAAACACTGTTATTGTTTCGAAAATCTCACCAGCGATCAAAAATATGAGCTTGAAAGGGTAGGTAGATTGTAAAGAAAAGTTTCTAAAAGACATCAAGAATTTTTTCTTTCCTCCTTTAAGTATGAAAGGTCTACATCAATTTAATTTGAGATACTTTTCATAAAAAGTCAGACCCAGTCTAGATATTTTTGAATTTTAGATATACCTGTTTCTTAATAATATTGGCATGAACAAATTAGGTATTTACATTTTATGGGAATATTTCAACTTTGGGGCCAGGAATTTCCTCAGGGCTGCTTCTGCCCAATTTCCGTGGAATATCCATCAAAGTACATCAATGTTCTGCACACAATTCAGAGTTAATTCAAAATGTGTAGTATGTAAACATTTATCGTGTTTGACAGACATTATTTGAAACAGTACCCACATACTGACAAATATTACATTAATGCATGTCAGCAAGAAAGCCTTAGAATTGGGGAATACATAAATGTGGAGGGCAATACTGAAATAATAAGATAGACATTTCTTGGTCTAGCTCCTGAAAAATGGGAGCCATGCACTGTTCCAATATATGGTGATCCTTTCCATGTCATTGACTCGTGGGCTGTGGGTGTCACTGGCTGGGCCAGCACTTGTTCCTCATTCCCAATGGCCCTTGAAAAGTTGGTGGTGTGGAAACTCCCAGAACTGCTGCACTCCGTGTGCTGTAGATACAGCTACAATGTCATTAGGGAGGGAATTCCAGGGGTTTGACCCTGTGACAGTGAAGGAATGGTAATATGTCTCCAAGTCAGGATGGTGAGTGGCTTGGAAGGGAACTTGCAGATAGTAGTGGTGTTCCCATGTAGCTGCTGCCCTTATCCTTTTAGGTGGAAATGGTCTTGAGTTTGGAAGGTGCTGTTTAAGGAGCTTTGGTGAATTTCTGCAGTGCATCTTGTATAAAGTACATACTGCTGCTGCTTCAACTTTCTTCTTAAAAGTATTGTGTGTAAATTTCTTCCATGACATTTCTGGAGCTGACTTGAAGATGAACCAGTACTGTAAACAATACTTCAATTAAAGTCAAAGGTCTTTGTCACAGATTATTCCCAAGAACACTAGGAACAGAATCAGGATCACATCATTCCCTGATTAAAAACCTGCATTGGTGATCCCAGAGCTGCCATTTTGCTCCTGATGTCTCCAGGAAGACACAGGTATTACCTTCTCCTCCTTCAGTTCTTTGTCCAAAGGCTGATTCAACTTACAGCAGCATGTTCGTCACCACAAGCAGGGCATGGAGGCTTGTCCTGTATCCACCCCAGTCGGGACAGAGATGGCAGTTTTCTCCATTAGACGCTGATCACTAACATTCTTTACTACCTGCCCTGTTTGGCTACACCATGAAAATATCTGCCTTTGTCATTGAGTTCTGGAATGGGCATTGAACCCAGAGCTTCTGGCCCAGAGTCAGGGACACTGCCCACTGCACAACAAGTGTTGTCAAGGAAGTTTTGTTCTTAATTTTTTAACGTTTTCAAATGAAAAGGTTCCCCCACCCCCACCTCACGCCTCATTACTGTTTATGTTCTTGTTGCAAAATGCTGTCAGTATTGAGCACTGGCAATTTTGCTCAGTCTCGCGCACTATGGTATAATTGATCTGTCTTTGATTGTAAGAGTCTGTTTACAATTGATGCTCTCTGTGTTCAATTGGTTAGGCTTGAGGGCGAGCTCAAGAAAATGTAAACATCCAAAGAATGACCAGAAGGTCGAGTTTTAAGCATGAGTGCAGATATTTTGTCAGTACCAAGAGGCCTGTAAATAAAAACAATTACATACTTAGAAACTAGTGTCATCCCTGTACAGCTCCCAAATATAAAATGCACCAACATTCAGTACTGAACCACCCACCAACTCAGGCATTGTATGACATATTAAAAATAGCCAAGGGAAACAGCCCTTCTTGTCTGATGTTCCCATCAGTCATATGGCCATCTTCAGAATCGCAAGCAATGGTTTTCCCTCTGCCTCACTCTCTGCCTCTATGCCTGCTTTGTCCCTCATCAAATAAAAAGAGAAGGGCTTTGGTTTAGCATAGTGTTGTACATAGTTGCCATCGCATCACAAGACCTCATCCTCCACCTACTGTTCAGCACCATATTCCAGTCCTCTTACTCTGTTACTGTCTTACATCAGGTGTGAAGAATTTGGTGGAGATCTATTAGCCTGATACATCAGCATGAAGGTGATGACACATTAAATACAATAGAGGAAGAGTCCCCAGCACATTATAGTTCCTTCCAATCATTTTTCTTTGGATTCAGCTTTTGAAAAGCAAAGAAGAAAATGATTCTGGGTACACTGAGGTGTACGGGTCAGAAATGAATATTTCCTGTCACCCAATCCACCTCTAAGGGGGTTTGCTTAGCTCAGTTGGCTGGAGCCTGGTTTGTGACACAGAGTGACAGTGTGGGTTCGCTTCCTGTGCCTGCTGGGGTCACCATGAAGGTCCCTTTTTTTTTCAAACCTGACCCTTGTCTGAGGCTTGGTGACCCTCAGGTTAAACCACCACCAGCTGTGGTCCTGTGACCTTCTGGGATGTGGCAACATTATTGACCTGTGTCAGTGGTGGATTGCCTCAAACCACATTATACATTCCTAGCTTCACAATGTTTCCTTCTGTTTATGGGTGTCATTAGAAAAAGCTGATCTTTTTATAAAAGTCAAATTGTTGACTTCTTGTAGCACAGACTCTAATTTTACGTTAGAACAAAAGAAATAAAAGCATTCATAAACTTCACTGAAAATGGTGCTCGAAACCAATCCTGCAATGTTTTTGGAAGGTTTGTTTATTCATCATCATCATAGGATCCCTACAGTGTGGAAACAGGCCCTTCGGCCCAACAAGTCCACACTGACCCTCGGAGCATCCCACCCAGACCTATAACCCACCAAATCTACACATCCCTGAACACTATGGGCAATTTAGTGTGGCCAATCCACCTAGCTTGCACATCTTTGGACAGTGGGAGGAAACTGGAGCACCCAGAGGAAACCCATGCAGACACAGGGAGAATGCGCAAACTCCACGTAGACAGTCCCCCAAGGGTGGAAACGAACCCAGGTCCCTGTTAGGCAGCAGTGCTAACCACTGAGCCACCATGCTGCCCCAAGGAAGGTGGGAACTCCTTTGAGCTGGCATTGAATCAGCGACCTTAGGTTTGCCAGCCCCTTATTTGAAAAGGTAACAAATTTCACATACCTCCCCATTAGTCATGGGAATATCATCAGGACCAGTAGAGTTTTGATCACAGCAATAACCAATGGCAGATTCTTTGAGCCTATCCTGATTAATGTTGGTACCAGGATTCAATGATGTCCTAGCCTGTGTGATTCTGGTAGTAACCAAT
The DNA here is from genome assembly GCA_024137785.1 of Ginglymostoma cirratum. NCBI lineage: Eukaryota > Metazoa > Chordata > Chondrichthyes > Orectolobiformes > Ginglymostomatidae > Ginglymostoma > Ginglymostoma cirratum. The sequence goes on from JAHRHZ010000266.1 coordinate 18,077,132, forward strand.
TCTTGGATGGTAATTTGTGGATGACTTATTGTTCCATTCCCCACTTCTTGCACCATCATGGCTTGACCTATTGCTAATATCTAGATTGTACTTGGACAGCTTAATGTAGAGATGTCCAGTACTAGAGGTGAAGGAGAGGACCCCCTTGTGATTGACATCAGAGGAGAAGCATGTATTGTACTAAGTCCCTGCCAAACATAACGTCATAAGTTGCCTGCCACAATAGCTACTCACCTACACAGACAAGATTCTAATTTCAAAACATAGTTTTCCAGTATTTCAAATCAATAATGCCATTATCAATCTTCACAGTATTCAAAACGCAGTCACATTTCTATAATGCACGATTATTCCTCCCACACTGACATATTCTCCACTCTTTGGATGGTGGCACAAAGCCATTGTTCCCCCTCCTCATCCTCCGTATTTGTCTGGAATGTGCCGGTGGTATTTGCACTTCATTTAACAGCTAATTCAAGCTGAGTGGCCCACACAGCACTGACATATGCATATACTGTATTTAGCCAGTGCCAGGAGAGGAAGATTGACTTTAATGTAAAATAAATGTCATTTCCACTTTTAATATAAAATGGGACATAAAATACACGGGTATACCCGAAGGTCACTTATTAGTTATATCCTCTCGTGATGTGGGCTATCTGGATCACAGCCAGTATTTTGTGGGTATAGAGAGAGAGAGAGAGACCCACAAGCTGGAGCAACTCTGTCTTGGCTGTTTGAGGGACCCGCAGTCACATCTTTTAAACATTTAGGAACTAGTTGTTGTTGGAGCTTCGATATCTTTAAAAGGTGAGAGTCCGCCTTCAAGAATAGCCATTGTGGTGACTTTTTTAATTTATTTGTGGGATGTGGGCATCATTGGCTGGCCAGCATTTCTTGCCCATTCCTAGGTGCCCTTGAGAAGGTGGTGGTGAGCTGCCTTCTTGAACCGCTGCAGTCCTCCTGCAGTGGGTGACCCACAATGCTATTCGGGAGGGAATTCCAGGATTTTGACCCAGCAACAGTGAAGTCACTCCGCTATATTTCCACGTGAGGATGGTGAGTGGCTTGGAGGGGAACTTGCAGGTGGTGGTGTTCCCATATGTCTGATGCCCTGGTCCTTCTAGATGAAAGTGGTCATAGGTTTGGAAGGGGCTGTCTGAGGACCTTTGGTGAATTTCTGCAGTGCATCTTGTAGATAGTACATACTGCTGCTACTGAGTGTCGGTGGTGGGGGGAGTGAATGCTTGTGGATGTAGTGCCAATCAAGCAGGCTGCTTTGTCCTGGATGGTGTCAAGCTTCTTGAGTGTTGTTGGGGCCGCACTCATCCAGGCAAGTGGGGAGTATTCCACTAAACTACATTCCATATCTACACCCAGTGGAGAAGACATCAATGGAGCAAGCTGCCTTCCTGTATCTAATTACGATGTGGGTTGCTGGAGGTGGATGTGTAGTGAAGTGTTTACTTGGGATGGGAAGGGTGGGTTGATAAGGGCAGAGTGAATGTGTCCATGGGGATTCCTCGTGGATCACAGATTTGGAAGATTCCTGCCTGCAATGATGATATAAAGTGGGTGGATATCACTAATTGGCAGCTAGAATAACTCAATTGGCATCTGGTTGGGAGGACTGTCTTTCACCCTCTCCAGTGCTGGTGAAATACCATGGCATGTTGGGGGGGGCAACGCATTACCATCTTTCACAATTGTATGGGTTTAGGCAGTAACTAGGGAGCAGGTAAAAATACGCCAGGCAAAAACAATTAATTGAAAAGTACTTCTTAATCCACGTAACTTTCTCACTATTGAAGTTTTGCATGAATGATGTAATTCAATTAAATATTCTGTAAAAATGTTTCCTGTGTTAAAGGCATAATTTTCAAAAAAAATTTACATATGATTTCTGATATTTATGTTTGAACATGACCAGATCTGGATATTCTCCCTGACCAACCTGTTCAGAGATGTTATTACACACCTCTGCATCAGGTAGGATTTGAACCAAGGCCTTCTGGCCCAGAGGTAAGGAAACTACCATTGCACCACAAGGACCTCATGACTAGGTCTAGTGATCAACCTGCTTAGACATTTTACAATGTGTGAGGCAGGTGGGACTTGAACCTGGATCTCTGGCCCAGAGATACAAACAGTACCATTGTGCCACAAGACCCTTAGGACCAGATTTTTTCTTATATCTGGAAGTGCTATCACATACAACCAAATGGCTTTTCCAGATTATCTGCAGTAGGTTTCATCAAGTACCACCACCAGTAATATGACCAAAAGAATTCTGTCAAGTAAAATCAAAGCTGGTATTTTGGTAGTCAAAGACGCAACAAACTATCCAGAGATAGTGGTAACTACTGATGCTGGAGAATCTGAGATAACAAGGTGTAGAGCTGGATGAACACAGCAGGCCAAGCAGCATGAGAGGAGCAGGAAGGCTGACGTTTTGGGTCTTGACCCTTTTTCAACAAATTATCCAGCTGTTGGCAGAGTGAATGTGTCCCATGTACTTAGAATCATGTTTCACTTTCCATTTTGCAATATCCCCCTCACTCCAGCCTGCTATAAACCGTGGCTTAGTTGGTAGTACACTCGAACTCATGTCCTACTACACAGACTAAGTACAAAATTCCACATTACACTCAACAATCTCATGGCAATGCTGCATTGTTGGACCCATCATCTTTCGGATGTGACCTTACACTAAAGTTTGACATCAGCGTCATCAAAACAAATTATCTGCTTGTTATCTCACTGCTGTTAGTGGGAATTTCCTATGTGTAAATTGGCTGCTGTTTTGATATATTATAGCAGTGATGACATCAGAAAATACCTCATTGGCTCTAAAGTACTTTGGAATGTCCTGAGGTTGTCAAAGGCATTGGATAAATGTGTTTTTCTTTCTCAAGGACGGCGATGGATGTGTATTTTATCTGTGGAAATGGCACTACTGTGGATCCAGGTGTAGTTAGAGGGTAAGTTGTGACAATTAAAATTACCTTTTATCGAAATTAAAGTCAATTTCATATACAGCAAAGGCCTTTGAAGGAGACCAGCAGTCAGGAAGGAGCTTTATGATCATTGGTTAGGTAGATAGTTAGATACATGACTAAATTTGATCCATAAAATCAATTGAACTGGAACGAAATCAACCTTTAGGTTTTGGGAAAATTTAAGGAATTGTTTGTTAACTTAAGAAGTTAAGCCCCAATTTTGCATTACTTGTCATGCCAGTAATGTCATTATGTTCTTCTGAGGAAAAGCAGTAATCAACAAGATTAAACCTTGATATTGTATTGAGATTGGACATAACCCAAAGTGAGTATTGGCAAGCAGAGAAATGTTTGGTGAATGGTGTTTGTGGATGATTGAGAGTGGACTGATTGGGCATTAATTGGCCACATTTCCTTTTGCAGATAGGACATATATGGGCAATTTTCTGGGTTGTCAGGTGAATGTTGTAACTGTATTGGAACAGCTAGGCTGCAGAAGCTGCTTCTTTAGTAGCACAAGTCATGTGTGATGCTTGGGGGTTCAGAAGGAGGCCAAAATGATTTATCCGTTGAAAATAGTTACAAAGCCTTCAGCCTTGTTTTTTGCCCTGATTGTGTCTGGCACTGATTAGAAAGCAGCTCGGGGTTGGAACACGAATCCACACAGTTTATCTCATATTTAACACGGAAGGACCCTCCACCAATGCTATTTAAAGAGACAAACAATGGTCAGGTTAGTCGCTCAGTTGGCAATTGCTATGATTTTTCAATTCTTTTGTGAGATGTGAGCATTGCTACCAAGGCCAACATTTGATTTTTCATCCCCCATTGCCTTTCAGGAGGTGGTGCTGAACTGCCATCTTCTACCACTTCAGTCCTTTAGATGCAGGTATACCCCAGTGTTGTTAGGGAGGAAGTGCTGTGATTTTGAACCAGCGGAGGAACGTTGATATAGGGTGGAACCTTATAAGAGCCTGAGTGAAACGGACTATAGTGAGATGTGTGGCAGGTTCGGGTGATAAGTGCATTAAGGTCCATCTTGACAACAAATCATCTCACTCCATCTTTTATGCTTTTCATAAGCAAAGTGGCAAGATTCTCACAGGGCAGTGGTAAGATGCCAATTGACAGTTATTATTAATTGTTAAATGCCTGGTTAATGCAAAAATGTGCATTACCAATATTCAGACTCCAAACTTACCAAAGTCACCAAACAAGCCAGATGTTGGGAAAACTCAACAAGAAAACCACAGCGTATACCTGAAGAAACCAACGTCTGGGGAGCTGATGGCCTAGTGGTATTATCGCTGGACTGTTAATCCAGAGACCCAGGTAATGTTCTGGGGACCTGTGTACGAGTCCTACCACAGCAGATGGTGGAATTTGAATTCAATAAAAAAAAATCTGGAAATAAAAATCTAAAGGTGACCATGAATCCATTGTCAATTATTGGGAAAACCCCATCTGGATCACTAATGTCCCTTAGGGAAGGAAACTGGCATCCTTACCTGGTCTGGCCTACATGTGACTCCAGAACCTCAGCAATGTGGTTGACTCTGAACTGCCCTGTGGGCAATTAGGGATGGGCAATAAATGCTGCCTGGCCAGCAACACCCTCATTCCATTAATGAATAAAAAAAGACCTGGCAGATTCAGTTCTCCACATGCTCTGTACCACCTTCATATTGGATGCTGGAAAACAACATCTTAGGGTACAATTCATGGGCACTAGCCAGATACGCTCCTCCACTGCACAGGAAAGCAGCACAGTGGCTCGATTAGCACTGCTGCCTCACAGCACCAGGGACCCGGATTCAATTCCAGCCTCGGGTGACTGTGGGGAGCTTACACATTCTTCTTGTGTCTGCGCGAGTTTCCTCCCAAAAGTCACAGATATACGCGTTCAGTGGATTGGCCATGCTGAATTGCCCCCTAGTATCCAGGGATGTATAGGCCAGGTAGGTTAACCATGATTAATTATGGGTTGTGGGGATAGGGTAGGGGGTGCTGGATCTCAGTGGGATACCCTTTGAAGGGTTGGTGTAGACTTAATGGGCTGAATGGCCTGCTTCCACACTGCAGGAATTCTATGAAAAATCTGGAATTAAGAATCTATTGGTGACCATGAAACCGTTGCCCATTATTGGAAAAACCCATCTGGCTTACTAATGTCCTTCAGGGTGAGGGGTGTAGGATGTAGGGAGGGAAAGGCCATGTCTGGACCATCATGAGTGAAAAGTCCTAAGGGGCCTGTGTGTGTTTCCACATCTGGCTGGGTGTCTCCTGTCAATGCCCTGTCTCCAGGACTGGGGCCACTGTTCCCCAAAGCCCTTAACAACATGCCTTTGGCCTTGGGGGTGTCTGGAGTGCGGGTGTATGTGCGTTTGCGGCAACCCCTGAGCCGTGATCCTGCCAACAGACAGGCAGTCACTGGATTTGACACATTGCTGCAGCTTCTGGCCAATGAGGGTCATTGCATCCCATAGCCTGCCTTATGTTACTGCTAATCCCTGTGCATGTTGGATGAAGTACCTAATAGCCAACACAACGGGAACCTCTTCTGCCTGGTGCCTGGTCTCCTACCAGTCTCTGAGTGCCAATGTCCTGGCATTTTTCTTCCTTAGCCAGCTGCAGAGCCATCTCGGAGAGGAGCTCACCAGCTTGTGCTCCTGCACTCCCTGTACCAAAGATTGTCACCGAGGTGTCAGGATTTGAGCTGACGGGTGTTTTGAGATGCAGCGTTGCTGATTCTTCATTTGAGACCTCTGTGCTGTTGTGCTCAGAAGTCCACGATGGTGGTTTCTCTGCTTTTAACTATTTTTCCACAGCCATCATCAGGAGGCTTTTGGAAGCTGTAGAGTGAAGCTAAGAGAGAGAGCATCACGGCCAGTGATTCCTCATGAGTTGCAACGTTGAGAGTGCTGATGGGTTTGATGGGAAAATGGCAGTGTCATGCAGAGTTTAGTCGTACATGGATATCTTGGCATCCTGACAATACTAACCCTGGTCTGCTCCTGCCAGGGCTAGGATTCTTAGAGAGTGAAGACATGAATGTCAGCACCACCTCATCCATACACTGTCTCTCGGCCCTGTTGTGGCCTCCAAGGCTGAGAAAGAAAAGGAGGAATTGAGCAAGATGACAGTGGTTAGCACAACTGTTAGTCCTGGTGCATGTGAAGGAATGGAGGTGAGGTGTTCCAAAGGACTGAGGAGGGGGCTCAGAGTCCATGCCAAGTTAGTTAGACTTATGTGGACCTGGAGTGTTTGAGGGAATATGTTGCAGGTAATAGTGAGAGTGGTGGAACATTAGCCTCAACAGAAGCTGGGTGTAGGAGCAGAGGTGGAGAGAAGTTTGTGGTAGCTGAGAGCAGTGTGGCACTCACCCTGGCACAGCCGAGAGGTGTCATTGACCTTGTTTCTGCACTCAGCACCTAGGAGATGGCACTGATCCAGGTGGAGATCTCAGCCCTGGCTGGCATGGCTTCCTCTGCAGGTCCACCATGATCAGGAATCCTCTCCTTTGCCCCACCAGGACATCCAGGTCCCAGTCAGAAAAGCATTGTGAAATCTTTCCCTTGTCTGCCATGGTCAGATTCTGTCTGTCACTGAATTAGACAGCTTTGGGATGCCCGTGCTCATCTGGGTGCAGTGCGGCTTTTTAAAGATGGCGCAGATGCAAGGGACACCACTGTTTTGGCAGGTATCCACTGAGTAACAAGCTGGTCTTGGCACAGCGCATGGTAAGATGAGGTAGGAATTGGGCATGAGGGTTACCATAGCGGCATAGTTGATAATTAATGCAGTAAGTTTGGTAAGATAGGGTGAGTAAACTCACTAGACCTCAGAGTGAAAAACCTCCAAAAATCGACAAAGCTTAGACTTAACCAAAAAAAAAACTCCAAGGCTCAGTCCATCTTTCCAAAACAACCTGTTTTACTCCTCGTTACAATTCTGCACTTACTGGAGCTTTTATTGAAAACTCTGACAGACTTCTGCTGTATATGCCAAAGCAAATCACTGCTCCTCAGTTTGTTATGACTGGGCTGAAGGTCATTAAATTCATTTTGTGCAGCTAGTTAATCTGTTAGAATAATAATCTGTCATCATGAAATGTATGGTTTGAAAGAGATTTTGAAAGTTGAATCAAGCTCTCTGTTTGCTTTGTAACCTTAGGTTGATAGCTTTTCGAGTGAAATATTTTTAAAAAAGAAAAGAAAACAAGTGGGTTTATTTCCACTTGGCTACTAGGGCAGAATCCTAGTGTCTTAGGTTTCTCATCTACCGCCGGGAGCCTTCCCAGGTCTTATGGGTTCTGAGGTCCACCTTCCATCTCTTTATTCGCTCATGGGATGTGGGTGACTCAGGCTGGGCAACCACTTATTGCCAATCCTTAATTGGCATTCAGAATGTGATAATGAGTTTCCTTCTCGAGCATTTGTAGTCCTTGGAGTTAGGGATAGCCACAGCGCTGTTGGGAAGCCAGTTCGAGGACTTTGTCCCAGTGACTGTGAAGAGAGGGCGATGTATTTCCAACTCAGAATGGTGAGTGGCTCAGAGGGGAGCTTGCTCCATCATCCTGGAGTTGGTCAATGACAAGGCTGCCTGTGGGAGCCCCAACCTGTTAGTAACACTTGGTGGGCATGCTTGAGACTCAGGGCAGCCAGCAGCTCCAGTCAGAGGAGGGACTGCGAAAGCACTTTGAGGTGGCGGTGTTCCATGAAGACTTGAAACAAACATATTGGATAAAAGCCTCACTAGACCCCACAGTCTATTGCTGAGACCTGTGTCCTGTTACCGACTGGGCATTGGCCTCAGTCCAGATCCTGCAGACCACCCCAGGATATATCCTGGGACTTTTACCACATGTTGGGTACTTGATTGCCACCGATTCACTTTGGGTCACTTGCCAATCGGGTAACTGAGGGCGACCTCACTCTGCCTCTAGCAATGCTTTCAGTAGTTGTAGGGGTCAGAATCAGATGTACCTTGTTGACTATGATTGGGGTTGTTAACCTGGACCAATCAGGAAAGCCCTGGCTGACCAATATAACCAGGAGATTTAGAATCTCCTCAGTTCAGGTGACTGGCCCTGAGCCGGCTGGCATTAGTGTACTGTACACAAGCAAATACAGGGAGACTTGGTAATGGGATACCGGCCTCTGTGCAATTATTTCAGTGGCAGCAGGAGAAAACAGAACGTGCCTGAAGAACATTCAGTTGCAACAGTCATCTTGGAGTTGGGCTAAGCATTTCTGGCATCATGCCTTTATTTAGGAAGCTTGACTCATTTGAACCTGCTGGCAAAGATTGGGCCTAGTATGTCGAGAGAATGTGATATATTTTCTGGGCAAATGATATTGAGGCAGATGAAAAGCAATAAGTAATCCTTCTGACTGCTTGTGGACCTGCAGCATTTTTGGTTGTAAGGGGCTTAGCTTTCCCAGAGGCACCAGACACTAAAAACTTCCGAGAGTTGACAGAGTTGGTTAAAGAATGTTATGACCCCAAGCCTTTTCTAATTCTGAGATGCTATTGGTTTTATTTGGATGTTAGAAAACCTGGGGAATCTGTTTTGGGTTTTTCGAGGTTATGATGACTGACAGAAGCATGTGATTTTGGGTTAACCCTGAATGAGATGCTGAGAGACCGTTTGGTATGTGAGATTAATGATGTAACCATGCAGCAGTGCCTACTAGCTGAAGCCCAACAGAAACTGCAAATGTCACTAGAAAATACGGCAAGTGGAGCATGGGAGCTACAGGGTATCCCAATGGAAGTGGACACCCTCACTTGTCTGACTGAGCTTGGGGAACACCATGTGAGTGTAGGCAATTGCAGAGCCTCACACATGGCATATCCTGAGCAGAGGAACCTTAGGACAGCTCACAGCAGAACCCCACCACAAAGCCAAGGCTCAGATAAGTGGCTAAACAGTTCTTCGGATATGGGCCGGCAAGACCTTGTAGTTGCTGCTGGTATGCAGGCTTGAGACAGTAAAGGAGTCCTACAAGGCTTGACTTTGGTAAGAAAACTCATAGGCTGGTACCCAGGACAGTTCACACCCTGGAAGGTATCCTGGCATGTGGGTTAGAACAATTAAATTGCTTGACAAAATCCAAATCAGAACTGATTAAAATTAATGTTTGGTTAAATGGTCACCCAGTTCCTATGGGGGTTGACACCAGTGCAGCTGTATCTGTCTTTTACAAGATTTGCTCGGGACTATAACCGTTAAGTTTGTGCAAGCCCTCAGCCAGGCTGAGAACATACAATGGGGAACTGTTGCAGATTAAAGGTATGATTTCAGTTCCGGTCTCCTATGAGAAGCTTTGGGTGCAGTTACGACTGGTGATAACAGGGTCGGGCCCAAGCCTATTCGGGTGGAATTGGTTGAGAAAGACTCACCTTGATTGGCTCAACATTTTTCGGTTAGAAAATGCCTGCCTCAATGGAAGTCCTGGTGAAATACCCAGGGGTTTTTCAGGAAGGACTTGGGACAATCACAGGGTCCAAAGCTATGTTACACGTTGACCAGGAAGGAATTCTGCAATTTTGCAAGACCCACCTGGTGCCATTTGTCTTATGGGCAAGAGTAGAGGTGAAAATCAGGAGGCTGGAGAATGAAGGAATCTTCAAACCAGCGCAGTTTGCAGAATGGGCAGCACCGGTTGTGAAGCCTAATGGCTCAGTTCACCTTGGTGGGGATTTTAAGAAAACAGTAAACTGCTTCTCACAGTTGGATAAATACCCAATCTATCACATTGAGGACTTGTATGCATAGTTGGTGAGGTGGGGTGCTGTCCTTTACAAAGCTGGACGTAAGCCTGCCTACCTGCAATTACGATTGGATGAGGAGTCCCTGTAGTACGCTAAAATTAATACCCATAAGGGTTTATACCAATATACAAGACAGCCATTTGGGGTATGATCAGCCTGTGCTCTTTCCCAGCGGACCATGGACAACATTTTACAAGAGCTACCGCAGGTTACCATTTATCTGGATGATGTACCAATAACAGAGAAGACCAATAATGAGCACTTGGAGAACTTGAACATTAAAGCTTATCTGTTTCCCCCAGGTGGGCGTATGCCTTAAAAGGAAAAAGTATGTGTTCCAGGTACCCCAAGTGACTTCTTGGGTTACAGAGCTGCTGAAACTGAGTTACACCTGTTGGAAGATAAAGTGAGGGGGATCAAAGAAGCTTCAGCTCCCACATCTGTACCAGAGCTTAAGTCTTTCCTTGGGTTAGTGAATTATTATGGAAATTTCATACATAACCTACCCTCCATTTTGACACCCTTACACCTGCTTTTGAAAAAGGGTCATCCTTGGAAATGGTTGCACAGCTAAGAAGTAGCCTTTCAAAAAGAGAAAAGGCTGCTATTGTCATCTAAGGTGTTGATCCAAAGTGAGAGGTAGTTTTGAAAGGTCATGCCTCCCTGTTCGACATCGGGGTAGTGTTGGTTCACCAGTGGTCCAACAGAGAGGAGTGTCCTCTAGTGTATGCTTCCCAGACTTTGGCTGATGCTGAACCCAAATATGTCCAGATAGAGAAAAGTATTACAGAGAAGGAGGTTAAATGAAAGAAAATCCCTGATATTGACTTTATAAATAACAAGTATTTATTTAAACCTAACAGTGAACAAATTACCAGAACTACCAACAACCCAGACAATTCTCCCCCAACTCCTAAATATTCCCAAACTGAGCAAAATTCTACAGGTATGCAATTCCAATAAACAAAAATCCCAATTATATAACCCAAGTAGTAAGAAAACAAACTAAAACTTAGTCTCTCAAAGGTAACACATCATGTCTTCCAGAATGCTTTGCCTTCTCCACTGTCTCTCCAGTCATAAACGCCTTTCTTCAGCTGTTCTCAAGTCACAAACACCTTTCTTCCACTGATCCTGCTGTCAGGGATGTTTTCTCTTTAAAGACTATTAGCTAGAAGTGCTGTGGTGACTTTTATGGATACAATGGTGCTTTCTTAGAGCTTAGTGTTTTTTTTTGAGACCTAGGTGCTTATTTCTCAGCGGTTCACTCTCACGTCGATTTTCAAAAACCCTCTCCTTATACGCCTTGGATGACATACCAATTTTCTTAAATTGGTCTGAAGTTGTCAAAACCGTCAGATTTAATTCAATTGGCTTTAACTGCTTCATTTAAATTAATTAGCTGACTCCAGCAAGTTGCCAGAACATAAAGACTCAGCTAAAGTTTCCAATCACACAGCCAATTGATTCATGTTTCCATTTTAGAACTGGCCGTACATCTTCAGCTACTTTTTTGTCTGAACAAATCTCTAAGCTTAGAAAAACACTTTATCTCTTAAAGGAACGATACTTGTCCTCCCTTACCATTTTTTTACAAACAAATTCTAGCTTCCTGCCTTCTAATTCACGATTATTCTACATGACTTTGTCATGTCTGCCCCCCACTTAAGAAAAATGATGAACCATCATTCTGAAAAAAATGGCTTTTTTTCATCTTATCACCATTATCACAAGATACATAGGTCAGTAATCTAAAGTTACACTCTGCATACTAATTCTGCATTCTTATCTAATATTGGATTGTACTGGCTCCATCCTATCTACACATTTTCTTTTTAAACCTGCGATAATGCATCTGCAATAACACCTTTACAACCCACATGTACAATCTGTAAATTAAAAGCCTGTAACATAAGTCTTCTTGGAGCATCGCTTCCACTTCCTTCTGTACCTGTGTGGTTTTGAGAAGATTAAGCCTGTAGGGGTGCTGCTTAATTGAAACAGCATTCCCTACTTCACTCCTACTAGGGCGGCATGGCGGCACAGTGGTTAGCACTGTTGCCTCACAGTGCCAGGGACCTGGGTTCGATTCCACCCTCGGGCGACTGTCTGTATGGAGTTTGCACATTCTCCCCGTGTCTGCATGGGTTTCCTCCAGGTGCTCTGGTTTCCTCCCACAGTCCAAAGATGTGCAAGTTAGGTTGTTTGGCTATGCTAAATTGCCTGTAGTGTTCAGAGAGGTGTAGATTAGGTGTGTTATAGGGGGATGGGTCTGGGTGGGATGCTCTGAGGTTCAGTGTGGACTTGTTGGGCCGACGGGCCTGTTTCCACACTGTAGGGATTCTATGAAACCTCGTGGACTATAATATTAGTCCTTGCCATTCTATTCCTACACATGTCCTCGTATAGCTGCAACAAGGCTTTCAATTCAGTTCTCTGTTCCTGAGACAGAGAGCTCACAATCCTAAATAAAAACCAAAAGAACTGCGGATGCTGCAAATCAGGAACAAAAACAGAAGTTGCTGGAAAAGCTCAGCAGGTCTGGCAGCCTGAATTTAAAAAAAAAATCAGAGCTAACGTTTCGGGTCTGGTGACCCTTCCTCAGATCTGCATATACCATATTCTATCCCAGGCAATGGCCTAGTGGTATTATTGCTGGACTGTTAATTCAGAGACCCAGATAACATTCTGGGGACCTGGGTTTGAATCCTGCCATGGCAGACCGTGGGATTTGAATTCAATGAAATATCTGGAATTAAGGATGTAATGACCATCATGAACCCATGGTCAATTGTCAGGAAAAACCCACCTGGTTCACTAATGCCCATTAGGGAAGGAAACTGCCATTCTTACCTGGTCTGGCCTACATGTGACTCCAGACCCACAGCAATATGGTTGCCTCTGAACTACCTTCTGGGCAATTAGGGGTAGACAATAAATGCTGCCTAGCCAGCGACGTCCTCATCCCATTAATGAATTTTAAAAAAATAACCAAGGACTTCCTCATTGTTTAATTTATTTTGAGGCACATCAAAATCCAAATTATCTGGATTTGATTCTCCACACTGAGGGGCAGTAACTAATACCCGTTTCTTCGGTTCCCTGTCCCTGCCATAGTAAAGTTTCAGCATATTCACAGACATCCCCGATAAAGTTGTTTTTCCTATCTGCCATCTTTACCGGGTAATTTACTTGACTGAACTGCTTTTCAATCTGATACGGACGTCGCAACCTTTCTTTTGAAGGCATCAGCTACAACTGGTAACAGCACCAATATTGCATCCCTGGGGGAAATGTATGAATTTTAGATTTCTTATCTGCTTCTTGCTTCATTAGATGCTGTGCTACCTTCAGATGTTGTCTAGCTAAGTCATCCACTCTGTTTAATCTTTCTCTCTCTTCAGACACATAACCCAATGGTGAGATCTCTGACTTCAGACCTATCAACTTTTCCTTAATTAATTTTGAAGGCCCTCTTGCTTCGTGACTGAATATCAACTCAAATGGAGTAAACTGACTTGATCCATTTGTGGCATCTTGAATGGCAAACAATATAAATGGGATACCTTTATCCCAATCTTTGGGTAATCCTGGCAATAAGCCCTCAGTATGGTCTTTAGGGTCTGATGCCTCGTTCCCAATGGTCCCTGGGATTCAGGATGGTACACACTTGATTTAAAGTGTTGGATGCCTAAACTATCCGTGACTTCTTTAAATAGTTTGGCAGTGTATAAGATGGGCTGAAGGGCTAAAAGTTAATGCTGACATTTCACAGCTGCATGAGAAAATGGATTTTACAGAATGGGCTGAAGGGCTAAAATTGTTGATGATACTCGATAAGCTGCATGACCTTGAATGAGTCTTATGAACATTCCTTTATGAGTTGAAGATGCCTGCAGCTTGTTTTCCTATCCTGTCTTTTCTGTATCTGCTTTCTTTGCGCTGGCGGTTTGCCTCACTGTAATTGAGAGAGAGTCTTGTTCCAAGGCAGGAGTTTGCCTCCACTCAGAATTGTGAACGGTGCCAAGAAGGAACCTAAGCCTCCAGACCAGCCATCGATCGAGGGGCCCCTGACAGGCAGAAGGGCGTGAGACTTGTTGTTTTTACTCTTTTCTCTTCCTTTTGTTATTACCACTGTAATCACTTATTATTTCGTAAATGTTCATCTTTAGGCAAATTACTGTTTGACGAGCTGTGTCTTAATCATATTTACCCGAATCGGAAAAGAACTGCTTGGATACACACTGTGATCCAAGATCCAAGACCTTTGGTCTGATTGAATCTCCCTGGGTTGTCCATAATGTGTAAAGAAAGCAAGCAACTCCCCCACAACCTTTTTTGCCTTAACATTCTGCAATGGAATTGCCTCCAGAAACCTGGTCGACACATCCATTATGGTTAGCAAATACTGGTTCCCACTCAGGTTTTAGGGAGGGGACCTACACAATTGATCACAACCTGCATGAAAGGTTCTTCAAATGTAGGAATTGGTATCAGAAGTATTAGTTTCATTGCTGCCTGTGGCTTTCCTACCATTTGACATATATGACAGGTACAGCAAAATTCAACCATTGCTTTATGTAATTCAGGCCAATAGAAATACTTTTGTATCTTAGCCTGAGTCTTCTTCACTCCTAGATGACCTCCTACAGGTAATTTGTGTGCTACCCGCCATACTTTCTGTTGTGCACTACAGCGACATAATCTTGTGCACTTCTGTCCATTTCTCCTCTGCACTAACCTGCTAAGGTCTCCATTTCTACCTTAGGATTCTATCCTTAAGATAATAACTTTCTGAAATACATTCTGATTCCTTTTCCAAGTAGGCTTTATGATATAAAGCTTTTACAGTCTCATCTTTTTTGTTGTAACTCCATCAGTCTTTCAGAACTAAACACCTCTGTCTGATCCTCTATCTGTTCAGGTTTTTCCTTTACCATTTCACCAAACAGGGTGTCAGCTAAATGGACCTCCACTCCTTTGGTTTTTCCTTCTTGCTGTAACTTATGACTGTGGGATCTTCTTACCACACAGTCTGGAAAAATTCCAGAGTACTTTTCTTTTAACTCCTCTGTTCTCTGGTTATCCTTTAGCTTCTCCACTATAAGAGGCGTCACTCCCACCTTTGATCCTGCTAGGTTGTTTCCAAGAACAAACTGTAATCCTGGAACATACACTCTTTCATTCACTCCCACTGTCACTTCCACAGTCTTGATTGGACATTCCAGCTTGATCTTGCGCGGAGGAATGCCAAATCTCTCTCCATTTATTCCAGATTATCACTTTTTTGGGTAACACTTCAGAAAGAGTGCAAATACTTTCATCTCTTAGTATTAGAGACTGGTTAGCTCCCGTATCTCTCCAATGTTTTAACTTCTTTACTTTGTCCCCCTGTTCTTCCTGAGTAAACCTTACCCACAGTGGTGAGGTCTTTGTAGAGATCGGGCAGCATCTCACTATCCAGCCTGTGACTAGGCTGTGCACTCTCCTGCAGCTCCTCTTCTTCTTTTGGGATTTCTGTCACTACCTCAACTAATCCCACTGGTTTAGCCTCTTTCCTTTTTCACAGTGCCTTTCTTAAACCACCAGCACTCTGACTTTGTGCGTGTCCCCATCTATTACAGTGGAAACACCTGAGGTCTTTCATCTCCTTCTCAACCTCTTGGTTTTCTTTTTTCACTTGTGGTAAACCGTTCCCAGTGTAATCTACTTTTTGTTTTTCATTGAAGGATCTCCCTTTTTCCCGAATTCTATCTCTCATGGAATGAAATTGCTGTCAGAAGCAAAACTCCGATTTATGCACTAATGCATATGCATCCACCATCTCTGCAGCCCTTCTCGCTGTTTGAACTTTCTGTTCCTCAGCATGAGTTTTTATCAATTCTGGAAGTGAATTTTTAAACTCCTCTAGCAGAATAATCTCTTAAGATCCTCACATGTCTTTTCCATCTTTTAATGCTGTCACCCATCTATCAAAGTTGCTATGTTTAATTCTTTCAAACTTGACGTGAGTCTGACCTAGTTCCTTCCTTGTATTTCTGAACCATTGTCTATATGCTTCTGGTTCTAATTCGTAGGCACTCAATGTAGCCTGTTTCACTCCTTCATAGTCTCCTGTCAGGGCTGCAAACACCACGCTAGCCCCGCCTACCAACTTGGTCTGAATTAACATTACCCACAGAGTCTCTGGCCAATTCATCTGTCTAGCCAATTTCTCAAAGGAAATAAAAAATGTGTCTGCGTCTTTTTCATCAAATTTTGGTGACGTTTGGACATATTTTTATATATTGGCAACAATGAGATTACTCATCCTCACTTCTATCTTGTACTCTTCCTTCTGCCACTTGAAGTCCTTTTTGTTTCAAGTTCCACCTTCATCTTTTTCAACTCGAACATTCCCTTTCTTCTGCCCTGGATCTTTCCTTTTCTTTATCTTCTAACTCCAATTGTTGAATTTTCAATTTAATTATCTCTAACTCCACTGTGCTTGACTGCTTTTTGAGTATACCTAAATGCTTGACTAACTCCTTTACAATTTTAGCTTTCCTCTTCTCCTTAGTTAAACCCAAATCTCCCTGTTTGCTGAGTCTAAAAGTACATCCTTCCTTTGTCTTTATAAACTGTCTTGGCAAATTTGGAAGCATCTTCAAATCCCAGAACCTCCTTTTGCAATGTTAGGAGCCATTTCCCTCACTTTTGTTTTGACTTAACCAACCACAAGTATCCAAAATTAAACAGATTTTTCTCACCTACATCCTATTTAAAGATCGAGGAGACTAATCCCCCAAGTCTATTTAAATCTGTCCAAATCCATTCAGATCTCATGCATGACCTGGCCAGATCCTGGGACTTGAGTCCCCAAACTCCTCGGAAGAGGTGGAAGTTAAGTGAAAGAAAATCCCTGATATTCACCTTGTAAGTAATAAGTAACTACTATTTATTTATTTAACCCTAACAGTGAACAAATTATCCAAGCTACTAATAAACTCAACACATCTCCCCCGCCACCTCCCCACTCCCCCACTCCCCCACTCCCCCACTCCCCCAACACCTAACTATTTCCTAACTGAACAAAATTCTCCTGGTATGCGATTCCAATGAACAAAAGTCCCACTTTATATAACCCAAGTAGTAGACAAAAAATGAAACTTTAATCTCTCAAAGTCCACAAAGCATGTGTCCTCCCGAATGCTCTGCCTTCTCCATGGTCTCAAGTCACATACGCCTTTTTTCTGCTGATCCTGCTGTCAGGGATGTTTACTCTGTGCAGGCAGTTAGCTAGAAGTGCTGTGGTATCTTTCATGGATAAGATGGTGCTTTCTTAGGGAGCTTATTGATTTCTTGTGAGAGCTAGATGTTTATTTCGCAGATGGCAGTTCACTCTCACACTGATTTTCAAAAACCCTCTCCTTATATGCCTTGAATGACATATCAGTCTTCTTACAATAGCACTGGTTCAAGGATTTCAAAACCATCAGATTTAAATTCAATTGGCTTTCAATCACAAAGTGTTTCATTTAAATTAATTGGCTGATTCCAGCTCATTGCCACAGCATCAAAACACACATTCACAGCCAATTGATACATGTTTCCACTTTAGGACTGGCTGTACATCTTCAGCTACTTTTTTTTTCTATACAAATCTCTAAGCTTAGAGAAGCATTTTATCTCAAAGGAACCACACACTGTTCTCCCTTGTCATTTTTTCACAAGCAAATTCTAGCTTCCTGCCTTCCAAATCACGATTACCCTACCCAACTTTGTAACAGAATCTAGGTTTCGTGGTCATCTTTGGTGTGAGTAAGTTCCACCAGTATCTTTACGGATGGGAATTTGTCTTAGTAACAGATCACAAACCCTGCTAGGGCTGCTATAGCTTCCAGTAGAATTCAGCATTGGGCCCTTATTCTCAGCGTGTACAAGTTAGAACACTGTCCAGAAAGCCAAGTGGCTAATGCAGGTGCCCTGAGCTGCCTCTAACTGGCAGATACTTCACCGGTGGTGCTTCCCCTTGAGTCGTCCGTTCTGGTTTCAAACTTCCTGGACACCCTTCCCATCACCGCCGACAGTATCCTATTGTGGACACCAAATGGTCCCATCCTAGCAAAACTGACCCAACTGGTAATGGGGGAGACAAAGACCATCGCAACCTGGATTGAAACCTTTCTGGATTCAGCACGCCCACATCATCATTGAGGACATTACTATGGGGAGCAAGAGTGATTGTCCCGAATGAAGGTCGCTGCCAGATACTGGCCAAGCTCTACCAGGGTCATCCAGGGGTTTCCAAGATGAAGATGCTAGCAAGAAGCTAAATTGGTGGCCAGGGTTGGATGCTGACATAAACATGTTGGTGGGGCAGTGCCCAGAGTGTCATCAAGGACAAAAATTGCCACCAGTGGCATCTCCACATTCATGGGAATGGCCGGGCAAACCCTGGATCCAGTTACACGTCAACTATGCTGGTCCTTTCATGGGCTTAATGTTCCTGGTCATTGTGGATGCCCAGACAAAATAGTTGGACATGCGTAAAGTTCACTCAGCAAATTTGGGGATGATGATTTGAGAAACTGCAAGCATCGTTCACAATACGTAAGCTGCTGGAGGTATTGGTCACGGACAATGGGATGTCTTTTACCAGCAAGGAATCTGAATATTTCCTGAAGTCAAATGGCCTTCAGCACCATAAGGACAGCACCATAGCATCCATTGTCCAATGGTCTACAGAAAGAGTGGTCCAAATGTTGAAGGCAGGCTTAAAGAAGCAGCCTACAACATCAATTGATACCAAACTGTCCTGGTTCCTGTTGGATTATTGGGTCACCCCACATGCAACAACAGAGATAGCTCCAGCAGAAGTTGCTGATGGGGAGAAGACTCTGCACCAAGTTAGACCTGATATGTCCAGAGCAGGGGAGAGTGGGGTGGTGAAACGGCAGTGGAAATGTCAATGGTAGCCACATACCACCTCTAAGCGAGAGAGACAACTTAATTCAGGAGATGAAGTTTGGTGCTAGAACCATGGAAATGGCTCTGTTTGGGTACGAGGTGAGGCTAACGTGAGGTCAGGTCCTGTGACTTACAAAGTTTGTGTAGGTGATACAGTCCCGAACAAAGATGAACATCACCTGAAAGCTGTTACCTCGCAAATCGAGCAGCCAAAACGGCCCTTCAGAACAGTCAGAAGGCCTGTTGGAAACCATAGGTTCTCCCCCTCCGTCTAGTGTTGAGGAAACTTCAGAGTCCAAAATGAATGCAACCTTGATACCATTACCATTGAAAGAAGAGGAGGAAATCCTCCTGAGATGCTCTGGATGCAAAAGACGGGCAGTGGTCTGGTACACGCCGCCCATGTCAGAGCTGCAATCAGAGGAACAAGATCTGGGGTGAAAACTGTGCAGAAAAAGCCTTAAGAGAAAGACCAGGCCTACCAGGGGGAGAGATGTAGTGATTGAAACCAGGTGGGTCTTGTTGACTGAGGTCCTTGATTGGGGTTGTTAACTTAGGCCAATCCTGGAAAGCCCTGGCTAACCAATATTAACAGGGGATTTGGAATCTCCTCAGTCCAGGGGACTGACCCTGAGCTGGCTGACCACAGCCTGTGCACAAGTAAATAGAGGGTGACTCAGTGATGGGATACTGGCCTGTGTGCAGTTATTTCAGCAGCCATCTTGATGATTTTGCAATTTCTGTCTCAAGTTCCCTCTCCTCTAACCTCCAAAACCATCTCTACACAGAAATTAAGATTCCAGCCAGTGTTTCTCTACACTGTGGAAGCAGGCTATTCAACCTATCAGGACCACGCTGAATGTCCAAAGAGCATCCCACCCTGCACCCTATCCTATAATCCTGCATTTTCCATGGCCAATCCACCTACCCTGCACATCTTTGGACTGTGGGAGGAAACCACAGCACCCAAAGGAAACCAATGCAGACACAGGGAGAATGTGAAAACTCCACACAGACAGTAGCCTGAGGGTGGAATTGAACCCAGATCCCTGGCGCTGTTAGGCAGCAATGCTAATCACTGAGCCATTGTACTGCCTGTAAAGGTTTTGACCCAGGTTGGTATGCGAGACAGTCATTCCTGCTTTCAAGTCTGGCATGTAGCCTGTGATTGCCTTGAACCTATGACACAGCATAAATGATAGTTTGAGTTTATGCCAAATTCTGCTTGATGGTTGGTTTTTTTTCCCTCCGATTGGGAAGTGGTAAACTAGCAATTGTTCAAAAGGCCATTGTTTGTGATGACTCAAAGTAGGTATTCTGCCAGTGTTGTCAAATTGAAGGGGTAATAGGTGGCATTCACTAAACATGTTTAATGAGCCAATTCTGTTTCTGATGATAATTGAAGTGTCCTTAATCATTGTCAGTCCACCAATAAACACATTGCTCGAATTCAGATTCTCTTCCAGTTATAAGAATATTGGCTTTAAGTATACTAATGAATTGACAACAAAGAACCTTAACTACTTATTAGGGATAGTAACGAATGATACCTAAAATGCCACTGCCTTACCCTTGATGTTTGGATACGGTTTGAGATTTCCAACCCTTGATCGGGATGCGCACCACCATCTGAGTGAATGAAACAAACACAGCCATCAAAGAAAAGCCAGACAACAATTTGTGTTCCAACAACTATTATAGGTTGCAAGATCCCAGCTTAAATTCCACCTTGAGCCCTGCTATTTTCTCTGCAATTGTATCCAGGGATGTGCATAATCAGGGCACAAACTAAATTTCATGGCTTAAAATCTTTGGTTTAACAGCAGCAATATCACAAGCCTATTGCGTTGCACACAGCTCCTTTTTTTTTGTAGCTTCCATTAAATTCTCCAGCTAAGAATTTCAAAACCACTGCAGTTGCTGGGGTGCAGGAGATCTTGCTGTTAAGAAGGGAGTTCCAGTATTTGAGCCCAGGGATAGTGAAGGAACAGTGATATAGTTCCAAGTCAGAATAGGATAGGACTTGGAGGAAAACTTGCTGGTGGTATTCCCATGCATTTGCTGTCTTTGTCCTTCCATGTGGTGGAGGCTGCTGCTTCGGAAGATGTTGGTGAAGGGACCTCCATGAGCTATTGCAGTTTATCTTGTAGATGACACAATCCTTCCACTGTGCATTGGTGGGGGAGGGAGTGAATAGTAAAGGAAGTAGATAAGGTGCCAGTTGAGCAGTCTGCAGTTCAGTTTCTGGTCAATGGTCAATGCCCAGGTTATTGATAGTGGGACATTCAGCAATGGTAATGCTGTTGAATGTCAATGGGTGATGGTTAATTTTTTTAAATGGCTACTCTCTGTCAAATGTGTGCTGCAAATACCCTTGTCATTTAGCAGCCCTATTCAGATATTGTTAAGGTCTTGCTGCATAAAGACTTGTATTAAACACACTTGTATTTTGTAAAATCACCAACAACTTTACAATGGAGGAAAAGTCAATGTGACTTCCAAAATTGCTGAGAGTGTGATGAGCTGGTAGGTCTGAATGTACAAAGATCTGAGCTGTCCTTGTACACAAGTCAGTGGAAATAAAAACAAAGAACTGTGGATGCTGTAAATCAGGAACAAGAACAGAAGTTGCTGGAAAAGCTGAGCAGATCTAGCAGCATCCATGAAGGAAAAAAACAGAGTAAACGTTTCAGGCCCGGTGACCCATCCTTAGAACTTTTTTTGTCAGAGGAGCAGAATTTCTTGCAGATGGGCATGCCTAGAAGATATATGGCAGTGAGTTAAATACTAAATAAACTGACAGACAGGTGCAGCAAACAGTTAGGAAGGCAAGTGATTATATTAGCCTTCATTGCTAGACGTTTTTAATTTAGCAGTAAGATGGCTTACAGCAGTTATACAGGGCCTTGGTGGGGCTGCAGCTGGATTACTGTATGCAGTTTGATCTCCTTAGCTAAGAAGAGCTGTACGTGCCATAGAGGGAGTGCAGCACTGTCCTATGAGGAGAGATTAGGTTGAATAGGCCTATATTCAGTGTTTTGATGCATGAGAGGGGATTCGATTGAAATGTATAAAATTCTGACAGGACTGGAGAGAGAGTCTGGATACAGGGAGAATGTCGCTTTTCCTGGTTGGGGTGTCTAGAACCTGGATACAGTTTGAGGATGTAGGGTATTCAGGACCGTGATAAGATGATTTCTTCACTAACAGGGCAGAGACCCTGTGGAATTCTCTGCAACAGAAGGCTGTGGAGGTCAGTCCGCTGAATGTATTCAATATAGCGATACAGTAGATAATTTTTTAGACTTGAAAGGCATCAAGGAGAAAGGGGAGAAAATGTGATTATGGCATTGAGATAGAGAATCAACTTATTGAATGGTGGAGCAGGCTTGAAGGGCCAAATGGCCTATTCTTGCTCCTAGTTTCTATGTTTCACTGCTTTGTGGATTAGCAGAGTTAGGTGGAAAGGGTGAGCAAGTTTTCCCTTTGTTTCTTTCTGTAGGAATTTTTTTTTTAAATTTCACTCAGGGATGTGGGCATTGCTGGCTGGCCAGCATTTATTGCCCATTCCTAGCTACACTTGAACTGAGTGGCTTGCCAGGCCATTTGAGGGCAGTTAAGAATCAACCATATTGCTATTGGTTTAGAATCACATGTAGGCCAGACAAGGTGAGGATGCTAGATTTCTTTCCCTCAAGGACATTAGTGAGCCAGATGGGTTTTTCCCATACTCAGTAATGGTTTCACAATCATCAGTAGATTCTTAATTCCAGATTTTTATAGAATCCCTACAGTGTAGAAGCAGGCCATTCAGTTGATTTGAGTCCAAACCAACCCTCTGAACAGCATCCCACCCAGGCCCACCCCATTCCCATAATCCTGCATTTCCCATGGCTAAATCACCTAGCCTCTACATCCCTGGGCACTATGGGCAATTTAGCATGGCCAATCCACCTAACCTGTGCATCTTTGGATTGTGGGAGGAAACCAGAGCACCTAGAAGAAACCCACAAAGACAAAGGGAGAACATGCAAACTTCACACAGACATTCACCAGAGGATGGAATCAAACCTGGGTCCATGGCGCTGTGAGGCAGCAGTGCTAAGCACTGTGTCACCCCTATTGTTGAATTGTTTCCCCCATTTGTAGAACTCAATTCAACCATCTGCCATGCTAGGATTCAAACACAGGTCTTGGGAGCATTAGTTGAGTTTCTGGATTAATAGTCTAGCGATAATATGACTAGGCCATTGCAATTTAATTCTTATTCTTTCGCCTGAATGTCCAGTTTGCATGAACAGAAGAAAGAGCTGATTGGTAATGGTGAGTAATATACTTTTGACTTGACTTTATTATCTTATTTTATTGTGAACAGTTTCAAAAATATGCTCAAGGTACAACAGGCGAGCTTGGTTATGTGGAGTGTGGCATGTGGGGAGTTGTGGAAAATTTCATGTGACCTAGACAAGCACATAAACAGGATGTGTGACCATTGAGAAACTTGAGCACCAGATTTCAGAGTTTCAGTGCCAGCTGGCATCACGTTGATGCATCTCTGAAGCAAAAGACAATGTGGAATTAATCTTAAGGGAGGAGAAAGGCGGGCAGGCAGGCAGGCTGGCTAATTGGGAATGGACCAGGTGAGTAGGCCAGGCATCCACTCCAACATTGCTCTCCAGTAGTTTTTTTTATTTTGGATGCAGCTGATGGCCATGATTTATCCAATGAGTGCAGCAAGCTCATGGCACTGAGGATGGCTCAGCTGTACAGGAAGGAATGAAGAAAAGTGATGGTAGGAAATTTGATAGTTAGAGGAACAGACAGGTGTTTCTATTGTCAGAGAATGTGATTCCAGGATGGCAAATTGTCTCCCTGGTGCCAGCACAGACATTTCAGAGCAGCTGCAGGGTATTCTTCAGTGGCAAGAGTAATCAGTCAGAGGTTGTGATCTACTTTGGTACCAGTGACTTGGGTAAGGTGGGTGATGTGGCAGTCAGTACATAGAATATTAGCAAGCAAGAGCTCAAAAGTAGTATGACTGACCTCCCTGTGGATTACCTCCTATGCCACATACAAGTGAATCAAGAAATATGAGAATAGGATAGATGAGTGCTTGGCTGGAAAAATGGTTCACAAGAGAAGGCTTTCATTTGCTGGGACACTGCGGCTGGCTCTGGAGGGGGGATGACGTGATGAAAGCCAGATGGGTTTCACACAAAGAAATCCAGAACCAAGTTCCTTGCAGGATGTTTTGCTGTTCTGTTGGAGGCGGGGGGGTTTAAACTAAATCACCAGGGCTGTAGGAATCTTGAGGGAATATCAGAGAGGACTACCAGGGTGCTCAAAATGCTGAGAGAGCTAGACAGAGCTAGAATGAGTTAATGGATGGAACCAGAATAAGAGAAATATAAATAGTCTGAAACAGGAATACGGTGCATGTTTGTGAATACATGGAAGTATAAGTAAGTAAGAGTGGAAAATTACAGGTCCCGATTACCATGTGACTTTATGACATGCGGCTCTCACTGAGACCTGGCTCAATGAAGCAGACAGTCAGTTAATGGATATTG
This sequence comes from Ginglymostoma cirratum, assembly GCA_024137785.1. NCBI lineage: Eukaryota > Metazoa > Chordata > Chondrichthyes > Orectolobiformes > Ginglymostomatidae > Ginglymostoma > Ginglymostoma cirratum. The sequence continues at coordinate 18,101,427 of JAHRHZ010000266.1, forward strand.
CTCAGATTGGAAAATGTTGTCGTGGTTCCTGATATGTATTAATGACTTTAATCTTGGTGTAGAGGGAACAATTTCAGAGTTTGTGCATGATACAAAGTTAATAAGATTGTAAACTGTGAGGAGGACTATAAGGAGCTTCTAAAGTACAGTGACAAATTGTTGGAGTGGGCAGATGGGTGGTGGATGAAGTTCATTGCGGGAAGTTGAGGTGACCCACTTTTGCAGAAAAAAATGTGGCGTGACAGTGTATTAAAAAAAATGGTATGACTCCTAATGGTGTGCAGGGTCAGAGACAGCTGCATGTATATATGCATTAGTCATTCAAGGTAGCAGGAAAGGTAGAAAGAGCAGCCGATTAAAATGTATAGTTTCCCAGGCTTCTTAATGAGTGCATAGAATACAAGAGCAAGAAGGTTATGCTGGACTTGTATATGACACTGATTAGACCTCATCTGGAGTACTGTATTGTGCACAGATCTGAGCATTACACTTCAGGAAGATATGAACATCCTGGAGAAACTGCAGAAGAAGTTTACAAGAATGGTTCCAGGGATGTAAAACTCCAGTTTTAAGGATGGAGTGAACAAGTTGGTACTGTTTTGGATTGCTTGGAAAGACGAAGTTTTCAAAATTGAGAAACCCAGATGAGGTAAAACTGCTCCCACTTGTAAAAGGATTGAGACCAAAGAGCACATTTTTAAAGTAGTTTGCAAAAGAAACATGTGACATGGGAAAAATCAATTTCTCACACAGCGAATGGTTTGAGTCTGGAATGCACAGCCTGCAAGTCTGGTGGAAGCAGGTTCTATTGAGGCATTCAAGATGATTATATCAATAGAAATAATGTTCAGGAGTTGGAAAAAAGGCAAGGAAATGGCACAAATTCGTAATGATCATTCACCGAATCAGTACAGATGCAACGGGCCAAATGGCTTTTTTCTGCACCCTCATGATTCTGTGATTTAACCCAAGTGTCCTTAAGTTGCATTCCTTTGGAGAAGTCTGTTCACATTACTACAAGATCTTCAGGTGCACCAAAATTGAAAGATTCTTGTCTTCTGTTGCAATTTTTTGAACTTGTTAAAAACTTATCCTCATTCAGATTTGTTCTGTATTTTGTTTCCTTCAATGCATTTTTATCACCGAGGTATAAAGTCACATTAAAAATGAAACGTTTCTCTGAAAGTTGCTAAACATGCTGTGTCTAATCTAAATGATTGATGGTCGAATAGGTTAGGATGTAGTTTCCGTGGCGAAAGAAATCTGTGTTGGTTCCAGACTTTCCTGGGCTGTGGTTGTTTACGTTGATTTAGACGAATGTGTGAAGAATCAGAAATAGAAGCAGAACACCACTTGTTATACCTCACCACCCTGAAAAAGACCCACTTATGCCTACTGTCAGAGATAAAAGGTACTGCAGATGCTGGAGAATCCGAGATAACAAGCATGGGGCTGGATGAACACAGCAGGTCAAGCAGCATCATAGGAGCAGGAAAACTTGACGTTTCGGGCCTAAACCCTTCATCAGAAATGGGGGAGGGGAAGAGGGTTCTGAAATAAATAGGGAGAGAGGGGGAGGTGGATAGAGGATGGATAGAGGAGAGGATAGGTGGAGAGACTGTCTGGCTCCTTTTAGCCAGCCAATCATCTAAACGTGCCAATATTCTACACCAAGAACTTTAATTTTCTTTGCTGTGACAATTTTTTCAAATGCCTTTTTAGAAGTCCAAGTACAGTCCATTAATTCCCTTTTTATCCCCAACATGAGCCACCTCCTCAAAGAACTCAGTAGATTGTTCAAACATGCATTTCCCTTTGACAAATTCCTTTCTAAAACCATATGGAATCTGCCTGTTTTTCTTGAAGTTATCTAAGTGTCCTGCTGTAATTTCTGTAACAATAAATTCTAACATTTCCCCTATGACAGATACTAATCCAACTGCCTTGTCATTCTCTGCTTTCTGACTCCGTTTCTTTTGAATAAAGGAATTATATTCACTATCTTCTAATCTAATGGGACAGTCCCTGAAACATGGGAGTTTTGGAAAATTAAAACCAATTCACCAATTAACTCGCCACTTTTAAGACCCAAGGATGAAGTCCATTAGGACTCAGGATAAAGTTCATTCGGACTCAGGCACTTGACAGCTGACAGCTCCACCAATTTACTCGGTATCACTTCTTGTGATTATTGCAATTTTCCAGAGTCCCTCCCTCCCTTCCATTTTCCTGATTTATTGTTATTCATATCCTCAGTACTGAAACTGATGCAAAATACCCGCTACCAATTCCTTATTTTCAATTATTAATTCTCTAGCCACACTCTCTGCAGCACCAATGCTCACTTTTTGTTAGCTCTTTTACTGGCATATGTAGAAACTCTTTCTATCTGTTTTTATATTTCTGGCTGGTTTTCACTCATTCTACTTTCTCCTTCCTGTTAGATTTGTTTTGCTAAGTGCAGTAGGGGAGATTTTGTCATTCTTTCCTCTTTATATTTTCTGTCCAATCTTCTGACCTGCCATCTTTCCTTGTATGATTAGTTTAGCCATTAATGGTGGAGCAGTCTCAATGTGCCGAATGGCCTACTTTATCCATATCTCACAGTCTTATGGTGCATCCATTCCTTGGAAATTTTCTTACCCTTTGGAATGTCCCTTTTCTATGTATTCTGAAATATCCCCTTAACTTTCTGCCACTGCATTTCTACTGACCCAACTTTTAACCTAATGGGCCAGTTCACTTTAGCCAGCCATGCATTCGTGGCTGCTTAATTCCCCTAATTTAAAATTGTATAAAATAGCCTCAGCATACTCCCTCAAACTAAATGACTAATTCAATCATATCACAGTCGCTGCGACCTGGGGTGCCTTCACTATGAGATCATTAATTATTTCTATCTCATTGCACAATACTAGATCAAGCATAGTCTGCTCTCCAGTCAGCTTCAGAACATGCTGTTCTAAGAAAGCATCCTGAAAACAATCTGTGAACTCCACATCTCGGCTATCTTTGCCCGTCTGACCTTTTCCAGTCTATATATAAATCTCCCATGATTATTCTTTTTCCCTTCTGCCAATTCTCCTGACATCTGCCTTTTATGCTGCAAACTTACAGTGTAACTCCTGCTCAGGAGCCTGTATGGCGTGCCCACAGTGACTTCTTGACTTGATCATATCCCCTGTCTACTCTAATCATTTCCATTTTTTTCTGCATTTTGACTAAAATGGGAAAGGTACTGTTTTAAAGCCAAGGACTGGAGAAGGTGTTGCACTTTTTAAAACAAGTTACTGGAATTCATTGAGTTTTGTTTACGCTGTTTATTTGTGAGCACCTGGGAAGGTGAGATGAAACAGCATTGCACCTGGGCATGTGTGCAGACTGAGATTCAACTGAAAACAGGTAGCTGATTAGTTTGTGCAATTGGGACCAGTCTGGATACCAAAGGTCATCAGCCTGAAGACAAGTCTCTGATTCTTGAGCATCTGAATAGCTCGTGGGTGTGAATGATACTGTGGCAGAAGGTTTTCCAGACTGGAAGAAGCCTGCTTTGTCTCTATATGTCTTCCGTAAATGTTCCTGAAGCTTGATGTGTGAGCCAATTATTTTCTACCACCATTTGCCTTTAACCAGTAACTCAAAAACGTTATAGTTAGTGTACCAGTCACCCTGTGTCTTTTGGAAGGAAGTGAAAATAATCCTGTAGAATATCTTGGGAAGCAAAAGGAACATCTCACCAAAGCCTGTGGACGAGAGCTATTGAATTGTCCTGCCTTATTGTTTTATCTCCGCCCATAACAACATCCTTTTTTATTCTATCTGTGTGTGTTTAAAATAAGGTTTTAAAAAGTGAGTTTCAGCTAGTAGTGTTATACATTGATAGTTAATAGCTCAGTTTCACCTGTGGTTTATATTTGTTCAATTGTAATAATTAGTAGCTCTAAGTTCCAGAACTTGGTCAATGTTTTCAGTTAACCTAATTGCTTCAGGCAGGTCAACTGGGGACTTTGCATACTTTGAATAAATCTTTAACTTTTGTGGTGACCCCAAGAGTAGTTGGGCTCAAGAATCAGTGCACTTTCCCAAGTGGGTCATAACACAATAGCCATGGTTTCCTGAATTTGGATCATCCACTGTATTGGGTCATGCACGCTGTTATCATTGTTAACTACAGAATCATCCTTCCAGCTCTATTGGCTTCCTGTCCTTCCTAAATGTCCTGTACCTTTCAGGATTTAGGTCAATATCCATGTAATCATGCCTTCTTGAACAGCAAGGTTTCTAATCCTGTGACCTTGTTACCCATGGCTCAGTAGTATCACTCCAGTCATTTGAGCATATCATTTATGCTAATAATTGACTGATATGCTAATAGTTGTGCTGAGAGTATTCTGCACTGAAGGTACCGTCTGTCAGACAAGACATTGAAAGAAGGTCCCATTTGCTTTCTCAGGTGGACATAAAAATCTCCTGCCACAATGTGATAAAGATTGGTGGCTTCTCCTGGCCAATGTAAATCTTTCAGTTAAAAACTCCATCTACTTATTATTTCATACGTGCTTCTCACTGCTGGTTTCCCAGATAGAGAAACTCTTGGAAAGCTAAGGTATTAAGGTATAAAGACCATAGGCATGTATATGGAGTTAGGACACAGATGATCCTACTGAATGGTGAAACAGGCTCGAAGGGCTGAATGGCCTACTCCTGTTCCTATGTTACACATCTGCTCCATCAAAGCTGGATTCTGATGATGCCTGCTTCAATTCCAGACATACTGACTTCTTGAACTATCTCAGTGTTAGGCCCTTTGGTGTCCCATGCATTGCTCATGATGATCCAGATGCTTCTCATTTCATTGCTGACTATGAGATGTGGCTGAGCAAAAATTGCACAGATTCCTGCCACTCTTGTGTGATCAGTTTAGTGGCAGGACAATTTAATCAGATGGGAAAGTGATGGGTGAGAGTGGGGAGCTGCCACTTTCCTGTTTCCACCCTGATTATGCCCAGGGATGGCTTTCTCGTCCCACCACCAATTTGGTACCATAATTGGCTAATGAGAGCCCACAAGGGTGCCATCCTGCCATTATCCTTCCATTGCTTACTCAGGGGTCAGTGGGGGGTAAGCGACATTGAGATTGTGAGAAGGGCAGCCTTGGCTTGTTTGCGTGTGGGGTCCTGGGGGCGATGAGGATGGTGTCCCCTGCTCAAAGGCATTCAATGGCTAATTAAGGCAACTGGCATCAGGAATGGGGCTGTCCTCTGCCAGGCACGTTCCTATTTGTTCTGTTGACACCGCTCCTCCTGGAACCCACTTCCACCAATCCTTTCTCACATCACTCAGCTATGCCTGGGCAGCTCATCAATCTGAGCTTTGGATGTGTTATTAGCAGTAGCCAGTGCCAGCCTTGTAAAGGTGTCCTGTTGACCTTTTGATTGGCTAGTAAGACTTGGAAGGTGGATCTTGTCCTCAATCTCCCATTAGCTTGTCAAGTGCCCAGGGGGCATCATTCACAATTGATCCTTGTGAAAAGAGTCTCAATGGCTCTCCACCTGACAACCAAGGCCTCCATCAGCTCTTCAAGATGCTCTCCTTCTCTGCTGCATTTACCACATTACATCAGTGACTTTGCTTCCAAAAGTGACTGTAGAGTGCTTTGAGTAGTCCTGTGGTCATAAAAAATGCATGTTGTAGTCTTGATTCTTCTGCATCATATTTATATGATCTACATTGCTGATGCTCTTTCCAGGATGCAGATGACAGTTTCTGGAGCATTAATTTGATGTACTCGCTCAGGTGACAGGGTTATTTATTCCACTTGTATTTTTAGTGTAAACTAAACATACCGGATATATGAGCGCCCTAGCCATACATTTCTCTTGATCTGAAACACTTGTAAGTTAATGAATACATTTTATGCCTACCTGTAATTGGCTACACTTTGACTGCTAACCATCTGATCATCTGTCCTAAAGTTATCTTTTTACAGTGATACAATTCACACAGTTATCTACACGTCAAAATGTCCAAAGGAAAATCAACAAATCTTTCTAATCGTTAATAGAAAGAAACATACTTTTTGAAATTAAAATGACAAAAAAAAGACTTTCTATCACTCCTACAAGAAAATAATTTTTTTAAAAAATTGCCTAGTACCAACCGGATTGAAGGTGGATGGTGGCATGAAAATATAAGTTTAATTTTAGTGAAGAACATGCTCTTAAATATGTGTTGCATGTTAATTATCTGGATGTGAACATTGCTATTAAGGTCAACATTTATTGCCATCACTAAATGCCCTTGAGAAAATGGAAGTGATCATGTGTTGCAGATAGACCGACAGTATTGCTCGGAAGGGCGTTCCAAGATTTAGACCCAGCGACAGTGAGGGAACAATGATAAACAGTGTCCCGGTCTTGCAGCACATTGGTGTGGCCTGCTTCATAATCTGAGGAGTTGCTTCTGAAATGTAACTTTCTACAATCATCAGCAAACATTTTTACTTCTGACTTTTTGTTGCAGGGAAGGTCATTGATAAAGCAGCTGAGGATGCTTTGGACTAGGAAATTTCCCTAAGGAACTCCTGTAGTGATGTGCTGGGGCTGAGGCTGAGGCTGAGTTAGATAGATTTTTAATTGACATACAGGGAGCACTGTAGGAGCTAGGAGGCTGCAGACAGATCAGCTGGAGCTTACTGAATATATGAACAGGCTTGAAGGGCTAAATGGCTTACTCCTCCTCCAGTTTCTCCATATTATAATGCTCTGAGATAATTAGCCACTACCATCTTTATGTTAAGTATTATTCCAAGCAGTGAAGAGTTTGTCCGTTGATTCCCATTCACTTTCATTTTACTTGATCCCACACTCGGTCAAATTCTGCCCTAGTGTCAAGGACAGTTACTATCACCTCACTTCCAGAATTCAGCCCTTGAGCTCAAGACTGTAATGGGAACATAAGAACATTTTGAGAATGGAACACCAAAAGACCCATCGAGCCAACTCTGCCACTCAAAGTGACCATTGGCTGATCTTGGGCCTTGTCTACACTTTCTTAACTGCTCGCCAATCCCATGATTCCCTGAGCGACCAAACATCTGCCCACCTTAGATATAAATAAAGTGAATGAAAGCACATTCACAATCTTCTGGAGCAGAAACTTCCAAACATTTACAATGCCTTGATGGAAAAAAAGTTTCCCTTCATCTCAATGCTAAATGATTGACCCTTTATTCTGAAACCATGCCCCCTTATTATCAAGCATGGGGAAACAATGGGAGGGATCTTTCAGGTTTGGCCCCAGAGAACCAAATCAGGTAAAGGTGGTGGGAGATCAGATCATCACCACCACCCTGTCCTCCCTTTGCCTGAATTGTCCTGAGTGGGAAGACCCAGATCTTCAAATTTTCATATCCCTTTGGGCTACCTTCTATACCTGTTTGTGACCATCCTTACCTCCTTTCCTTTCAGTTCAACCCCACTCACAGAACACCGCTTCCCCAAATGATGCTTATGTTCCCTGTGTATAATCCTCTGATCTGGGAATCTGGGGAAGGTGTAGCAGCAGCAGCAGCCATTTTCTCTCAAGGGCTGGTAGTTCTTGGCAGCCATGATGGTCTCATTCTAATTCTACGAGAATGTCCATGAACTACTTACCAGCTGTCCAATTGGTGGAAGACCCAGCAGCCTTGCCCATTTCAATGGGCTGTAGGTTCCCCTCCTGGCAACTCTTCGGCTTTGTCTGAAAATGAGAAGATACTGTCCAATGTCCCAGTATCTACCCTGTGGAACGTCTTCATAAATTTGAATGCTTCAGTGATACCAACTCTCATTCATCAAAGCTGTAGAAAACATAGACTCAACTTGCTCAGTGTCTCTTCGTAGAAAAAGATACCAAGCTAGTATATTTTCACTGCCTCCAATGTAAGTATCTTTCCTTAAGTATGGAGACACCGTCCTAGGTGTTGTTTTACCAAACCCTGATACAACTGTAGAAAATCCTTTTTTATTCTTGTACTCTAATCCCTTTACATTTAAGAGCTATTTAGATGAACACTTGTAGAATCATCATATAATGGGCCAAGTGATGGACAACGGACTTAGAATTGATGGATATTTGATGACCAGCATGGACTTGATGAGCTGAAGGGCCTCTTTCCATGCTATAAACAACTCTACAATAAAGAACACATCCTTTCTGATTCCCTAATAGCTGTACCTACATGTTGTTGTTTGTTTTTTTTCCTGACCTATGTATGAGTACACCCAAGTCTCTTTGAAAACCAACATTTGCAATTTTCAGAACTTTTAAGAAACATTCAATATTCTTGAAAATAATCTCAGTATCTTTGTTTTTAGACAGATAGAACAAAATGTTTCTGTGCTTTCCAAGCTTATTGACATGGGTTTGGTAACTGTGGTAAGAGAATTTAAATTTTAATTTTTTTCATTCCTAATTATGCTGCATTTTTAACTCTAGAACTGCTAATCATATTGGAGAATAATTTGATTTCTCTTTCATTCCAGGATTCGAACTTCTCTCGCCTGCAACCTGACAACAAAAATGTCTTGTATGGAGTGATATTTATATTAGCAGCTGCCAACATAATTTTAGTTACTTTGGCTGCATTTGTGCCGATATGTATTAGACAAAGGTTAGTTACAAGAATCAGTTCAATGGGGAGGGGACCAGGGAGTGGTAGCAGTATGGATTACAAGCAGATAAACCATCATCTTGTCAAATGGTGGAGAAATCTCAAGGAGCTGAATGGCCTCTTCCTTATTCCTAGCTCTTATGTTTGGTTGTTTTTACGAAACAAAAGTTAATTGAATAGAATGTTCTTGTAAGAACATTTGAAGAGGGAAGTGAGCCGGGAATAAATTATAGCTTGGAAAGGACGAGTGATCCCAATCTATGAATGGTTTATTCAAATATTGCTGAAA
>JAHRHZ010000266.1:18110768-18158978 GCA_024137785.1 Ginglymostoma cirratum
ATGGGTCTAGGCCCGAAACGTCAAGTTTTCCTGCTCCTATGATGCTGCTTGACCTGTTGTGTTCATCCAGCCCCATGCTTGTTACTTTGATCATTTGAAATTTTTCATTCTTGCATTTTTTTTTGATGAACACCTCTTTGAAAAAAGATACCTCCTCTCTTTTCAAAAATAATCAAATCTGTACTAATGAGTGAATGGTTAATTCCTTCATATGGAGAAAAAAAAAACTTTTCTTCCATTTTAGAGGAGGATTTACTCAATTCATCCCACTGAGAAGAATTTGATATGGATATGACTCAACTTTGCTCACTGTACTTTCCAAGTCTGTACATTACAAAGCAGGGTGGGGGAGACAATTATGTAGTTAACCTTCTCTTTTCTTACACCCTCTCATGAAGCTGCCATGTGGGATCAAGTTGAGATATGATTTTATTGCTACTGATTGCCTGCTAGATCCTTATTCAAGTGGCCAAGCTTTAGGTCTGACCTGAATCAGTGAAAACGAGAGAAAACTCAACATCAGTACACCTGATATTTGACTTGGGAGAACCTATTTGTAATTGTATTGTCAAGCCCAATCTGTGTTGGATGTAAGCCAGCTACTGGCCTGGAAACCAGTCTGTTCTTTGTACGCAGTGCGCGTCTGCAGATATATAAAAAAGACTTTATTTTTATGCTGATCAAGGTCCATCTGCTCTCAAAGGAAATCAAAAATCGCAAGAGATGTAAAGTGGACTGCTAGTTTGCGCAACCATGTAAAACAAGTGACAGCAAAGTCAAAATGATCTCTTTAATTTGTAAACAGGTGTAAATTTGACCAGTTTGTGTTAGGTTTCAGGGTCCAAATCCCTGAAGTAAATTTGAAATAGGTATTGATGCCAACACTGAGTGCTAGGATATTCCACTCTGTACCTCATCTACACTGACATATCTTCTTTAATTCTTGTTGTTTTCTAAATTTCAGTTGAATTATTATCAGACTGCAAGAATTAATCTGAATCACCACAATTTTAGTTTAATTCACAACCTTTTGGTTTTTGTTTTATTCATTCATGGGCTGAGGGCGTCACTAGTTGGCCAGCAATTATTGCCCATCTCTAATTACCCAGAGGGCAGTTAAAAATCAACCACATTGCTGTGGGTCTGAGTGCACATGGAGGCCAGTTAAGGATGGCAGATTCCTTCCCTAAAGGACATTAGTGAAACAGATGGGTTTTTCTCCAACAATTGACAATGGTTTCATATTCATCATTAAACTCTCAGTTCTAGGTTTTTTTTATTGAATTCAAACTTCACCACCATCTACCATGGTGGAATTTGAACCTAGGTATCCAGAACATTACCTGGGTATCTGCGTTACCAGTCCAATGACCACTAGGTCATTGCCTCCTCTAAGTTCACGTAGAACATTTTCTATTGTCGCTGGCAGTCCAGGTAGAATACATTAAAGGGTTTTCCAAAGTCTGCTTAGGATATCACTGCCTGCCTCTCCACCTCTGACTTGAAAACTATTTTCACAAGAAGCCAAGATTGTCACAGACTCTAGAATCAAGGCCATGGGCTCAAACGTGAACAAGGTAATATTATGCTAACCATTCAGATAGGTGAAATGGATTGCCTTAGAAAGGCAGTGGAGATAGAGACAGAGTCTCCAACCTGTGGCTCAATAAGGACTCATATCCAGCTCTCAATCAAACTCATTTTTATGTTAATTAAATCATTTGCCTTGCTTTTGTAAACCTTCATTCTCAGTGTCCTTGTGAGAGGTTATTGTTCAATTAACAATTTTTGTAAAAACATATGAACATTGACTTAAGAGTAGAAATACGCCTCATAGCCCCTTGAGCCTACCCAGCCATTTAACAAGATCTGAGGAAGGGTCACCGGACCCAAAACATTAACTCTGTTTTCTCCTTCACAGATGCTGCCAGACCTGCTGAGCTTTTCCAGCAACTTTGTTTTTGTTCCTGATTTACAGCATCCGCAGTTCTTTTGGTTTTTAGCAAGATCATAGCTAATCAGACTGTAATCCAGATTCCTACCTATCCCGGATCACTCACTTTCTTACCAAGAAACTTTCTACCGCTATGTTAAAAAATATTCCAAGACTCTGCTCCCATCACCCTTTTTGAGGAACCAAGTTGCAAAAAGTTACAACTTATGACAAGTTATGACTTGTACCACAGGCCTCCCCACAACCAGCGGGTGATAGAGGAACAAATGTGTGGACAGATTATGGAAAGATGTAAAAACAACAGCGTTGTTGTGGTGTGACTGGGACTCGCTTAGTGCCAGGGGCTTGGATGGGGATGGGGTGGGGCGTGTAATTTGTTAGGTGTGTCCAGGATGGTTTCTTTTCCCACCTCCCTTGCCTGCCCTTCCTCCCACCTATCCCTTCCTCCCACCTCAAGCCCCACCCCCATCTCCTACCTACCAGCCTCATCCTGCCCCCTTGACCTATCTGTCCTCCCTGGACTGACCTATCCCCTCTCTAACTCCCCACCTACACTCACCTTTACTGGCTCCATCCCCACCTCTTTTGACCTGTCTGCCTCCTCTCCACCTATCTTCTCCTCTATCCATCTTCTATCCGCCTCCCCCTCTCTATTTATTTCAGAACCCCCTTCCCCTGCCCCATTTCTGAAGAATGGTCTAGGCCTGAAACGTCAGCTTTCCTGCTTCTCTGATGCTGCTCGGCCTGCTGTGTTCATCCAGCTCTACACCTTGTTATCTCAGATTCTCCAGCATCTGCAGTTCCTACTATCTCATGTAAGTTTTCCAACTGGGCAAGGGGCCATACTAGACCTGGTATTGGAGAATGAGCCTGGCCAGGTGATCGAAGTTTCAGTGGGGGAGCATTTTGTGAACAGTGACCATAATTCTGTAAGTTTTAAGTTACTTATGGATAAAGATAAGTGTAATCCTCAAGTGAAAGTACTAAACGGGGGGAAGGCTAACTACAACAATATTAGGCGGGAACCAGGAAATGTTGTTTTTTTTGGGTGGGGGGTGTGGGGCTGCTGTTGGAGGGTGAATCCCCATCTGTCATATGGGAATCTTTTAAGGGCCAGTTGATTTGAGTTCTGAGAAAATGAAGGACAAGGATGGCAAGATTCAGGAACCTTGGCAGACAAATGAACTCCTAAACTTAGTCAAAAAGAAAAAGGAGGCATACGCAAGGTTCAGGAAACTAAAGACAGACCAAGCCCTTGAAGAATCTAAAAGGAGGTCATAAGTGACATGACACCAGGTTATAGTCCAACATGTTTATTTGAAATCACAGGATTTCGCAGCACTGCTCCTTTTGTCAGGTGATGAAGGAGCAACACTTTGAAACCTTGTGATTTCACATAAACCTGTTGCAATATTATCACTTCACCTGACAAAGGAGCAGCACTCTGAAATCCTGTAATTTCAAATAGACCTCCTGTTGGATTATAACCTGGTGTCGTGTGACTTCTGACCATGTCCAACGCTGGCACCTCCACATCATGAATACAATAAGAAAGCAGGAAAGAACTTTAAGCAAGGAATTAGGAGAACTAAAAGGGGCCATGAAATGTCCTTGGCAAATAGGATTTTTAAAAAAGAACATGGTTTATCTGTATGTAAGTAACAAGAGGGTAGCTAGGGAAAGGGTAATTCCACTCAATGAAAAAGGAGGGAATTTATGCATGAAACCAGATGAAGTGATTGAGATCTTTAACAAGTACTTTGAATCAGAATTACCAAAGGAGAAGGTCAAGATGAGTAGTGAGTCTCAGGAGAAGTGTGTTGATATTTTAGGGCATGCCAATCATGCCAATATTAAAAAAGAGGTGTTGGGTGTTGTGAAAACTATTAAGGTAGACAGGTCCCAGGATCTATCCCAGAAGGCTAAGGTAGGGGTGGTGTGGGAGCAAGGGAGGAAATTGCTGGGGCCTTGTACGAAATTTTTATATCCTCTTTAGTCACAGGAGAGGTCCCAGAGGACTGATGAATAGCCAACATTGTTCCTTTGTCCCATTTGGAGAAGATTCGTAACAGTATTTATTCATATTTGGAAAAATATGGATTTATCAACAATAGGCTGCATGACTTTCTGCGGAGGAGGTAATATCTCGCAAACTTGATTGAGTTTTTTCGAAGAAGTGGCAAAGACGATGGATGAGGAAGGGCAGTGGATGTTGTCCATGTGGACTTTAGCAAGACCTTTACCAAGATCCCTCATAGCAGGCTGACACAGGAAGCAAAGTCACATGAGATCCACAGTGAGCTGGTAAGATGGATATGGAACTGGCTTGGTCATAGAAGATAGAGTAGCTGTGGAGGGTATTTTTCTGACTGGAGATCTGTCACCACTGGTGTTCCGCAGGGATCAGTGCTAGAATCCCTGTTGTTTGTTATATATAGGTGGTCTAATTTGTAAGGGTGCAGATGATTCAAAGACTGAGGGAGCTGAGGATAGTCGCCAGAGGATACAGCAAGACATCAATAGGTTGGAGACTTGGACAGAGAAATGGCAAATGAAATTTTTTTATTCATTCATGGAATGAGGGCATCACTGGCTCGGCCATCATTTATTGCCCATCTGACAGGACAGTTAAGAGTCAACCATGTTGCCATGGGTCTGGAGTAACATATAAGCCAGACCAGCTAAGGATGGCAGTTTTTCTTCCCTAAAGGACAGGAGTGAACCAGATGGGTTTTTCCTGACGATCAGCAATGGATTCATGGTCATCATTAGATGTTAAATTCCAGATTTTTATTGAATGCAGACTCCTCCATCGGCCATGGCAGGATTTGAACCTAAGTCCCCAGAACTTTGCCTGGGTCTCTAGATTAATAATCTAGTGATAATACCATGAGGCTGTCATCTCCCCCAACCACAAATTTAATCCAGACAAATGAGCAGTGATGCATTTTGGAAGGTCTAATGCAGGATGGAGGTATACAGTAAATGGCGGAACCCTGAGAAGCATTAACATACAGAGGGATCTAGGTGTACAGGTTCACAGTTCACTGAAAGTGGCAACACAGGTGGATATGGTGGTCAAGAATACATGTAGCATGTTTGCCTTCATCAGTCAGGGCATAGAGCATAAACATTTTCAATTCATGTTGCAGCTGTATTGAACTTTAATTAATTAGGCTATATTTGGAATATTGCATACAGTTCTGGTCACCACGCTACCAGCATGATATGGAGGCTTTGAAGAAGGTACAGAAACTATTTATTAGGATATTGCCCAGTTTGGAAGGTTTAAGCTATGAGGTGAAATTAAACAAAGTTTATTTTCACTTGAATGTCGGTGGCTGAGGGGTGACTAGATAGAAGTTTACAAAATTATGAAAGGCATGCATTGAATGGTTAGTTGGAGTGTTTTTCATAGGATAGAAATGTCAATTACCAGGGGCATAGGTTTAAGCTAAAGTGGGGTAAGTTTAAAGGAGACATGAGAGGCAAGGGTGTTAAGTGCCTGGAATGCACTGCTGGGGGAGGTGGTAGAAGCAGATAAAATAGCATAGTTTCAGAGGTATCTTGATAGATACATGAATAGGCAGGTGTAATGGTACTGTGCCTTTAAGGGAGATATTTTCTGTGCAGTTTCTTTTGCAGAGGGCAATGCCACAGACGTGTTGAAATGTCTTGTTCAGGCAGGCAGTTGGTAAGCAGTATTTGAGTTCTCCTTGGGTGTTTCTTTTTAAAATGAGAAAACAAATCATGAGTGGGCAGGGCCAGGGCTTCCACAGACCCAAGAAGGCTTTTTGTTTTGTTTCAGTTAGTAGAAGACCTCTGCTAACTGCTGAACAAAAAACTCATTCTTGGCTACTGGAGTGAAGTCTTAGACAGTGAAGCTCCCTCTTAGAAATTAAAAGGGGCAGATTATTTCTATCTTCTGGACTGGAGAGAGGCAGCATGTGAGAACCAGAACAATTTGTTCCTTACTGTTCTAACTCCAGTACTTTCAGCCTTGCCCATTCCAGATATTAACCTGGTAAATATGTTCGGAAATGTTTGCAGCATTTTTGTATCCTTCTGTGATTAAGGAACTCAATACTATACATCTTACTGCAGATGTGTTTTGACCAGTACTCTGTATAGCAGAAATATAACTTCTCAACTTTAGTTTTCAATTCCTTGCAATTAATAAAAGCGTCCTATCTGCTTTCCTAAGAGTTGATGATTTAGTAGTTAAAGTACATTTATTGGTACACCTTTGCATCACAGAGCTCTCACCATTTAGATAATATGCTTCTGTTTTGTTCTTCCTGCCAAAAAGGGCAATTTCACATTTTCCAACGTTGTACCCAGTTTGCCAGATCTCTTCTCACACACTCAACCTATTTACCTTTGTGTCCTCCTCATTCCCTCTTCACAACTTACTTTCCTCTATACCAGCAAAGTTAGCAAACATACCTTCAGGTTGCTTCATCACCTGGATGAAAGATTGGGCAAAAGTCTGACAGGTGGAACATACTATAGGAAATGTAATGTAATTCACTTTGGCCAGAAGTAAAGCAAAAGGAAAATGTTGCTTAAATAGAGAATGACTGCAACATTTCAAGGAGCAGAGATCTAGATGATCTAGTCACAGCAGGTTAGTATGCCGGTGCAGCAAGTAATAATGATGACTAATGGAATTCTGTGTTCTTATGAGAGGAATTGAACATAAAAGTAAGGATGCTATACTGTAGTTACATAGGGCATTGGTCAGATAACATTGAAAATGTTGCATGCTGTTTTGGTGTCTTTATTGGATGAAGGATGGAAATGCATTAGAGTTCAGAAAAGGCTTACGAGATTCATAAGGGTGACTAATGAGGATGGCTTGGACAAACTAATCTTATTTCTACTGGAGCTATGAAGAGTGAAGCATGACTTGCTCGATTGTGTATGAGATCTAGAACAATTTTGAATAGGCGCACTTGAAAAGGATTTTTGAGGTTGTGGGTGAGTCCAGAATCAGGGAGGCAGTGTTTGAAAAATTAGGAGCGGCCCTTTTAGGACATAGGAACAGGATAGGTCGTTCAGATCATCAATTTGGACAGGTACATGAATAAGAAAATTTAGAGGGGTGTGGGCCAAATGCACACAAATGGGACTAGTTCAGTTTAGGATATCTGATCGGCACAGATGATTTGGGCAAAGGGCCTGTTTCTGTACTGTATGACTTCATGGCTCTATCTAAGCCTACTGTACCATTCAACACAATCATAATTGGCCAAATACTTCAAAGTCTTTTACTCATACTATCAATGACAAAGTGAAATGGGGATAATCAAAAATTTATCAACCTGTAATTAGACTGAGCTCCACTTCTATGTAGAGAATTCCAAGGATTCACAACCATCTTTGCAAAATTATTTCTCCTCATCTCGGTTCTAAATGGCATCCCTTTATTTTTAAATTACGTCTCTTGGTTATAGACATGTGAACCAGGGAAAATACCTGCATCATCCCTGTCTATCCTTTTGATTATACTGTAGCTTTCAATGAGATCACCTTTCATTCTTTGAAACTCCAGAGAATACAGGCCCAGTTTATCCAATCTCTTTTCACAGGACAGTCCAAAAAATCCTGGGATTAAGTCTGGTGAACATTAGTTGCACTCTGTCCATGGCAATAATATCTTTCCTGAGATAAGGAGACCAGAACTGCACACAATACTCCAGGTGTGGTCTAACTAAGCTCCTATACATTGGAGCAAATCTTCACTATTCCTGTACTCAAGTCTTGTTGCGATAAAGGCTAATATTCCCCTATCCTTCCTTATTGCTTGCTGCAGCTGCATGTTAGCTTTTAGTGACTTAGTGATAAGGACACAGTAGTCCCTTTGCACATCTACACTTTGAAACTCTTACTATTTAAGAATTACTGTGCCTATCTGTTCTTTCTACCAAAGAGAATAACCTCTCAATTTTCCACATTATATTCCCATCTGCCGTGTTGTTACCTTAACAAGCCTGTCCAAATCCTCCTCAAATATTTATATCTTCTTCATAACATACATTTCTGCCTAACTTTATATTATCTGCAAATTTGGAAAGATTGCCTTTGATCCCCACATCCAAATCATTGATATATATTGTCAACAGCTGGGTGTCAAGCATTGATTCTTGTTGCACCCAATAAGTCACAGTCCACCAATATGAAAACGACCCATTTATTTCTATTCTTTGTTTTCTGTTTGTTGCATGACTTGGAAACTCTTGCAGTGGAATTGGGATCATCCAAAATTTGTTAAGCAGGAACATCAAAGGTAATTAGGAGTAGATTTAAATGTGGGATTTCAAAAACAAACATGATCCTATTGAATGGCAGAGAAACCTCAAGAGACTGTACTGTACTGGCTACCACTGCACCTAATTAATTTATTCATTTGTACATATAGTACTGTCTGTGTCAAAGAAAATAAAACCATGCTGTTTTAGTAAAATTAATACAAATGCAATTTTACTCAATGTCAGAACTAAAATAAATCATTTTGCAGCTATTCAATAGAGTCATGAGGACCATTTGTGGTGATGAAAAGAGTCAGTTATACATCTGCAAAAACTTAATTTCTACATTTTTTCCAGCTATCAACATAAATTGAAAGCGGCTTCAGCAATGACTGCCACAGTTATGACCTCTGTGAAAAGTAATCCCGTGATTGCTGATGTACCTGGAACAAATATGCACACTTCTGAAGGGTAATGGAAAAGATTAATTTCATTGATTATCTGGGTAAAATATTGAGACACTACTGCACTATGAGCAAGCATTGAGACACAAGCTTACTGGGCTAAACTTGCAGAAATAACTGCATTTGAGCAATGCCCATCGTCATTAATTTGTTAACCAGTTAGCAACCTGGACTGAGGAAGAGATACCCAATAAATCACTAACTGTCACAAGTTGTTTCTGATTTGGGCCATTCTACCACTGGCGTTGCGTAAATGGCAACTCACAGTTAACTTTGTATGAGTTTCAGGGGTTTGTTGTATTTGCATATTAAATGACTATCGCAGCAAGTTAACAGAGTGAGCACTTTATTTGCAATGTGATGATTTGAACATTGCTGATAAGTTGTCGAGCCATTTTTGTCTTGTTCTCATCAAGACAAACCCGAGAATTGCCAGAATTCAAACAATTGCACATAACTGTTTATATTACAGGAGAAAGGGGTCTGTTTAGTTTTTCAAATCAACTCTGACAAATTGAGGCATTGCCATCGAGAAAGTATAGGAAACTGTAGGCTCCCAAAACTCCCAAGCGATTCAAAAAAGAGGATGCAAGATCTGAATATATTCCTGTTGTTTGCAGAGAATGGATTCCCACACATGAATCTGTTCTAGCAAGTGTAAATGAACAACAATACAAGCTCAGGTCATTATCTTGATTGTTAGTGTTGGTGTTAGCACATCCAGGATCGTTCAGCAAGTGCTGGCAGATTGCAGAACCACATGACAATTTTGTTTTGGGTTTTGCAAGCATGGGTTGCTTGAGTTGATTTTGTATTTTGCCTTATATGAAGAGCAGTGGGAATGTACTATTGCATTCAAACAGCAAATCACTGTACGACTGACAATACTATCATCAACACCGCTGAAATTCATACCTGACGTTGCTCTATCATGTGGTAGACAAATCATAATAATTGTTATTGTCCTTCAGCAAGCTCTCTTTCCAAGAACTAAGTGAGTATAAGTGTGGAATCTGATTCCTTCAGGTTGTGAATTGTTTTAGGAGACTTTGAAAAGGCCAAATTCACGGTTTTTATCTAACTTTCCTTTTCTTCTCTTTGCCTGTTAATCCACTATTTTATCCCTCAATCTTTCCTGAGAATATAGCCGAAAGGTATATTCCATGCACAGGGTGCTATTTTGAGATCATGACACCTAGAACGTCCTGCAGTTTTAACAATTAAGATTCCTTTAAAGTTTTTTTTGTTGGGTTTCTGGGCACAGGCAGACAAATTCACTGGCGATTATTGAAGAGTGCCTCACTGTCACCGGGTCAAAATCCTGAAACTCCCTTTTATAACAACATAAATGTTGTAGCTACAGCATATAGTTCAAAAAGGCAGCTCACTATCACATTCTCAAGGACAGTGGGATGGACAATAAATCTTGGTGCAGCCAGGGATATCCATATCCTGAAAAAGAATTTTGATAAAGGCACATTGGACAAGGAATCCCATAACGGAAGGCAGCAGCCCAGGAGAGTAAATAGGATTAATATTTGCAGGAGGTGGGTTCCAGATGAGGGGCGGTCCTAAACATGATTGGTGGGGAAGGGGTGGGTGGTGGTCAGTGGTGCTTGGGGTGTCTGCTGGTGGCAGGGATATGACTGTCATGAGGATTCCAAAGCCAATCAAATGGGTGAGAGGAGGGGAACCCACTGAGTAGATGTTAATCTGGGGAAAGACAGTGTGTCGGGGGTGGAGAACAAATAGATCATGTTTTTAAATGGACAGCTTGTTTGGCTACCCCTGATCTCCAAGCCCACAAACCGTGCTATAAAGGTTCTCAGCTGAAGGATTTAACCCTCAAGTTAAGAATCGAATGAGTGTTGTGTTGAAGGCAGGTAGCCGTGTTAAGATGTTTACAAGACCAACTCACTTCCTGTAATTCAGTTGGATGTCTGCATATCGTTGGTGCACTGTTAAAAATGATTGTATGTGGATGGGTCCCTTCACAAATTTTTTGAAATTTAACCTCTAGTGACACCTATAAGCTTGTTTTAGGAGATGAGATTAATTCCTTTAATTCTTTCATTGAATCCAATTTGAAATTGAATTCAACCTACTTTAACTAACCTCCTTTCTCAGTCTGTATTTAGATCAATCCTTAATTATCATTTTTTAAAAGAAATTGCAGAGTCTGGTGTTTATAGGAGATTAAAGGGGCATGCTTTAATGTTTGAGGAACCCAGTCAAATACCCACATTGTTGTACTCTAACAGGGCACAATAGGAGATGGAACACTTGAGCAACAATTGGATCACTGTAAAACTGCAGGCAAACTGCTCAAGATTCTCCACATAGATGAAGGAACAAGAACTATGGACACCCACTGTATGTGCGAAACAAGAAAACTATTAAGTGTTGGTATTTCAAAAGACATTAGTCTACTCATGGAAGATAACAAGGCGTGGGGCTGGATGAACGCAGCAGGCCAAGCAGCATCATAGGAGCAGGAAAACTTGACGTTTCGGGCCTAGACCCTTCGTCAGAAAATTCAGAAAGTCAGAAGATCAGAAAGATTTTCTGATGAAGGGTCTAGGCCCGAAACGTCAAGTTTCCTGCTCCTATGATGCTGCTTGGCCTGCTGTGTTCATATTTTCTGATGAAGGGTCTAGGCCCGAAACGTCAAGTTTTCCTGCTCCTATGATGCTGCTTGGCTTGCTGTGTTCATCCAGCCCCACGCCTTGTTATCTCGGATTCTCCAGCATCTGCAGTACCTTTTCTCTCAGTCTACTCATGGAAGTTGTGCAGAAAGTTAGCATGCAGGCTGACCAAGCAATTAGAAAAACCAATAACATGTAGGACTTTATTGCAGGGTAATTGGAGTACTGATACAATTATACATGGTTTTTGTGAGACCACTTGTGGAGGACTACATGCAGTTTTGTTCTTCACATTTAAGAAAAGATATACATACATTGAAGATAGTAAAGCAAAGGTTCAGCAAAGTAAATTAGTCTCTGTGGTGAAGGAGTTTTCATATCATGAAAGGCTGAGCAAACTGGATCTATGTTCTTTTGAGTTTAGAAGACTGAAGGCTGATCACATTGGACAAAAAGAAACAGATTCTAAAGGGGCCTGACAGGGTAGACGCTGAGAGATTGATTCCTCTGGTCAGGAATCAAAATCACCAGGGGCATAGTGACAGGAGAAGGGGCTGATTACTTAGTACTGAGGTAAGGAGACATTTCTTCACACACTCCTTGTACCAGAGTATTGTGAAGTCTACAATATCATTGAACATGATTAGAACTAGGAAAGTTGGATTTTTGGTCTAACATGGAAGCAATTGTTTTTGGCAATGGGAAAAAATAGAGTTAGATCCCTTGATCCATTATGATCATATTCAATGGTGGAACAGGCTTGACAGGCCATATTGTCTACTCATGCCCCTCTTTCTGATTTTCTTGTGGCTCATCTGGTGCAGGTACACCCACTGTGTTGTTGGGAAAGGAGTTGCAAGATTTTGACACAACCACAGTGAACAAACAATGATAGAGTTTCATGTCTGGATGGTGCATGGTTTGGAGGGAAACTTGGAGGTGGTGATGTTGACCATGCATGTACTGTCCTTGTTGTACTAGATCGAAGATGTTGCTGGTTTGGAAGATGCTTTTGAAAGAGTCTTGAGGAGTTACTACACTGTAAGTGCTGCCACTGTGCTTTTGGAGGTGGAGAGAGTAGATTTGGTAGTTGGAGGGATAGGATGAGGCTGTTGATGGGGTACAAATCAAATGGGCTGGTTTGTTCTGGATGGTATTAAGCTTCTTGGGTGTAGTGGACCCTGAATTCATCCAGGCAATTGGATAGTATTCTATCCTTCTAGCATCTTGCAAATGGTGGGTGGGCTTTGGTGAGTCAATAAATGTGTTAATGAGCAGAATTCTTAGCTTCTGATTTTGAAGTTCTAGGTCTGGTGCATTTTCTAACCAGTGTATCTCCCAGATGTTGACAGCTGTGGATTTGGTGAGGGTAATGCTTTTGAATGTTAAAGGGAGATGGTTAGATTCACCCTTGTTGTCGAGCGTCATTACTTAACACTTGTATAGCAAGAATGTTACTTGCCCAAACCTGAATGTTTGTTCAAATCTTGCTACAAATGCTCATGGACCTTTTTCGGTATTTGAGGAGTTATGAATGTTTCCGAACTCTGTGCGATTATCAGTGAACAAATTAGGTTGTAAACTTATGATGGAGGGAAAACCATTGAAGGTGCTGAAGGTGGTTGGGCCGAGGACACTATTTTGAGAAAACAGCTGTAGAAATGTCTTCGGAATGAGATCACTGACCTCCAACAAGCACAACAGTCTTTCTTTAAGCCAGGTTTGATTCCAACCTGTGGAGAGATTTTCCCGATTCTCATTGACTCCAGTTATAATAGGCCTGCTCAATGCCACATTCAGTTAAATGCTGCCTCCATATCTAGGGCAATCATTCTTTTCTAACCTCTTTAGCTCATATCTTTTGTGCATGTCTGAACCAAGGCTGTAATGTGGTCAGTAGCCCTGATAAAATTCCGTTTGAACATAAATGAGTGGGTTATTGTTGTGAAAGTTTTGCTTGACCATACTGCTGGTGACATCGTTCATCACTTGGTGGATGATTGCGAGTACACTGATGGAATGGTTAATTTGTCACATTGCTAGGACATATCTGGATAATTTTCCACATTGCAGTTGGGTGCCAATGTTGGAGCTGTATTTGGACAAAACAGTGGAAAATTGACGTTGAACCTCCAGCTTCAATTCAGTTTCCGCTGATGGATTAATTAAACCCCCTTGTTCATTGGGAAGTTTCTTTGTTTGATGTATTTTGGAGAAATTTTACTTTAGTGGAAATGCAGAAGAGCTGGAAGCAATGTATCTACAAAACTGTTAAACAGTGACCAGAGGAATTCTTATTCCACCAATACTGCCATGTGTAGGGCACTGCACTGATGTTACGATATTGATGTGCCTTTTAACTGTTAGTTTAATCGTAAGGAAATCATCCTGTTCTATTTGTTTCTTCAGATCCAACCCAATCTGGAATAAAACACTGTTCAGCGATACAAGCAGCTATTTCAATGAAGAACCTTGTTTGGACAAGAAAAGGTTTATATTTTCATTTCTTTCAAATTCAGAAACTGGAGTCTATCCTTAAAATTACTTCATTTATTATGTTGCCAAAACTAACAGTTATGTAATATGTTATGAATGCAGTTTGAACTCTCTTGATGATAATGTCGTTGCTGATGAGAAGGATTACTTTAATATTCGAAAACCCGGCAAGTACAAAGACCAGGTAATTTCATATATTATTTCACAGTCTTGCAGTATTAATAGCCAACACATTAATATAATGAAATGTAATTTTTCCTGTCTATCTTTTGTACAAGTCACGGGATGTGAACATTACCAACAAGGTCAGTATTTGTTCATAGAATCCCTACAGTGTGGAAACAGGCCCTTCGGCCCAACAAGTCCATACTGGACCTCAGAGTATCCTACCCAGACACATCCCCCTACAAGCCACCTAATCTACACCTCCCTGACACTACAGGCAATTTAGTATGGCCAATCAACCTAACCTGCACATCTTTGAACTGTGGGGGAAACCAGAGCACCCAGAGGAAACCCACGCAGACACGGGGAGAACATGCAAACTCCACACAGACAGTCGCCCAAGGCTGGAATCAAACCCAGGTCTCTGGGGCTGTGAGGCTGCAGTGCTAACCACTGTGCCACTGTGCCACCTATTGATGTTTGACCTTGAGGAGGTGGTGTTGGTGAGCTTCCACTGTTGCAGTCCATGTGGTGAAGGTAGCTTCTAGCAGGAAATTCCAGGATTTTGACCCAACATCAATGAAGGAATGGTTTGGAATTGTCCCACATCAGGATGGTGTACCAGTCACAGGGGTGTTCAAGGTGGTGATGTTCAAGGCACAGACTCCCTTGTTCTTTTGAGTGGAAGAGTTCACAGGTTTTTGAGGTGTTACCAAAGAAGCCTTGGCAGAATCCAGCAGTGCATCCTGAAGATGGTAAATGCTGCTGCTAGGGTGCAGTAATAGTGAAAGGTATGACTTTAAAGTGCTGGACAGGGGTGCCAGTCAATTTGTCCTGGATGATGTTGAACCTCTAGAATGGTGTTCGAGCTGCACTCATCCAGGCATGTGGAAGTAGTCCATCGCAACAGATGGTAGGAAAGGAGTGAGCCACTTCCCACTAGAAAACCCTGCCTTTGATACGTTTTGAGTTAATGCAGCTAAGCATCTGGTCAATGGTGATCACACGATATTGATAAAGGCAAGATACCACAGAAAATTTGGAAATTTGAAACATACACAGAATGCTGAAAAAATCAGCATCTGTGGAGAGAAAAACACAATTTAATGTTTCGAGTCTGGTATGACTCTTCTACAGAATTGAAGATATTATGGAGATAACTAGGATATTGATGGTTGGGGATTCAGGAATGGCAATGACACTGAATATAAGAGGGAGTTATTAGATTGCCTCTTGGTGGAAATGGTCATTGTCTTGCACCTGGGTGGTGCTAATACTACTTTCCACTGACAGCCAAAGCCCAAATGTTGTCTAGGCCTTAGAACATAGAGGCACACACTAATTCCTTATCTGCAGTGTTGTCAAATGAACTGTGCAATATTAGCAAATATTTATTATGCCAACAGAGTGGTCATTGATGTGAGCTGAAGATGGTTGGATGTAGGACATTTCCCTGAGGAACTCATGCAGAAATATCTTGGAGCTGACATGATTGGCCTCCAAACAACCATGACTATTTTCCTTTGAGGCCTGACCCCAGCCATTAGCGACTATTTCCCTTGATTTTTATGATTGCGATCTTAACAGGGCTCCTTATAATGGCACAGTCAATCTAACATTGCCTTGATTTTAAGAGCAGTCATTTTCATCTTGCCTCTGAAATTCTGCTGTTTTGTCCTTGTTTGGGCTGAGACTGCAATTTGTCCTGAAACCAAGCAATTCTTTCAGAATCCCAACTGAGCACCAGTGAGTGGGTTCTCAGGAATGTTCATTGGACCTGAAACTTTAACTGCCAGACTGGCTGAGCTTTTCTAGCAATTTCAGATTTTGTTTCTGATTTCTAGCATCCGCAGTTCTTTCAGTTTTTATCAGTGAGCGGGCAATTGCTGTGTAAGTGCTACTTGATAGGACTTCCGACAAAATAATTAATGATGATCAAGAGTAGGCTGATGGGTCAGTGATTGTCTGAATTGGATTTATTCTGTTCTTTGCAAACATTAAAGGCATTAGTGAATTTACAAACACAGCTTAATACTAACAACAGAATAGCAGAGGTAGGGGTTTCCCACAAACAGATTACTATGTGCAATTCACATGAGACAGTCCAATTTCACCCTGATTGTTTTTTCAATTTGGAAAGTTTTAATGGAACTTTTATCAGTGAAACTGGAAGCAGTTTTACACATATCTGCACTTCTCAATTAGAAACCTGTGCCATTGCTCTGGGATATTGTGGAGCTCTGCCAAACCACTTAGACTTTGAAGACTGTTATATACCATCATGGGTGGGATCTTCCCAGGCCCTGAACAATGTGGACTATACTGAGACATTTAAAGCAAACATGTAAGAAGTTGAGTGAGGCCTTTCTCAATGTTAGGAGCAACATGTCACATTTCCCAACTAAATTCTGGATGTCCAGCTGAGAGATTCACCAGTGAGTGGCAAAAGGCCTGTTGGCAGGGATTATTGCTCACTTATCTGTAAGACTGTAAGATATAGGAGCAGAATTAGGCCATTTGGCCTGTCAAGTATACTCTCCTTCATGATCACAGCTGATGTGTTTCTCAACCCTACTTTCCTGCCTTCTCCCCATAACCCTTGATCCCCTTACTAATTAAGAACCTAAGTATCTCTGTCTTAAATACATTCAATGACTTAGCTTCCACAACCTTCTATGGCAGTGAATTCCACAGACTAACCACCCTACGGCTGAGGAAATTCCTCCCTGTCTCAACTCTGAAGTGTCGTCTCTTCACTTTGAGGCTGTGCCTTGGGTCCTAGTCTCTTCTAATAGTGGAAACATCTCCACATCCACTCTATCCAGGCCTCTCCGTGTTCTGTAAGTTTCATTGAGATTCCCCCTTCATTCTTCTCAGGTCCTTTTGAAGACGACAGACCCAGCGTCCTCAACCGCTCCATATATGACAAGCTCTTCATCCCCGAAAACTTCTTTAGGCCCCTCCAACACCAGTGCATCTTTGCTTAGATACAGGGCCCAAACCTGCTCACAATATTCCAAATGTCATCTGACCAGAGATTCATACAGCCTCAGGAGTACATCTCTGCTTTTGGCCCTCTTGAAATGAATGCTAACATCCCATTTGCCTTCTTAACTGCTAACTGTACCTGCATATTAACATTAAGACAATGCTGAACTCAGTAACATGCCTCAGATTTCTGAAGCCTTTTCCCATTTGGAAAATAGTCTGTGCCTCTATTCTTTCTACCAAAGTGCTTAACCTTGCTTCCCCACATTGTATTCCATCTGCCACTTCCTGGCCAACTCTCCTGGCCTGTCCAAGTCCTTCTGCAGCCTACCTGCTTCCTTAACACTACCTGTCCCTCCACCTATCTTTGTGTCATCTGCAAACTTAGCAGCAATGCTCTCAGTTCCTTCATCCAGGTTGCTAACGTATAACATGAATAGTTGTGGTCGCAATACAGACACCTGGGGAACTCCACTAGTCACCTGCTGCCATCCTGAAAAAGACCCCTTTTCCCCACTCTCTGCCTTCTGCCAGGTAGCCAATCCTCGATCCATGTCAGTACCTTGCCCCAACACCGTGGGCTCATGACTTATTGAGTATCCACTTTTTCAAAGCTTTCTGGAAATCCAAATAGATCACATCTGTTGGCCCTCCTTTTGTTTAACTTGCTCATTACCTCCTCAAAAAATTCTAAAGTTCCCCTTGACAAAGCTGTGCTCACTCATTCCTTATTTTACCTTGTACTTCCAAGTACTTTGCAATCTCATGCTTATAATAGGCTCTAAATCTTACCAATGATTGAGGGTCAGGCTAACTGGCCTATGATTTTCTGACTTCTGCCTCCCTCCATCTTTAAACAGGGATGTTATATCAACCATTTTCCAATTCTCTGGGACCCTCCATGACTCCAGTGATTCTTGAAAGATCAACTGTACAATCTCCTCAGCTAACAAGCATGGGGCTGGATGAACACAGCAGGTCAAGCAGCATCATAGGAGCAGGAAAACTTGACGTTTTGGGCCTAAACCCTTCATCAGAAATGGGGGAGGGGAAGAGGGTTCTGAAATAAATAGGGAGAGAGGGGGAGGCGGATAGAGGATGGATAGAGGAGAGGATAGGTGGAGAGGAGGCAGACAAGTCGAAGAGGCGGGGATGGAGCCAGTAAAGGTGAGTGTAGGTAGGGGCATAGGGAGGAGATAGGTCAGTCCGGGGAGGACGGACAGGTCAAGGGGCCGGGATGATGTTAGTAGATAGGAGATGGGGGTGTGGCTTGAGGTGAGAGGAAAAACAGGTTAGGAAGGTGGAGATGAGCTGGGCTGGTTTTGGGATGCGGTTGGGGGAGGGGAGATTTTGAAGCTTGTGAAATCCACATTGATGCCATTGGGCTGCAGGGTTCCCAGGCTGAATATGATTTGCTGTTCCTGCAGCCTTCGGGTGGCATCACTGTGGCATTGCAGGAGGCCCAGGATGGACATGTCATCTGAGGAATGGGAGGGGGAGTTGAAATGGTTCGCGACTGGGAGGTGCAGTTGTTTGTTGCGAACTGAGCGTAGGTGCTCTGCAAAGCGGTCCCCAAGCCTCCGCTTGGTTTCCCCGATGTAGAGGAAGCCACAACGGGTACAGCGGATGCAGTATACCACATTGGCAGATGTGCAGGTGAACATCTGCCTGATGTGGAAAGTCTTCTTGGGGCCTGGGATTGGGGTGAGGGAGGAGGTGTGGGGGCAGGTGTAGCACTTCCTGCGGTTACAAGGAAAAGTGTTGGGTGTGGTGGGCTGGAGGGGAATGTGGAGCGGACAAGGGAGTCGCGGAGGGAGATTCTCCAGCATCTGCAGTATCTTTTATCTTTAATCTCCTCAGCTATTTCTGTCAGAACCCTTCGGTGTAATCCATTCGGTTTGGATGATTTATCCACCTTCAGACCTGTCAGCTTCCCCAGCACCTTCTCCTTAATGATGTCCACTACACTCACCTCTGTTCCCTGACTCTCTTGAAGTTCTGCTGTGCTTCCACGGTAAAGACTATGCAAAATACCTATTCAGTTCCTCCACCATTTCTTTTTTTCTCAATTTACTACTTCTCCATCTTGGCCATCATCATCATTGCAACTTTATCAAGCCTCATTAACAGGTAGGCTCCAATTTTACCACCTACTGGATAGAAACTAGAAAGTCTGAGTGGGTACCTGGATCTCCGTCTTGGACACACAGCATCAATGCCTCAGGCAAACTCCTTGGGCAGCAGCCACACACACTCCACGTTCCCGGGGCTGGCATCCGACACATGCTAGCCTCTCCACATCATCATGGCACATCTTACAATGCACAGTACTGCCCCGGCACTTTGGAGAGCACTGGTGCCTCTCATTGAAAGACCCCTGCAAGGGCAGTCTCTGCACAGGGACAGGCAACCAGCTCATGACTGGAACAGATTGCCTTGCAGAGCTACTGGCTTGCTCTCTGAGCATGCACTCACTTTACTCCTTCTTTGATGTTGACAGCATCCCAGTTTTGTCTTGCCTTTTATTGCTTTGCTTCTTCAACCACACTTTAAAGGCTCACAGTGCTTCTGCCTTACCATGCAGTTTAGCACAGGCACAAAGCCGGGCAGTTTGTCATTCTGTCAATGTGCCATTATGTGATAGAGTGCTACAGCTGGAGAAAGGTCCTTTGGCCCATTGTGCCTGTGTTGGTCATCAAGCGCCTATTTATTCTAATCCAATTTCCCAGCACTTGGCCTACAGTCTTGTATGCAATGGCATTTCAAGTGTACATCTTAAATGTAGTGATGGTTCCCGCCTCTATACCCTTTCAAGCAGTGAGTTCGAGAAATCCACCATCCTCTGGGTAGAAAGAATCTTTCCTTAAATCCCCTCTAAACCTCCTGCACTTTATCTTAAACCTGTGTCCCCTGATAATTAAACCCCAATACTAAGGGGAAACGTTTACTCCTATTATGTCCTATAATTTTGTCACTCAGGACCCCCTTAGCATTCTCTGCTCCAAGGAAAACAGCCCCAGCCTGCAGAGAAAATCTGCTGTAGGTTCAGAGAGAAACCTTCTATGAAACTTCTGAAAATAATCCTGAACCAAAAGATGGAAAAGTTCAGCACCAAATCAATCTTTCCCCAGTGATGTGAGAGATAGGGAAAGTTGTCCTAGTATCAGAAAAATTGCTCACAATTGGTAGTGAGTTTAACCTGAGGGTTGCCACACCTCAGGTGAGGGTGAGGCACTGATGCTGGGTGTCCAAGACTGAGATCCAGGTACCCACTCTGACTGAGGCCGAGAAGATGAAATTCGTTGTGACCTTAGCCAGTGTTGGTGCCACTCTGCATCACAAGCCAGCTGTCCAGAATGTGAGAGATATAGTGATAATTTATCACTGCCTACCCTTCTCAACCTGTCTATAACTTCAACCAAGCTGAATACACAATCTCACTCTTCTATCCCTTCCCCATTGTCCAGCGGGATGGGCTGCACTCACCTGATTCCATTCCCATCTGTCTCACCCTAGCCAAAAACATCATGTGCAATGGTTTTTCCTCCATCCAGCTCTTGTATCTTACCCTCTGGTCTCATAGATTTCATAGAATCCCTACAGTGTGGAAACAGACCATTCAGCCCAACAAGTCCACACTACCCCTTTGAAGAGCACCCCACCCAAACCCAATAGTCCTGCATTTGTCTTGTCTAACCCACCTAACCTAAACATCCCTAGGCACTATGGGCAATTTAGCATGGCCAATCCACCTACCCTGCACATCTTTGGACTGTGGGAGGAAACCAAAGCACCTGGAGGAAACCCACTCAGACATGGGGAGAATGTGCAAACTCATACAGTCACCTGAGTGTCTCCCTCAAGGATTGGTTCTTTCCTATTTCTTATACACCTGCTGTTCTCAGTGACATCATCCAAAAGCACATTGACAGTTTCAGCATGTACGCTGATGGCACCCAGCTCTATCTCAACATCATCCCTCTTGACCGCCCCATTGTCTCGAAATTGTCACTCATCTTGTCTGAAACCCATTACTGTTGGTGAGGCATGGAATCATAGAAACAGAAAATAGGACCAGGAATAGGCCATTTGGCCCTTTGAGTCCTTTCACAACTATTCAGTCCTTGATCATACAGTTTCTGTATCCCACTGTCACTTTCCCTCCATATCTCTTGATCCCTTTAGCCACAAGGATCCCACTGGCTCACTCTCAGTTGCTGTTGGGATGCTGGCGCCATGAAGCTGCCAGAATCAGCACTCGCTCTGATGCTAAGGGGATCTCCCTTCCTGAGCCACCTAACTACAAATTATTGGCTACCTGTCAGTTACTCTTGATAACCAGTTCCAACAAGATGCCTGGAGGCAGAAATTCATATTTTCTTATTGCTAGTGTGCCTTTAATTTTGTTGGCCTGAAGTTTGGAATTGGTGGTTTTGTGTTGACAATGCTATCAAACTTGATCTGAGTCGCAATATTGTGTCGTGGAAATTTAGGTCAGCAAAGGTCATGCGGAAACATTGAATGTGTTCACAGGATCATAGATGTATTATGGCCCAGAAAGAGGCCATTCATCCCATCATGTCTGTGTCAGATCATGAAACGAGCATCATTACCGACCACCAATCTCTTGTTTTCTCCTCATACGCTCTTTCCCCACATCAAAACCGTTGACTTGGATTAAATTATGGATTATCTAGATATAGCTTTCTGGCTCCAATTTTCCTCCTATTGTTATCAATGGACAGAATATTGTGGACAAAACATTTCTGATTTTCCAGTCAGCCACCCAGTGTCTGAGGCCCACCAATGGTGTTGCTAATTTGAAAAATTCCCCTTGTCAGTCTCACCAATGTAGATGAAGAATATTTAATGTAGTTTATTTGTGTTTATAAAACATTCAGCTAAGATCTTTTGAATCCAATTCTTGTGTTTAATCACATGTGCTTTTTCACATTATACTAATAACTGTTTTCTCACTTGTAAATTTAAACAGGATATTTTGAAAGGTGCTCAAGAAAGGGATGTGAAAAATTCACAGCAAGTGTTATCACAAGACTTTCTTTCAGTGGCTTTAGCATCACACGAAGAACACAAATTTATGGAAAAGTTGGAACGTGGGAAGACAGGATGTTTGTTCAGTAACAAGAGTCTGAAATGTACCGATCTGTAAATCAAGAAAGTTGCACCATTACAAATTCAGTGGTTTTACGGTGCTGATATGAAATCATAACTCTAGCTGCACAGGTAGGAATATTTAACCCTTGAAGTTGGGTTAGTAACTTGGGCAGTTAGTTTTTTTAAATTCAAGTGGCGTTTCCTTAAACTAATGTTCACATTGCTATAATATGTTATTAATATGCACATTTTCCTGCAGATTCCAAATAGCAGTCAGCAACTATGCTCCCCTCAGCCTGGAACACTGAAACCAACTGTAGAATAATTGTCTTGGCAAAGATTAGGCCAGTCAGCTTGTACCTTGGGCTACCATGGGCTGTATTGGCTGTGCTGTTCAAATTTACACCAGACCACATTAGCCATCATGAAAGAGTACATTTTGATACTTCATTCAGGTTATTATTAGGGTACCTGTTCTCAGAACAAAAACAGTCACAATATTCGCTTTCATATTTTGCTGTTCGGCTTTCAAAGTTTACTTTGGTATGTGGGCCTCACTGGCAACAGTGAAAGTCTATAGTGTACTATTAATATTTGGAACTTGGGTTTTTGGTTTTTAGTTCTGTGACTTTTTTAAAATGGGCAGAAGTTTCTTTTAGCTTTGGGTCAAAATAGACTTTCCAAGAAATTGTGCAACGATAGCTTGAATGACTAGAGAAACTGCCTGCTGGGATAATTGCTGAATTGTTTATTAAGTTGAGCTTTTATGACAGTGGGAAAGAAAAGGAGGGGCCAGAGGCCAGAAGGCATTTCAGTTCAGAAGATTCATGCCAGTAGTTGTTTTGTTTAATCGCAAAGTAGTATAAGTCAAAGAAAGGGCAGTGAGTTAGCCTAACTAGTGTGTGTGCAGAAAGTCACCAAATGGAAATGCATGTGAGCTTATTGCTTGAGTAACAAAGTAAACAGTGTAGATTAGAGTGAAACCACACTTGTGTTGAATATCTGTATAGGATATTGCTGGGGAAAATGGGTTGAATTTTTCTTCTTGCCGTTTATGATTAGTTCCTGTTTAAATTATCACAAGTATTTTATACGTAAAATATATATACAGCTTTCTGTCATTTTTTTTCAATGTAAGACACTTATGTTATTTTAATAAAAGTATATTGGCAGCTTCATGTGAATACATTGAGTTACTGACCACCATGGTAGCCAGATTTCAAAAATAAATATAATCTGAGGCTAGGTTTCACTCTGAGACCTGACTTGTTCTGTATTACTGTCAGCTGAGATCATAATATTACATTTGTACACATCACTGGAAATGAAGCCCTGCTGTTCCCAGAGTCAATAAAGAAGTTAAAGATTGTATAAAAAGTGCACAGAATTCCCCAATTTCCCTGTTATTAGACCCAGGTTGACAGAAAGCACTGATCAGTTTTCTGTACTTAACAAGTATTCCTACTAGTTACAAATAAATAGATTCAAGCTGCAGGTAAGTAATTATGAACCTGCATATAACTCTAATGGCTAAAATTCTAACCCGTTATAAAATTCCCACAACACAGACATACAGACAGATGCAGACACAAGTGGGTTTAAGAGGCGGATGTAAAGTCTGGGAAGGAAGTTCAATGGTCCCTGTAGAACAGGTTTTGCATGAGATGATCCTTTTTGGCTTGTCAAGACCTACTGCTCCTTGATCTCTCTCTCTCTCTGTCTCTCTTTCTCCACATACTGTCACTCGCTTGCAGGAGGCACGGAGGGGTGGTTCACACTTCTAAATCTCTGATTTATAGGTTAAAAGCCACTGCTTATGGCAACTGGTAAGGGTGGGGGGGGGCGGCAAATAGGCTAGCTAGATTAGCGTTTTCCTTTTCTGAGTTCCAATGGCTACTGTCCAAACATTCACATCCACATGCTGTTCAGCTACCTGGGAACGAATCATACAGTTGTTGGCAGGCAGAATGCCACTGTCATCAATAACTGGTCAGCATTCTATAGACCATTAGCTACTTTTGCTGCTGGTGAATTTCCTTTGATACTCCCTTCCCCCGATCCTCAGCTCTCGCCCATCTGCAACTAAACTTTAACCACTGCCTGAACAAACAGCAGTGTAAACAATACTTACAATGAGTGCTGGCAGCTTGGTTTTGACAAAGGCAGCAATCCCTTTTACAATTCTTGGTTTCTACAAAACAGTCATTTTCTAATTTCAATCCACAATCAGAAATACAGAAAAATGAAAAGGTTTTTACAATCTTTAACATAATAAAGCATCTTGAAGGTGCTTCACTGAAGCATTATCAAACCAACCGTGATACCAAGATGCTTGAGGAGGTATTAGTGCAAGTGAGCAACAAGATTAGTCAAAGAGATTGGTTTTCATAAACTCGGTAAGTAGATGAGAAAGGTAGAGAAGTGGAGAGGTTTAACAATGTTTAGAACCCCAGCAGTGAGGCAGGTATAAAAATCAATGTTCCAGAATAAGAAAAGAAATAAAAACAGAAGTATGGACCACAACCCCTCGGCTCTGCTTCATCGTTCAATGCACTCAATGTGACCTTAGTCTTCAACTCCACTTTACCGACTACTCCCCATATTCCTCAATTCCCTGACAGACCAGTCATTCTCTTGATTTCATCCTCAAATATAGTCAACAATGAAAGATCCATAGTCCTCCGAGCTACACATTTCTGAAGATTTAGATTACTCCATAGGAAGAAATTTCACTTCATCTCAGTCCTAAACTGAAAATCCTTTACTTTGAGACTGTGCCCCATGTTCTAGGTTCCTTAGTCAAAGAAAACAACCTCTTAATGCCCACAATGTCAAACCCCTTCAGGACCTTGTACATTTCAATAAGTTTACCTCTCATTCTTCTAAACTCCAGAAAATACAAGCCTAATTTATTCAATCTCCTATCAGAAGTTAATGCTCTCACCTCAGGATCCTGTCGAGTGAACCTTGCTGTATCACTGTGCATTGCAAAATACTTTTCCAATACGAAACAATTTTAATATGAACCCAGTGCCAACTGAAGTAATGCAGTATCGTATTATTCAGCATGTACCCATTAACATTAACACTTGCATTTTATAGATCACCATGTACAGCATCATATAAATATGAAAATCTCTGTGTTTAGGGAAATGCACATGAACATACAGTCAGGAGCAAGAATGAACTATCTGGGCCCTCCTTTGCTCCACGATTCAATAAGATCATGATTGATATGATTTTAACCTTAATCCATATTCCCACTTACCCTGATAACCTTTTACATTCTTACTTACTAAGAATGTAGCCACTTCTGCCTTAGAATTATTCAAAGTCTCTGCTTCCACTGCGTTTTGAAGATCCTGCCAGGAAAGCACATCTTCTGAGAGAGGAGGAGTGCAATTGTACTTTGTGTGCTGACTGCCTTCCTGTAGGCATGAGATAGTTATCACTTTAGTGCCTTTGTGAATGTCATATAGCAGTGATTAAACACACATCACTTGTACAATGGCGTCAGAAATAAAACAACTGCAAATATGTGGATATTCAGAGCTTTAAGAGTCCCAGCTACTGAAGGAACAGCAAGAGAGAAGTAAAAAAGTAAGAAATATTGCAGAAAATTCGGAGGCATGGGATTGAGGGGGAGTTAGCAGTTTGGATCAGAAATTGGCTAGCTGGAAGAAGACGGAGGGTGGTGGTTGATGGGAAATGTTCATCCTGGAGTTCAGTTACTAGTGGTGTACCGCTAGGATCTGTTTTGGGGCCACTGCTCTCTGTCATTTTTATAAATGACCTGGATGAGGGCATAGAAGGATGGGTTAGTAAATTTGCAGATGATATTAAAGTCGGTGGAGTTGTGGATAGTGCGGAAGGATGTTGCAGGTTACAGAGGGACATAGATAAGCTGCAGAGCTGGGCTGAGAGGTGGCAAATGGAGTTTAATGCAGAAAAGTGTGAGATGATTCACTTTGGAAGGAGTAACAGGAACACAGAGTACTGGGCTAATGGTAAGATTCTTGGCAGTGTGGACGAGCAGAGAGATCTCGGTGTCCATGTGCATAGCTCCCTGAAAGTTACCACCCAGGTTGATAGGGTTGTTAAGAAGGCGTACGGTGTGTTAGGTTTTATTGGTAGAGGGATTGAGTTTCGGAGCCGTGAGGTCATGTTGCAGCTGTACAAAACTCTGCTGCGGCCGAACTTGGAGTATTGTGTACAGTTCTGGTCACCGCATTATAGGAAGGATGTGGAAGCATTGGAAAGGGTGCAGAGGAGATTTACCAGGATGTTGCCTGGACTGGAGGGAAGGTCTTATGAGGAAAGGCTGAGGCACTTGAGGCTGTTTTCGTTAGAGAGAAGAAGGTTAAGAGGTGACTTAATAGAGACATACAAGATAATCAGAGGATTAGATAGGGTGGACTGTGAGATCCTTTTTCCTCGGATGGTGACGGATAGCACGAGGGGACATAGCTTTAAATTGAGGGGTGATAGATATAGGACAGATGTCAGAGGTAGATTCTTTACTCAGAGAGTAGTAAGGGCGTGGAATGCCCTGCCTGCAGCAGTTGTAGACTCGCCAACTTTAAGGGCATTTAAATGGTCTTTGGATAAACATATGGATGATAATGAAATAGTGTAGGTTAGATGGGCTTCAGATTGGTCTCACAGGTCGGCGCAACATCGAGGGCCGAAGGGCCTGTACTGCGCTGTAATGTTCTATGTTCTACGTTCTAAAGTATATCAGTTTGTAACTGAGTTACGATGTGGGTCAAAATGGCAGGGAATGTCCTGTTCCTCGCTGATGGCAAAATGAAAGGAGATCTTAAATAAAATTCAAAAGTATGAAATTACTGCTAAATTAATGTTTTTAAAAAATCCTAGCATATAAGTGTTCAACCCTACTTTCAATGCTGGGGAAACATTGCTACAAGTTATATTGTTGACTAGATCTTACTGAGGAGCAGAAAGCCCAGGCTGCAGGATGGAATTTTCTGGAGCTTTTTGAAATGTGGTCAGAAGAAGTCATAGGGTGGGAGGCAAACTTTCTATTTCCTGTCTGTGGCTTGAAGGTCTGGTACTAAGCTTTCAGATCTTTTCAGCTGGGTCAGGTTTCCTGATCATGATCGACTCAATCTATTTTGCATACATTAACATTTAATGAGTACTCATTAAGACCCCAGACCCTTAGAATTACACTCACAGACACAAACTTATCAATCAAAAGTGGAAAACATATCTGTTCACAAACCAATTTTATATATATGAGGCATATACCTGGCAGGGTCGACATCTTACTTCAAGCTCCAGTGAGAAAAATTGTCTCCACTGAATTAGCTCTAAAATATGCTTTTTTTCTGCAAATTCTTGTAATGTTCAGGGTGATCCCTCTGCATGTTGATCAGCTTATAAAGCATCACAATTATTTGCATTGTGGCTTGCTTAATGGACAATAAATATTAGTCTAATCCAGGAAAGGAATTTTTAAAGACAAATCTTTTTGAGAAGCCAGAAGAAACAGGAACATTCCTCTCGATTACACAAAATTCCTAGCAGCTGCTACTGACAAATACTTGGCTTTATCTGCTCCCATAGCCTTTGGGAATATATATAGTTTTGTCCAGTTGACAAGCTGCATTCAGGGAGCTTTCTTCAGACCTGTATCCCAAAGGCTGCTGAACCTGGCTCAGGCCTCAGGCTGGCACAGGTCAATGCATCCAGCAATCACTCCACCAATGTGTCACATATTGCCAATGCAAGTTAGACTTCTCTGACTGTGTATAAAGAACTAGCGTGGTCTGCATTATTTTATGTATTGGGAGTGATAACGATGGTTTCATTCACTGCCATCTATCAAATACTATTCATTCAAATCTTTCATTTAAATAAAACTATTTGTTGGTTCCTAGTTGATGTCTCATTTACAAAGAATGGAAATTTAATACATTTTTGACAAAAATCACTGCATGACAACATACGAAACTTCAAGTCGTTAGAACATATAGAACAGTACAGCACAGTACAGGCGCTTTGGACCACAATGTTGTGCCGACCTATTATCCTACTAAGATCAATCTACCCTGCATACTCTACACAATACTATCATCCTTGTGCCTATCCAAGAGTCACTTAAATGTCTCTAATGTATCTGACTCCACTACCACTGCTGGCAGTGCATTCCAAGCAACTCACCACTCTCTGTGTAAAGAACCTACCTCTGACATCTCCCCTATACCTTCCTTCAATCACCTTTAAATTATGCCCCCTCGTTATGTACATTTCTGCCTTGGGAAAATGTCTCTGGCTATCAATTCTATCTATGCCTCTCATCATCTTGTACACTTCTATCAAGTCACCTCTCATTCTTCTTCGCTCCAATGAAAAAGCCCTAGCTCCCTTT
Source organism: Ginglymostoma cirratum (assembly GCA_024137785.1). Taxonomy (NCBI): domain Eukaryota; kingdom Metazoa; phylum Chordata; class Chondrichthyes; order Orectolobiformes; family Ginglymostomatidae; genus Ginglymostoma; species Ginglymostoma cirratum. The sequence goes on from JAHRHZ010000266.1 coordinate 18,139,241, forward strand.
CCTCATAAGACCTGCCCTCCAGTCCAGGCAACATCCTGGTGAATCTCTTTTGCATCCTCTCTAAAGCTTCTACATCCTTCCTATAATGAGGCGACCAGAACTGAACACAATATTCCAAGTGTGGTCTAACCAGAGTTTTATAGAGCTGCAAGCATAACCTCGCGGCTCTTAAACTCAATTCCCCTGCCAATGAAAGCCAATGCATCATACGCCTTCTTTACAACCCTATCAACTTGGATAACAACTTTGAAGGATCTATGGATGTGGACCCCAAGATCCCTCTGTTCCTCCACACTGCCGAGAATCCTGCCATTAACCCTGCATTCTGCATGCAAATTTGACCTTCCAAAATGAATCCCTTCACACTTTTGGTGTAGATTTTCAGTTCAACTCCCTAATTCTCAATATCACTTTTGAATAAGATGGGCAGAAAAATGTTTAAAATATTGTAAGAAAACTGGAGGGAAATTTTTGACATAATACCACTAGATTCCCTAGGGGCAGGAGTGTCCCTCTCTGTCTTTCATCAATAACAATGAAGATCAATGCATTGACTATACAGTTGGTAACCCATGTTGCTGCTTATCCCCAACAAATCCAGGTGGTCCATATTGAGCCATGAGAAGCAAGGATACACAGTCGAATTTCTCATCACCCTGGTATTCTTAAAGAGCAGCCAATGGAGCTAAATGTGTGACCGATCTACAACTTGGGTAGATGCTCAAAAAAGACAATAAAACTGAACATTCAACTGAACATGGTATGGACTGCCAATGTGATACTGTCCATTATGTGGTCCATTCAAAATGACTTTTGATTCCCAATATATAAAAATCCATAAGATATATCTTATCCGTAATAGGTCAGCACAACATCATGGGCTGAAGGGCCTGTACTGTTCTATGTTCTATATCTACATATCTGAATGCTAAACTGAGCAATCCACTTTTATACCCACCTCATGCTGCAACACTTACTTACAGGGTCAGAACTGCTTACTAAATATTATTGGATGTGTGATGTCCAGGGGAGTTAGAAAATGAAGGAAGGGAGGAGGGGCAGTAGTATTGAATAAGGAGTACATGGCAATGCTGAAGAAAGCAGATGTCAGAGAAGCGTCAAGGGCCAAAAATCTATTTGGCTAGACTATGAAGAAAATAAAAGATGATCAGTGTAATCTAATGGTGACAAAGTAGAAACAAATGTGCACGGAAATTGCAGAGGAACAAGAATTATTCCATAGTTATAATGGGGAGATTATTACTCCAAAATGACTCATGAATTTTGTTATTACATCCATGTATCCATGTTTAACCAGGATGCAAATATCAGTCATGACTGCACAATAGTATGTACCAAACCAGCATAGTATCCTTTTGCCACACACGTGTGGGGATGTGACTATGCACACACTCCAGTCTGTGTGAAGTAATATGATTATTTCAGACTTCTGGGAATCTCAGGATACAGCACAATTCGTTCACAAATTTATAAGAATTAACAAGCATTGGGTAAAAGCAAAATTGAGTCACCTTTTTAAACGTGTTGCTACAGATGTTATAAAATGCAATTACTTCTAGTCATACAATAAAACACACAGATTTGTAATCATTTCACGGCAAGTGATCCATTCATTTCGCTGACAATATTTTAATTAAGGAAAGTATTCTTTTATAAGAACTTAATCTTTACAAACCAGAAGCTTGTCAGTTTAAACAGTAAAATTAACAAGCATTTAACAATTAACAATTCAGATATAAATTTCCTTCAATTATTTCTTTCCATTTTTCATCTATATAGTATGGAATATATTCTTCTCATAAAAATTCAATGATGATAATTATATTTGTTTGAAAAGCAGTTTAACTCCACTTCAGGTCTGGCATTTACAGGTGTGGCACAGCTGGACAAGTTTTCTCATTTCCCTGGAGTTTCTAATCTCAATTCTTAGTCAGACTCATCCATTCATTGGATTTGAAGTTAGCAAAGAAGGGATGGCCCTCATCATTGCCGTCAAGGAACCCACATGATGAAGCAGGTACTAGAACATTAATTCTCCCAATTCCAAGGTGACCTTGAACCAGGGATTTTCCATGGTGGATCTGTGGCGTCCATTGTAGTGAAGTCACCAAGGAAGTTGATCAGCCAATTAGCTTAAAAAAAAATTCTCCCAGACAACAAAGCAGGAATTAAAAATCGTGGATTTTAATTCAGACTTTAATCATTTTGCAACAAGTGAAATACAGTTTGAGACAGACAAATGGGTCAAAATGTAAAACTTAAACATGAGGAACAGACTTTTACAAAGTACAAAAATTGCTTTCATTCTTCACAACTCACGCAATTTGTAAATTCTATTACAAGGCACTGATAGAGCTTAACATGTTGAATAATGTTTACCAAGAGGGCAATGTGTAAGAAATCATTTTACATCATTTTACCTGAAGATGTGTTGTTTGAATCTGTTAAAACTGCAACAGCACAGCCTGTGGTAGAGTACGGTATCCCTGTGAGCAAGAGACAAAAAAACTGCAGATGCTGGAATCCAAGGTAGACAAACAGGAGGCTGGAAGAACACAGCAAGCCAGGCAGCTGGAGTCCTGAAGAAGGGTAATACTCAAAATCTTGACTTCTCCTTTCCTCCAGATACTGCCTAGCTTGCTGTGTTCTTCCAGTCTCCTGTTTGTCATCCCTGTGAGCAACTTTTCCAGATTTGTAGGTTTAATGCATGTATGATTGTCAGCAATGTTGCTAGCAATTTTACACAGTAAAGACAATGAATGAGGACAGCTTTGTCATTATCACAAGTGCAAATGTTGGCTCATTCTGATTCACACCTGTCACACAATTCATGTTTTTGCTGGAAAGGTTTGAATTTTAATAAAGCAAAAGAACTGACCTCTCTGACTATGAAAATTTTGCTAGCCAACACTACAGATCCATGAGGCAACCCTGGGAGAGCCTTGCATCTAGATGAGTGGATCTCATAATAAGTCCATGAATGTGGTGGCGAAGTGGTTGGATTTGAAAGCAGGACTAAAAGTGAGATTTTTATTTTGGCCACATTCTTCCCAGCGTCCGTCTGACAGATCGGGCAGAATCAACGACGTTTGTGTGAATTGTGAATTCTGGTGTACGGGTTAAAGGTAACCTTCTCTTGCATTTCATGTAGTTAGCAGTTATGAGCCATTGTCCCCATAATCCCTTCTATTTTTCTTTTGTTATTTAGTGACATTTGATTTATTATCAAACTTCCTTCAAAAGGACACTGGGTGTTGTAAATTGGGGATAAGTACATTATAAAGGATTTAGGTCGGTTCACTGGAATTTGTGATCTCAACTAATAGCTTGATTGCTGTCACTGCAATCAGAAGATTCTTACTGGCTCTTGGAGGTATAGCAATATATTTACGTGTGATATGCCATTAATAATTTTTGCAACGAGCCTGGCCTGTGAATACCTAGTACTTTGTTATTAAGAGAGACCAGCTGGGATTATGAATTGTGCGTAGGCTACCTGTCAGATTGATAGCTATAGACTCTGTACAAGATGCAGGTTAAATTTGATGGGACTGGGAGTATACTTCGGCATTTCAGCACCACTATGGATTCTGCAATGAGGTTTCATTCCAGGCAATAACAGCAATACCTGGGCAGTTATAGTTTGATAGGTCAACCTTCTTCGAATGCAGACAGCCAGGATTGTTGCTGGCTTTGTGGAACAACAGATGAAGTGAAGCAACGTGTTCATCTTTCATATTCTTCTCCATCAGAGAAGTGACTTTGGTAAAATCACTCCAAGTATTTGTGAATATGATTGTTACAGTACAGAGTGGGAAGCATACATTCAGTTATTCAAGGTTACAGTTGTCAGGGTTTACTGTTTGACTAAGGGGCCTGGAATTCCACTGGGTTTGGATGAATTCCAGATGTTCCAGATGGACTAACTCTGAGATTTCCAGCTCCATCCTTGTTTCCGGCAATTTTTGGATAAAAATAATACAGTCAGCCTGCATGAAACACTCCAGCTCTTGGTAGTTCCACTTCAGGAGACAAAAGGTTAAACTCACATTACCGTCTGTTAGCCCCCCCAACCCAGGTTGCCCTACCACCCCAACTCCCCCTCCCCTCTAACATCTCAAATCCTGTCACCGTGCAGTGCATGTCACAGTGGAGCCCGTTAGCTGGGCATCTTGGCAGGTGCCAAAACATATACCAAAACCCTGATCCAAAGCTGACTGGGCTTTGGTTGCCTGGCAGCTCCCTGAGGCTGAACCAAAAGGCCAGAAAATTCCAACTTGAGTCTATGAACAGCTAACTGGCTGTCAAAATGGTTGCTTGGTGCCTGTCACACCCCTCACCGGGCTCATCCATCAACATGACTTTCTAACCAAAGGAGCAGATAATCTGGACCCTGGTACACAAAACGAATGCTCTCCATTTTGTCATAATTAGTTAGTGACCCAAAAGCTGACCAAACGCTTTAATGTGAAATATGGCAGGTAGCAAAATGGGTGTGTTACATAAAATAATATGCCACCAAGGTGCAGAATTATTCTATATTTAATCCAACTAGGGTGAATGCCGAACTCAATACTTCCCGATGTAGGTAACTGTTCTATTGGATAAACATCAAAATGGAATATTAGCATCCCTGTTTGTTCACTCATTACTGGGAGAATGTAGAGGAGTTTCTTTTTGTACATTCATTGATGGGATATGGGCATTCATTGCATTTTATTGCATGGGCATTTTAAGAGTCAAACACATTGCAGTGGGTATGGAGTCACATGTAGGCCAGACAAAGTATGAATGGCAGTTTCTTTCACTAAAGGACATTAATGAGCCAGAGGGATTTTCTTGTGACAATCCACAATGGTTTTATGGTCATCATTAGACTCTTATTTCTAGATTATTATTGAATTCAAATTTCACCATCTGCCATCGCAGGATTCAAACCGAGGTCCCCAGAATTTTGCCTCGGGCTCTGGATAAGTAGTCTAGTGATAATACCACTAGGCCATTCTCTACCCTTAAGTAGCTGTCCCTACAATGACTAGACTGCATTATAAAATGTAATTTGAATACAGGGTCATGATGTAGTTTCTGAATCTCTTGCTAAAATGATGTTCTGTCAAATAAAGGGAGAAGTAAGATCCAACCGAATGTCTCCTCAATCTTGCAAGAAGTAGTGTTCTGGTGCTGCCTTAATACTGGACATCATTAAATCTGCATTTGATGCTGTCGTCTGGTCTGTTCTGTCTTACAAGCTATCATGTCCAGTAAGGACATCAGCTCTTTAGGTAACAAAAATTGCACAGGAATAAAAAAACTTGTATCAGCTCAACAACTTTCATTTTTATGGAAAAACATCACAGGAGCTTCATCAGACAAAGATGAACATCAAATCAAAGAAGAAGAAATCAGGAGGCCTGAGCAAGAGCTTCTTAAAAGAGCTGTTAATTAATGAGTATTTCAGTGGATAGGGAGGGAGTGAGGCATTAGCATTTATGAAGAAGCTTCACACCATGGGGCCAAGATGGCTAAATGTACTCCTGCCAAAGCGAGGATGCGATGTACAAAGTGTTAGAGACAGAGTAGCAGTAGGATTGTTATTTCTGAGTATACTTGGGAGGTGCTCAACTCATTGTGTATTGTAGACAATAACATTGACATTAAACTCATAAAGAATCACTTTACAGCATTCAGTAGGAAGCCCACCAGGGTCCAATGTTTTGACAATACAATTAAATGTTATTTGTATCTCCAAAGGCAATTAATTAGAATAATCTTGGTTAAAAAAATCACATAGTTCAATTCAATTTTTTTTTAAAACATGGAATAGGACCTGATCAGAAAAAGACACAGGCCAGCAATACTGTCAACACAGTTACACTAGCTTTTGCAGTGCAAGACAAATTCACACCGTTATTTAACATCAATTTCACTTGGGACCAAGTACCATTGTTTGGCAATGGGTTTATTCCAGCAACATGACACATGATGTTGTATACATCAACTACTCTCATTGGAGGTGCCTTGTAATTTGACCTGAAATCTGAACATACAAAAACAGAATTAGTCATTAAATTCTTTAATAAAGTTTAGCATTTTGGCCACTGTCAAAATTGGACAGTATTTTAAAAAATCACCTTATAGCATTGCAATTTGAGATATGCACTGGTGAAAAACAGTCTTTAAATTCACTCAGAGATAGTCAGAACTGCCAATGCTGGAGTCAGAGATAACAAGGCGTGGAGCTGGAGGAACACAGCAGGCCAGGCAGCATCATAGGAGCAGGAAAGTTGAAGTTTCGGGTCAGGACCCTTCTTCATTTCACAGCTCCACACTGTGTTATCTTTGTCTTTAAATTCATGCTGGGAATAGCTTTGGCAGCCTTTGGTGTGTATTCGTTCCAAATCTGTTATTTAGTTTGTTTTCACATTTGTTGTAAATTTGCTTTCATATTGAACCACTCAGCACTAAAGAAGTTGGCAATGTAGTTGCAAATCAGAATAATGTGTGAATTGGAGGAAACTTAGAAATTGTACTATTCCTGTAAAACTTTGTTCATCCATCCTGATGGGAGAAAACTAAAGAAAGCATGGGCTATTGCAACCACTTCAGAATGGTTGTATTGCATCTGTATGTTAATTGTACTTCATTGTATAGAGACTGTTGGGATTTACTGAGAATTCAATGGTGCACCTATAAACAGGAACAGCAGAGTGTATCATCACACCCAGAAATGTTGCTTCAATTTAAGTTGATACATTTCTTTCAATGTTTCTGTTTTTGTTACAATGGAATAATGGAACAATGCCCCTTTCAGAAGAGGCACTTAAGTTATTATGGAGTCCAAAACAAACCTGGAAATGGGAACAAACTGGAAGGATGGTGGTTAGTTTATGAGTTGCAAAGATGTTTACTGGTGAAATTCCAGAACATACTGTCTTGGTTTCTCAACATGCAATTGCCAATCATTTGGAATGCAGTGGAGGACATGCAAAAAGCCTAAAATACATTTCACTGCATGGTTTATCGTGCAAGAAAATATATAAATTTAAATTGTATTTGTTAAACTTACATGTTATATTGTAAAATTCTCTTCTGAAGGTCAACTTACAAATATGTGAATGGTATCAAATGATTACCTGGTCCATAGGCCAGAAAAAATCCTTTCATATCCATCAATTCATTGTCGTAGCCATGCCATCCGTGCTGCCAACCCCTCTTGCCATCTGTTCCATTGGCCCAATAAGGCAACTTCTGTATATTCTGAAAGATAAATGGCAAAAAAAAAGACCGCGAGTTGCTAGAGAATAATCAAAAAAAATTAACTATGTCTTTTAGTAATTGTCATTCTAAAAATACACACTGGAAAATGTGACTGAAGCTTAGAATCTCCTTTTGCCATTTACACCACCTTTAGCCCTATCAAGGGGGTCAGTTAGTGCTGATAATTGGTTTGTGATGCAGGGTGACACCAACAGGGTGGATTCAATGCCTGTACTAGCTGAAGTTACTATGGAGGACTTTCCTTCTCAACCTACGCCCTTGCTTAACGTGTGGTGACCCTCAAGTTAAACTTCCACCAGTTGTCTCTCTCCAATGAGACAGCAGCCTTATAGTCTGATTAGATTACGCTGACCTCACCTCCACTATTTATTTTCTTACTTGTCCCTTTGTCATCCTTGTTGCCTTGCACCATCATTCAATTACCCCTGCCGCTTTCCCCTTTTCACAGACCTTCCCTTTCTTATCTGCACACTTCCGCCCATTTTCCTGCCTCTGCTTAAAGTCTGTTAAATCTGTACATTTTTCCAATTCCTACGAAAGAGCATTGACATGACGCACGTGTACGTCTCCTCACAGATGCTGCATGACCTGTGAGGGTTTCAAGTATTTTCAGTTTTTACAATGAAAACTCTGCTTATTTCAGCAGGTTTCTAACCTTCCCAAGAAAACTCTATTTCCAAAAAATCGGACCTTGGGCAAATCTTGAGAATGTCATTTATTTTCAGCGCTAATTAGAAATAACAGAAATGGCTTCAGGAAAGCCAACTGAAGAAGAGAATGCATTAACAGGGATGTCTGAATGTCTAAAGGTTGAATGATTGACTGTTACTTTGAACAGATCCATCCAGATTCTGAATAATAATGACTCTATGGGCAATGGACAACAAAAATCTATTCTTGAAGCACACATTAGAACAGAGACAAGGAGAAAATTCTTTAGCCAGAGAGTGGTGAATCATATGGAATTCACTGCCACAGAAGGCTGTGGAGGCCAGGACATTGAGTATATTTAAGACAGAGATAGATAGGCTCTTGATTGTCATGGGGATCAAGAGTTACCGGGAGAAAACAGGAGAATGTGGTTGAAAAACTTATCAGCCATGAGTGAATGGCAGAGCAGACTCGATGGGCTGAATAGCCTAATTTCTCCTCCTGTGTCTTATGGTCTTATTTAAACAGTGGCTTATTTTGCTCTGTTTTAGTATTCCAGACTAAGTTAAGGACCATGCTCCCTCCAGTTCCAAGTTGCAATAAATTCTGATTCCATATCTCCATAAATGCAGTCACCTTGAGTTGTAAATGTGACCTTTTTGGAACAGAGTTATGTGACACTAATCAAAATTTATTGTCATGATTAGTTATGAATTGTGATGACTCAGAATCTTCTTCCAGAAAAAGATAAATCTGAGACAGATTTGTTGGTTCCTGCACTTATATTTATCAGCTCACAGAGGGAAATCAGCAAGGCAATCACATGTGACTAATAAGCACCAGCCCCTGCTTTTCTTGAAATAGAATTTATGGTCTATTTGGGTGAATACATCTGCACTGACATTTCTGCTCCACATCATCCTATTCCCTCAGTTTAAATAAGTGGAATGAAAATCAGGTCCACTTCCATCCTCACCCAATTTTCCTCAACTTCTTTTACTCATGTGATGGAACAAGAAACTGTAAGGGCTATAGTAAACTGAATGAGCCAAATTTCACATAACATGCAGATTTGAGTCAGAAATGCAGATGCATACTTCCATTCTGACAGGTCCATTTTAGCATAGAACAGTTTGGAAAGCAAATAATACCTGCTTTTTACACATCAGTCAGCTGCCATATTCTGAAATGAAAATCCCCAGCAGCACAGACAGCCATCTTGACAACTTCTTTGAAAGGACAAGTACATAAGCTAGGGTGAAGTCAGATTCCCAGACAGTAATGGCCACAGTGCCAGGTGGGTCAGGTGCTGGGGAAGTACGGTGCTGGGGATAAAGTGCAAGATTGGTAGGGTGCCAAGTGGGTAGAGTATCAAGGAGTCATGTGTCAGGTGGGTAGGTTGCCAAGTGGCAAGGAATAAAAGCAAGAGATGGAGGTGGGTGGTGTTAGCTACTGGGGTGTGATGAGGGAAGTGTTGCGTCTGGCTGCAGTAGTTAGGTCCCAGAGGGTCAGGTGTGACAGCAAAACCAGGTATTCAGGTCCTGAGAGCAAGGAGGTTGTCAGTTCCTGGAAGGGGATGATAGAGGACCTGGCTGCAGGGCAGGAGTGGATGGGTCCTGGAGGGATGCAGTGGAGGTGGGGGTGTCAAGTGCCAACATTTTCTGATGTTGCCACAGGCTCATGTTTGTCACTTGGCATCCCATGCAGGAGGAGATAGGGTTGGGAAAGGGTGTTGCGTTTGGTAGCCAGAGAGGAGGGAGGTCCAGACCACTGGACAGGGCAGGGAGTTTATCAGGTCACAAGGGTTGAGTATGGAGAGAGGAGCGTTCTCAGGGCAGCTGGTGGGTGGGCAAGGGTCAGAGTCTAGGGGTACAGGGAGATGTCAGATCCAGTGGTGGGGAAGTAGGAGTGTTGACTCATGGTGAGACAGAAGGGGTGTATCGGGTTCTGGGGGATGACCATGGGACAGTTGGGTCTATGGGGTATAAGGGGTGTATTGGGTCACAGTGTGGGGGTATAACTCTCCGGGGGAGGTTTAGTTAGGGATCAGTTTAGTAATTACTCGGGAGTTAATCTAGAAATTTAACAGTCTAAATTCTCCTGCATAACTATTTATTAACTGTGGTGGAACCCTCCAAATTCTTCAATTTAAGTGGGTACTTTCAGAAAGTTCCTTGCTTGGGGAATTGCCCAGCAGCATCTTCAATTTCCCAAATTATTCCTCCAGAGTATGCTACACCTTTATTTTTGGACTGCTGCGGTTCAAGAAGGCAACTCACCACCACCTTCTAGGGATGGGCAATAAATGCTGGTCGCTCAGTGTCGCTCACATCCTATGAATGAATAAAACAAAAGCCAAGGATTCCACAGGCTCCCCACACACACTTTGCATCTACACTGCAGAAACAAATATCTGGCTGTTGGAAAATGCAGGTCAACGTCAAATCAGGAATTAATCTGAAAATCAAGGAACACAACAAACAGCTACTTTTAAGTGATGCCACCCGAAGGCTGCAGGAACAGCAAATCATATTCAGCCTGGGAACCCTGCAGCCCAATGACATCAATGTGGATTTCACAAGCTTCAAAATCTCCCCTCCCCCAACCGCATCCCAAAACCAGCCCAGCTCATCTCCACCTCCCTAACCGGTTTTTCCTCTCACCTCAAGCCACACCCCCATCTCCTATCTACTAACATCATCCCGCCCCCTTGACTTGTCCGTCCTCCCTGGACTGACCTATCTCCTCCCTACCCCCCTACCTACACTCACCTTTACTGGCTCCATCCCAGCCTCTTCGACTTGTCTGCCTCCTCTCCACGTATTCTCTCCTCTATCCATCCTCTATCCGCCTCCCGCTCTCTCCCTATTTATTTCAGAACCCTCTTCCCCTCCCCCATTTCTGATGAAGGGTTTAGGCCCGAAACGTCAAGTTTTCCTGCTCCTACGATGCTGCTTGACCTGCTGTGTTCATCCAGCTCCATGCTTGTTATCTCAGCTACTTTTACTTGCTTGTTGTGATCCGAACAACCCTTTATTTTAGTTCTGTATTTAACTCCACGAGTTGGATAATGAACTTAGCACTTCAGAATCATGGTCATTCAGCTGTAGCTGGTGTCAGCCTAATGTGACAGGTCAAAATCCATTTATAACACAGGAGATTTCTAGAAGCTGCTTCAACAAGACCGTAACCATTACATGCAGCATAATTCTACAATCTACATAGCATTGAATATAGAACTGTACAGCACAGGAACAGGCCGTCAATCCACAATGTTGTGCTGAACATGATGCCAAATTAAACTAATCCCTTCTGCCTGCCCATGGTCTATATCCCTCCATTCCTTGCATACTCATGTGCTTATCTAGAAGTTCCTTAAATGCCCCTATCATATCAGCCTCCACCACTACCCCTGGCAGTGCATTCCAGACACCCACCACTCTCTGTGTAAAACCTTTCCCTTCACATCTCTTTTGAATCTATTTGACATTAAAAAATAAAAGACTCACATGCTGTTAGATCAGTAAATTAGTGGCACATTTTAAACTGTGTTTAGGTATGATAAACAGTCTGTTGTTTGGTTTACTGCTCTGGCACAAGTAGTTTAAAAAGCCAACTATTTGCTACATTAATACTTGGAAGTTCAAGGTGTTGCTGGCGTTTTATGACGGTCTTTTGCATGATGCAGTTATCTATTTATCTGTAGCTCCACGTCTTTCATTTATGTTTACATTTAATGTCAAATGTCCTTTGTACTTCGAAATTGGAATGAACAGTATTCAATCATAAATGTGATTAGCCTGTATAATTAAACTCTTACTATCAAGAAGCATACCAAAGTCAAAAATTCATTTGTTTATATTTCTGATTTGGCTTTACATTAAGGTTGTGCAATCTAAGAAGTGGTAAGAATCAAATGAACTTGGAACAAGTTCCTCTGTCATGTATATTCAATTCTATGCCTTGAATGCAAGTTTGTTAGTAGGGTTCCGTGCTATTGTGGATAATTCTACTTAAAGCATTTGACTGTACAATCTCACCATATCAGGGAAAATAAATCTCTTTTTGGCTTGGTTACATCGTCACTTCTGCTAATATCATTTTATTACTGTATCACATGACAATGCCATTACCAACTGAAGCAGTTTGAGACATCGCAGCATGGTGACTCAGTGGTTAGCTCTGCTGCCTCACAACGCCAAGGACCTGGATCCAATTCCAGCCTCGGGCAACTGTCTGCGTGGAATTTGTACATTCTCCTCGTGTCTGCATGGGTTTTTCTCCGGGTGCTCCGGTTTCTTCTCTCAATCCAAAGATGTACAAGTTAGGTGGACTGGGTGTGCTAAGTTGCCCGAAGTGCCCAGGGATGTGTAGGTTTGGTGGATATGCCATGGGAAATGTAGGGGTATAAGGATTGGGTAGGGCGGTAGGGTCTGGGTGGGATGCTCTTTGGAGGGTTGGTGTGGACTCGAATGGGCTGAATGGCCTGCTTCCACACTGCTGGGATTCTATGAAGGTCTCTCAAGTGAGCCAAATACTTCATACAAGATGATGAATTATTGAATTCTCTACCTTAATTTCAAATGCTAGTTCTGACAAAAGCCAGCTAACTCAAGGAATTAGTTCTGAGGAAGGGTCACCGGACCCAAAGCATTAACTCTGTTTTCTCCTTCACAGATGCTGTCAGACCTGCTGAGCTTTTCCAGCAACTTTGTTTTTGTTCCTGATTTACAGCATCTGCAGTTCTTTCAGTTTTTAATTCAAGGAAAGCAACATTTCGTGACTTCTAAGAGGTGCAGATGTACAGAATGCACAAAATGAATACAAGCTTGTCAGTTCACATTGCAAACAAGAAGACTTTGTGACTTACAAAACAATTTTATTCCACCATACCTCAGCGATAAACCAGCCTTTCTGAGCCAGCAGAGTAAGTGGTGCGACAAATTTCCCACCTTTATAATGATATTTGTCTGGAATTTCATCTTTCTTGTACACGCTCATCCCTTTAACTTTTTTAAGGTTGCTGTACAGCTGGTAAAATCAACGAAATTTTGTCAGTCACATATAGTTGAGTCTCCTCATTCAAAATACCTCAATCAAACTGAAGTTCCCATTACTAAAAAGCCATGTTTAAATGGTTTACATAATGAATAATTTCACTTCAGAACAGCTGCAAGGCAATCGGCTCCTGTATTTTTCCACAAGATTCAGTCCACCAAGACAAACTAGAGATGACTACTCAACAATGTGAAAATTAATTGAGTTGTGTGATGTGAAAAGCCCACAGCTTTTTTCAAATTGTTGCTAACTGTTTATTGTAGGAGTGAGGAGCTGCCTTTAAACAGATTTAAAGTATTACTTAGCCTTTGTGCACAGACAAATGAAAATTTGAATGTGAAATCTGCTGATATTTTATTTGTGACATTGAAAGCATGTTACAGGCTAATTTGGACAAAACAGGCAAGGACATTAAGGGTGAAGACTTGCAGTATTATCCTGATCTGATCTCTAGACTACACAATATTTGTGCTCGTCTGATAGAAATGTCTTACTTCTGGGAAGAAGATCATGTTAAAATATTCACATAGGTTCAACTTACCCCATTCTTTCCTCCATAGTTTAATGTTCTCTATGTTATAACACTAATTTATACATCACAGATTTTCCAAATTTGATTATGGTCTGTCATGAGTTAGCTGATTATAGCCAATATGGTAGTTCAGAGGACTACAAGGTAGAGTTATTAAAAGTACAGTGATTGCCAATAGGTTTCTCAAACCATTTGTCATTAATCCTGTACTTAAAGAGAGTATCAGACAAAAGATGAAATGTGAGAGTAAGCTAGCTAATAATATGAAAGAAGATGACAAAGAGTTGTTAGGTATCTAAAAGATAAGAGAGGGGCAAGAGTGGACATTAGACCACTGGAAAATGTACTGGAGATGTAGTAATGGGGAACAAAGAAATGGCGGATGAACTTAATAGGTACCATGCATTAGTTTTCACTGAGGAAGAAACCAGCAGCACACCAGAATTTCAAGAGAGTCAGAGAGTTCTAAACTAGGGATCATTTTTTAAAGTGAGAGGAGAAAGATTTAAAGGGGACCTGAGAGGCAATTTTCTCACACAGAGGGTGGTTTATATGTGGAATAAACTGCCAGGGGAAGTGGTAGATGCAGGTACAGTTACAATATTCAAAAGACATTTGGAAAGGTTTAGAGGAATATGGGCCAAACTCAGACAAATGGGACTAGTTTAGTTTTGGAAGCTTGGTCGGCATGGATGATTTGGAACAAAAGATCTGTTTCCATGTTTTATGACTCCATGAGTGTAGTGGCCATCATTAAGGAGAAGGTGCTGGGGAAGCTAAAGGTCTGAAGGTGGATAAATCATCCAGACCGAATCGACTACAGCTCAGAGCTCTGAAGGTGATAGTCGAGGAGACTGCAGAGACATTACTGGTGATCTTTCAGGAATCACTTAAGTAAGGGATTGTAATGGCTGTAATGGCTAATGTAATACCCCTGGTTAAGAAGCGTGGGAGACAGAAGACAGCAAACTATAGGCCAGGTAGCCTGACCTTGATAGTTGGTAAGATTTTAAGAGTCCATAATTAAGGATGAGATTGCAGAGTACTTGGAAGTGCATGGTAAAATAGGGTTGAGTCAGCACAGCTTAATCAAGGGGAGGTCATGCCTGACAAATCATTAGAATTCTTTGACAAGGTAACAAGCAAGTTAGACAAAGGAGAGCTACTGGATGTGATCTAACTGGATTTCCAGAAGGCCTTTGACAAGGGGTGACACAGGAGGCTGCTATATAAGACAAGAGCCCATAGTATTAGAGGCAAGTTACTGACACGAATAGAGGATTGGCTATTTGGTAGAAGGTAGACAGTAGACAGTAGGAGTAAAGGGGTCTTTTTCAGGATGGCAGCTGGTGACTAGTGGAGCTGTGGACCACAACTATTTATGTTGTATATTAACGATCTGGATGAAAAAGCTAAGGGCATTGTTGCAAAGTTTGCAGGTGACACTAAGATAGTTGGAGGGACAGGTTGTGTTGAGGCTGCAGAAGAACTTGGACAGGCTAGGAGAGTGGGCAAAGAAGTGGCTGATGGAATGCAGTTTATGAAAGTGTGAGGTTGTGCACTTTGGTAGGAAGTATAGAAATATAGCCTATTTTCTAAATGGGGACAGGCTTCTGAACTCTGAAGCACAAAGCAACTTGGGAGTCCTAGTTCAAGATTCTCTTAAGGTTAACATGCAGGTTCAGTTGGCAGTTAGAAAGGCAAATGCAATGTTAACATTCAGTTCAAGAGGGCTAGAATACAAGAGCAGAAATGTACTATGTGGAATATTGTGAGCAGTTTTGGATGTCAAATCTATAAAAGGATGTGTTGGCCTTGGAGGGGGTCCAAAGAGGATTTACAATAATAATCCTGAGCATAAAGGGCGAGTCATATGAGGACTAACTGAGGACTCTGGGTCTGTCCACGATAGAGTTTAGAAGGACGATGGGGAATTTGATTGAAACTTACAGAATACTAAGAGGCATTGGATACAGTGGACGTACAGAAAATGTTTCCACTAGTAGGAGAGACTAGGAGCTGAGGGTACAGCCTCAGAGGGAAAGGTTGAAGCTTTAGAATTAAAACAAGGAGGAATTTCTTCAGCCAGAGGGTAGTTAATCTGTGGAACTCATTACCACAGAGGGCAATGGAGGCCAAGTCATTGAGTGCATTTAAGACAGACATAGATAGATTCTTGATTGGTAAGAGGATAAAGGTTTATGGGGAGCAGGCAGGAGAATGGGGTTGAGAAACATATCAGCCATGATTGAATGGCAGAGCAGACTCAATGGGCCTAATGGCCTAATTCTGCCTCTGTCTTCCGGTCTTATACATAATCCTGATATTCATACAGGATGTTTTCCTGCTGAGAGCATGGCATTGGCAAATTTTCTCAATGCAAATCAAACTGATGAATCTTGAAATCTATCCTCAGATCCCTTGTTCCTCTCATACATTGCAATTACATTGTTGCCTACCTCATTCAGTTTTCCTTCTTGAGGCCACAAACTGATTATAGGCCCTCGATCCATCATGTTCAATACATCGGACATCTTTATATATTTATCAAGTTCAATGACCTTCTCCATCCAGAAAATGTCAGTCATTCCGTGGTCCGAAAACAGCATAACATTCAATTCATTCTGGAGACCCATTTCCTGCAAAATGTGCAAATGAGTAAGACCCAAATTTGGTTTCTCTTTCCATGTATTGCAAGAAGAAGTTGCAAACAACTTACAGCAATTTCACTGCTGTAAAATTAAAACAAAAAGTTGCTGCATAAATGCTAGTCTTTTGTTTCTTATAATTCCTCAGAGCAAAAGATGTCAACCTACTAAACACGGATAAAACTGGTGAAACTATATTCATAAATATTAGAGTAATAACTGGATTTAGGCTGCTTTTCTCTATGTATTTCTGAAATACATCAGCAATATGTGTCCCTGATATGTGCTGGAGATGAAGGAGGTTACTAGCTACTCTGTAAACTGAGGAAATGTATGCTTAAGTACACACCATGTGCCAGTGCAGCAGCTTTACTCAGAACCCTGACCCACAACCTGCCAATCTGGCATTTCAGTTGCCGAGGTAAATTCCTCAAGCAGAGAGCCAGGTCAGATAAGGATGGGCTGAATGACCTCTTTCCGTACTGTAGTGATTATATTAATTCATAAATAATGCTACCAATTGCAACATCATGTTGATACATTAAGAGGTTTATACAATCATATTTTGGGGCAGTAAATTTAGGGTAAAAGATGTGATGTATCCTGCAGTCATGTGCCTTATCCAGTCATAAGCCTGGCTGGTATGGTTATTAGAGGTGAAAGAAAGGCTCATAAGGATTTACTGAGAAAATGATGCGGGTAAACTGAGATGGTACATAGTTCATTGAGAAGACAAGATAGTTATCCCTAGTGACAATGCCAACCCTCTTTGAGTTTAACATGAGTAAACTTTGAGTCTCCCAAAATCCCAGAAGATAGTAGAGGTATTGGGTTGCATTTTGTACAGCTGCACATTTCAAATCCTTTCCAAGGTGAAAGGGAATTAAGGTCAAAAACAACACTATGGTTTACACTGAACACTCAAGAATGACATCTTCAAACTGCCATGGCATTGTTTCTAGAGAAGCAATTTGATTTCACATTAAAGGATCAGTCTCACCCTGCTTCAGTTCTGTGCTAGCAGCAGTATAATTGTAAACGATACAAAGCAAATTTTGAAGAGATCCATTTCAGTACTTTTCTGGCATAAAAATATAATTTGATATCTAATTATTAGCGAATCTGCGTTAAGTCGGTTGACATCTTTTACTGTGAGGAATTATAAGAAACAAAAGATTTGCATTTATACAGCAACTTTTTGTTTTAATTTTAGTTTATCCCAAAGTGCTTTACATCTAATGAGGTAATTATGAAGTGTAGTCAGGTTGCATACTAGATACATGTTATCCATGGATCTGCGTAGTCACAAGGTCAACCCCGGATCTGAGCTTTTCTTACCTCACTGACCAATCAGGTCAGGGCTTATAGTCCTTCATGGTAGATAGGGGATTTACATTGTAGCAGTCTCCACATTTTTTGTTATATGTCGGAGTCCATGCCCCTATCCCCTATGGGTAACAAGAATTTGGTGTGATGCAGGAAATGTCATAGCCAACTTGTACACCGCCAATTTCCACAAACAACAATGTAACACAGTACGATGGCCAGATGATCTTTCATGTCGATTGAGGGATAAATATTCCCCAGTACACCAGGGATATATCCCCCCCTCTTCTTTGAGTTGGTGGCTCTTGAAACTTCATGTGAGAGAACAGATGGGACCTCAGATCTCCAACAAAGCAGCACTCCCTCAATACTGCACTGGCAGGTGAGCTTGGATGTTTATTTCTCGTGTTGGATTTGAACCGACAACATTCTGACTCATAAGTCTGAATCTCATTCGTTCAGCCCTGGCCAACATTGGTTTGTTAAGGCTTAAGTGTGTGTACATTGGGTAGTTGTGAATTTTTCTGATAGTATAAAAGGGCTGACTTGAAAGAAACATTAACTTCAATGGAAATGAAATGTGCCAGGATATAAGACAGACTGATGATCACTATCACACAGTTTACACAGTCGCACATTGTCAACGAAGTCAACATAACCCTTGGGACTCTAAAGGTGTGTTCGAGCATCCGCTGTTTGAAATAAAAAGTAAATCTTCTCAGAAGTATAATTTTATTGATGAAGCAATCAGTGCATATATTGACATCTGCATCATAGGAGCAGGAAAACTTGACGTTTCGGGCCTAAACCCTTCATCAGAAATGGCACGCCCCGTCCCCGCAACAATAACCAAAAAAGAATCCCCCTCGTCCTCACATACCACCCCACCAACCTCCGGATCCAACGCATCATCCTCCGACACTTCCGACATCTGCAATCAGACCCCACCACCAAAGACATTTTTCTCTCCCCACCCTTATCTGCCTTCCGGAGGGACCACTCCCTCCGCGACTCCCTTGTCCGCTCCACACTCCCCTCCAGCCCCACCACACCCGGTACTTTTCCCTGCAACCGCAGGAAGTGCTACACCGACCCCCACACCTCCTCCCTCACCCCCACCCCAGGCCCCAGGAAGACTTTCCACATCAGGCAGATGTTCACCTGCACATCTGCCAATGTGGTATACTGCATCCGCTGTAGCCGTTGTGGCTTCCTCTACATCGGGGAAACCAAGCGGAGGCTTGGGGACCGCTTTGCAGAACACCTGCGCTCAGTTCGCAACAAACAACTGCACCTCCCAGTCGCGAACCATTTCAACTCCCCCTCCCATTCCTCAGATGACATGTCCATCCTGAGCCTCCTGCAATGCCACAGTGATGCCACCCGAAGGCTGCAGGAACAGCAAATCATATTCAGCCTGGGAACCCTGCAGCCCAATGGCATCAATGTGGATTTCACAAGCTTCAAAATCTCCCCTCTCCCAACCGCATCCCAAAACCAGCCCAGCTCATCTCCACCTCCCTAACCTGTTTTTCCTCTCACCTCAAGCCACACCCCCATCTCCTATCTACTAACATCATCCCGCCCCCTTGACTTGTCCGTCCTCCCTGGACTGACCTATCTCCTCCCTACCCCCCTACCTACACTCACCTTTACTGGCTCCATCCCAGCCTCTTCGACTTGTCTGCCTCCTCTCCACCTATCCTCTCTTCTATCCATCCTCTATCCGCCTCCCCCTCTCTCCCTATTTATTTCAGAACCCTCTTCCCCTCCCCCATTTCTGATGAAGGGTTTAGGCCCGAAACATCAAGTTTTCCTGCTCCTATCATGCTGCTTGACCTGCAGTGTTCATCCAGCCCCATGCTTGTTATCTCGGATTCTCCAGCATCTGCAGTACCTTTAATCTCTCATATATTGACATCTGTCATTTTTCTGACCTTAATTTTCATGTTCATGTTTCTTAAAGTCTCATCCAAAGCTTTGGTGGCTTCCTTTCTCTGCTTTGACCAAGGGCCAAAATGATGACCTTCAACATCATTGCGTTCATAGTACACTGCGGCCATGTCTGCTTTCCCCTGCCTGATGAGAAAACAAGATAGTTAATTAAAGGGAGATAGCAAGAACTGCAGATGCTGGAGTCAGACACAAAATGGTGTGGAGCTGGAGGAACACCGCAGGCCAGGCAGCATCAGAGGAGCAGAAAAGTTGACGTTTTGGGTTGGGA
>JAHRHZ010000266.1:18159378-18170935 GCA_024137785.1 Ginglymostoma cirratum
TCCCAACCCAAAACGTCAACTTTTCTGCTCCTCTGATGCTGCCTGGCCTGCGGTGTTCCTCCAGCTCCACACTGTGTTATCTCTAGTTAATTAAAGGCAGCCCTTTCTTTAACAGGTACAGATCCACTTCCTGTTCATGTCATTGTGATGTTTTTAGGACCACTGCAACATATTAAATGGCTTAAAATTGTTTTTTTTCTTGTGCAGGTGTAGATTTCACTGTCAAGTCCAGCATGAGTTTCCCATTCCTAATTGCCCCCTTTGAACTGACTTGTGTACTAGGCCACTTCAGAGGGCAGTTGAGAGTTAACAACATTTCTGTGGTATTGGAGTCACATGTGGACCACAGTAAATAAGGTTTCCTTCTCTAAAGGGCATTAGTGAACCAGTTGAGTTCCTATGACAACGAGCAATGGTCATACGGATACCATTTGACGAACGGTTAAACTCCAGACTTTTATTGAATTCAAATGTCACCATCTACAGGTGGTTTTCTAACCCATGACCCAGAACATTAGCCTGGGGTTAACTGACATTATCATTATGCGACTGCCTCCCTCATTAGAAATATTGGAAATGCTTCACAATTTGTAGCTGTGCAATAATCAGGTCCTCCTGGAAGTTTCACAATACATCAAGAAATTCGCAAACGTGATGTGACCTTGATCCCTTTCTGACATAACCAAATGATGATGATCTATAAGGGATCTAGTACAATGGCATGGATTCCAGATACATCTTTCCCTGGAATTACAGGAAATGATGACTTTTGGTAGATAATGTTTCCTCAGATTACCATTGTATTATCTGTCAGCCAGGACATGTTCCAACAATATATTAATCACATCATCAAGGATCTGCCAGGACATCTCTGTATCGCAGTTCAGACAAACCTTCATCAGCTCATGGTAGCAGCAAGGAACCATGGTCTTGTTTTTGAAAGTGAAATTCATCAAATTAAAATGAGCTAAATCAATTTCTTCAGTTCAATCTACTTGTCAACTAGTATTAGATCTAACCAAAATGGAAGATGTATGGAATATACCTCTTCTGGTGGGATTTTTTTTAACATTTTATCTGAATGCGTTCCAGACATTGTGAACAAGATGTCCCCTTTAATTTTATTTCTTCCACAAACCACACCACACATATAGCAGAAAGATTACTGATGTATTTTTAATCTCTCAAAAATGCTTTATCATCGAGCAATATTATGATCTCTCAAAGGTGACCATGTTGAAAGTAGATACACTCCAGATGTCCATCGCTGGGTGGTAAGCCTGTTTGTTTCCAAAGTCCTTGCGACACCTCAGGCTAACTGACCCAACACTGAAAGAGAGATTCTTGATCTAGTTTTTGAAAAACATACATGCTCAGTATGCATTTCACCTACTTGTGTGCTTGTGCCAGAGGTTTGGAAGAATGCAAACATTATGCCTTTGTTCAAAGGGGGTTGTAAACTTCGGCTCAGTGAATGCAGAGTAGTCAGTTTAACATCAGTGAAGCAGAAACTTTGAAAAACCATTATTCGGAATAGAATTAAGACCATAAGAAATAAAAGCAGGAGTAGAGTAGAGTACTTGGCCCCTCAAGCCTGCCTTGCCATTCATGACTGATCCGATATTTCCTCATGTCCACTAGCCTACCTTTACCGCATAACACTTCATTCTCCTACTATCAAGAATTTATCTCAGCTTTAAATGTATACAAGGACTCTGCTCCCACAGCTCTCAGTGGCGAGCACTTCCCAACACTCAAAACCCTCAGAAAGAAGAAAATCCTCCTCATCTCAGTCTGAAATTAGCACTCCTTAATTCTGAGACTGTGCCCTCTGGTCCTAAATTCTCCCTCAAGGGGAAACATACACAACATTTACTTCGTTAAGCCACTTAAGAATCTGATATGATTCAGTAGTATCACCCTTCATACTTCTAAACTCAAGTGAGTAGAGTCCCAACCTGTTTACCCTTTGCTCTTAATACAATCCCTCTGTAGCAGAGATCATCCTAGTGAATCTTCTCTGAACTGTCTCCAATGAAACGATATCTTTCCTTGAATAAGGGGACCAAAACTGCTCACAGTACTCCAGATGTATCCTTACCAGTACCTTATACAACTGCAGTAAGGCTTCTCTACTCATACTCCAATCCCTTTGAAAGAACAGGCACCTTTCCATTAGCCTTCCTGATTACCTGCTGCACCTCTGTGTTAGCTTTCTATGTTTCCTATAAAGTATCTCCAAGTACCTATGTGTGGCAGCTTTCTGCAGTTCTTCTCCACTTCAATAAAATCATTTTCATTTGTTCTCTCATACAAAATTCACATTTTCCTACAATGTACTCCACTTGCTAACATTTTGCCCACTTAATTAACCTATCAATATCTCTCTGTAAACTCTTTGTATCCCTCTCACAACTTCCCTTTCCACCTATTGTTGTGTTGTCTGCAAATTTGGCTACTGTACATGCACTTCCTTCCCCTAAATCATTAACATTGATTGTAAACAGTTGTGGTCTCAGCACTGATCTCTGTGGAACCCCACTGGTCATGGTTCCCAAACTGAAAAACAACCCCGTATACCCTCTCACTGTTTCCTGCCCCCCATAAGCCAATTCTCTATTCATGCCAATATACTACCTCTAATAGAGACTCTTGAGCAGCTTTTGGATAAGCACATGGAGGATAGTAAAATGAACCTCCTCAGGGTAAACTGATCTTAGTAGGATAATACGTCAGCACAACATTGTGGGCCGAAGGGCCTGTACTGTGCTGTACTGTTCTATGTTCTATGTTCTAATACTGTGGGCTATAATTTTATGAATTAACCTTTTGTGAGGCAGATAAAAATTTAGTTAATTTTTAAGAGTCAACAAGGATTTGCTAAGGAAAACTGGAAAGAAATGTAAACTGTGAGGAGGATAGTGTATGACTTCAAAAAGACATAGATACTTTGGTGGAGTGGGACAATAGGTGACAGATGAAGTTCAGTATGGAGAAGTGTGAGGGGATGCACTGTGGTACTTTGAAGAGATAGTATAAAGTAAAGGGTACTATCTTAAAGAGTTCGCAGGACCAGACAGCGTTGCATGTATGTATATAAATGGAAGCGTAAGCAGGGTGACAAGTCGAAGAAAAACAAGGATAGTAATCAAAGAAAGAACAGTAAAATGCAAAAACAGGAGACAGGGTAATCAAGGGTGAGAGATGAATAGGGCCATAGTTTAAAGAAAAGTTAGGATGGTCAAAAATGGCAAAAAGGCAAGCCTAAAGACTTCGTATTTTAATGCATAAAGTATTGGGATTAAGGTGGATGAACAGGCAGGACAAATTGAGGGAAATGGATATGATTTCTCAGCCATTACAGAGACAGTGATCCAAAATCTCTGTGGTTCTATTTAATTCCTGCTATGTTTCATGCGTAGGAATTGTATTGCATTATTATCCTGCATTATTTCAGAACCAAGACAGTCAACAGCTCGTAACTATCAGTGAACTCGATTTCCAACATTGACTCACTTGCATAGTTATTTCACAGCATCTCGGCAGGAATTAAATTTCATAGAAATTAATGTGAAATTGTTAAACATTGTAGATGATCTTGTTGACATCGCTCACATCCACCCTTCCATGTCAACCTCACAGGAAGCATTAGAATGGATGGACATAATCCATTGGAAATCTCACTGGCAATGCTTCTCATCCTCCCTCAGTGGTAGGCCAGTTAGAATATAAAGGATATAGTAAGAACTGCTGATGCTGGAGTCAGAGATAACACAGTGCGGAGCTGGAGGAACACAGCAGGCCAGGCAGCATCAGAGGAACAGGAAAGCTGACGTTTCAGGTCAGGACCTGATGTGGCCTCCTCCACATCGGTGAAACCAAGCGGAGGCTCAGAGATTGCTTTGTAGAGCACCTGCGCTCAGTTCGCGACAAATGACAACACCTCCTAGTCGCAAACCACTTCAACTCCCCCTCCAACTCCCTGGATGACATGTCCATCCCGGGCCTCCTCCAGCGTCACAATGACGCCACCCAGAAACTGGAGGAGCAGCACTTCATATTCCGCCTTGGGAGCCTACAACCCAACGGTCTCAATGTGGAGATAACAAGGTGTGGAGCTGGATGAACACAGCAGGCCAAGCAGCATCATAGGAGCAGGAAAGCTTGACATTTTGGGCCTAGACCCTTCATCAGAAATGGGGGAGGGGAAGAGGGTTCTGAAATAAATAGGGAGAGAGGGGGAGGCGGATAGAAGATGGCTAGAGGAGAGGATAGGTGGAGAGGAGGCAGACAAGTCAAAGAGGCTGGGATGGAACCAGTAAAGGTGAGTGTAGGTGGGGAGGTAGGGAGGAGATAGGTCAGTCGAGGGAGGACGGACAGGTCAAGGGGGCGGGATGAGGTTAGTAGATAGGAGATGGGGGTGGGGGCTTGAGGTGGGAGGAGGGGATAGGTGAGAGGAAGAACAGGTTAGGGAGGCGGGGATGAGCTGGGCTGGTTTTGGGATGCGGTTGGGGGAGGAGAGGTTTTGAAGCTTGTGAAATCCACATTGATACCATTGGGCTGCAGGGTTCCCAGGCTGAATATGATTTGCTGTTCCTGCAGCCTTCGGGTGGCATCACTGTGGCATTG
The DNA here is from genome assembly GCA_024137785.1 of Ginglymostoma cirratum. Taxonomy (NCBI): domain Eukaryota; kingdom Metazoa; phylum Chordata; class Chondrichthyes; order Orectolobiformes; family Ginglymostomatidae; genus Ginglymostoma; species Ginglymostoma cirratum. The sequence continues at coordinate 18,164,008 of JAHRHZ010000266.1, forward strand.
CAGGAGGCCCAGGATGGACATGTCATCTGAGGAATGGGAGGGGGAGTTGAAATGGTTCGCGACTGGGAGGTGCAGTTGTTTGTTGCGAACTGAGCGCAGGTGTTCTGCAAAGCGGTCCCCAAGCCTCCACTTGGTTTCCCCGATGTTGAGGAGGCCACAACGAGTACAGCGGATGCAGTATACCACATTAGCAGATGTGCAGGTGAACATCTGCTTGATGTGGAAAGTCTTCTTGGGGCCTGGGATGGGGGTGAGGGAGGAGGTGTGGGGGCAGGTGTCGCACTTCCTGCGGTTGTAGGGAAAAGTGCCGGGTGTGGTGGGGCTGGAGGGGAGTGTGGAGCGGACAAGGGAGTCACGGAGAGAGTGGTCCCTCCGGAAAGCAGACAAGTGTGGGAAGGGAAAGATGTCTTTGGGGGTGAGGTCGGATTGCAGATGGTGGAAGTGTCGGAGGATGATGCGTTGGATCCGGAGGTTGGTGGGGTGGTACGTGAGGACGAGGGGGATTCTTTTTTGGTTGTTATTGTGGGGACAGGGTGTGAGGGATGAGTTGCAGGAAATGCGGGAGACACGGTCGAGGGCGTTCTCAACCACTGCAGGGCGGAAGTTGCAGTCCTTGAAGAATGAGGACATCTGAGATGTACGGGAGTGGAATGCCTCATCCTGGGAGCAGATGCGGCAGAGGTGAAGGAATTGGGAATAGGGAATGGCATTTTTGCAGGAAGGTGGGTGGGAGGAGGTGTATTCTAGGTAGCTGTGGGAGTTGGTGGGCTTGAAATGGAGATCGGTTTCTAGATGGTTACCCGAGATGGAGACAGAGAGGTCCAAGAGATGGTCCATGTGAACTTAAGGTTGGGGTGGAAGGTGTTGGTGAAGTGGATAAACTGTTCGAGCTCCTCGTGGGAGCACGAGGCAGCGCCAATACAGTCATCAATGTAACGGAGGAAGAGGTGGGGTTTAGGGCCAGTGTAGGTACGGAAGAGGGATTGTTCCACGTAACCTACAAAGAGGCAGGCATAGCTTGGGCCCATGCGGGTACCCATGGCCATCCCCTTTGTCTGTAGGAAGTGGGAGGAATTGAAAGAGAAGTTGTTGAGGGTGAGGACGAGTTCGGCTAAGCGGATGAGGGTGTCAGTGGAGGGGGATTGGTCAGGTCTGCGGGACAGGAAGAAGCGGAGGGCCTTTAGGCCATCTGCATGGGGAATACAGGTGTATAGGGACTGGACGTCCATAGTAAAAATGAGGTGTTGGGGACCTGGGAATTGGAAGTTCTGGAGGAGGTGGAGGGCGTGGGTGGTGTCACGGACGTAGATAGGGAGTTCCTGGACCAAGGGGGTGAAAATGGAGTCTAGGTAGGTGGAGATGAGTTCGGTGCGGCAGGAGCAGGCGGAGACAATGGGTCGACCAGGACATTCAGGTTTGTGGATTTTGGGAAGGAGATAGAAGCGGGCGGTGTGGGGTTGGGGAACGATGAGGTTGGAGGCGGTGAGTGGGAGGTCACCTGAGGTGATGAGGTTGTGGATGGTTTGGGAGCTGGTGGTTTGGTGCTTGGGGGTGGGGTCATGATCCAGGGGGCAGTAGGAGGAGGTGTCAGAGAGTTGGTGCCTGGCCTCGGCAATGTAGAGGTCAGTGCGCCATACTACAACTGCGCCTCCCTTGTCCGCGGGTTTTATGGTGAGGTTGGGATTGGAGCGGAGGGCTGCACGTTCTGCGGGGGAGAGGTTGGAGTGTTTGAGAGGGGTAGAGAGGTTGAGGCGATTGATGTCTCGTCGGCAGTTGGAGATGAAGAGGTCGAGGGAGGGTAGGAGGTCTTGGGTGGTGTCCAGGAGGAAGGCTTGTGTTGGAGGCAGGAGAAGGGGTCAGTAGAGGGAGGGTTAGATTCACGGTTGAAGAAGTAAACATGGAGGTGGAGGTGGCGGAAAAACTGCTCAATATCCAAGCGTGAGCGGTATTCATTGATATGTGGGTGGAGGGGGACAAAGGTGAGCCCTTTACGGAGGAGTGACCGTTCTTCATCAGTAAGGGGGAGGTCTGGGGGGATGGTGAAGACTCGGCAGGGCTCAGTGTTGCTGTCTCCTCTGGAGCTGCTGGTTGTGGAGGCAGTGGGCGGAGTGTTGTCTGCGTCGGCTGTGGGCGGAGTTGCGTCGACCTCGGCACTGGGCGAGGTTGCATCGACGGTGGGCGGAGTTGCGTCGGCAGCGGTGGGCGGAGTTGTGTCGGTGTCAGCGGTGAGTGGAGCGGCATCTGTGGTGGGCGGAGCAGGGTAGGCGGCGGCAACAGCGGTGATGGTAGTGTCTGTGGTGTTGGTCTCCGAGATGGAGGCGGTGGCTTCAGCAGCGATGGCGTTTGCTGTCCCGGAAGTGGTGTACCCAGCGGTGGCGGATGTGACGTCATCTGTGGGTTCTCCGACAGTGGCCTCATGGCCAATGGCAGCAGGTACATTGTGGGGGAGGTCCTGGGTAGGGTTGGGGATTTGGACTTTACTAGCTTCAAAATCTTCCCATCCCTGGCCTCATCCCATGACCAACCCACCCTCTCATCCCTGCCTCCTTGGCCTGACACAACCTGTCCATCTTCTCTCCCACCTATCCGCTCCTCCCACCTCACTGACCAATCCCCACCACTGCCCACCTGCACTCACCTATCACCATCCCACCTACCTTCCTCAGGCCCACCCCTCCTCTCTCTATTTATTTCAGAGCCACCTTCCCCCTCCCCCATTTCTGAAGAAGGGTCCCGACCCGAAACGTAAGCTTTCCTCTGATGCTGCCTGGCCTGCTGTGTTCTTCCGGCTCCACTCCATGTTATCAGCTAGAATATAAAAACTTGATCCTCGCAGAAGTGGACAACCTAAATGCAGGTTTCCCCATTGAGTGGTTGATTGCCATTGAGAAAGCCACACACTTGAACTGAAAAATTGTTGTGTAATTCTTGTGCAATTCATATGCCACATTCACACTACAGTGATGAGTCCCAATGGTAGTCTTCCTCTCCATTCCACACAGTGGATTAGCTTCCATAGTAGCACTAAAAGTAGCAGACGATGTGTTCAGGATGCATCCGTGGGATTTGACAATATGATAATTTACGGCAGAAATTTGACAAAGCTCCCAAGGAGACAAAGTGCCACAGTTCTCATAGAAATGCTCTGTTCCATTATGTAATCATGGTTCTCATCCTGATTTTCATTCCTATTTTTAGCTTCTGCAATGGACTGAGCAGCATTATCTTTAATTTGTTCATTGGCATTGTAGCTCAGCCAGCAATCATTGCCCAGAAGGCAGTTAAGCGTCAACAACATTGATATGGGTCAGGTGAGGTAAGGACAGCAGATTTCCTTCGCTAAAGGAGGACAGTGAAGCAGGTAGGTTTTTATGACAATTGTCAGTGGTTGCCTGGTCTCCATTAAGTCATTTTACTCCAGATTTCACCATCTGCTATAGTGGGATTCAAGCTGATATCCCCAGAGTTTCTTGGATTCTGAATTGCTAGCTAATGACATGACCACTACACCATTATCCTTCCCATTTCCTTATTCCCTGTGGTATACTTTACGATGAAGAAACTTCTTGTGACATTCTTCAAAACAAAACTGAAACAGCAACTTTGCATTAAACAAAGAAATAATGTGCCCACTGAGAAAAGAGTCACACAAAATTTGTTACTAGCCCAGACTAAATTGCTGAGTTTTGGAGTCTTAAAATGAAAACTATTATGTTTCGCTTAAACTGAAGTTTTTGTAAGTGTGAAGCAAGATCAGGGCCAAAACAGTCATTTTCAAAGTAATGTCAATATCTAATTTCTGGACACTGCTGATGAGTAGATAATCAATTTCAGCTGAACTGCCATTTACAAATTTTATTCAGTGGACTGTGACAAAGTCATCAGCAAACCATGATGCACATTTTAGAAGTGCTTTGCTTTCCATTAAAATAGGACATAGCACAGACTGATCAGTTTGACAAGAAAAGCATCAAGGATTTGTCTCAGAAACAAGCTTCAGCAATTCATATGGGATCTAGTGATATAAGACAATCTTTCTTTATGCCTGCTCTTCAGATGACGAGAATACACACAAAGCCAATGACCCAAGTTGTCCATTCTTCATATTTGCACCTGGACAGTGTCCCTGTTCTCATTTGACACATTTTTTTTTTAGTTGAAGGTTGTTGAAATGTTTTGAATTGTGTAGCAAAAGTTCAAAATGTTGTCACAGTTTGCCAAATTTGTCTTCAACCAACTTAAATCTGAGATCTTTGGTGCTATGCAATGTGCAACATATGACTAAAAAGATATGGAAAATCTACCAAAAATGATTAATCCGGGAACTTGTGGAACAACTTACTTTGGCTGCTTCAGCAAATCAGAGGTTATGTAGTCTGAAGTGAAGACACCTTTTGACAAATCATCCTCTCTGCCACCTACAATGCGTAATTCAGGTATACAATGAGATGTGATGGCTCAAAAAATACTGACACAACAAAACTTAAGAAATTCAACTCCATCCAGAAGAATGTAAATTGGCAGCCTATACACCAGAAGAGTTATTGAAACATTCACTGTCTCTTTCTTTCTGTCTTTCTCTCTCTCCACAGATGCTGCCTGACTAGCTGAACGTCTCTAGCAATTTCAATTTTTATTTCCAAATTTTAACATCTGTAATATTTTGCCTTTCTGAAATTGAAGCTAAATACCAAAGAAAATCAAGGTCTCTGAATTTAATATGATAGGCAGTATGAATTCAGAAGGTTAAGTTCCAGTATTGTACATGTGAAATATAGCCCAATTTCCCTTCTTTCTTTGGAAAATAATCACTATTTCTACAGCTGTTTTAGATTGTATTCAAACAAAATTCAATCTCAGTTTTTTCAGCTGAGTTACTCGAGTTCTGAAGAATTTTAAGTCCCAAACTGGGTCATCACACAACACTAAATTAATCATCTGCACAATGTACAGATGTTTCCAAGATGTTATGTAATTTCCCTGATGGCTTCTTCTAATTACTATTTATGTCTTATAGTTACAGTGACTGATTTGCACATTTTTTCATATATAAGATAATAAAGATATGATGCCATTTGTGATGTAATTGCTTTCATCGGACAGGCACTCTTCAGGTTTAAAAATGTGCCCAACTTGTTTTTATGCGAGCGTAAAGTGTGAAAGATTTCAACCTCACAAGCAGATGACAATGTACCTCCTCCTCTCCCTCTCATCGTCAAATGTTAGGTGATCATTAAAGCTGTTACATCACCACAAATTTAGTTCCCGCAACTTGCAAGAATTCATGTTGAATCCACCATTTAGAAGCCATCTTACTGTTTGATATGTTTACCTTTTGAACTGCTATTTTGACTATTCATCAATATACAGCAATGAACACCCACATCTGCAAACAAATTAAATGAAACAGAATCTATTTGGCTACAGTCATGAAACAATCTAGGTAGCGTTACCTTATAGAATATATTCTATATGTCTCTAACTAGTTGGAAAGATATAAAGGAACAAATTAGCTAGGAAATTATAGAATTGTCTGTACAGTTTCCAGTCCAATGAGGACAGAGACATTTCTAGATCAGATTTTGGGCAAAAAGGTGGATCTCGTATCAGTTGAGGAACATTTAGGCAACTGTGATCATAGTATATTAAGATTTCATTACGTTAGCTATAGAAGGGTCAAAAGAACTCAAAATAAAAATAATGAATGGCAGGTGGGCTAATTTCAATGGGTTAGAAAGGGACCCTGCCCTTGTATAATGTAACTGAATATTAGCATGAAAAGCCATAATTGAGTAATGAACTGCCTTTAAAAAGGAGATAGTTAGCTGAAATAAGATGAGGGGCTTACTGCTGAAGGAGAAATAAATATATATAAAGCCCGAACTTCCTCTATCATGCAAGAGAAAAAGATTAAGATGAAACAAGAAAAGTTTTGATAGTTTTGAAAACCTATTGCTTCTGCAAGTGCTATCTAGGCTGAAGGTAGAAAGTTTAAAGTGGAAAAGGGGGATAAAAGAGCAGCAAAGACAGGGTATGAGAAGAGACTGGTAGCTAATGTAAAAAAGAAAGCCAAACATCTTTTATAGTTATATTTCATAAAAAGATGGCAAAAAGAGGAGTAGTGCCAATGAGGAATCAAAAAGGAAACATTCACATGAGGCAGAGGGCATAGCTGAGGTGCTAAACAAGCTACAAACCAAACCAGTTTAGCCTTAACTAGAATATTGTGTTAAATTCTTGGCACTGTACTTTAGAAAGGATGTGAAAGTATTAGAGAATGTATAAAAACATTGAGAATGAAGCAATTCATTCCTGAAACCAACATCTGGATAGACTGGAGAATGTTGGGCTATTCCCCTGAGTAAACAGGCACAGATAGAACTTCAGCATCTGACCCATACAAGTCATCAAGAAACCCAAATGCAAGAACCGATCTATGATCTGTGTTAGAGATAATAGGTACTGCAGATGCTGGAGAATCCGAGATAACAAGGTGTGGAGCTGGATGAACACAGCAGGCCAAGCAGCATCAAAGGAGCAGGAAAGCTTGGCGTTTCGGGCCTAGACCCTTCTATACTGACAAGTGTTGATATCATCAAAAAACTGAATGGATGGTAAGCACATTGATAAACCTGCAGTCAATACAGGAAACTATCAAATCAAGCTGGTAGAGAACCAAGGTATTGTTCGCTCACATTGAACTTTTCGATACAAAATGCTCTGTTTTGGAGTCAACTCAGTAGCTGAGGGATTTCAACACATGAAATTGTAACCTCAAAGTCTTAAAGGAACACTGAATATCAGTGATAGTAGGAACTGCAGATGCTGGAGAATCTGAGATAACAAGGTGTTGAGCTGGATGAACACAGCAGGCCAAGCAGCATCAGAGGAGCAGGAAGACTGACGTTTCGGGCCTAGACCCTTCTTC
>JAHRHZ010000266.1:18171335-18188204 GCA_024137785.1 Ginglymostoma cirratum
ACACAGCAGGCCAAGCAGCATCAGAGGAGCAGGAAGACTGACGTTTCGGGCCTAGACCCTTCTTCAGAAATACTGAAGGAGCATTTCTGAAGAAGTGTCTAGGCCCGAAACGTCAGGCTTCCTGCTCCTCTGATGCTGCTTGGCCTGCTGTTCATCCAGCTCTACACCTTGTCATCAATGAATATCAGTGGTGACATTCTCATCTGCAGTCATACTGGACGTAAACTCAAGGCACACCTGCCTGCATGTTGACAAGATTTTGAAGAATACAACTTTGCCTTTAACAATGGCAAACAAACACAGTTTGTTCAATAAAAGCAGAATTAAATTATTAGGTCATGTGCTTAGCAGTAAAGAAGTAGCAAATCTAATTTGTTGAACCATGCAAAGTTGATGCTAATGCAAAAGCCATGTATCTTCAAACATGTAGAAAATTCAGAATTTGCAAGGATTCATCATGTACTGTTGTCATTTCAGACCTGACCTCAATATGCTAGCAGCACCCCTCCATGCAACCTGACAAAAGAAATGACTGAATGGGAATGGACTAAATCACACAAGCAGGCTGTACATCAGATCAAATGCCAATTACAACAAGTTGCAGAGATGCCAACTTCAACCCTGAGAGAATCAACCAGTTAGTTGTGGGTGCAAGCCCAATTGGTTCAGGTGCCACTTCCACCCAGAAAGGCAAACCAAGTAGTGCATCACTCATTGCTAGTACCTGTAGAGGAACATTATTCACAAACAGTGACAGAAGCACCCTCAATCACACGAGCCATTTTATACTTTCTTCTCTACTTGTACAGAAACAAGTTTAAGATCAAAACCATTCACAGACCACTAGTGAGCTGGTTCAACAACCTACAGAGCAAATCGTATTGGCACCAGCTATACAATTATGACCTTCATGTTGCATATTTGCCAAGTAATCACAACCCAGCGGACTAACTTTTTTAACATCCATTCCGGACAGTCCATCCTATTAGTCATGAGGAAGACGTTGCCAAATAATACCTTAACTACATAAGTTTAAATACAGTACCAAAGTCACTAAAAATAGCTGATCTCAAAACAATACATGGCATTACATTTGAGTATGACAGCTATCGGATCCCAAGACTGGAAAGCCATGATTGAGAGAGCACCTTCAAATGAAACTGCTCATATGTTGCAAGGCCTTCACCAAGTTCAAAATGAATTTACCATCACAATCCTAGCTAATCTCGAATTATATGGCAATTGCATTATCATTCTGCATGCATTGAGGGAGTGTGCATGTCAAGGTCACTGAAATTGTCAAATCCAATCAATTCCTTGTGGAAAAAGTACTGTTTCCTGGCACCGGCTGCTTGAAAAACCGATCAGTATTTATCATGTCAGGCAACTGCAATAGAAAATCTCTTCAAGATGTCTGAACTGCCTCCAGGACCATGGATTGAAGTTAGTCTCAATTTCACTGGTTTTCATGCACCTACTTCTTGTCTCTGACTGACATCAGCAGGTTCCCAGCTTCTGGAAATAGTGATGTTGATTTTAATAAAAGCAGTCAGCCCTGACTAGTTTTAACCTTATTTGGGATCCTTCAAACGGTGACATGAGACAACAAATGGCCATTCAGTAACAATGGAGTCAGTGAATTTGCTAACTCATCAAAATAACCCACATCCATTGGCCCAGAGCTAATGCAGAAGTCAAAACTTTTATGCATACACATCAAGTCTTGGAAGCAAGAGCTGTATCTCTCTCTCTCTCCACACAATTATTCTGTAATCATCTCCTCACTCAACTAATGGAAACCTTAATGACTGAACTTCCACAGCCCTCTGGGGTAGAGTATTCCAAAGATTCACCACCCTCTGAATGAAGAAATTCCTCCTCACCTCAGTCTGAAATGGCCTGCACCTTTACCTGGGAAGGTGTTTCTTGCCAGGGGAAGCATCCCAACAACATCTAGCCTGTCACACTGTGCAAGTTCCAGTGAGGAACTACACCCCTCAATCTTCTAAACTCTAATGAACACAGGATCAGGTTTCTCAATCTCCCTTTATAAGACAATCCTGCCATTCGAGAGATTAGTCTGGAGCACCTCCATTGCAATCACTCTGTGGCACGTATGTTGCTCCTTAGGTAAGGAGACTAACATTGCAGAATGCTCCAGGTGCAGACACACCAAGGCTCAATACAATTATTCGTAGACTTAGAAACATTTAGAGCATAGAGACCATTGACCCATTGTGTCCATGTAATTAAACAAAGATCCAACAACACTAATCCCATATTCCCAGCTCTTGGCCATTGCTCCGGAGGCTATGGCAACACAAGTATATCTAAATTACTGCTTATCTAAGAATATCTAAATACTGCTTAAATGAGTTAGATTAATTACAACAAGAATTATTTACTCTTGTACTCAAGTACTCTGCAGTGAAGCTGAAAAACCATCCGCAATTCTAATTGCTTGCTGCCCCTTGAGTCTAGCTTTACCAACTCATAATCAAGGACATCCAGGAGCAAACAGGAAATTCAGAGTTTCACTACTAAAGTCAGGAGAGAAATGTTTGTCAAATGGAATGTTCTTGTTGGAAAGGAAGCAATGATGGTTTGTTATTTGATGTAACTGACACATAAGGATCAATGATCATTGCAAAATGCAGTTGACAAATCACCACACAGTCCACAACATTCAGGTGGAGGCAATGGCCCAGTAGCATTGTTGCTGGAACAGTAATCTAGATCTAATAATCAGGGAATGTACTGCGGACCAGGGTTCAAATCCCATCAAGGCAGATGGTGGAATGAGAATTCAATAAAAATCTGCAACTTAAAGCTCATGAATCTATTCACTTATGTCCTTTCGGCAAGGAAAACTGCAGTCCTCTCCTGGTCTGACCTACATGTGACCGCAGATTTTTAGCAAAGTAGTTGGTCCCTACCTGTCTAGCAAGCCACTCAATTGTATCAATCATTAAACAGTTTCAAAAAAAAAATGAAATCAGATGGACAACGCATCACCAGAGACGACAACAGCAAAAACAGACCTGTTGACCCTGCTAGGACCTTCTTACTAACATCTGAAAGCTTGTGCCAAAATGGGATAGCTACCTCACATATTAGTTAAGCAAAAGCCTTGCATAGTCATGTCCAGAGGATCATGCTCTACAATGTGCCAAGTAATGCCCTGAATACGTCCTGTACCACCGGCAGGACAGACCCAGCAGAGATGGTGGCACAGTGTGGAAGTCCTTACATTGACTCCAGACACCATGAAGTTTCATGGCATCAGACCAAGGGGTAGGGATAGGGAAAACACCTTCTGATTATCAAATATTGTGCCTTCTTAGCTGACGAATCTGTACTCCTCCATGATGAACACAATTTGGAGGAAGCACTGAGGATAGTAAGGGTACAGAGTGCACTCTGGGTTGAGGATTTCATGTCCACATCAGGAGTGGTTCAGCAGCGATGAGACTGGTCGTGCTGGTCAACCCTTGAAGGGTGTAGCTGCTTGCCTGGATCTGTGGCAGATGGTGTGGAGACCAACAAGTGAGAAAAAGATACTGGACCTCATCCTCACCAATCTTCCAGCCACAGACGCATCTGTCCACGACAATCGCGGTTAGAGTGATTGCCGCACAGTTCTTGGGGATGAAAAGTTCCATCTTCATGCAAGAATACTCTCATTCATACGGTATGTCGCCATCACCTTGCTAACTGGAACTGACTTTGAACAGATCCAGCAATTCAAAACTGGGCATCTATGAGGTGCAATGGAGTAACAGCAGCAATGGAATTGTGCTCCAGCACAATCTGTAACTTTACGGCCCAGCATATCTCCCCCACTCAAGCATGGCTATCAAGCCAAGGGAACAACCTCAGTTCAATGAACCATGTGGAAGGATATGCCAGGAGCAGTACCATGCGTACCAAAAAATGAGGTAGCAACCTGGTGAAGTTACCAAACAGGACTGTGCCAAACAGTTCAAGCCACAAGTGATAGACAGAGCTAAGCAATCCCACAACCAAATGATCAGATCTAAGCTCTGCAGTCCTGCCACGTCCAGTCAAGAATGGTGGAGGACAAATTCAACAACTCACTGGAGGAACAGGCTCCACAAATGCCCCCATCCTCAAGGATGGGAGAGCCCAGCTCTTCAGTGCAAAACATGAGGCTGACACATTTGAAATAACCGTCAGCCAGAAGTGCTGAGTGGATGATCCATCTCGGCCTCTTCCACAGGTCCCCAGCATCCCAGATGCGAGTCTTCAGCCAATTTGATTCACTCCATGTGATAATCAAGAAACTGTCAGATTTCTTGCATACTGCAAAGTCTATGGGCTCTGCCAACATTCCAGCAAGAGTACTGAAGACTTGTTCTCCAGAATGTTCCTTACTCATTCATCGGATGAGGGTGTTACTGGCCAGGCAGCATTTATTGCCCATCCCTAATTGCCCAGAGGGCAGTTAAGAGTCAACCACATTGCTGTGGCTCTGGAGTCACATGTAGGTGAGGATAGCAGTTTCCTTCCCTAAAGGGCATTAGTGAACTAGATGGGTTTTTCCTGACAATCAACAATGGATTCATGGTCATCATTAGAATCTTAATTCCAGATATTTATTGAATTCAAATTCCACCATCTGCCGTGGCAGGATTCAAACTGAGGTCCCAAGGATATTACCTAGGTCTCCGGACTAACAGTCCCATGATAATACCACCAGGCCATTGCCTCCCCATGAGGGGACATTCCAAGCTGTTCCAGTACTGTTATAACACTGGCATCAACCAATATGGAAAATTGCCCACATATGTCCTGTACACAAAAAGCAGGACATATCCAACTTGGTCAATTTACCACTGCGATAACAAGGTGTAGAGCTGGATGAACACAGCAGGCCAAGCAGCATCAGAGGAGCAGGAAGGCTGACGTTTCGGGCCTAGACCCTTCTCCAGAAATTTTCACCATACAGAAGCTTGCTTAATTGTCACCACATCCACAAACATTCACAACCTTCAACACCAACCCTGCTAAATCATGAAGGATCTTTAGACTTTACCTATCAAACCCACAACCATTCCTGTTTAGAAGAACAAAGACACCAGATACAAAAGAACACGGCCACCTGCAAGTTCCCTTCTAAGCCACTCACCATCCTGACCCAGAAATAAATCACCATTCCTTTATTGTCACTGGATCAAATCCTGGAATTCCCTCCCTAAAGGCATTGTGGGTCTACCTACAGAACATGGACTGCAACAATTCAAGAATGCAGCTCATCGCCACTTTCTCAAGGGCAACTAGAGATGGGCAATAAATGCTGGCCCAGCCAGCAATTCCCATGTCCTATGAATGAATAAACAAATTCTTCAAAGCTCTGTAAGCACTATTTGGAAACACAGAATCCAATTCTGAGATCACTATCTCAGATGAAGGACATGAGTTAAATGAGGCCTCATTTGATGTTCAATGATAGCTTACTCGCAAGAGAAAACATCCACCATTCTTAAGTGACAATGTTCCAAGGTGAACATCTTTACTGGCCAACAGGTCCTACAAGTTAATATACATGACATACATCATACATGACAGCACTGTTAAATTAATACAAAAGTTTAAGTATGTTAGTGTATTACTGGAGAGTTGAATATTCAAGGCATGCTTAAATTAATTGTTTACACGTTTGGAAACAAATTGTTAAAAGATGATATGCCTCTCTCAGAGGAAGGAGATTGTGCAGTGAAAATTTGCATTGCACTTCTTTCCCACTTAAAGCTAACATACAAATATGCACCAACCATGAGACTCTAGATTGAAATGAATGAGACTCCAGAATATAACAGCGGGTGCAGTTTGATTCCGAATGTTCTTGCTAAGCTCTTACTGTTTCTTCCCAAGAGCTTCAGAAAATTGGATGAAGGGGAGAAAAAAATTGGAGGGCCGCAGGGAAAGGAGAGTGAAATTAGTTTGATTGCTCTAGCAAGATTGAATGACCTCCTTCTGTGCTCTAGCAATTCTATGATATATGATCCAACGGCAAATAAATAATAGATAGCCAAAATGGCTTTTCTTAATGACCTACCGCAAAACATCAATGGCATCTGAAACCGCAGTTGTAAAGTTTTTGTCTGACGGATAGTAATAGTAATCTCGACAGTATGTAGGCCTGGTACTCCGAATCTCAACTTCACAACCTGATTCAAACAAAAACAAAACATATTGATGCAGTGGGTTCTTTTGTTTTAAAAATAGTGGCTCCTATTTGCCTATCGTCCCCATACTCACTCATCTACATTGGCTGTCAATCAAAAACACTCAACTTTAAAACAGTACAGACTGAAAATTACACACAACATATGTGGTAGTCCCTAGGAATGCTGATGGAAAGATCCTGCCATGGAATCTTTTAACAGGGGGAGGTTATTGCACTGCAGCTAACACACAGTTCAGTTGACTAGGAACACTCTCCCACTCTCACTCCCTGCTATAGCGGTATCGGAAGCCTTTACACATTGTTTAATAACACTAGTTCCATACATCTGGCCATAAAATTACATGTGATTCTGTGACCACAAAAGCATCCAATTTTTAAGGTTGAAAATAGTAAATCACACACTCTAAATTCCCAGAATTTTTTTTTGAACAGGTGTACAACCAATTTGGCACGGGTGGCACAGTGGTTCAGTGGTTAGCGCTGCTGCCTCACAGTGCCCAGGTCCCAGGTTTGATTCCGGCCTTGGTTGACTGTCTGTGTGGATTTCCACATTCTCCTGATGTCTGTGTGGATTTTGTCCAGGTGCTCCAGTTTCCTCCCACAGTCCAAAGATGTACAGGTCAGGTTGATTGGCCATGGGAAATTGCCCATACTGTCCAAGGATGCGCAGGCCAAAAGGATTAGCCATGGGAAAAGTAGGATTATGGTGGGGGGGTCTGGGTGGAGTGCTTTTTCAGAGGGTCGGTGTGGACTTGATGAGCCAAACGGCTTCCCTCCACACTTTATAAAAACATTTAATGGCAACAGACAGCACTTGATCAAGTGTAGTCCAAAGCAAAATACAACATCATATGACCATAACTTTGATCTGGGAGGCATTAAAGGAGAAAAACAAGTGAGAGGTAGAGAGTGTATGGACAGGATACCAGAGCTGGGGGTCCAAGGCACAGCTACTAAAAGTGACTAGAACTAGGGAGGCCAGAATCATAGGACCATAAATACATTACAAGGTTGTGAATTGTGACAAGACTACAGGAGTGGCACAGTGGCTCAGTGGTTAGCACTGCTGCCTCACAGCACCAGGGACCCGGGTTTGATTCCAGCCTTGGGCGACCGTCTGTATGGAATTTGCACAATCTCCCCATGTCTGCGTGGGCTTCCTCTGGGTGCTCCAGTTTGCTCCCACAGTTGAAAGATGTACAGGTTAGGGGGATTGGTCATGCTAAATTGCCCATAGTGTTCAGGGGCGTGTAGATTAGGTGAGTTATGAGGGGGGGCATGGGTCTGGGTGGGATGCTCAGAAGGGCAGTGTGGACTTGTTGGGCTGAAGGGCTGTTTCTACACTGTAGGGATTCTATGAGATATGCATACATTGCAACTTGTTGGGGAAACAAAGTTTTGTTATCTTAAAAAACATTACATAATAGTTTAAATTTTTCATGCAAGACATGAAAAGCAAGAGCAAAGAATGAGAACTGGACAGCAGGGAAGATTAGAGGAAGTCAGATTGAGTTGTATACTTGTACCCCAGGGGTATTCATTCATTGGTTGTTGTTGAAACAATTCAGTGATAAGTGATGACATTCACCAAGCATAAAGATGTGAATATAAATGTTCAAGCAATGCCAAATACTAACCTGGCCAGTAATACATATAAACTTGACGCTTATTCTTCATCATGGTAACCCAGATTGGCTCTGATGCTTCCCACCACATAGGGAGTCGACTGTCCTCATTCTCACCAATTAGAAATGACTTGTTTGTTTTCTCATCCCACATATAGTTTCCAATCATTTGGTGCACATTGCAATAATGTCCTGTAAGAGACATAGAGATCAGAATAAACACGAGACTACTCTTCACAATCATTTCACACTTTCATTAGTCTGCCAGTCAATGTGATATTTTGTATTGTTCAACAATTACTCATTATGGACAAGATTCATTGATTTTAATTTCATATTTCTAACTAATCTAACCTATGCCTATTATTTTCTTTGAAAGTAAAGTTAACCTTTAAGTCAGTCAACTCAGTTGATGGTGTATGAAAATATGAAAGCTCACTGCTAAGTCAGTATGATTATTCATTGGCCCTAAGCCTAACCTAATGCAGTCAAGTCATCTGATCCATTGTCTATGAGATTTAGCACACTGTGAAAGATTATTCAGAAAAGTCTTTGCAAATTAAACATTTGCTGAATTCATTGACTTTAAGGTCAATCGTACAACTTTACCATGGCCCTGACAGATGTGTTAACTCAGCAGAGCTCAGAAATCAAATCTGTTGGAAAGCTAATAAAACACCAAAATAGGTGTTACTAATTTCATCCTTTAGTCCCAAGAGCCTACTGCATTGCCAACGCTTTTCGTTTCTTTCTAACACGTTTTCTACTCATTTCCACTCAAATCCGGGATCAGTTAACATGTTGACATTAATTAGAATTGATCTTGTTATTGAAAAGAATATACAGAATATTTCGCCAACTTTTACAGCTATAGACATTTACAGCACAGAAGAATGCCATTTGGCCCTGTTGCGTCCCAATTGTTCAACAAATATCTGATTACACTAGTGACATTTACCTGTTCTTGGTCAATATCCCTTAGGCTATGGCAATGCCAGTGAATATTTAATTATTGGTTAAATGTTACAAGAGACTCTGACCTGATTACCCTTTCAAACTGTGAATTCCAGACCCTCATCATCTTCTCCTCGACTTGTCTTCTACCTTTGACCTTAAATCTATGCCTCCTGGTTATTGACCCCTGTACTAATAAAAAACGTGCATTCCCACCCTCCCTTTCTATGCCTTTCATAATCTTATACACTTCTATAAGTGCCCCTCTCTGCCTTTGTACTCCAAAGAAAACAACCCAGTTTATTCAATCTTTTTGTATACCTCACACCTTCCAGCCCAGGCAGCATCCTGGTAAATCTCCTCTGCACCCTCTCCAGTGCAATCACGTCTTTCCTTTAACGTGGTGACCAGAAATGCATACAGTGCTTCAATTGTGGCCTACCAGTATTTTATTCAGTTCCAGAATCATCTCTTTGCTCATGTATTCTATGTCTCAGCAAATAAAAATAAGTATCCCCTTTTTTTTTAAATCACCTTTGAAATAATTCTACTGAGGCTGATATTCATCATCGAGTCACCCCTTATTTATATGTGGAAATATCCTTAACACCGATCCAGCTCCCTCAGAGCCAGCTCTCAGAGTGAACACAATCTTTGACTCTCCTGTTCTTATCTGTCGGCCAGGGCTCCCTGATCGGACCAGACTAACAGCCCCAGTCAGGGATATTATATTCTACGAGGTCTACCTGGCTAGCCTTATTACAATAACCACATCCCTCTCCCTCAGACTCTGAAGATAAAGGCTTTTTTTTTTTGGTTTTGGTGGGACATTTTCGCACCTGGTCAGGTTGCTACAATTCTGCCTCTGATATGAGCAGCGTGTAACACGCAGTAGCTTGCCTCTTGCACCCGGAGCATCTCGGAAGAAACTCATTCTCTCCCTCAGGTGGCAAAGGCATCAAGGCAGCAACATCTGCTGTGTCCATATCACATGTGGACGTACCTTCAGAACTTGACAGAGAGGGAGAACCCACAGCTTGTAGAACAGTCGAAAAGGCAGTCGAGGTGTTGGGCACATTTTGCTTCCGCACCATTTGCAGCTTTCATATAGTGCACCAGCTTGTTCAGGACCACTGCACCTACCCAAACTTTATACTTCACTGGATCTGACCTCACGTTGACCATGCCTCTTACCCGTGCAGGGCCATCTCCATGGTTCCTATACCAAACTTTATCCCCTGAAGTAAACTGTCTCCCTCATTTAGCAGAGTCTTGTGTCTGGCATTGGCGTTCCTGCTGCTTTTTCACCCTCCCACCAGGACCAGGAAAATCAGATTTAACCTGGTGCAGGGTCTTCACTCCATCTGCCATTATGATGGAGCTATCCCTGTAGTTACATGAGAGGTAGTCCTATAATCAAATAGGAACTGGGACAGTTTGGTAACTAGTGACGTTTTAAGCTGCTTCTTTAAGCCTGCCTTCAAAGTTTGGACTGCTCTTTCTGTGGGATCATTGGACGATGGATGGTATAGAGCTGTCCTTATATGTTGAATACCATTCAACTTTAGGAAATACTCAAATTTCCTGCTGGCAAACAATGGCCTGTTTTCTGTAACTAACACTTCCGGGAATCCGTGTAATGCAAAAGATGCAGTTTTTCTGTCGTTGTCCCTGTGTTTGATGAATGAGCTGTATGCATATCCAGATACTTTCTGTGGGCATCCACAATGACTAAGAACATTGAGCCCATGGAAGGTCCAGCATAGACAATGTGTAACTGAGTCCAGGATTTACCCTACCCTGCTGGCGGTAATTTTTGTCCCTTTTGGCACTCTGGGCACTGCCCTACCAATGCGGTCATGTCTACATTCAATCTTGGCCACCAGACATAGATTCTTGCTAGCATCTTCAACTTGGGAACATCTGGATGACCCTGGTGGAGTTCAGCCAATATCTGGTGACAACCTTTTGCTTGGAAAATCACTCTTGCTCCCCACAATAGTATACGGTCTTCTACTGTGATCTGGTCGCTCAAGGTCCAGAAAGGTTTCGATCCTGGTTGTGATATCCCTTTGGTTACCCCCAACCCCATTCCCCCAACCCTCAACCACCCTCACTACCAGCTGTTTTATTTTTAGCCAGGACAAAATATTTCTGCATCCAAAGTCTAATATCAACAGCTGTGACTGGAAGAGTGTCCAGAAAATTTAGAAACATTACAGACTCTTCCAATGGCAGCATCTCCAGTGCTGTATCAGCCAGCGGGAAGTGACTCAACGCTTGTGTATTTGCTACTTGGCCTCCCAGATGGTGTTCCAACTTGTAATTATACACACTCAGTATTAGAATTCACTGCCTGAATTTAGCCTGAAGCTATGGGCAGCACTGCCTTGTCCTCTTTAAGTAGACCTAGCAGAGGTTTGTGGTCTGTTACAATATTATGTCTGTAATGGTAATGGCAGAACTTCCTGACTCCAAATATGACCACCAAACCTTCTTTATTTATCTGGGCGTAATTGCTCTCTGCATTAGCCAAAGTCCTGGATGTACACATTATTGGGCACTCCTCTCCGTTGGACCACCTATGAGTTAATACTACCCCAATGCCGTACGGGGAGGTATCACATGTCAATACCAAAACTCGCTGGAATCATAGTGTGCCAACACCTAGAGGATGATGAAGGGTCTAGGCCCAAAACGTCAAGCTTTCCTGCTCCTATGAAGCTGCTTGGCCTGCTGTGTTCATCCAGCTGTACACCTTGTTACCTAGAGGATGAAAGCTGTTCTTCACTTCCCTGAAAGCTAGAGGTTGGTTATGCAACCATTTCCAAGGCTGACCCTTTTTTAAGAGTTGATGCAAAGGTGCCAGGACAGAGGTCCAGTTACGTATGAACTTTCCATAATAGCTCACCAGCCCAAGGAAAGACCTGAGCTCCAGTACAGACATGGAAGCCAGGGCACCTTTGATTGCCCTCACTTTATCTTTGACCAGGTGTAACCCAGTCTTGTCGACTCTGTAGCCTAACTGGGTCACTTGGGGTGCCTGAAACATACATTTTCACTTCTAAGGCATGCGCTTGCCTGGAAGAAATATCTATGGACTATCTCCAAGTTCGCTAAGTGCTCCTTATTGGTCTTCTTTGTTATTAGCATGTCATCTAGACAAATGTCCACCTGGGCTAGACTTTGTAAAATGCTCTCTTTCATAGAATGAAAAATTAGACAGGCTGACTATACCCAAAATGGCAATCTTGTCTATTGATACAAACCCTTATGGGTATCTATTGTAGTATATTTCTGGGAATCCTCATCTAACAGTAATTGCCAAGCGCGTGTGGCTCATGTCCAGCTTCCTGAAGGACAGCCTTTATAGCACAGCTTTCCTTATACATCCTCTTTGCTAGGGACTGGGTATTTATCCAGTTGCAAAAAGTGGTTAACTGTTTGTTTAAAAAACAACCTGTCGAGTTTCACAATCAGTACGACCGATGCTGCCCATTCTGCAAACTGGACTGTTTTGATGATTCCTTCACTTTCCAGCCTCCTGATTTCTGCCTTTACTTTTGCTTGTTAGGCAAATGGCACTAGGAGGGCCTTGCAGAATCATGGAATTGTTTCCTGGTGAATATGCAAGGTGCCTTTGGATTCTTTGCTGGTCCCGAGGCCTGCCTGAAAACCCTCTGAGTATTTAATTATGACTTCACTCAGCTATTTTCTATTCAAAAAATGTTAAGCTAACTGGAGTGAATCTTTCTCAACCAATTTTGCCCCATCATGTTTGGGCCCAAGCCTTTTACTACAATCAGTGGTAACTGAACAAGCTGTTTCACATAACAGACCACAAAACGAAGGTGTACCCTTAATCTGTAAAAGTTGCCCGGTATAGGTTCTCAGTCTAGCAGAGGTCTTGCGCAAATTAAGGTTTGGAGTCCAGAGCGAATTTTGTGAAACACTGGTTCTGCATCACTGCTGCGCCAGTACCGACCTCCATTAGAACCTGGTGACTGTTTAACCAGAGCTTTATTTTGATTGGTTCTGATGTTGCTAAGCAATTGAACTGTTCAAACCAGATGTAGATGGACTTTCCAGGGTGTGCACTCTCCTGGATACCAGCCTATGAATTCTCTTACTCAATTTAGGCCTAGTGGGACTTTTTTGCTATCTCGAGTTGGCATACCAGCAGCAAATACAATGGCTTGCCACCCCGGATCCTGAAGAAAATTTTAACCATTTGAGTCATAGAGTCATACAGTCACACAGCACAGAAACAGACCCTTCAGTCCAACCAGTCCACGCTGACCATAATCCCAAACTAAACTAGTCCTATTTGCCTGTATTTGGCCCATATCCCACCAAACCATTCCCATTCATGTGCTTATCCAAATGTCTTTTAAAATGTTGTAGCTGTACCTGCATCCACCACTTCCTTTGGCAGTTCATTCCACACACAAACCACTGTGTGTGAAAAAGTCGCCCCTCGTGTCCTTTCTAAATCTTTCTCCTCTCACCTTAAAAACATACCCCCTCATTTTAAATGCCCCCCACCTTGGAGAAAAGACCCTTACTATTCACTTTTATCTATGCTCCTCAGGATTTTACAAACCTCTATAAGGTCACCCCTCAACCTCCCACACTCCAGTGGAAAAAAATCCCACCCTATCTAGCCTATTCTTATAAGTCAAACTCTCCATTCCCAGTGACAGCTTGGTCAATTTTTTCTGAACATTCTCGAATTTAATAATATCCTTCCTAAAACAGGGCGACCAGAACTGCACACAGTACTGCAGAAGAGGCCTCACCAACTTCCTGTACAACCTTAACATGACATTCCAAACTCCTAAACTCAACGGTCTGAGCAATGAAGGTGTGTTAAACACCTTCTTAACCACCCTGTCTACCTCTGACACAAAATTTCCTGAACCCCCAGGTCTCTCTGCTCGACAACTTCTGACCATTGACTATATAAGTCCTGGCCTCGTTTGTTTTAACAAAATGCAACACCTCACATTTATCCAAATTAAACTCCATCTGCCCTACAATTCATATGCTCCACTTGCTGCATTTTCCAATGATAACGCCAGCTCTACTGCTCTACTGAATTCCAATTGGGCTGCAGATAGAACCCTTAATCAGTAAAGATTCCCCACTGTAAGTTCTCAGTCTAGCCGATATTTAGTGCAAACTTAGAGGCTGGAGTTCAGAGTGAATTTTGTTAAAGACTGGTTCTGCGATCACTGAAATGGTCGTGCCGGCATCAACCTCCATTAGAACTGGGGCTAGGGGCTTTTGCATGGTTACATCATCAGTTTTATTGTCACTGAAATAACTCCACAGAGACCAGTGTCCCACTTCCAAGTCAGCCTTTATTTAGAGTCCTTGACGCTGATCCAGCTCCATCAGAGCCGGCTCTCAGGGTGAACAGGATGTCTGACACCCCTGTTTATACCTGTCAGCCAGGGCTCTCTGATTGGACCGTACTAACAGCCCCAGTCAGAGGACTCATATTCTATGAGGTTCACTTGGCTGGCCCCATTACAATCGTTACAAACTTATCTACATTTCTTGATACTGTCAGGGATCTGTGGATATGTACATCAGGGTCCCTCTGATCTTCAGTACTTTCCAGGCTCCTAACATCCATCGTGCAATCCCTTGTCTTATTAGCCCTCCACAAGACCATTCACATACTTTTCTGAGTTGAATTCCATTTGCCACTGCTCTGTCCACCCAACCAGTCTGTCAATACCCTTCTGCAGGCCTCAGCTGCCCTCCTCAATATTTAGTACTCCCATCATTTCAGTGTCATCTACGAATTTCTTCAGTATACTCCCCACATCAATGTATATCACAAGCAGCCAGTTACCCAGGACCAGTCCCTGCAGAAGTCCACTGGAAACAGACTTCTAACAACAGTCACACCCCTCTACCATCACCTTCTGCTTCCTGCCTCTCAGCCAATTTTGAATCTAATGTGCTACTTTGCCTTGGATATCATGAGTTCTCACTTTCTTGACCAGTCTGCCATGAGGCACCTTATCAAAAGCCTTGCTGAAGTCCATGTAGATCCCATTAAATGCACAATCCTCATCAGTACTTCTGGTTAACTCCTCAATATATTTAAAAATATCAAAATTGTCAAATATAATCTATCTTTAAAAAAATCTTTGCTGTCTCTGATTTGTCCGTGTCTCTCCAGATATATTCTGTCCCTCAGAATTCTTTGCAATAACTTCCCCAGCACCGATGCTAGACTGACTGGCCTGTTTTATCCTACTCTACGTCTTCCTTTTTTTAATAATGGGACAATGCTGGTGGGGTGACTGTAACAAGGTCAGCCAGGTAGACCTCATAGAATAGGAGTTCCCTGATTGGGAACTGGTGATCTGGTCCAATCAGGGAGCCTTGGCTGACCGATATAAACCAGAGTATCAGAGGTTCTGTTCACTCTGAGAGCTGGCTCTGAGGGAGCTGGACCAGTGTTAAGAACTCTCTATGTTTAAATAAAGGATGACTTGGAGATGGGATACCTTCGTCTGTGGAGTCATTCCAGTTAGCAGTCCTCTATTCCTCTGGCACCTCACCTGAGGTTAGAGAGGATTTGAAAATTACTGCCAGGACCCTAATATCTTCTCCCTTGCTTCCTGACACAATCTGGAATACATCTCATCAGGACCTATGGATTTATCCACTCTTAATGCTGCTAAACACTTTAGTACCTTCTCTATCTCTCTAAGACTTTTCACAGTTCTCCACCCTGATATATATATACACATATATACCTACACTGTTCTTTTCCATTGTGAAGACTGGTGCCAAGTACTAATTAAGGACTGTGCCATGTCTCCTGGGTCCACACACTGATCACCTTTACAGCCTCCAATGGGCCCTACACTTTCCCCAGATGTTCTCTTGCTTTTCATATATTTTAAAAATCCATTTGGATTTTCCTTCATCCTACTCACTAATACTTTCTCATACGCTCTCTTTGCTTTACTAAATTCCATTTTAAATTCCACCCCACCCCACAAATAACTGCACAGAGGCTGGTATCCCGTCACCAAGTCACCCTTTATTTATATGTGCACAGTACACTGGCTGTGATTAGCCAGGTCAGAGTCAAACACTGAAGTTAGGAGACTCTCTGAATCCCCTGTTTATACCTGTCAGTCAGGACTCCCTGATTGGCCCAAGTTAACAACTCCAATCAAGGGTCTCATAGTCAATAAGATCCATCTGGTTCCAATTATCACATCCCTGCAACTTCTGTACCCTTATATGGACTCTGCCATATTAAGCCCTCATTATCTGCCATAAGCTTCTTTTTTCCTGAATCCCACTCTTTATGTCCCTTGACATCCATGGTTTTGTAGTCTTTGGCTTTACAGGAATATATTTGCCCAGTATCTTTGCTATTACCTCCTCGAATGCATCCAACAGTTCTGACAGTTTTGTTTGCAACTAGCTGCTGCCAGTCAAGTTGGGCCAAGTCATAACATTAGCCTTCCCCCAGTTTAGAACTTTCTTCTGTGGTCAATTCTTATCCTTTTACAGAAATTTCTGAACTCTGAGTTACCATCACTATCTCCAAAATCTCTCCCCTACTCATACGAGGCTCATTTCTGAAAATTATGTCCAGAACCTGCATTTTGCCCTTTAGCTTTCTACATACTAACTATAAAAGTTCTCCTCAAGACAATTTATGAATTTCGCTGCCTCTTTACCTTTCACAGTAAAACTATCCCAGTTCATGCTTGGATAGCAAAAACCCCCTCTCGCTTTCTTATCATTCTCATATTTCCTACACTTTATGCCAATCTCCTGCCTTTTCCCTGTTTCCCTCTATGTTGTTTCTATTTAATTCTTCATCCTATGCCCTCAATTGAACATTCCTCTAACACATTTCCAAGTACTGTATTCCAGACCCAAGCTACTAGCTGCATGAAAACAATTTCTTCTCACTTCAGAGATAGTAAGAACTGCCAATGCTGGAGTCAGAGATAACTCAGTGTGGAGCTGGAGGAGCACAGCAGGCCAGGCAGTATCAGAGGAGCAGGAAAGTTGACATTTTGGGTCGGGACC
>JAHRHZ010000266.1:18193204-18231451 GCA_024137785.1 Ginglymostoma cirratum
GCCAAGCAGCATCAGAGGAGCAGGAAGGCTGACGTTTCGGGCCCTTTTCTGAAGAAAGGTCTAGGCCCAAAACGTCAGCTTTCCTGCTCCTCTGATGCTGCGTGGCCTGCTGTGTTCATCCAGCTCTACACCTTGTTATCTCAGTATTTCACTAAGGTCACTTCTCATTCTTCTAAATTCCAATCAGCACAAGCCCAACCCTTTTGGCCTCTCCGCAAAAGAAAATCCCTGCATATTTAGAAACAATCTAGTGAACCTTCTCTCAACTATCTCAAATACCAGTATATCCTTACTGGGATAAGGGGACCAAAGCTGTTCACAATGTTCCAGATGTTGTTTAATTAGTGCTTTGCGTAGGTTTAGCAAGATTTCCCTATTTTTGTATACTATTCCCTTTGAAGTAAAGGCCAACCGCAGCAGATACATGGGAACATCACCATCTTCAAGTTCCTCTCCAAGACACTCACCATCCTGACTTGGAAATATATTGTCATTGCCTCATTGTTGCTGGGTCAAAATCCTGGAATTCCCTCCCTAAGGGCATTGTGGACTAACCTACAGCAGGTGGGCTGCAGAGGTTCAAGAATGCAGCTCACCATCACCTTCTCAAGGGCAACTAGGGATGGTCAATAAATGCTGAGCAGCCAATGATGCCCACATCCCACAAATGAATGTTTTAAAATGGGAATATGGGATTCAAGAGCATTCCCCATGTTTTAGGTGGTTTATCTGAAGTTTTAATTCTATCTTCCACTATTTTAAACCTTCCTGCACAACTCGGCCTCTCACTGACTCCCATATCAGTCACCATCTCTCCCTATGGAATCCCTCAGTTATAACTGGTCTCTGAAGACCCTGGATGGATATGGTGGAGAGCTCTACTCCACTCTTCTCTCCCTCCTTCATCCTTATGCAGCTTGTCCCACTTTGTGTTGTCTCCATACGTTCTCCCAATAATGTTCCAGAACAATGTAAACGGGAATACATGCCTGGAGAGGCATCTGAGCAGAAATCTTGGAAGATGTTCACTGTGTTCCACACTATTCCTTGTGAACACAACAACACTGGCATGGTGGTATAAACTACTAACTACTAACTTAATCACAGACACAAACACCAATCAGCAAGTCACACGAGAACGGTTAATAAATAGCAGTGATTTTGGATATTTGGCCCCTGCTACTGAGTACATGTTCAAACATGAAATGGCACTTTTGTCACCAAAAAGATGGGTCCTCCGGGGCCAAACTAGGATGTCAGTGAAGCACTTAGGATGGTTATCTTAATGAAAAATAAATGGACTCAATGTACGTAAATATAATCTTGTATATGTAAGAGATGTCTTTGGTGTATTAGGGAAAAGTCAAACTCAAATGTTTGCTTGCTTACATGACATGATACTGCACAGAACTGAAGTGCATTTGTGACAATGTATATATACAGAGATTTTTTTATGAATCAAGTATATATATTTTGAAATATATTTTTAAAAATGAAAAAGAAATGGACTGAGCTGACTTTGTAAGGACTGTAGGTCCTTCCAATATCACAGCAGCTGCCTCCTTTATTGGCAACGGTTCCTTTCTCGGGATTTTGTTTTGAATTGGGCCTCTAAAGTCGCCAGCTCTAAAAAGAAACTCGACCTTACTGCAGCGAAGTTCTTACAACCCAGCCTGAGGTTTCTCTGCACACAGTGCCGTACTCGAAGAGTGTGTGGTGGCACTGCAAACCGGCCACTGATTCCATTATGGGCTGGGGAACCAACAAGAGCAAATCTCCATTGCAGAGTGTCTCATTGCAAAGGGGGAACTAGCGTCAACTAATAAGCAACGTTGAATGCTCACATCGAGCAGCTCTCACTGAATAACCCATCACAAGAGCACAGAACGAAGAACATTCCCTTTTACTTAATTCATAAAAACTAATGACTACATTGTTCCATTATTAGCAACTTTAGCAACAATACTGCAAGAGTTCGAAAATTATTTTGATATTTGGGTTTCTAAATGCAGTCGCTTACTTTAGGGAGATTGTATTTGTAAAAGTTTGGAATGCAGCTACAACACGTTAGACAATGATCTGCCCCGACCCAAAGTCTGTTTAATGTTTTATGAATGCAATATTTTACTGGTTTTAAAGACCCTTGTGATTTCCACTGTTCAGAAATCCGTTTTCTTTCCCTCCTTCCGACTTGACTTACCGGTCATTAGGGAGTAATAATTGGGAAATGAAAGGCTGGGGAACTCCGGTGTCAGGTAATCCGCTTTGACGCCCAATTGCACGATCTCCCTCAGACCCGGCAAGTTCTGCAGTTCCTCTTCGTTGATGTAATCATAGCGGAAACCATCTATGAGGAAAACCAGCAGTTTTCGGTTTGCAAGGCATGGGATCGAGAGAAAGGCGATCAGAGTGGCGGTACAAAGAGCGGTGTGCCTGGCCATTGTGAATCCCTGGCGGTGAGTGCTGGGACAGTGCGAGCGCTGAGCGGATAGATACTGGCTCTTGGTGTGAAAGCTGAAATTTCTGCAAAGGAGCGGCCAGGTCAAAGTACGAGATTAAAAGGGCTTCGTAGATAAAGCCACACAATTTCTCACTGGCTAACAGTTTGTTGAATCCATCTGTCTCGACATCAACTTTACCACAGAAGAGCTGTTGACTCGAATGTTGGACTGCTTCATGTATCTAAATGTGTTATTTTAGGTGTACATTTTGACAAGTCCAATGTTTTTATTGCTCTTTTTTCACTCTTCTCGTGTCACTCTTCCTGTGCCAGGAAGCCAGCTGGTGGCAACCGGGACTAATCTTCGCATAATTTTATATTGGCACATAGGGGGTGACAGAGGAGATGCATAGAGGCTGTTTCCCCTTGTGGGAGAGTCTAAGACCAGAGGGCATAAGCTCAGAGTAATGGGTCACCCATTCAAGACAGACTTGAGGAGGAATGTCTTCTCTCAAATTTGTGGCATTATTTATTGCGGAAGAAATGTTGTAGCTGGGACATTCAGTGTATTCTTGGCTGAACTAGAGTTTTAATCAATGAGAGAATCAAGGAATATAGGGGGAAAGCAGTAAATTGGAGTTAAGGATTATTAGATCAGCCATGATTTTATTGAATGACAGAGTAGATTGATGAGCCAAATGGCTTACTTCTGCTCCTACATCTTATAGTCTTATGGACAGGCATACACCTCATAGTGACAACCTTACCTTTAGTCTGTGACAACTTGTAGAAGTTCAAATGCACTCGTTGTCAATGTCCGTCATCTCATATAGATATTTTCTAATCATCTGATCAGAGATGTTATGACACACTGGAGTCGGTGGGATTTAAACCCAGGTCTCCTAACTCAGCAATAGGGACATTACCACTGCACAATCAATATACAATTAACATTTGAGTTCTGAAGAAGGGTCACTGGATGTGAAATGTTAACTCTGATTTCTCTCTATAGACGCTGCCAGACATGCTGAGATTTTCCAGCAATTTCAATTTTTGTTTCAGATCTTCTGCATGCGCAGCTCTTTGTTTTACAATTAACATGTTCTGCCTCTGTCCTGTCATCACAAGATAGACCATAAGATATAGAAGCAGAATTAGGCCATTCAGCCCATAGAGTCTGCTCTGCCATTCGATCAGACTAATATGTTTCTCAAGCCAATTATCCTGCCTTCTCCCTGTAATTCTTGATCACTTTACTTATCAAGAACCTGCCTGTCTCTGTCTTAAATACTGCCCAAGATGGTGGCAGCAGAGATAGGAGTGTTTAGCTCCTGAGCGCAGGGTTTGGCTGCCTATGGGCCCATGTGGCAGGTCCGGCTGCATCCACACGTCTTCATCATAGTTTTTACAGCTCAGTAGCTCGGTCACTTTGTTTTTGGTTTTGGTTGCCCTGGGGCCTCTTCCTGATGTCCTCCTGGGGGAGGCCAGGGACCCACATATCTCCGTCCTCGCTCTAGTGGGGGAAGGATGTATTGGGCACTTGGGTAAAGGGGATAGATAGGTGGCAGCTGGGTACAGCAGAGGAGAGTTTTAGGGGAGACTGACAGCTAACATAAAAGAGAAGGCAAAAATCCTCTATAAACATATAAATAGTGAAATGATGGTAAAAGGAAGAGTGGGGCCAAACTGTCTCTTCGTCTTTCCTACCTGGCCTTTCAGTTTCCCTCTGAATATGTTGAATCTGATTCTCAATGATATTATCCACCTGACATCTATCATATGTACCCATTTTCTATTTTATCTTACTCACTATCTCTTTCATCATTCAAGTACTTAAAAAGAGATTCATGCTTGAGCATATTGATGACGTTACAAATGAGTACTTTGTATCTGTCTTTACCAAGGAAGAAGATACTGTCAAAATTGTGACAAAAAGAAGATAATTGATACCAAATGCACTAAAAATTGATAAAGAAGTGGAATTGGAAAACCCGACTTTATTAAAATCTGATCATTCGTCAGGACTGACTCTGACTCATCCAACGATACTGAGCGAAGTAAGGCTGAAAGTGGTGGAATGAATGAATGAATGATTTTATTGTCACATGTATTTGGGAAAATACAGTTAAAAGTGTGTTGTCATGACAATCTGGCAGCATTTTATATTACAAAATATATAGAAAGAAATTACTGAAATAGAGGTTCATCTTCTGTTCAACTGGCAGAGAAGTATAAAGGTAGGAAAAAAAGAAATAATGTCCAACTTTCCAGTCCTTCTTTCAAGCACGGCTTTGGGTTTTACTCAGGTCCCAAGGGTTTCTGTAAGGAGGCAGTGGCCATAATTTTACAATCTTCCCAAATACAGGGGTGGAGCCAAAGGATTAGAGATTTGCAAATGTTCTACTTTGCTCAGAAAACAGTGTAAGGACAAGGCCACCAACTGCCAGCCTAACCACAATACTGAGGAAGCTTTTTGAAACAATAATGCGGAACAGAATTGAGAGTTGCTTGGACAAATACAGGTTAATTAGGGAACACCAACATGGATTTATTCAGAGCAAATCTGTGCATGATTACCAGAGCCACATGAAAATTGGCATTGGGCAAATAAGATTAGGCAAACAAATGCATGGCTTAAAGACTGGTTTTTGAGATATGGGTTCTTATTTGTATGACACTGAAACTGGGTAAATGAGACCTGTACCATCTAGAATGTCTAAACATGAATTGTGATGCCATTGATGTCCTAGAGGGCCACATAGCTAGAGAAGTTGAGTAGGTTTTAAAGAAAATACTAGGGGCGTGGGACCAAATTTCAAAAAAACGTGATAAATCAAACAGTAGAGAGAAGGCAAGAGAATAGGATACTTATTTGGAAAGTGATAGAAAGTTGGTGACAAAATGTAGAGTACTTCAACAGATGAGGTTGGAGCTTAAAAATAATTTTAAAAACAAAACAAAGGATAACAAAACTGTATTTGAAAGCACATAGCATTTGAACTGAACTGATAACACCAACATAAATAAATATGATCTGTTAACCATCACAGAGACAAGATGACATAGATTGGCTGCAAGATGACATAGATTGACTGCAAGATGACATAGATTGGGACCTAAATATTGAAGGGTTCAGGACATTTAGGAAGGACGGGAAAAGGTGGAGGAGTGGCTTCAGTCATTAATGATGCCATTTGCAAATAGAAAGGGAGAGACAGTTCAGGAAATCAGGATCTACAAGCAGCTCGGATAGAGATGAGAAACAATACAGTAAAGAAGTCACTTCTGGGAGTGGTGTACAAGCCCCTAACCGTAGCCATGTAGTAGGATGGAGAATGAAGGCAGAAATAATCAGAGTTTATGAGGAAGATACAATGAAGATCATGGAGGATTTTAATCTACACATATGTAAACTGGAAAAATTAGATGAGCAAAGGTAAACCAGATAAGAAGTTCATAGAAAATTATCAGGATGTTTTCCTAGAATAGCATATTCTGTACCTAACAAGAGAGTAGCTGTAAGATACTTAGTTATCTGCAACAAGACTGGGTTAACTAATAACCTCAATGTGAAGGTGACCCAAGGTAGCAGCAATCATAATATGATTGAATTTTACATTCAGTTTGAGGAGGAGAAAAGTGGTTCTAAGACAAGTACTTTAAGCTCAAATAAGGGCAATTGCTGGGTCATGAAAGCAAAGCTAGCTAAAGTGAACTAGCAAATTTATTTAAAACGTAAGTCTGTATTAAGTGGTAGACATTTAAGGGGATTTTACAGAACATACAGAATAATACATTCCAATAAGAAAGAAAAAGTCCAAGGGATGACCCATCATCCATGGTTAACTTAAAAAGTTAAAGATCATGTCAAACTTAAGGCAAAAGGATACAATTGTGCAAAAATAGAAGGCAGGGTGAAAGATTGAACAAAATATAAAAATGAGCAAAGAATGATTAGAAGATTAGCATGGACGGAAAACTACATTGCAAGAAAAAGTTAACTATAAAATTTTTAAAATCTCATAGAGTTTCTCGAGATATATAAGAAAAAAATGTTAACAAAGACAGCGTTTGACTTGTAGAAAGTGTGTCTAAGAATTTATGATGGAAAATAAAGAAATCACAGATAAATTGAACTAGTATTTTGTGTCAAGATAGAAGTATAGCTGTAAATCAAGAATTGGAAGAGAAGGAGGCACTCAAGAAAGTTAGTCACTAGGGAGTCATACTATTGAGATCTCTGCTGATGTTATTACTAGACTCATCAGATCCTGGACTGAAATCTGGCTTGTCAGAACATATTTTGTTTTGGTTCGGTATTAATAAGATGATCTCGCAGTGAAAGTACACAAGATGCAGATTTTTTTAACAACAAAATTGTAATTTATTGGCCAAACTAAATGAAAATAAAACAGAATAAACCAAACTACTTTATTTTTTAAAATTCTGAATTTTAAACACACAGTAAAAGTATAATCCCATTAATCACAAAATACCTCTTTATAAATTTCAAAAACAAACAAGATCCCTTGCATGTACCCAAAATAACCCTTTATACAATACACGCACCTGAGGAAAAAAACTCCTTTCCCAATATCTGAATAGGCTTAAGTTAACTGTGACTTTATCTCGTAGACTGGAAACACTGATAGTTTCTTCCTGGAGCTTTTATATACCTGAGTTTAAATGCACTCAGCATCAGTAATCACTTCAGGGTTTTATCACAACAGTTCTGCTTTTGGACTATTATTAATCCCTTAGCCTAGTTTTCTAGTTGTCTAGTTTTACTGTAGTCTCCCTTTCTCAGGACCACTGTTCTACATAACCATTTCCATCCAAGGACTTCAGAGAACTGTCGCAAAAACAAAGTAAAATTGAAAAAGAAATCTCTCCCTGTAACAGTTGGACACTTCTCCTAAACTTAAAAAGAACTAAGTCTAGAAATTTCTAACAGATCTTAAACCGCAATGGTGCACCTCATGAAATCACAAAACATCCTTAGTTAAAGAAAACCCACTAATGCTACCAAAGTACCTCTCACAAACAGTCTAAAATTAATCATTATGCTTATAGAAATGCCTACAAGTTATTTTTAAACTTCAGACACAGAAAACCCACTGCCAGTATTCAAACATGAAAGTCCAAATTTAAATGATATTAAAAATATATAAAAATCAGACAGATGATATCGGATTTCTTAGCAAATTGTTAGAATGGCAACTTCTTAAAAGAAGTGTCTGCAATTATTGTTAATGAGGTGGTTCTTAATTTTTCAAAATTCCCAAGTCTTGGGAAAAGTTCCTTGAGATTTGAAACTTGCAGATGTAATTCTTTTATTCAAAGAAAGTGAGACAGAAAGCAAGAACTACAAGCCAGTGAAACTGTCCATTTTAGGAAGAAAAGTATACCTAAACAAGAAGAGATTGCAGAGCTTTGATATTCTAAGCAATCTGGGTCTCCGAGTACTTGCATCACAAATGCAGGTTACTGAATGTAATTAGGAAAGCTACCAGAATGTTTTTTATTGCAGTTTTATGCAAATGTAGGGAGGTTATGTTTCAGTTATATAGGGCATTGGTAAGATTGCGTCTGGAAATTGTATATGTTGTTGGGTTTCTTTATTTAAGGAAAGCTGAAAATGATTTGGAAGCAGGTCGGAGAAAGTTTGCTAAACAAATATCTGGTATGGGGAGGTTGACTTATAATGGAAACGTTGGATATGCTGTGCTTTAGAAGAGTGAGAGGAGACTTGACAAACATATTCTGACGTTCTAACGGGGTAGGTATAGAGATAATGTTTCCTCTTGTGGGAGAACCCTCCCACTTTGGTTATACACTCTTGCACCCTCTTCCATCGGGCAGAAGATATAAAAGTTTGAATACACATAAGAACAGTTCAAGAACAGCTTCTTCCCTGCTGTTATCAGACCTTTGAATGGACTTCTCAAGTGTTAATTCTGATCTCTCTCTGCTCCTTCTCAGCGGCAGTAACACTGCATTCTGCACTCTGTTCTGCTACCCTGATGCGCTTTAAATCATACAATCTGTCTGTAGAGCACACAAAACAAC
Source organism: Ginglymostoma cirratum (assembly GCA_024137785.1). NCBI lineage: Eukaryota > Metazoa > Chordata > Chondrichthyes > Orectolobiformes > Ginglymostomatidae > Ginglymostoma > Ginglymostoma cirratum. The sequence continues at coordinate 18,201,714 of JAHRHZ010000266.1, forward strand.
ACTTTTCACTATATCTCAGTACATATAATAAATCAAATCAAATCACTGATTAAAAGTGAGGGATTGCATATTTAAGGCAGAGATAATAAGAGTTTTTTTTTCTCAAAGAGGGTCATGGGTTTTGGAACTCTTCTTCAAAAGGTGATGGAAACACAGTCTTTAAATATTTTTAAGACAAAGATAGAGAGATTATATCTAAGTAAGAGGCTAAAAAGTTATCACAGGTAGGCAGGAATGTAGAGCAATGAGATCAGCTATGATTTTATTGAATGATGGAATGCATTCAAGGGGCTGAGTAACCTACTTCTGATATTAATTTATATGTTTGTATGTGTGTTGTAGGTAGTTATGATTTGGAATACACTTTGTGGAGGGGTTGTGAAAGAAAAGTCAATTGAAGCTTTCAGAAATCAAATTGAATCATCATATCTGAAGTATTTGCAGGACTTTGGGGAAAAGGCAAGGAATTGGCACTAAATGAATTGCTCTCGCAGATAGTCAGAACAGACCGTCCCTGGGTCAAATGACTATAATTCTATGGTCATTGACAAACAATGACCTAATTTGCTTTCTAACTCATTCATGCCTCCAAGTGTTTTATCCTGTGGACTATACCAGCAGATCAGCTTCATGAACTCAAATGCATCAATCTCCAGAATGTCCAATTACATGTGAACAAGGCCATTTCTATCCTTAAGTTTATTGTTGCTAATTATTATGACATGCTTACCTTTATAACTTCTTTCTCAATGGAATTTTCCCTCCTGCTTATATCTTCCATCACTGGCCCACCCAGACTGCAAATCAAACCGTGATCTGACTCCATACTCATCTGTCACTTTGTCTTGTTTGAGCATCTTAGCTTGTTGGCTAATACTGTTAAACAGTTCCTTCTTCGCTAGCACTGTCTCCCATCACCTTTAAACATGCAAATGTTTGTAAAAACACAAGCTTGACTCTTCTGCCTTTGTCAACCACTGCTTCACCCTCAACCTCAACCGCCTGCACCTATATCAAGTCCTTGAACGTGTTGTTGCCTTCCAAATTTGTGTCCATATTTTCCGTAACAGAATCCCGAAAATCAAGTTTCTGCTAATGCCACACTGCAATACGTGGGACCTCTGCAACTCTTTGAAGAATTAATCAGCTGCTTGGTGCTCAAAACTAAAATAATGCCGCCTAATGTTTCTGCCATGTCCCTTCCACATTCAGCGTCTTCAATATTTCCAGCTCTATCTCTGCTAGTTAAAAGGGGTGAGTAACTTTAATGCAACAGTAAGACTCACACCTGGCTGAATTAGCTAATCTTATTCTTGGACAATGATATATGGTTAGCAATCAGCAGAAATTGTGATTTATTTGCTTCGTTCCCAGTCCTGGAAATGCTAAGTTGAGCTCTTGTATAATAAAGACTGGAAAAATGAAACCTATACACTCAGCACAATCCAGATATCAAATCTGGGACCATTTTGCTTTATTTGGTTAAATCGAGATCAAGCAAAACATTTAGCTTCTGACTTATTCGAACACTTTTGGCAAAGATTAATGTTTGTGCAGATTGCATATTGACACTGTTGTGTTAGCTGCTGAGCCGTGTGTCTGACTAAGTACAGGACTGAACTATTTCCATTCCAGAAATAGTGCTGTTACTATATGCAGCCCCTGGTTAAAGAAGTATCAGTTTTCCAGCAGAGGTCAGAAGTGAGAATATTCACTGATCATTATGCAATATCAGGACCATTTGTGACTCCTGTCCAAATGCATCAAGACCCGGATGATATCCAGGCTTAGGCTGACATATGGCAAGTAACAGTCAGGCCACACAACAAGCCAGAGTTTACTGATCTGCCTTTGACATTCAATGGAATTGCCGTTGTTGAATCTCCCACCATCAGCATCCTGGGAGTTCCATCAACTAGAAATATAAATACAGTGGCTAAAGAACAGATCAGAGGTTAGGAATCCTGCAATGAAGTTCACCAATGGACAGAACTTCCTGAGGAAGTGTTGGATGCGGGCACAGGTACAGCGTTTAAAAGACGCTTAGATAAGTATATGAATACGAGTTTTAGTCGTGAGAGCATGAGCCGGGACAGCCGGGAAGGTAAGCGAAGGCTGAGCAGGAGCAAACGCGGACACGGGGACTGCTGGGTAAGTGAACTAATATATTCAGGCAGTGGCTAAACCCCAAACACTACACGTGTAGTGTCTTCCACCCATCCTACTCCTCTAACCAAAAAAACAAGACTCTGTGTGGAGGGTCAGTAAGGTGAGCTTCTTTTTCCTACTCTTTATCTCTTTGGCAATCTAGAGTAGAAGGAATGGAAGTTAGAGCAGTTGCATACTCCTCTTGTAGGATGTGGGAGGTAAGGATCACTGCTGGTGTCCCCTCTGACTTCACCTGCGAGAAGTGCACCCAAGTCCAGCTCCTCACAGACCGCATTAGGGAACTGGAGCTGGAGCTGGAGCTGGATGAACACCGGATCATTCGGGAAGCTGAGGGGGTGATAGATAGGAGTTATAGGGAGGTAGTCACACCTAAGTTACAGGATAAAGGTAGCTGGATGACCATCATAAGAGGGAAAGGGAATAGGCAGACAGTGCAGGGTTCCCCTGTAGCCGTTCCCTTCTATAATAAGTGTACCACTTTGGATACTGTTGTGGGGGATGACCTACCAGGGGAAAGCCATAGCGGCCAGGTGTCTGGCACTGAGCCTGGCTCTGTGGCTCAGAAAGGAAGGGAGAAGAATAAGAGAGCGATAGTGATAGGAGATTCAATGGTTTGGGGAACAGACAGGAGATTCTGTGGTCACGAACGAGACTCCCAGATGGTTCCCTCCTGGGTGCCAGGGTCAGGGATGTCTCAGATCAGGTTTACAAGATTCTTCAGGGGAAGGAAGAGCAGCCAGAAGTCGTGGTACACATTGGTACCAATGACATAACTAGGAAAAGGGATGAGGACCTGAAAAGTGAATATAGGGAGTTAGGTTGGAAGCTAAAAGACAGGACGAGCAGAGGAGTAATCTCAGTGTTACTACTGGTGCTGGAGGCTAGGAGTAAAGAGTGAGTGCAGCTGAACACGTGGCTACAGAGCTGGTGTAGGAGGGAGGGCTTCAGATATGTGGATCATTGGGATATCTTCTGGAGAAGGTGGGACCTGTATGAAAAGGATCTGGAGGGGCACCAATGTCCTGGGCGGGAGGTTTACTGGAGCTCTTCAGCAGAGTTTAAACGAGTGTGGCATGGGATGGGAACCGGAGCTACAGATCAGAGGATGAGGTAGCTGATGTACAGGCAGATACAGCATGCAGAGAGTCTGTGTGGAAGGATAGACAATTGATAGGGCCAAGTTGCAGTCGGTGTGATGGGTTGAAGTGTGCCTTTTTTAACGCAAGAAGTGTCAGGAATAAGGGTGATGAACTTACAGCATGGATCAGTACTTGGAGCTATGGTGTTGTGGCGCTATGGAGATTTGGATATCACAGGGGTAGGAATGGTTGTTGGATGTTCCGGGGTTTAGATGTTTCAAAGAAATAGGAAGGGAGGTAAAAGAGGTGGGGGAGTGGCATTTCTAATCAGGGATGGTTTCACAGCTGCAGAAAGGGAGGTCGTGGAGGAGGGTTTGTCCACTGAGTCAGTATGGGTCAAAGTCAGAAACAGGAAAGGAGCAGTCATTTTATTGGGAGTTTTCTATAGTCCCCCCATTAGCAACAGAGACACTGAGGAACAGATTGGGAGGCAGATTTTGGAAAGGTGCAGAAGTAATAGGGTTGTTGTCATGGGTGAGTTCAATTTCCCTGATATCGACTGGAACCTCCTTAGTGCCGATAGTTTGGATGGAGCAGATTTTGTCAGGTGTGTCCAGGAAGGATTTCTGAATCAATATGTATATAGGCCTACTAGAGGGGAGGCCATATTGGATTTACTGCTTGGCAACGAACCAGGCCAGGTGTCAGATCTCTCGGTGGGAGAGCATACTTGGCTTTCAGTTGTTTCAGCGGTGGGAGTCCGGAAGGAGGCACGAGGGCAGCCTGGGAAGGTAAGCTTTTCGAGTATAAAAGTCTTACCTCGGGTGACTGCGGCCTTTCAGTTGTTTCAGCTGTGGGAGTCTGGAAGGAGGCACGAGGGCAGCCTGGGAAGGTAAGCTTTTCGAGAATAAAAGTCTTACCTCGTGAATAGGCGGAGCGCGTGCTGAGCAGGAGCGGATACGGGCCGGCTGAGTAAGTGAAGTAATATATTTGGGCAGTTGCTTTACCCAAAACACTACTTAGGTAGTGTCTCCCACCCATCCTCCTCCTCTAACCAAAAAAAGGTTCTGTGCGCCTATTTGGTAAGTTTCTAGTTTTTTTCCAATTGTCTGTTTTTGGGAATTCAGAACAGTGGGAATGGATGTTAGGGCAGTTGCATGCTCCTCCCGTAGAATGTGGGAGGTAAGGGTCACCACTAGTGTCCCTGCTGACTTCATCTCTGGGAAGCGCACCCAACTCCAGCTCCTCGGAAACTGCGTTAGGGAGCTGGAGCTGGATGAACTTCGGATCATTCGGGAGGCTGAGGGGGTGATTGACAGGAGTTACAGGAAGGTAGTCACACCTCAGGTACAGGAAAAAGGTAGATGGGTTACAGTCAGGGGACGGAAAGGGAACAGGCAGACAGTGCAGGGATCCCCTGTGGCCGCTCCCCTCAATAACAAGTATACTGTTTTGGATTCTGTTGAGGGGAACGACTTACCAGGGGTAAGCCATGGGGTACAGGTCTCTGGCACAGAGTCTGTCCCTGTTGCTCAGAAGGGAAGCAGGGAGAGGAGGAGAGCATCAGTCACTGGGGACTCCATAGTTAGGGGGACAGATAGGAAATTCTGTGGGAACGAGAGAGACTCGCGGTTAGTGTGTTGCCTCCCAGGTGCCAGGGTCTGTGATGTCTCGGATCGTGTTTTCGGGATCCTTAAGGGGGAGGGGGAGCAGCCCCAAGTCGTGGTCCACATAGGCACCAACGACATAGGTAGGAAAAGGGATGGGGATGTAAGGCAGAAATTCAAAGAGCTAGGGTGGAAGCTTAGAGCTAGAACAAGGAGAGTTGTTATCTCTGGTTTGTTACCCATGCCACGTGCTAGCGAGGCGAGGATTAGGCAGAGAGAGCAGTTGAACACGTGGCTACAGGGATGGTGCAGGAGGGAGGAATTCAGATACCTGGATAATTGGGGCTCATTCTGGGGTAGGTGGGACCTCTACAAATGGGATGGTCTACACCTGAACCAGAGGGGTACCAATATCCTGGGGGGGAGATTTGCTAATGCTCTTCGGGAGGGTTTAAACTAATTCAGCAGGGGGACGGGAACCTGAATCGTAGCTCCAGTGTGCAGGAAGGTGAGGCCATGAATAAGGTTTCAAGGTCACAGGAGTGTACCAGCAGGCAGGAAGGTGGTTTGAAGTGTATCTACTTCAACGCCAGGAGCATCCGGAATAAGGTGGGTGAACTTGCAGCATGGGTTGATACCTGGGACTTCGATGTTGTGGCCATTTCGGACACATAGACAGAGCAGGGACAGGAATGGTTGTTGCAGGTTCCGGGGTTTAGATGTTTCAGTAAGATCAGGGAAGGTGGTAAAAGATGGGGAGGTGTGGCATTGTTAGTCAAGGACAGTATTATGGTGGTAGAAAGGACGTTTGATGAGGACTCGTCTACTGAGGTAGTATGGCCTGAGGTTAGAAACAGGAAAGGAGAGGTCACCCTGTTGGGAGTTTTCTATAGGCTTCTGAAAAATTCCAGAGATGTAGAGGAAAGGATAGCAAAGATGATTCTGGATAGGAGCGAAAGGAACAGGGTAGTTGTTATGGGGGACTTTAACTTTCCAAATATTGACTGGAAACGCTATAGTTCGAGTACTTTAGATGGGTCAGTTTTTGTCCAATGTGTGCAGGAGGGTTTCCTGACACAGTATGTAGATAGGCCAACAAGAGGCGAGGCCACATTGGATTTGGTACTGGGTAATGAACCAGGCCAGGTGTTAGGTTTGGAGGTAGGTGAGCACTTTGGTGGTAGTGACCACAATTCGGTTACGTTTACTTTAGCGATGGAAAGGGATAGGTATATACCGCAGGGCAAGAGTTATAGCTGGGGGAAAGGCAATTATGAGGCGATTAGGCAAAACTTAGGATGCATAGGATGGGGAAGGAAACTGCAAGGGCTGGGCACAATTGAAATGTGGAGCTTGTTCAAGGAACAGCTACTGCGTGTCCTTGATAAGTATGTACCTGTCAGGCAGGGAGGAAGTGGTCGAGCGAGGGAACCGTGGTTTACTAAAGAAGTTGAATCTCTTGTCAAGAGGAAGAAGGAGGCTTATGTAAAGATGAGGCATGAAGGCTCAGTTAGGGGGCTTGAGAGTTACAAGTTAGCTAGGAAAGACCTAAAGAGAGCTAAGAAGAGCCTGAAGGGGACATGAGAAGTCTTTGGCAGGTAGGATCAAGGAAAACCCTAAAGCTTTCTATAGGTATGTCAGCAGTAAAAGAATGACTAGAGTAAGAATAGGGCCAGTCAAGGACAGTAGTGGGAAGTTGTGCACGGAGTCCGCACAAATGAAGAGAGGCGCTAAATGAATATCTTTCGTCAGTATTCACACATGAAAAAGACAATGTTGTCGAGGAGAATACTGAGATACAGGCTATTAGACTAGACAGATTGAGGTTCATAAGGAGGAGGTGTTAGCAATTCTGGAAAGTGTGAAAATAGATAAGTCCCCTGGGCTGGATGGGATCTATCCTAGGATTCTCTGGGAAGCTAGGGAGGAGATTGCAGAGCCTTTGGCTTTGATCTTTATGTCGTCATTGTCTACAGAAATAGTGCCAGAAGACTGGAGGATAGCAAATGTTGTCTCCTTATTCAAGAAGGGGAGTAGAGACAACCCTGGTAATTATAGACCAGTGAGCCTTACTTCGGTTGTGGGTAAAGTGTTGGAAATGATTATAAGAGATAGGATTTATAATCATCTAGAAAGGAATAATTTGATTAGGGATAGTCAACACAGTTTTGTGAAGGGTAGGTCGTGCCTCACAAACCTTATTGAGTTCTTCGAGAAGGTGACTAAACAGGTGGATGAGGGTAAAGCGGTTGATGTGATGTATCTGGATTTCAGTAAAGTGTTTGATAAGGTTCCCCACGGTAGGCTATTGCAGAAAATTCGGAGGCATGGGATTGAGGGTGATTTAGCGGTTTGGATCAGAAATTGGCTAGCTGTAAGAAGACAGAGGGTGGTGGTTGATGGGAAATGTTCATCCTGGAGTTCAGTTACTAGTGGTGTACCGCAAGGATCTGTTTTGGGGCCACTGCTGTTTGTCATTTTTATAAATGACCTGGATGAGGGCGTAGAAGGATGGGTTATTAAATTTGCAGATGACACTAAAGTCGGTGGAGTTGTGGATAGTGCGGAAGGATGTTGCAGGTTACAGAGGGACATAGATAAGCTGCAGAGCTGGGCTGAGAGGTGGCAAATGGAGTTTAATGCGGAAAAGTGTGAGGTGATTCACTTTGGAAGGAGTAACAGGAATACAGAGTACTGGGCTAATGGTAAGATTCTTGGTAGTGTGGACGAGCAGAGAGATCTCGGTGTCCACGTGCATAGATCCCTGAAAATTGTCACCCAGGTTGATAGGGTTGTTAAGAAGGCGTACGGTGTGTTAGGTTTTATTGGTAGAGGGATTGAGTTTCGGAGCCATGAGGTCATGTTGCAGCTGTACAAAACTCTGGTGCGGCCGCACTTGGAGTATTGTGTACAGTTCTGGTCACCGCATTATAGGAAGGATGTGGAAGCTTTGGAAAGGGTGCAGAGGAGATTTACCAGGATGTTGCCTGGTATGGAGGGAAGGTCTTATGAGGAAAGGCTGAGGGACTTGAGGCTGTTTTCGTTAAAGAGAAGAAGGTTAAGAGGTGACTTAATAGAGACATACAAGATGATCAGAGGATTAGATAGAGTGGACAGTGAGAGCCTTTTTCCTCGGATGGTGACAGCTAGCACGAGGGGACATAGCTTTAAATTGAGGGGTGATAGATATAGGACAGATGTCAGAGGTAGGTTCTTTACTCAGAGAGTAGTAACGGCGTGGAATGCCCTGCCTACAACAGTAGTAGACTCGCCAAATTTAAGGGCATTTAAATGGTCGTTGGATAAATATATGGATGATAATGGAATAGTGTAGGTTAGATGGGCTTCAGATTGGTTTCACAGATTGGCGCAACATCGAGGGCCGAAGGGCCTGCACTGCGCTGTAATGTTCTATCCCTCTATCCCTATACTGGTGATAGTGATCACAACTCCCTGACCTTTATGATAGACATGGAGAGGGGTAAGAGCAGATGGTATGGGAAAGTATTTAATTGGGGGAGGGGTAATTACAATGCTATTAGGCTGGAACTGTGGAGCATAAATTGGGAACAGATATTCTCAGGGAAATGCGCACAGAAATGTGGAGGTTGTTTAGGGATCACTTGATACAAGTGCTGGACAGGTTTGTCCCACTGAGGCAAGGAAGGGATGGTAAGGTGAAGGAAACTTGGAGGACAAGACATGTGGAACATCTGGTCAAGGAGAAGAAGGAAGCTTACTTAAGGTTGAGGAAGCAAGGATCGGACAGGGTTCTAGAGTGTTTCAAGATAGCCAGGAAGGAACTGAAGGGTGGCACGGTGGCTCAGTGGTTAGCACTGCTGCCTCACAGCGCAAGGGACCTGAGTTCGATTCCAGCCTCGGGTGTCTGTCTGTGTGGAGTTTGCACATTCTCCCCGTGTCTGTGTGGGTTTCCTCCGGGTGCTCCGGTTTCCTCCCACAGTCCAAAGATGTACAGGCTAGGTGGATTGGCCATGCTAAATTGCCTGTAGTGTTCAGGGAGGTGTGGGTTAGGTGGGTTGTTGGGGGCGGGGAGTGGGTCTGGGTGGGATGCTCTGAGGTTTGGTGTGGACTTGTTGGGCTGAAGGGCCTGTTTCCACACTGTAGGGATTCTATAAGAAGAATGGACTTAGGAAAGCTAGAAGGGGGCATGAAAAATCCTTGGCAGGTAGGATTAAGGAAAACCCTAAGACATTCTATACTTATGTGAGGAACAAGAGGATGGCCAGGGTGAGGGTAGGGCTAATCAAGGATAGTGGAGGGAACTTGTGCCTGGAGTTGGAGGAGGTAGGGAAGGTCCTTAATGAATACTTTGCTTCAGTATGCACCAGCGGGAGGGACCTTGTCAAGTGAGGACAGTGTGAAACAGGCTGAAAAGCTTGAACAGGTTAATGTTAGGAAGGAGGATGTGCTAGAAATTTTGAAAAACATGAGGATAGAGAAGTCCCCTGGGCCAGATGGGATATATCCAAGATTTCTACAGGAAGCGAGGGAAGAGATTGCTGCGCCTTAGGCAATGATCTTTGCGTCCTCACTGTCCACTGGAATAGTACCAGATGATTGGAGGGTGGCAAATGTTATTCCCTTGTTCAAGAAGGGGAATACAGATAAGCCTGGGAATTACAGACTAGTCAGTCTTACTTCTGTGGAGGGCAAATTTTTGCAGAGGATTCTGAGAGACAGTATTTATGATTATTTGGAAAAGCATAGTTTGATTAGAAATAGTTAGCATGGCTTTGTGAGGGGCAGGTCATGCCTCACAAGCCTTATTGAATTCTTTGTGGATGTGACAAAACACATTGATGAAGGTCGAGCAGTGGATGTGGTGTATATGGATGAGGAAGGGAAAGGGTGGGTTAGTAAGTTAGTAAGTGGGTTAGTAAGTTTGCTGATGACACGAAGCTTGGTGGAGTTGTGGACAGCGTGGAGGGCTGTTGTAGGTTGCAAGGGGACATTGACAGGATGCAGAGCTGGGCAAAGAAGGGGCAGATGGAATTCAACCCAGAACCCAGAAAAATGTAATTTTGGAAGGTCAAATTTGGATGCAGAATACAGGGTTAATGACAGGATTCTTGTGGAGGAACAGAGGGATGTTGGCGTCCACATCCATAGATCCCTCAAAGTTGCTACCCAAGTTGATAGGATTGTAAAGAAGGCATATGGTGTGTTGGCTTTCATTGGCTGGGGAATTGAGTTTAAGAGCTGCGAGGTTATGCTGCAGCTTTATAAAACCCTGGTTAGACCACACATGGAATATCGTGTTTAGTTCTGGTTGCCTCATTATCGGAAGGATGTGGAAGCTTTAGAGAGGGTGCAGAGGAGATTTCCCAGGAAGCTGCCTGGAATGGAGGGCAGGTCTTATGAGGAAAGGTTGAGGAAGCTAGGGCTTTTCTCATCAGAGCAAAGCAGGATGAGAGGTGACTTGATAGAAGTGTACAAGATGATGAGAGGCATAGATAGAATTGATAGCCAGAGACTTTTTCCCAGGGCAGAAATGAACATCACGAGGGGGCATAATTTTAAGGTGATTGGCAGAAGGTATAGGGGAGATGTCAGAGGTAGGTTCTTTACACAGAAAGTGGTGAGTGCCTGGAATGCATTGCCAGCGGTGGTAGTAGAGTCATTAGGGACATTTAAGGAATTCTTGGATAGGCACATGGATGATAGTAAAATGAAGGGTATGCAGGTTAGTTTGATCTTAGAGGAGGATAATAGGTCGACACAACATTGTGGGCTGAAGGGCCTGTACTGTTCTATGTTCTAAGTAATAGGAAAGGTTTTGGAGGGATATGGGCCAGGACCAGGCAGGTGAGGCTAGTTTAGTTAGGAATTACGTTTGGCATGGACTCTTTGGACCAAATGGTCTGTTTCTGTGCTGCATGACTCTGTGACTATGACTCACCAATTCTTGTCCAAGGCACATACCAAGAGTGTAACAGAATACTCCCCTGTTGCCTGAATGATTGCAGTTCAAACACTGACCAAGAATCTCAACACCATCAGGACAAACCAGTCCGTTTTACTGATACATTACCCCATCTTCAACATTCACTGCCACAATCATTACTGCACAGTGGTAGCAGTGTGTATCATTTACAGCTGCAGCAACCCATCATGACTCCTTCATCAACATTTTCAGATAGAGTAATAGAGCTGTACAACTCATCCATGCCGCCCAGATATCCTAAATTAATCAAGTTCCATTTGCCAGCATTTGGCCAATATCCCTCTAAACCCTTTCTATTCATGTACCAATGCAGATGCCTTTTAAATGTTGAAATTATACCAGCCTCCACCACTTCCTCTGGCAGCTCATTCCATACACGCACAACCCTCTGTATGTAAATGTTGCCCAATAGGTCCCTTTTAAATCTTTCCCCTCTCACCTTAAACCTACGCCCTCTAGTTTTGGATTCCCCCACTCCAGGGAAATGTCCTTGCCTATTTACCTTATCCATGCCCCTCATGATTTTATAAACCTCTATAAGGTCACCCCTCAGCCCCTGAAGCTCCAGGGTAAATAGCCCCACCCTATTCAGTCTCTCTCTATAGCACAAACCCTCCAACCAGGGCAACATTCCTGTAAATCTTTTCAAGTTTCACAACATTCTTCCAATAACAGGGAAACCAGAACTGAATGCAGCATTCCAACACTGGCCTAACCAATGTCTACAGCTGCAACATGACCTCCCAACTCCTTTACTCAGTGCACTGACCAATAAAGGCAAGCAGACCCAAACACCTTCTTCACTATCCTGTCTACCTGCAACTCTACTTTCAAGGAATTATGAACCTGAACTCCATGGTCTCTTTGTTCAGCAACTCTGTAGGACCTTCTCATTAAGTGTATAAGTCCTGCCCTGATTTGCCTTTCCAAAATGCAGCACCTCGCATTTATCCAAATTAAACTTTATCTGCCATTCTTCAGCCCATTGCTCCATCTGACCTACATGCTGTATTGCTTAGGACAACAAGGACAGCAGATGCATGAGAACACCACCTTCTGCAAGATCCCTGCCAAGTCACACATCATCCTGACTGGAATTATATCACTGTTACTTCACTGCTGCTGGATCATTATCCTGGAGCAGCCTTTCTAACCGCACTGTATGTGTACCTAAACCACATGGTGTGCAGAGGTTCAAGAAGGCAGCTCACCACCACCTCCTCAAGGGCAATCTGGGAAACAAGTACTGGCTTAGCCAACAAAAGCCACATTCCATGAGAAAAATAGATAAAATTGCAAAACAATGGAAGATAGTTCCAGACAAACTGTTCACATAAAACCACTCCCACTAAAATTACCCAATTATCAGCATTCTGCTTGGGAATATTACCTTTTGCATTCTGTCTTCCATTTAATGAGGCACGTCATCATAATGCATTGTAACAGAAGGCAAGCATGCACAGAAACATCATTGCTGATTTTTTTGATTACATGTCTGTCAGAACTTCAGGAACATTTCTTTGCTAAAGATGCTAAATTATGGAAATTGTTTCTGCTAATAACAACAGTTATGGTGTGGCACTCAGCTGTTGTACAGGAGTATTTTAATAACAGCAAATCATTCTAGTCAACATATCAAGCCATATGCGGATTTCAAAAATAACGTTCTAATTCATTATTGGTTTTTAGTACATCATCTAATCTTATAGCTACCTTATAAACAAAAGAACAGCTTGCTTTAATTACATCTTGGTTGCATTTTGTAACAAGACCACTTCAATGCAAGGAACCCTACTTCACTAATTTGCTGCAAGACTTTTGTTCTGTAGCTTGAAACAATACAGCAAAGATGTTCTCATAGCAGGAGCAGAAGATTAGCCAACGCTGGGCTGGACGATGAATGTCAACGACCGATTGGCATTCAGCAATGAAAGCAATATGAAAGCGCATCTTGCTAATATAGCTGTGCATATAATTACATGTTGGAACACCGTCCAGGAGGCCAAGTGGCAAATGAGGATGCATTCAGCCACCCCCGACTGGCAGATACACCACTGGTGATACCACTAATGGAAGGGACCGTAATGATTTAAAATTTTCTGGACACACTTCCAGTCAAAGAAAGATCCGTTTCTTGGATGCAGAAAGATCCGGTCCTGGCTGGTGGTGGGGTGGTGGTGGTGATGGGGACCATCACACTCAGAATTGAAACCGTAGAGGATGGCATATTATTAGGGAGAGCAAGAGTGACTGTCCGGAGCGCGGATCACCACCAGATACTGGCTGAATGCCATCAGGGTCATCCAGGAGTTTTCAAAATGAAGAATGTTAGCAAGAAGTTATGTCTGGGGGCTGGGATTGGATGAAGGCATAGCCACATTGGTGGGGCAGTGACCAGAGTGCCAACAAGGACAAAAATTGCTGCCAGCCGCTCCCCCGCATTTGTGGGAATAGCCGAGCAAGCCCAGGACTTGGTTGCATATCAACTGTGCAGGTCCTTTCATGGGCTCAATGTTCTTAGTCATTGTGGATGCCCTCTCAAGGTGGCTGGATGTGCACAAAGTGTTCATTCGTGAAACACGGGGATGATGATAGAAAAACTGTGCGCACCTTCTGCAATAAATGGACTCATTTAAGTGTTGGTCACGGACAACAGGCCATCGTTTACAAGCAGGGAATTTGATTATTTCCTGAAATCGAATGGAACTCATCATATATGGACAGCTCCATTCTATCCATCATCCAATACTCTGGCAAAAAAGAGCAGTGCAAACTTTGAAGGCGGGTTTAAAGAAACAGCCTGCAGCTTCACTGGATACCAACCTGTTCTGATTCCTATTTAATTCAAGGACTACCTGTCATGCAACTATAGGGATAGCTCCAGCAGAGTTGCTAATGGGGAGAAGACTCCACACCAGGTTAAATCTGATCTTCCTGGACATTGGTGTAGGAATTGAAGTGGCATCAGGAATGCCATGCCAGACACAAGACTCTGCAAAGTGAAAGAGACAGTTTACTTCAGGGGACGATGTTTGGAACCATGGGGATGGCCCTGCACGGGTAAGAGGCATGGTCGACCTGAGGTCAGATCCAGTGATGTATAAAGTTTGGGAAGATGTGATGGTCCTGAACAAGCACGTGGACTATATGAAAGCTGCAAACAGTGTGGGATCAAAATGTGCTGAACTCCTCGACTGCCTTTTCGACTGTTCTGCAAGCCATGGGTTCTCCATCTCTATCAAGCATTGAAGATACCTCAAAATTCGAGATGTTGCTGTCTCAACATCTTTGCCGACTGAAGAAGAGAATGAATTTCTTCTACGATGCTCTGAGCGCAGGAGGTGAGCTACTGTGCATTACATGCAGCCTGTTTCAGAGGCAGAGTTGGAGGAACCTGACCAGGTGCTAAAATCCTGCAGGCAGAGCTACAAGTAAAAACAACCAACCTCTGCCCTCAGACTCAGATGGGGAGGGATGTAGTGATTGTAATGAGGTCAGCCGGGTGGGCCTCACTCAGTATGAGTTTCCTGATTGTGGCTGTTAATCTGGTCCAACTTGGGAACTATGGCTGACAGAGAAAAACAGAAGTATCAGAGGTTCTGTTCACTCTGAGACCTGGCTCTGAGGGAGCTGGGTCAGTGTCAAGGACTCTCCATGTGTAAATAAAGGGTGACTGGGTGATGGGATACCAGCCTCTGTGGTGTTATTTCAGTTGAGGCAGTTAGTTTCTAAAGGTCTTCCAATTGTCAGCATTATTAATATACTTTATAACATTATAATCCTCTCCTTCTGATCTAATACTATCCTTAACTTCCCTTTACAACCACGGATAGATTTTTCTCACTGAGCTTTTGTCATTTCAAGCACATTTCTGTGTTTCCTATTATTTACTTACATCCATATCTTTTAATCTATTTATCTGACGAGATCTGCCTGCACGCCAATGCAATTGGCTTTGTTTAAATTAGAGATGTTTATGTTTTACTTGAATATGCTAGGACCATAAGAACAGGTGGAGGCCATTCAGCCCATCAAGCCTGCCCCGCCATTCAATAACATTATGGCCAATCTGCAGCCTAACTCCATGTGGATAATTTGGACTCATAATCCCTTGATATCCTTCCTTTAAAAGTTGTCTATCTCAGGTATAAATTTAAGAACCAAATTAGCGTCATTTGAGGAAGAGAGTTTCACACCCCTGCCCCACTCCTTCTGTGTAGAAGTGCTTTCTGACATCTCTCCTGATTAGATTGGCCCTAATTCTTGGGCCATGCCCAGACGAGACTAGACTTAGATCAGTAAATTACACACAGTCAGGAAACAGAGATCACATCCAGAGTGATTCACAGCCCGAGATAAATTGAAGCACAAGATTGGAGGCCCAGCACAAGAGAAAGAGTGACATCACTGGAAGACCATAAGTTGATTGGTTGGTAATAACTATTAATTCGACTATTTATTATTGGTTACTTTCAGATTGAAGGTAAATAGGGGAAATATTTACAGTCTAAAAATTAAAAGACTGATAAGAAATCTTTAAAAATCAAACTAAGAACTAAGTAAGTAGGCCAGGCGATGTGATAGAAATACATGGCGTAGGAGCTAGTGGACCCCATTGGTTCATAGTGACCACATCTGTAGCAAGTGTTGGTTGCTTGAGGAACTCCGGCTCAGGTTGATGGGCTGGAGTCTGAGTTTCGAACGCTGCGACACATCACGGAGAGGGAGAGTTACCTGGGCAATTTGTTTCAGGAGACAGTCACACCCCTTAGATTAACTACCTCGAAATTGGCCAGTGGTCAGGGACAGGAGGGTGTGACTATGAGCAAGGCAGCTAGCGGGATCCAGGAGGTAATGCTGAAAGAGCCTTAGCCCTTGTGCTTGTCTAACAGATATGCGAGTATGGGAGGCTATCGGGAGAGTGAGCAAACTAACCATAGGCACCATGGTACAGCGAGCCATTCAAGTTGGGGGAGAAGAGAGAAATGTAGTTGAGTCCCAAAGGTTGTGTGGCTTGCCTGATGCCTGGATTCAAAATATCTCATTTAGGCTGCAGAGGACCTTGGAGTGGGAGGGGAAAGATCCAGTTGTCATGGTCCACATAGGTACCAACAGTATATGTAGAAAGAGGAAGGATGTTCTGCTAAGAGAATATGAACAGCTAGGGACTAAATTAGAAAGCAGAACCAAAAAAGTAGTAATCTCTGGATTATTACCTGAGCTGCAAGCTAATCGGCACAAGCTCAACAAGATTAAAGAGCTAAACAAATGGGTCAAATATTGGTGTGGAAGAAATGGTTTCAAATTCGTGGTTCATTGGCGCCAGTTCTGGAGAAGGAGGGAGCTATTCTGATGGGAAAGTTCCACCTAAGTCATGCTGGGACTAGACTACTGGTGAATCACATATCTAGGGCAGGGCTTTAAACTAAACAGTTGCAGGGCGGATTCAGTTTCATGAAAAATTATGAAAAAGTTAAAGGTGGGAGGGCTCAGCAAAGGTTATTGAAGTTTCCAGATCAAGTAATAGGACAGAGAGTATGGAAAGCCTCAGGAAACTAACTTCAGGCACAGTGTATCGGGGACAACTATGAGAATGGCAGGCAGTTCATGCAGGATGAGGGTGTTGAACTTAAATGCACACCAACAACCTTCAATCTATGAAACAAGGTAAATGAGCTTGCGGCATAGATTGAAGTAGATAGGTACAATGTTGTGCGTATCACAGCGACATGGCTACAAGGGGATCAGGGCTGGAAACTAAATATTCCAGGAGACACATCCTACCAAAAGTAGACGTAGATGGACAGAGGGGACCAGCCTTGTTAGTAAGAAATGACATTAAATCAATAGCCAGGAGTGATATGGAGTCAGAGGTGTACAATCTGTGGGAAGAGTTGAGAAACCGCAAAGGGAAAAAGACCCTGATGGGAGGGTACAGGCCTCCTATCAGTTATCAGGAAAATAAGTGAGGAGATAGAAAAGGCATGTAAAGAAGGCACTATTACAATAATCGTTGGGGACTTCAATATGCAGGGACTTCAATAATCAAAAAGAATGTATAAAATGCCTACGAGATGTTTTTTTGGAGCAGCTTGTGATAGAGCCCACTAGGGAACAAACAATTCTGGATTTGGCGATGTGTAATGAGGCAGACTTGATGAGGGAGCTTAAGGTGAAACAACCCCCTGGGGCAGTGATCATAACATGATAGAATTCACCCTGAAGTTTGAGAGGGAGGAGTTGGAATCAGATGTAACAGTATTATTGTTGAATAAAGGTAACTACAAAGACATGAGAGAGGAGATGGCCACACTTGATTGAAAGGGAACCCTAGCAAGGAAGACAGCGAAGCACCAATTGCAGGAGGTTCTGGGGGTAAGTGAGGACGCACAACAGAAATTTATCTCGAGGAAGAAGAAACATACTGAAGGGAGGATGAGGCAACCATGGCCGACAAGGAAAGTTGAGGACAGCATAAAAGCAAAAGACAAAGCCTACAATGTGGTGAAGATTACTGGGAAGCAAGAGAATTAGGAAGCCTTTAAAAACTAATAGAGGAGAACTAAAAAGGCAAAAAGGTGGGAGAAGATGAAATATGAGGGTAAGCTAGCTAATGATACAAAAGAACATTGCAAGAGTTTTTTTTAGATATCTAAAAGGTTAGAGGGGCAAGAGTAGACATTGTACCGTTGGAAAATGAGGCTGGGAAAGCAGTAATGGGAGTAAAGAAATGGTGGAGGAACCGAATAGATACTTTACATCAGTTTTCACAGTGGAAGACACCAGGGGCCTACCAAAACTTCAAGAGAGTCAGGAGCAAAGGTGAGAGTAGTGGCCATCAATGAGCAGAAGGTGCTGGGGAAGCCGAAAGGTCTGACGGTGGATAAATCACCTGAACCAGCTGAAACCAGTACAAAGCAGATTGCTTGATTGGCAGTACATCCACAAGCATCCACACTCTCCACCACCAACACTCCGTAGCAGCAGTATGTACTATCTACAAGATGCTACAAGATTCATCAAAGATCCTTAAACAGCACCTTCCGAACTCACTACCACTTCCATCTAGGTCAAGGGCAGCAGATACATGGGAACAGCACCACCTACAGGTTCCCCTCCAAGCCACTCATCATCCTGACTTGGAAATATATTACCATTCCTTCACTGTCACAGGGTCTAAATCCAGGAATTCCCTCCCTAACTTATTTTATAGTCTTATGCCACCTGATTGCAAACCCTTTAACCAATGGAAATAGTTTATCTTCCTCCACCCTGTCTTTCCCTCTTGTTATGCTGAAGACCTCAATTAGATCAACCCTTAACCTTCTAAATTCGATAAAATAAAGCACAAATTTGTCTAATAAGTCCTCATAACTTAGCCCATGAAGTTTCAGTATCATTCTTGTAAACCTGCTTTGAACTTCTTCTAAGGGCCAAAATATCCTTCCTAAAGTGTGGCGCCCAGATCTGCTCACAGTACTCTACATGGGGTTTAACTAGGGTTTTGTATAAGTGCAGCATAATGTCTGCATTCCTGTACTCCAGCCCTTTAGATATGAAGGCCAGCATTCCATTAGCCCTCTTAAATATTTTCTGTGTCTGTTCGTGGCATTTTAAAGGTGTATGCACCTGAACTCCCAAACCTCATTGAACATTCACTATGTTTAACTTTGTGCCTTCTAAAAAATACCCAATCTATCCTTTCTCGGTCCGAAACGGATATCCTCACATTTGCTTATATTAAAATCCATCTGCCACGCTTTGCCCATTCACCTAATATATCAGCTTCCTGTTGTAATTTTATGCTGGTGTCAGCACTGTCTAAAGTGCTGCCTAATTTTGTGTTGTCAGCAAATTTGGGGCATTTAAGCGGCTATTAGATAGGCATATGGATGATAGTATAAGGTAGGGTTGGAGGTTAGATAGACCTTAGGGTTAGGGTAAAAGTTCGGCACAACATCATGGGCCAAAGGGCCTGTGCTGTGCTGTACTGTTCTATGTTCTATGTTCTAATGTCTCAAAAACATGACTTATTTGCTGACATTAAGATTCATCATCTGGGATGCATAACTCACATCAAGAATCATCAAATACTGCAGTACGACATGGCCCAAGTGAGTATATTGTTTGGGGATTTTGGAGTACTATAGAAATTCAGTGCAGAGGCTGATAGTTTGTAAGGCCTTTTTAAACAAGATAAATGGCAGCTAAGGATCAGGAGCCCAGCACAAAGCAAAGAGTGGCACCACAGGAAAACTATAAGTGCATTGGTTGGTAATAGTGCAAATTTGACTATCTGTTATAGGTTCCCTTTTGATTGAAGTGAGTAGGAGAAATGTTTACTTATTACAAACTGAAAGCCCAGCATAATTTTTTAAAAGAACAAATTAAGAACGAAATAAATAAAACAGAGATGTGGGGCCAGGCGATGTGTTTTACCTGGGTAATGTGGGAGCAAGTGAACCCCATTTTGATTCATAGTGACCGTGTCTAAGCAAGTGTTGGTTTCTTGAGGAATCCCAGCTCAGCGTTTTTTGAGCTGGTGTCTGAGCTTTGTACACTGTGACACGTCGGGGACGGGGAAAGTTACCCAGAGTTTCAGGAGCCACTCACATTCCCTTAGATTAACTACCTCGAATTCGGGCAGTGGTCGGGGTCAGGAGGGTGTGACTATGAGGTAGGTAGAGGGATCCAGGAGATAGTGCTGAAGGAGCCACAGTCCTTTAGCTTCTCTAACAGGCTTGAGATTTGTGCTCCCTGTATGGATGAGGGTGTGGAATATGGGGAGTATGAGCAAACTGACCATATCACCATGGTACAGGGACCATTCAAGACAGAGTAGAAAAGAGAAATGTAGTTGTAATCGGAGATAATAGAGCCGGAGGAATAGACACTGTTCTCCATAGTCCGTATTGAGAGTCTGGAATATTGTGTTGCCTGCCTGGTGCCCAGGTTCAGGACATGTCATCTGGGCTACAGGGGAACTTGGAATAGGAGGGAAAAGGTCCAGTTGTCATATTCAACATAGGTACCAACAATATAGGTGGAGAAAAAGGGTTCTACCGAGGTATTATGAGCAGGTAGGAGCTAAATTTGAAAGCAGAGCCAAAAAGGTAATTATCTTCAGATTACTCCATGAGCCAGGAGCTAATTAGCACAGGCTCAGTAAGATTAAAGATGTAAAAACATGACTGAAAGATTGGTGTGGGAGAAACGGGTTCAAATTCAAGGGGCATTGGCACCAGTACTGGGGAAGGAGGGAGCTGTTCCGATGGGATGGGCTCCACCTGTATCATGCTGGGACCTGAGTCCTGGCAAATTACATAACTAGGACTGTGGACAAGGCTTTAAACCAAATAATGAGGGGTGTGGGTTCAGTTGCATGGACAATTATAAAATCATAGATAAAGGAGAAGGTAAGATTGCAGGCTAGTGATAGGGCTGATTATTACCAGAAAGCAAAAGGAAGGGACAGAATGTGTGAATATCATATTGGACCAAGGAATTATAAAATGTAGGGAAATTCAATAACAGAACAAGCTTCAAGGTTTTGTATCTTAATGCATGAAGCACTCGGAATAAGGTAGAGAGCAGACGGCACAAATCGAGGTAAATGAATATGATCTCACAGACATTATGGAAACGTGTTTATAAAGAGATCAAAACTGGGAACTTAATATTTGAACATTTGGAGAGACAGTAGGGATGGAAAAGGTGGTAGTGTAGCACTGTTAACAAGAGATGAACTGAGGACAGTTGTGAGAGATGATGTAGACTCGATGATGTAGAGTCCGTAGGGGCAGAGGTTTGATAAAACAGCAAGGAAAAGAAGACATTGGTAGGAATAGTGTGCAGACCCCAAAATTGTAGCCAATCTGTGGGAAAGGAACACGTAAAAATAATTGAAAAATAATTATGAGTGACTTTAGTCTTCTTGTTGGTTGGGTTAATCAAACTGGAAAGGGTAGTTATAACAACATACTCATAAAAAGCAATCAGAATTGTTTCCTACAGTAATATCTCATGGAGCCAACCAGGAACCAGACTATCTTGGATCTAGAAATGGGTAAAGAGACAAGCAAAAGATCCCTAAGTTGTAGTGACTGAAACATAATAGAATTTAATATTCAGTTTGAGAGTGATAAACTTGGGTCAGAAACAACTGTGTTTAACTTAAATAAAGGTAATTAAATGAAATGAGGATAGAGTTAGCTAAAGCAAACTGGGTGGATAGATTAGCAGGAATGTGAGAAATGGATAGATTAAGGAAGTGACAAAAAGTTGGCAAATGGAATATAAATGGGAAAATGTGAAGTTGTTCATTTTAGAAGGGAGAACAAAAGAACAGTATTATTTAAATTGAGAAAAATCTATGGAAAGCTGCAACACAAAGGGACGTGTGGTACTTGTGCACAAAGCACAGAAAGCTACCTGACGGGTGCAGGAAGTAAGCAGGATGGCTAATGGAATATTGGTCCTTATTTCAAAGGAGGGTGGAGTATAAGGGGAGGGAAGTCACAAATGTACAAGTTGTTGGTGAGACTACATCTGGAGCACTGTGAGCAGTTTTAGTCTCCTTGTTTAAGGAAAGATACCATTTCATTGGAAGCAGTTCAGACAACTGCTCTTGGATGATTTCTGGTATGGAGGGATCATCCGATAAGAAAAAGCTAAACAGTTTGGGACCCTACTCACTGGAGTTTAGAAGAATGAAAGGTGATCTCATTGTGACGTACAGGATTCTTAAGGGGCTTGACAGGGTAAATACTTAGAACATAGAACAGTACAGCACAGTACAGGCCCTTCGGCCCATTTTGTTGTGCTGAACTTTTACCCTAAACCTAAGGTCTATCTAAACTCCACCTCTATGTTATGCTATCATCCATATGCCTATCTAATACCCCCTTAAATGCCACTAATGAGGCCGACTCCACTATCCTCTCCGGCAATGTATTCCAGGCCCCTACTACTCTCTGAGGAAAGAACCTACCTCTCTCGTCTCCCCTACATCTACCTCCACTCACTTTAAAACTATGTCCCCTCGTAATAGCTACCTCCACCCTGGGAAAAAGTCTCTGGCTGTCCACTCTATCTATACCTCTGATCATTTTGTACACCTCTATCAAGTCACCTCTCATCCTTCATTGTTCTAAAGAGAAAATCCTTAGATCTCTCAACCTTTCCTCGTAAGACCTTTCCTCCATTCTAGACAACATCCTAGTAAATCTCCTCTGCACCTTTTCCAACGCTTCCACATCTTTCCAGTAATGAGGCGACCAGAACTGGACACAATACTCCAGGTGTGGCCGAACCAGGCTTTTGTAAAGCTGGAGCATAACTTCACAGCTCTTAGACTCAATCCCTCTATTAATGAAAGCTAACACACCATACGCCTTCTTAACAACTCTATCCACCTGCATGGCAGCTTTCAGGGAACTGTGAACATGAACCCCAAGATGCCTCTGCTCCTCCACACTGCCAAGAATCTTTCCATAACCCTGTATCCCTCAGAGCCCCTTCCAATAATTTGCCCACCACTGCAGTAAGACTAACTGGCCTGTAATTTCCTGGGTGATCCCTATTCCCTTTCTTTGAACAAGGGAATGATGTTTGCCACTCTCCAATCTTCCGGCATTATACCCGTGGACAGTGAGGCCGAAAAGATCATCGCCAAAAGCCCTGCGATCTCTTTCTTCGCTTCCCACAGAATCCTTGGATAAATCCCATCAGGCCCAGGGGATTTATCTATCTTCAAGTTCCTCAAAATTCCTAGTACATCTTCCTTTCTAACATCCACCTCCTCTAGCCTACCAGCCTGTTTCACACCGTCTTCCCCTACAGCTAGGTCCCTCTCAGTTGTGAATACTGAAGAAAAGTATTCATTAAGGACCTCTCCTATCTCTTTAGGCTCCGTGCACAAATTCCCTTTACAATCCTTGATCGGCCCTACCCTTTCTCTGGTCATTCTCTTATTCCTCACATAAGTGTAAAAAGCTTTGGGGTTTTCCTTAATCCTACCTGCCAAGGTTTTCTCATGGCTAACTTGTATCCCTCTAGAGCCTTTTCCAATCCTTGTCTCCTAAACCTTATATAAGCATCCTTCTTCCTCTTAATTAGTTGTTCGACCTGTCTCAAGAACCAAGGCGCCCTCACTCAACCGCATCTTCCCTGCCTGCTAGGGACAAACATATCAATCACATGCAGTATGCATTCCTCAAACAATCTCCACATTTCTATAGTGATCTTCCCTGATAGCATCTGTTCCCATTTTATGCTAGCCAGTTCTTGCCTAACAGAATTAAAATTACCCTTCCCCCAGTAATAAACCTTACCCTGCTGTATGTACCTATCCCTTTCCATGCCTATTGTAAAAGTAACAAGAGTCATGATCGCTACCGCCAAAATGTACTCCTACCAACAGGCCTAACACTTGGACCGGTTCATTGTCAAGCACCAAATCCAAAGTGGCCTCTCCTCATGTTGGTCTATCTACATACTGTGTCAGGAATCCTTCCTGAACGTACTGAACAAAATCCGCTCCATCTAAACTATTACAACTAAAAAGTTTCCAATCAATATTTGGAAAGTTGAAGTCACCCATGACTACAACCCTGTGACTTCTGCACCTTTCCAATATCTGCCTCCCAATCTGCTCCTCCACTTCTCTGCAGCTATTAGGGGGTCTGTAAAAAACCCCAACAAAGTGACTGCTCCCTTCTTGTTCCTGACCTCAACCCAAACTGACTCTGTCAACATATCATTCTCGAACTGCCTTTCAGTAGCTGCTATACTAGCCCTGACTAACAATGCCACTCCCCCGCCTCTATTACCACCCTCCCTATTTCTTTTAAAATATCTAAATCCCGGAACTTCCAACAACCATTCCTGTCCCTGAGTTACTCAAGTTTCTGTAATGGCCACAACATCATAGTTCCAAGTACTGACCCATGCTCTAAGTTCATCCGCCTTATTTCTGATACTCCTAGCATTGAAGTATACACACTTCGAAACATCCCTGTGTCCACAATTACGCTCCATCGACTGCATTTCTTTATTAACACCCTCAAACTTAGAGGATGTTTCTTCTCATGGGAGAGTCTAGGACCAGAGGGATAGTCTCTGAATAAAGGGGCTCCAATTTTATACTGATATGAGGAGGGATTTCTTCTCTCAGTAAGCTGAGAGTCTTTGGAACCCCTTACCACAGAGTTGTGTGGGCAGAGTCCTTGTGTATATTTAAGGCTGAGATACATAGATTTATGATCTGGACAGGGATTAAGGGTTACAAGGAAAGAGCAGGAAAGTGCACATGAGGAATGTTGGATCAGCCGTGATCTTATTTATTGGTGGAGCAGGATCAAGGGGCCAAATAGCCTACACCTGCTCCTATTTCTTATGGTCTCCAGGGTTGAGACTTTGCAACTGTAGGTGCTATCGAATCAAAGACTCCAATCCAGAGCGTTATGTAAAGAGGCGGTTCAAAACCCCTATTGCCTGCATGCACTAGTTTTTGAAATTTATACTTTTGCATTTGATTACTGCATTTCTTTTGATTTTAGCAATTACACCTGTATTGAATTTTTACTTTGTAGACATTAATTAAAACTTAGTCTAATTATTCTTTGATTAAGTCAAGCAAATAATCAATTCTTTAATTAGTAACAATATTGATAATGGCAGACTTGAGTTTATTTTATTTTACCCCAAAGCCTTTGCTTGCTCACTGTGTTCACAGCTGTTGCTTTGATTAAACTGTTGTTTTTCAATGGAATCACTGCTGTAGAAAATAAAGATGTTTGTCTATTCTCCAAAAAGTGGAACTATTCCCACTCCATTGACCCAATTAGACATAAAGATAATAATAGACTCATCACATTGGATGGTCAACTCCACGGGAATGAAATTTGACTGATGGACAGTATGGCCTGGTTGACAGCATGTGACGTGTAAAATAACTCCACAGAGGCCAGAATCCCATCTCCAAGTCACCTTTCTATTTATACATGTCATTGACACTGATCCAGCTCCCTCAGAGCCAGCTCTCAGGGTGAACAGGATGTCTGACATCCCTGTTTATACCTGTCAGCCAGGGGTCCCTGACTGGACCAGATTTACAGCCCCAATCAGGGAGCTCATATTTTATGAGGTCCACTTGGCTAACCTTGTTAGTATCACTACAACAGGATACCAACAAAGGATGTGTAAAGAGCCTGAGTTCTTCAAACTTTGCCAGTTTTGCAGAGCATGTGAGAAAAACTTGTTAAAGACTCATTGTTGTCAGACTTTTATTTTACAAAAGCTTGGACAAGACCTCAAAATGGTAGAATGAGGCCATAAATTAGACTTGAAGAAGCACTGTCTCCAGGGTTTGCTGATGTAGCAAGAGCCATCTGGAAACTACAGAAGAAGGGGCATTGATGTCGAGACTGGAGAGATAACTCTTGTGTAATGTTTTTGGGGACTTAGTAATGTAGGGGCCAAGGAGAGGTTGGGCATTGCAGGGTGCTGTCATGAATGGACTGACCTGGGGCTAATCTTTCTCTGTCTCTGTCTCTGTCTGTCTCTCTTCTATTTTGACCTATTTCAACATGTTATTTGTTATTGAATCATTCTTTCCAGCTCCATCCAGAGGATAGCTCTGAGCTTAATTGAGACGACAAGTAACTCTGTCTCAAAAACCCCTATCCATGATAAAGGATAACAGAGAAAATCTGACAATAAATCAAAACTGCATCCAGTCTGGGGGAGATCTTGCTAAAACTACATAAGACACCAGTCAGACCACAACTGGGACACTGTGAACAGTGATAATAGGAACTGCAGATGCTGGAGAATCTGAGATAACAAGGTGTGGAGCTGGATGAACACAGCAGGCCAAGCAGCATCAGAGGAGCAGGAAAGCTTGACGTTTCGGGCCTAGACCCTTTTCTGATGAAGGGTCTAGGCCCACTGTGAACAGTTTTGGGTCTATCTGAAGAAAGATTCATTGACATTGGAGGCAGTTCAGAGAAGGTGCACTAGGCTGACACCAGGTATGGAGGGACTGTCTTATGAAGAGATTATATAGGTTGGCCCTGTATTCATTGGAATATAAAGGAATGAGTGGTGACTTTATTCAAGCATACAAGATTCTTAAGGGGCTTGATAACATAGATGCAGAAAAGTTGTTTCCCCTTTTAGGAGAGTCGAAGACCAGGGGCATAAACTCTGAAGAAGGGGTCACACGTTTAAGATAGAAGTGGGAGGGCTTTCTTCTCTCAGGAGGCCAGTGAATCTGTGCAATTCTTTACCACAGAGGGCTGTAGAGACTGTATATTAAGTACATTCAAGGCTGAGATAGATTTTTCATCAGTAAGGGAATCAATAGTTAGGGGAGAAAGGCAGGAAAGTGGAGTCGAGGATTATCAGATCAGCTATGACCTAATTGAATGGGAAAGGAGACTCAATGAGCCGAATGGTCTATTTCAGCTCCTACATCATATAGTCCGATGGAATATTTTCGAAATCTAGGAAAGAGTTTAAAAAATAAAATAGTCCTAGTGTCCTGTTGTCCCGAGGGTAGAAAGGAAGACAGGGAGCATCCATGTGTGTTATGAGGCATGGTGCACAAAGGAAGGCTTCAGATTCATGTAGAATGGGGCCAGTTCTTGGGCGGGAGGCACCTATTCAATAGGAATATGTTGCACCTCAGCAGTCCTGATATCAATGTCCTCATGGGAATGTTTATTGGTATAATTGGGAAGGGTTTCAACTGGATTGGCAGGAGAATAAGTGCCAGTGTGTAGAAGGAGAAAAGAGGAACAGAAATAAAGGAATAAAGAATAAGGGAATGAGTGTACTAGAAGGAAGGAGCACCAGATTACATGGAAGGACATTATGAGTACTACAAAGTGCTGTGAGGAATAGAAAGACAGGACCAGAATTCATGTAAGTATTCACAAAATATGTTCAATAATGTTTGTGAGTTAAAAGCATGGATATCTGCATTGGAACTAAGGGTGATTTAGTACCAGTACTGATTATGGAAGACATGGTCATGTTAGAAAGATTGGATGTCGTAGAAGGGCAGAAACAGAATTGAATTGGAACAGTTGAGAAGCAAAATGTGGATGATCACACTACATGGCCTCCAAATAGTGAGTGACAGACAAAGGAGCAAATCTGCAGAGAGATCAGACATACATTTACGAAGAAGAATGATGCTATTAGGTCTTTCATCATCCAAGTGTTAATGGGGTTAATGACAAACTAGAGGTTAAGGAGTGGGAAGAAGAGCTGAAATGTATTCAAGAGAAGTTCCTTGGTCAGTCCAACAAGGAAGGAGGCATTGGTTGGTCTGGTTCTGGGGAAGGAGGTGATCCAAATGGACCAGGTACACTTTGACAAGCATGGCCATTGCATTGTTTAGCTGGGTGAGGAATGGAGAACAGCTAGGCAATAATCTAAGGGAGAACTTCAAAACTTAAAGAGAGCTAACTTTAATTGAATTGAATTAGCTTTATTGTCACCTGTACTCAACTGAGTACCGTGACAAGTTTATAAGTTGCCACTTACAGCGCCATCTTACGTACAAAGGTACCTAGATACAATCCTTAGCTACAGAATAGAGAAATGAAGAAAAAAAGTTATATTATAGCTATATACAGGATAATCATAGGTCAGAAAAACAAGAAGCAAAGTTAAAAAGACAAACATCACAGTCTCTCTCCCAAAGGCTGTCCACAGCAGACTAATGCAGGGTGTGTCCATGTGTCTGACTGCTAGCTGCCACTATGCTCCACACTAGGCCAGTGGGCACCAAAGTTCCCACTCCAGCCGCTGGCATCTCCCCAACCACCAACCCCGCTTCGCAGTCTGAGTCAAGATAAAATGAAACCAATGTTGACATGAGAAACAGTATTGAAACAATCGAGGAAGTGATGCTTCAGGTACTGGCGACCTAGCAATGCAAAAAGGAAAGAGAACTTGGATTAGAGCTACAAACACAAAGTTGCTGGAAAAGCTCAGCAGGTCTGGCAGCATCTGTGAAGGAGAAAACAGAGTTAACGTTTCGGGTCCGGTGACCCTTCCTCTGAACTGGAAGGATAGCTGGAAAGAACTGGAAGGACCTCAGTTCAGAGGAAGGGTCACCGGACCCGAAATGTTAACTCTGTTTTCTCCTTCACAGATGCTGCCAGACCTGCTGAGCTTTTCCAGCAACTTTGTTTTTGTTCCTGATTTACAGCATCCGCAATTCTTTCGGTTTAGATTAGAGCTCCCTGGTTGATTAAGGGAGATAGCGAATATGACGAAACAAAAAAAAATGAGGAAACATGCCAGGGTATTCTTCAAATGAGAACCAAGGCAAATACAAAACGTTGAGAGAAAATTAAAACTGGTCAAAAAAATGAGAAAAAAATTTACATGAAAGGCAAACCTTCGAGAGGCATATAAATAGTAACTGACCACTAAATGCTGGGCTGGAGCCTATTAGATACAACGAAAGTGATATCTGTTTAAAACAAGATTGGAATACCACTAAGTACATTGTGTTGATGTTTACCAAGGAAGAGGATCCTGGCGAAATATTGGTAGGGGCACAGGTCAAAGAGTTAATAGATGGGATAAAAATTATGATGCACCATGTTTTGGAAATTCTAGGTATAGCTTGAAGTGGATAAGGCACCTGGTCTGGGTAGCCTACATCTCAGGAAGATGATGATAGAGATAATAAAACGGCATGCCATAATTACTGCTACATATGGGGGAGGTGCAAAAGACTGGTGTGTAGCAAATGTTCGAGAAAGAAGGTAACATTTCTCCTAAATACAGGACAGTCAGTTCAACATCAGTGGTGGGCAAGGATTTAAAAACAGTAATCAGGGAACAAGGTTAATAAGTTATTAAGAGGTTTGGGTTAATTAAGGAAAGCCAGGATAGGTTTACAAATGGAGTACTTGATTCCTCCAAAAGCAAGAGAAGGGCACTGCCATTAAAAATGGCTGTCAAGATCCATCGCTACATATTGGTTATACCTCTGACATCATTCCTGAAATGCAGGCCGCAGTGTAAAGGCTATGTGTGTCTTAATATCTTTGTGCCTGAAGCACTGGACTGAATAATTTTATTTGCAGTGATCTTTCCGATCTGCGGTTCCAACCGGTACCAGCACAAATACTGGTCATATTTTGTTGTGCAAGACCGCTGTTTACATTCATCCATTACAGAGTAGCTGTCTGTTAAAATTGGCACCTTGCTTTGCCACTAGTGACGGGCACGCAGCTCCCACCCCTTAGATGCACATAGCTCCTCTAACTCAGTGCCAAATGCACCTCCTGACTGATTCAATATTTAAGTTTAAAAGCTTTGCAGCACAGGATCCAGAATTCATCTGTGTGCATACTGTACTCCACCTAGTGGTGGGAGTTGACCATAAACACACCTATAAGATTATTCCAAGTAGAAATTCGAAGATTCCAAAAATTCCAAGAAATTTTTAGTTGAAGTACATGGAACAGGTTGATTAAGAGAACACAGTGATGTTAGTCTATGTGGGTTTGAAAATCAGCAAAATTCCACACAGGAGGCTGCTTAACAATGTAGGAGCAATTAAAGCAGATGCTGGAATCTGTACAGAAATGCTGGAGATGACAATGGGTCAGGCAGCATTCATGGAGAGACAGCAAGCAAATGTTTCAAGTCTAGATGACTCTTCATCACAGCTGAACAAGATTGAGGCTTAAGGAATAGGATGATCAGCATCATCTTGGATAAATAAATGAAAATCATCAGAACAGAAGACAATAAATTGTGGTAAATGAGATAGTAAGAACTGCCAATGCTGGAGTCTGAGATAACACAGTGTGGAGCTGAAGGAACACAGCAGGCCAGGCAGCATCAGAGGAGCAGGAAAGTTGGCGTTTCGGGTCAGGACCCTTC